>WHPX01000033.1:0-680755 GCA_011057435.1 Actinia equina
CAGCTAAAAAATAAACTCTCGTATTATGTAATTTGAATGTTTTTACTTCTCTGTTGGCGTTTTTTCTGGTATTTGCTGTCTTTTCGTTGAATTAGCGAGTGTTTTTGTGGCACGTGCGAAGTTGTCATGGATTTACTGTAGAAACAAGTTTTCAAACATTCCTTTTGTGTTCATAGGATGGTTTTCTTATCTTTGAACAGTTAAAATATGTGTATTAATATTTGTTCGAACACTTTTTCCCAATTTTCCATTTCTTTAAAAGAATTTCTAAAACCAATTTTCTTCATACTTTGAAGACCAATACCTCTCCTCACCTACTCCTCCCTGTGAACAAAAAATAAATAAATAATTAATTTGGTGTTGATAAGCATCGCCCGCTCTGAATATAAACTGCTAACACAACAATTGAAGCGTTCAAAAGGCTACGCCATTACTCAAAGCACTAGCTGTCTAGATTCCTCTCGCTAGTATTTACAATCTAAATCAATCTGGTTACTTCCATTATATCTATATGAAATCTTCCCAGGCTAGCCCAGTTTAGAAGGCTGTACCATGGTTCGAGTTTTTTAGTTCTTTCTCATTCAGTAATTTTGTGCTTCTGAGCAATAAAGAAGTCTAGATATAATACAGGATTCTAACATTTTCTTTTTAGTTTTCATGGACACTTTATTGTCTGTGAGAACATTCTTTAGATCAGGAAATTTATCAGTTGCACTGATAATTCTGTTGTCAACAAAAGAATCTTTTGGGTGGCTGTAAAATATATGTCCCAGATATTTAAATTCCTTAACATTCTCAATATCGTTTCTGGAAATGTTCAGTGGACTTCTTGTTCATGAGTTGAAAGTAATTGAAAATTCAATTCATTCAATGCATTGTTACCACTGCTTTTGAAGACCACAAACTCATTTGTACAGGCTAAGCCTTGTTTATGAGTCGGCTATTAACAGATAACATTACAATTCTGTGGGATTTCAACACAATAGTATGGTTCAAGGTCTTTACATTACAATTAATTTTTTTAAGTTGTTAGCTTTTAAACGAGTCTTTAGTCATAAGATGCTGCAATATTGGAGTATTGGAATTTCATTAGGGAGAGAGACATATTTTATTCTATTGGATGTTTCTGTTGAAATAAATTCCCATTCAATTCCCATTATTATAAAAACATATTTATTTGACAATTTCAGAGGTTTTGGCTATAGGCCAATAGGCCCTTTGCAGTTAACAGTCACATGTCTGTACTGGAGGGCAAAATTTTGTTTTTATATTAAATTGGTGATTCTTTTTAGCTGTTTGTAAAGAAATGAATGCAAGACGTGTATCCATTGTGTTACAGAATGCAGTTTTATTATGATCTCTTGAAACAGGTTGAAGAAAGTTTGTTTGCTCACCAGTATAATCACCCATGGGAATTTAAAATGTTCATTCAGTTGCTGTCAGTGAATATAATCAGCACATGATTACTGAGCTGCAAAGGGCCTACTCCCATTCCATTCCCATTATTATAAAGACGTATTTATTTGATTCCCAGTTCAAAGTTTTTGGTTGGGAATTTATTCCCATTCCATTCCCATGACTGGGAAAATGTATTTAATCCCCAATCGTGAGTGTTTGGGAAATAATTGTTGTCCATCAAATTGATCCCAATAATTTACTGAATGTTGGTTTATTATAATTATAATTCTTTTCTTTTCTCAATATATAAAGAATTTCCCTCCAATATTTTTGAAATAGGAATAGGACATTTGACTACCATTCCCAAAATGCTTCATGAAATTTTATGAAAGAAAATTCATGAAGCATTTTGGGATTTTTAGGATAATTAGGAAAAACAAATTTGAATAAGAAAGAAAACTCATGAAGCATTTTGGGAATGGTAGTGAAATGACGCCATCATGCAAATGGCTTATTGAAAATGGTTTCCTGTGATGGCTGAGCTACAGCAGTAAATCTAATTTGGCTGGTCATTATGAGCAGTAACTTAAACACAGGACACGTTATAGCAGAAAAATTTAATCTAGACTGACTTATGGAATCAGTCTCTCTATTAATCGATTTATAAGTAATGACTTTCCTAGACTTGAATTTTCTATTTTCATTTCAGGTGAGGGACAATATCTGGAGATGGACTTACTTTGCTCCCTCAGTATTGTTGCTAACCATATTTACTGGTAAGTTAATGTATTACTCTTGCTAATGAAAATAGCTCAAACATTAATGAGAAAAACATTACAGCTGCGGAAGGGGTCATGAGTGAGTGCTGCTGGTCTTTAAGGTGTTTCGATACAGTTTCGTGATCACCAAACTGAACTTTTTCAATCGTTAAGTTGACAATGTTCTGTTTGCTGGATCATTCTAGAATTTATACCAGTTGTTGCTCTTGGTTTGAAGTTTGTACTAATGTATATTTTATTAAAATCAAAGTCTTCAATGCAAGAAAATTGAGAAAAATCGAAAATTAAAAAACATAAAAGTGTGCATGATTCAGATGTGCTGTAGAAAAACTGTTAACTCCTATGAATCCCCAATTCATGACAAACAAAATATCAAGGATTTAAAGAAATTCTTATGTTAGATTTGGAGAAAATCGCACGAACATTTCATACTCTCAGTTTTGTTTATTGCTTTCGCCCACTCAGTTCATTTGGTTCTATTGGGAAAAATGAATTTTTTTCTTTTGATTCTCGGTTTTTACAAAGAGTCCTTCTTGTGAAATGGTTATTTCATCTGTGCTAAAAATGCTCAGTATTGTAACGTTAATTATCTTGTATAGATGCATGGTAACCTCCATTTGTTTTACAGATCCAAAGGCCTCTTAGGAGCATGAAAGAACTAACACTGATTACTGTGACACTACTGTAACTGCGGTCACTTAGACCAGTTAGACACAGTGAACCAATCAAAATGTGATATGAAAACAACTATGAGTGCTAGAGCAAGGGCAAGAACCTGTAATTCATCTCAGTATGGTGTTTCAGCACAAATCAGGCAAGTAAATATTATAGTTGTTCAGATATAACCTGAGTTTTAGGCCCATGCAAGGGAAGGGGGCAGGGGAGGAGATCACAGGGAAGAAAGTGGATCCTGTGTTGAGTTTCCATATTCTGGATGCACATCTGATTGGACAAAGATTTACCAGAAGTATAATTACAAATCTACCACTTCATCACTAAATTATCGGAGAGATATATTTATTACCAGGTTACCTGTGGTAACACTGGTCATAGAATACCTTTTTAACTTGTGGATATGTGAAGCATAGAAACAAGTTATTGTGAGGGGGTCAGCATATGCAAGTGTGTCACTCACTCACATAATCACTCACTAAGATGTTAGCAGATGGATAATTAAACGTTACTGAACCTTCTCAAGTCATCTGCTTACGAAGGTTACATAAGACTTATTTTCAGACTTCATACATTTCTTAGACAATGCCTAGCACTGATCTATGCATGCTTACACTAGCACAATGACCTTCAGATTTTTTATATAGAATGGATCAAGGAAAGATTGAACTTTAATTGGGAGGGTGAGGTGGGGATAAACCTCAGTAGGGCGAGATGGGGATAAACCTCAGTAGGGTGAGGTGGGGATAAAGCTCAATAGGGTGAGGTGGGGATAAACCTTGATAGGGTGAGGTGGGGATAAAACTCGATAGGGTGAGGTGGGGGATAAACCTTGATAGGGTGAGGTGGGGATAAAACTCGATAGGGTGAGGTGGGGATAAACCTCGATAGGGTGAGGTGGGATAAACCTTGATAGAGTGAGGTGGGGATAAAACTCGATAGGGTGAGGTGGGGATAAACCTCAATAGGGTGAGGTGCTGATAAACCTCAATAGGGTGAGGTGCTGATAAACCTCGATAGGGTGAGGTGCTGATAAACCTCAATATAAGGTGAGGTGGGGATAAAAACTCAATAGGGTGAGGTGGGGATAAACCTCAATAGGGTGAGGTGGGGATAAACCTCAATAGGGTGAGGTGGGGATAAACCTCAATAGAATTAGGGTGGGGTGGACCTCGATAGGGTGGAGTTAATAAACCTCGATAGGGGGATGGTGGGAATAAACCTCAATAGGGTGAGTGTGGGGTAAAACTCAAAATAGGGTGAGGTGGGGAAAAAACCTCAATAGGGTGAGGGGCGTGGGGGATAAACCTCATAGGTGAGGTGGGGATAAACCTCAATAGAATTAGGTGAGGTGTGGATAAACTAAACTCGATAGGGTGAGGTGGGAATAAACCTCAATAGGGTGAGGTGGGATAAACCTCAATAGAATTAGGGTGAGGTGGGGATAAACCTCAATAGAATAGGGTGAGGTGGGGATAAACCTCAATAGGGTGAGGTGGGGATAACCTCAATAGGGGTGAGGTGGGGATAAACCTCAATAGAAAATTAGGGTGAGGTGGGGATAAACCTCCAATAGAATAGGTGAGGTGGGGAAATAAACCTCAATAGAATAGGGGTGAGGTGGGGATAAACCTCAATAGAAATAGGGTGAGGTGGGGATAAACCTCAATAGAAATAGGGTGAGGTGGGGATAAAACCTCAATCGGGTGAGGTGGGGATAAACCTCAATAGAAATTAGGGTGTGGTGGGGGATAAACCTCAATAGAATAGGGTGAGGTGGGGATAAACCTCAATAGAAATAGGGTGAGGTGGGGATAAACCTCAATAGAAATAGGGTGAGGTGGGGATAAACCTCAATAGGAATAGGGTGAGGTAGGGGATAAACCTCAATAGGAATAGGGTGAGGTGGGGATAAACCTCAATAGAAATAGGGTGAGGTGGGGATAAACCTCAATAGAATTAGGGTGAGGTGGGGATAAACCTCAATAGAATTAGGGTGAGGTGGGGATAAACCTCAATAGAATTAGGGTGAGGTGGGATAAACCTCAATAGAATAGGGTGAGGTGGGATAAACCTCAATAGAAATAGGTGAGGTGGGGATAAACCTCAATAGAAATAGGGTGAGGTGGGGATAAACCTCCATAGAAATAGGGTGAGGTGGGGATAAACTCAATAGAAATAGGGTGAGGTGGGGATAAACCTCAATAGGAATAGGGTGAGGTGGGGATAAACCTCAATAGAAATAGGGTGAGGTGGGGATAAACCTCAATAGGAATAGGGTGAGGTGGGGATAAACCTCAATAGAAATAGGGTGAGGTGGGGATAAACCTCAATAGAAATAGGGTGAGGTGGGGATAACCTCAATAGAAATAGGGTGAGGTGGGGATAAACCTCAATAGAAATAGGGTGAGGTGGGGATAAACCTCAATAGAAATAGGGTGAGGTGGGGATAACCTCAATAGAAATAGGGTGAGGTGGGATAAACCTAAATAGAAATAGGGTGAGGTGGGGATAAACCTCAATAGAAATAGGGTGAGGTGGGGATAAACCACAATAGAAATAGGGTGAGGTGGGGATAAACCTCAATAGGAATAGGGTGAGGTGGGGATAAACCTCACGTGTACTTGTATTGGGTACTTAAGGATTTTTTGTACGTTGTTTTCAGGAAAAGGCAAGTGATGTACGTTGGGATTTTTTGGTAGGGTTGCAGAATTTGGCACTTGGCATTTTTTCAAACCTAGTTGATTTGACTTAGAAATTTTTTAACTTTGAATTCTCTGGTCTTGTAATGCATGTTGTGTTTAATAAATAAAGATTTACAATGGACTTAATTAGATTCCTCTGTATTTTTAATTAATTCCATCTTTACCCTCTCCACGCCCTTTTTGACAATTACCACTCACTCAAGTGCCACCAGCATCAATACCTCCTAGGAGGTATCGCCAGCACCAGTACCCACTAGAGGTCTCGCCAGCACCAATACCTCCTTGAGGTCTTCGCCAGCAGCAATACCTCCTAGAGGTCTCGCCAGCACCACCACCTCCTCGAGGTCCCACCAGCACAGATTGTTGCTACCCCCCGCTTACCAGGACCACAGCAGTAAAATTACTGTCCCGACAACAGCCATCTTATGAAACCATACCAGAAACTCCTCTAATGGTGAACACTGGTGATAAGAATATCAGACTCTGAACTCCCTACAGACCCATGAGAGTACCTCGATGGCAAGGCAGCCTTTGTACTGTGAGGATTATTGCAAGTAGGAGGATTACAAAATAACCACACCCCACTACCCATAGGTTTTACTGCACAACAGTGAATTATATATCAGAGTGACGTGATCTATAATGCATTCACTTAATATATTCAGAGTCTGCTGGGGGACAGCCTATAATGTATTCAATTAAGTATTAATGTATTCAGAGTCTGCTGAGGGACTGGGTCTATAATTTATTCAATTAAGTATTAATGTATTCAGAGTCTGCTGAGGGACTGGGTCTATAATTTATTCAATTAAGTATTAATGTATTCAGAGTCTGCTGAGGGACTGGGTCTATAATTTATTCAATTAAGTATTAATGTATTCAGAGTCTGCTGAGGGACTGGGTCTATAATTTATTCAATTAAGTATTAATGTATTCAGAGTCTGCTGAGGGACTGGGTCTATAATTTATTCAATTAAGTATTAATGTATTCAGAAACAGCTGAGGGACTCATTCACATGGGTGAGTGAGAGGCTATTTGTAGAGGAATCTATTGTTCCAGATGACATGGTTGCGGCATGAGTAAGGCTCATTGAATAATGATGTTATCATGAAATAGAACGATTAAAGCACAACACTTGAAGTAAGGTATTTTTGATTTTGCAATTGCATTTTAAGGTTCATTTTCAGCTTGTGATAACTGTAAATTTTGGATAATGACATTTTTCCATATTTGTGGCATTTTAGAATTTATATGATAATTTACATTTACCATCCCATTTTGTATGCTTATTTTATTGTTAGTTAGGTGCTTTAGGGCATCGAACAAAATGGACTTTTGAATTTGGGTTCCCTTTAGGAAATTCCTAGCTATGCTTCCCCACCCCCTCCCCCTTCACCCAATGCTGAACTCTTGGTATTTGGTAACATTTTCCATTTGTCTTTTCTTTAGTTGATTATTATAGTTTTGTTGCTGTAGGTAAACTGTAAACATATCACTGTTGTACACACCCATGAATAGTAAGATATGATTATTTATACTGCTACTCACACTAACCTTCACAGTGACTGTCATTTACGCCATCAGCGCACTCCCATAAAATCTGCAAAGAGCCATCACCTAATATCCTTACCCACAACCTTCAGCAAGAGAACAGGCAACTGATAATGGCAACAAGGTTAGACTCTGTCAGGTTAATCGGTAATTTTTTTGCACTGTCTGACGATGATACCTAGCCTGGTAGGGCAACTTCGGTTAGCACTGATAGGGCCTTGTGGGATCACTCTTTGTCTGGCCCCTACCCTTCGACCTGTCCGGCATGGGTGACCCTAACAGGAGTACATGACTCCCGCCGGCATAGCTCTAGGGGTCGCTGGGACACGCAAACCGCCTCACCACGATAAGGTGGCAATCCCATCGAGACGGGTTAGGACCTTGTGTGACTGGTATCAAGTGTATAGAGTGTGCAACCATGTGACTCAAAATTCATTGAGATATAAATAACGATGAAACAGCCACCATCTTGGTTGATCTAACAAGAGAAGCTGATGAGGAATGCTTTGTTATCATCAACCAAGACGGCGGCGATGAAGTAACATGCACCTACTCTATTTCATTTTTCTGGCATACAAAAAAAATAGTCATGTTAGGGAGTGTTTTAAACTAATGAAGAATTCCTAGTAGATTTTGAAAAAAAATCTTAAACTAGCAGCCAATCTCATAATTAATTTGTTCAAAATTCAAATAATATTAAAACTGGAATAAACTGAATTAAAAAAAAAACATTTCATTTGTGATTTTTTTCTGAATTCAATTATTTATTGTCTTAGGGGCTTTGAATAAAACAAACTTATACTCTTAATTATAACCTTTCTGTGATGGAATACAGTGTGCTGAAAATAGTGTTGAATGATAGAAGTATTGTAAACCATAAAGAAAACTTTCCTACAAAAACATTAAATATTTTGTGAAATGAACTTGATTGCAGGACTCAAAATAGCAGCAAAAATACAATCTCTATTTCCTGATTGCAAGTAAGATAAAATAATTGTCACCCATGATGTTGAGAATATTCAGAAATATTCAGTCAACATTCACTTGTCAAGGAACACTTGTCACAAACATTTGTGTTATTTTGAGCCCTGCGCAGGCCTTTTCTGAGTTTGATAAACAGGATGCATTGCGGTCTAGCTTGGGTACAAAGAACACAGCATGATGGGCAAATGATGTTTGTACCAAAGCTAGACCACAATGCACCATAACCAGCATGTCACAAAAGGTCTGTCTATTACAGTTGATAGCCGAACACTGAACTTTTCCCATCTCTTCTACAGTGTTACCTCTATTAAGGTGCCCCCCTCTGGGCCGAGCCAAGTGGCTGCTTAATAGAGGTTGGCCACTTAATGGAGATACTACAACTCACCAGATAACCACATAATGGCTAGATAATGCAGCTATATTGATTGTGTGTTAGCAATTTGTGACTATGATTATAACAACATTTGAATTCAATCATTTTGTAACTCCCTCTAGAAACTCTTTGAGAACTTTCACTGTTGCACTGTAATTTCCACTGAAACTACTGTAAAAATGTTTCTCAACAAGAACCACCATGATACTGGATGTTTGAGTTGAATTGAAGGCTTGTAAGCTTGTCACAATGAAGATTAAAGAAGAATTTGCTGCTGTTATCAAGCTCATAACATTGTAAGGATCACCAATAGGACTTTGTGGCCATTGAGGTATAATAGCATTTAGGACCACAAAATAGTGGCTGCAGCTGCTCAATAGAGGTGGCCGTTGTATAGAGGTATTAAATACAGTACACTGTACTTGAGTGACAAATATTTGGGGACTTTGAAAAGTGGCCACTACATAGAGGGTGGCCGCTGAATAGAGGTACTACTTTAGTTTTCTTTTTTTTCTCAAATCAAACTAAAGGCAGTTTTTTTCTCCTAGGCCTAGATAAAGTCCTAGATAAAGTTCATCACAATATACCCTAACCTACCATGCCTCACTTACTCACTTAATCTTACCCCAACTTAACCCATCTACCCAGTGAGTTTAGTTCCAAAGATTATATCCATACCCCCGACACAGATGAATTTTTATCTTATACTGATATCCTTATCAGTTGGTCAATGATTCCTGTCATCAGCACTGATTGTCTTGATCTTGATGGCACTGCATTATCTCACAAGGCTTTGCAGCACAACAGCTTAGTACATGTATGACTGAATATGACAGATTTGGTGCAGCTAGAAAATAAAAACAAAAGAAAAATGTCAAAATCGTAAGAGTACTTTCCCTCATGATCATCAAGGCAAAGTTTGTTACTGAAGTTAGTGTCATATGGGAGTAGATTTGCTCAAGGTTTCCCTCCTCAGTGCTTCAAGGGTTTTTCTCTTGCACTCCTCCTCTCATGGTGTCATATGTGCTTCAAGGGCTTTTATCTTGGGCCCCAGCTTTCTTCCCTAGAAAAAACCAACTTCTTAATTCAATGTATGGTATTTGAGAGAAAAGTCTTAAGGTTCTGCTATGCTATGCAATTTTCTCAGCAACTTGTCTCACATTGCTTAACTTGCAGCATTGCTAGTTTTTCCTTTCTAAATATGGATATACAGTGAAACCTCTCTGAGACAGACACTCTAAGGACTGCACCAAGTGTTTGTCTCAGAGAGGTGTCTGTCTTATACATACATTACGTAATATGACACCTGATAAAAAAAGTTGTACAATCATGTGAGAATGCACTGTACAAATGATAACATCATTACTGTAGATTGTTTAGTACAATAATTTCTATCACAGTTTTAAATGTTAAAGTAAAGTACATTAATGTTGTACATAACATATCCATATTTATCTACACCGTTTACTGTACACATAACAGTGACTGTGGTTAGTGCAGAATAGATGTGTAGTCATTATGAGTTCTGTAAATGAACACTGTATATGTATGCCGTACAGTGTTGTGTACAAATTACTAAAAAGAAATTACTTAAAAGATACAGTTACTTCCTTAGTATTTATTTATCTGTGTAATCAAATCACAATTTGTCTGTTGACCTCTTCAAAGTGTCCGTAGTGCAGAGTGTTCGTTTTATAGAGTATAGATACAGTAAAATGACCATCGACAGGCAGGTACTGGAAAAGGTGTGTGTCTTATCTGCGTGTCCACTTAGAGAGGTTTCATTGTAATCAAAGGTGCTTTAAGTTGAGATGTGAATGACAGATTGCTTTTATGCAATTAACAAGCATGAGAGAAGGTTTGAAGTGTACTGTAGTGGTTCTCTAACATCCCTCTGATATTGGTTAGTAATGATGAGTTCGGGGAGATGGAACCACCATTAAAAGTGGTCATCCGAGCCACTTGAAACCCTAAACATTTGCAGATGTAATTTTAAAGGCAGCACCTTCTCCTCAGTCATTTTAAGACCCTGAGTGTTGGTCCAGCAGGGACGTGAACCATGACCTCCTGCACGAAAGTCTGATGCTCAACCATTACTGAGCCAACTGGTTAGTGGTTCAGCAACTTGCAACATATATTTTGGCTTCTTGGGGGAAAAAATGTGAAATGTGTGCATACATTCAGTTGAAATTGTAAGAAAGGTTGTTGGAGAAGTGATACACTGTGCAATATTATTGTTGATGTCT
This sequence comes from Actinia equina, assembly GCA_011057435.1. Classification (NCBI taxonomy): domain Eukaryota; kingdom Metazoa; phylum Cnidaria; class Anthozoa; order Actiniaria; family Actiniidae; genus Actinia; species Actinia equina. The sequence continues at coordinate 10,710 of WHPX01000033.1, forward strand.
TTAGCATGAGTATTTCTACAATAGACAGCGCTTGTATAGGAGACTGGCCTTTATGAGAAATATATAAGTTTTCATATAAACTTGGATGTAGCTTTATCTCTCTGATAAAGTCATCCTCATTAGTATTCTTTATGTATAAAGACACAAGTCATTATATAACAATAACATTCTTGTACCTTTGTACCCGATAAAGTCCTCTTCATTTTAGTATTTAGCAAATAATTATTATTTGTTGAATGCTAAAATGAAGAGGACTTTATCGGGTACAAAGGTACAGGAATGTGTGTGTGTGGTCACTAAAACACTATGTACAGTATGTTACCATGATATCACAGCTTGTTTAGAAGGGAGAGAATGATCAGCAAAAAAATAATTGGGACTCCTTTACCTCTACAGCTGAATTAATAGCTCTGAATAATATCTGGTTTTAATTTTTTTTAAAACCTTTGTTTATCCTACAATATACATACATACATACATACATACTTTATTACTTCATCCCTTTACAGGGCTTTTCAGAAGCATTGACAAATAAAGAATACAATATGATATAAAAGTTAAATATAAATACAAGTATAAGTATAAATCAAATAAGTATAATAAATCTGATGTATACTATATATACGCCTGCCCTCAAAGGGACCGCGACAAGAAACACACGTACATAAACACACGTGCCGCTGTAGCACCTTTGAGGACAAGGTGCTGACTATAGAAAATAACAATAGCATATGTGCACCATATACCAACCATATACTATATATATAGTATATGGTTGGTATTAATGCTTCCGTTAGTTCTAAAGAGTCAGTACTTATTAGGCTTACTGGGCTATTCCTTCTTGTATAATTTAGGCTATATACGTCTAATATTGGGAGTACAGCGTATGGAACATCAAGGTGTAAATTTGCAAAAAGCAATACTATATTCATCTAACTGAAATAATGAATATAACCTGGTTTTTAATTAAAAGAATATGGAACTGTAATGGTAATTTTTAAGTAAGCTTAAACTAAAATGAACCAGTGGAATCAGGGAGGGGTGCGCACACCCTGCACCTCTCCCCTGGATCTGCAACTGGGTTTAATTAAATCTACAAAATCGAACTGGTTCATAGATACAGTATAGAAAAAGCATCATTATTTTACTCATGGTTTACATGAAAGCTATTTTAAATTTATATTTTCAAAATGGCCAGCATTTAGTATTACTAGTTACAACAAAACAACTCAAATACCTTACCTGACGTCATCATCATTAACATATTGGAAGTATAAACCTTCATAACTTAGAGACGCATCACTCAAATCAAGAAATATTTGACCAATCAACTATTTACTTTATGCAGAACCGGTACTGAATGTATTGTCAAAGGGTTCATTTACAATTTACGATTTTTAGTTCAAAACTGATTCAGAGCAAAAATGAAACGACAGTTCAAAATAGAATGCCTTTTTAAAGGACGAAGAAACCCAGAAAACAAGAAATAAACCTTATCATAGTATTTGTATGGATTAGTGTAGTATATAAGCATTTCTTACCGGATAAAGGATGGTATTCTGATCCACGTTTTTCTCCTTTTTCCGCCATCTTGTTTGTTTATGTTTTTGATAAAGCTCGCACAGCATCATGGGCCACCACAGGGATACCACGTAGAAAACAAACCATAAGTCCATCGCTCTTTTGTTGGGTTTATTCAAGATGGACAAGAGTGAAAACCCTGTCTAATGGAATCAGTATAAATTTGATTCCTTAAAAGTTTACAGTACCTTTTCACCATACCACTACTACTCATGTAATGTGTTCTTTTAGGTACCCGCAAAACCCGTATAATTTCAGAGGAACGTGATCATCGTGGATGATTCTACACTAAGACAGACAGTCTGGGGCAATGTCTCTTCTCGTCTCTTCACTTCAAGGTCTCTTCACTTTTCTTTTCTTCTATTCACTACACTTCACTTCACTTCACTTCACTTTACTTTACTTTTCTTCACATCACTTCTCTTCACTTCATTTCACTTCTCTTTTCCTCACTTCTCTTCACTTCACTTTGCTTCTCTTTTCCTCACTTCTCTTCTCTTCGCTTCACTTCACTTCTCTTCACCTCTCTTTTCCTCACCTTTCTTCACTTCACTTTTCTTCTCTTCACTTGGACAACTCTTCCTGATATCTCGACATCATGTGATGCTCTCATTCGATGTAGCTGTAAAAAAAGGATGCAGATCTCGGTGTTCCTGTGTCAAAGCGGCATTGAAATGTACAGCACTTTGCGTGTGTGGAGGAGAATGTTCGATGGAATAACTGACAGGTAAATATATCTCTCAGTTCTCCCTTATATGTTACGTTGAAATAATTTTGATTAAGAATTTCCATGGGTCTCTCCTCAGGAAGATTCTGATTTTGGTCCTCATCGAGAGAAACACTGATGGAACACTGGACAAACGAACTTACAATGTAAATAGAATAATGATTTTTAAAGGAATGACTATTGATGCCTAAGGAAGGGGATAATTTGGAGGGATTTCGTAGTTTTAGCCTCGTTTTCATGTAACCCCATCCCACCCCACCCCAATACCGGATTTATCAGTGTTTCTGCTTCTATCTAGCATATATATTGCTGTAAAAATGAGATTAAAAAGTTAGGAGGCAAATTATTTCATCATGAAACAGTATAACTGGGTCTATGATGAATTCATAATTTTAGCCTCGTTTTCATGTTAAAACCCCATCTAAATGCCCTATAAGGGTTTTTTTTTAGCAATGAATCTATAACTGAATCTCTTTCTAGTACCATAAGCACTAGTTGTGCCAACTGGGGAACGTTTTTGAGAAAGCGAACATAGATTTTGGGTTTTAGCCTCGTTTTCATGCGAAACCCCCCTTTAAAAACCCTATATGGGGTTTTTAGCAATGCCTCCATATCTGAATCTCTTTAGCACAACATAAGCTTTAACTGTGCCAAATTTGGTACTTTCTTCACAAAGTGAACGATTTTGCACATATCCGCCTGACTAGTAGTTTTCTAGTATATCTTGTAGTTTTCTAGTATATCTTGTAGTTTTCTAGTATATCTTGTAGTTTTCTAGTATATCTTGTAGTTTTCTAGTATATCTTGTAGTTTTCTAGTATATCTTGTAGTTTTCTAGTATATCTTGTAGTTTTCTAGTATATCTTGTAGTTTTCTAGTATGTCTTGTAGTTTTCTAGTATATCTTGTAGTTTTCTAGTATATCTTGTAGTTTTCTAGTATATCTTGTAGTTTTCTAGTATATCTTGTAGTTTTCTAGTATATCTTGTAGTTTTCTAGTATATCTTGTAGTTTTCTAGTATATCTTGTATTGTAGTTTTCTAGTATATCTTGTAGTTTTCTAGTATATCTTGTAGTTTTCTAGTATGTCTTGTAGTTTTCTAGTATGTCTTGTAGTTTAAGACAGATAATAATAGCAATAATGTATGAAGCAAGTCAGCCAATCAGAATGCACAATAAATGTTGTATGTTTGTCAGCTGATTACACTTCCCATCAAATATTACGTATACCAAGATACATCTCACTTACAGGGGCGTATCCAGGGTGATAAGAAGGGTGAACATTTCTCAGTACATCGTACATTCCTGGTAAAACCTTTGTGATAGTCAACCCCCTTCTAAAATACCTGGATCCGCCCCTACACTTGTATACTGTTGTATAATCATCCGTCTAAAGGCAGCAATGTGGCCTGTATATATTCTAGAAAATACAAGCAACGATTGGGATATTGCATGGTATGTAGAACTAGTATACTTCAAATATGACGTAATTCGTATGACAAATGACTTCCGGTTCCAAATCAGTTGTCTAATGCGTCTTTCTACATAGCTTCTTTACTAATTTCCTTTTAACTCAAACCGGAAAAGAGCATATTATTGAAGAGAAAACGTCATGTCATAATGAATGGATTCATCGTCCGAAATGACGTCATCTGGAGTAGCTTGCTTCGTTGAATAGTTGAGTTGACATGTATTGGATACAGACATAAAGTCAAATGAAAAGCACTGTTCATTATTTAAACACTTGAACGCACAGGCTACGTCATCAATCACGTGACTACTGGTGATCACGTGACCAACCATCAAGGAGTTGTTTGTTACCAAGGTGAAGTAAAGCTGTGGTTTCCTCGTCACTGTAACCAACAAATAGGTTATGTTAAACAAAGGTAACCATAGAAACCCCCCTTTCCGACCACCCTTCTTCCTTAATAACCTAATAATCTTAGCAATATTGTTAATACCTGCGCAAATGGCACTGGCTATTTTTGCTTTCTGACTTTGTACTTGATCAGCGGATGTATACTGATAGACATGCTCAAAGGTGGTTGCCATTTGACGTAGTTCTACCGTGCTGACTTGAGGTCCTACACCAAGGGTTAGAACAAATACACCATCATCTCTCAGAAGGTTAGAGTCCACGACCACGCTACCACCTGATGAGAAACAAAAATCAAATCTTGATGAAGTAGGGACCTGGCTTGATTAACGTGCGCCTACGCCCTATTATTTTCCGATCTGGAGTAAAACTTAAGTCACAAAAAGCAGCTCTATGAAAATGATCCTTTAAAATGGATATTTTTGGTGCTCTGTCAAAGATTAGAAAATTGACCATTTTAGCTGAGGTGTACCATGCCCATAAATATAGAGGAGATTGGGTCGAGCGACGTGTGACATCACCACAGGCCAATACTACTACAGATTACCACAGATTCTATATCAGAGTCTATCTTCAATGAATATTTGTCTTCAACAAGCTCTTCTGTCTTTCAAAAGTACTCGATTTGTTTACTAACTCTCAGGCAGCAAGCAGTCATGGCCTACGGTGACGTCACACTCACACTCAGACCCAGACTCCCGCTTTGATTCTGCGGTAACGGGATCACACATTTCGTATTTTTGAAACACATTTTCGCATTCAATTTAAAAAAAAAATGCTGACCAAAATACCACAAAACATTAATGTTCAGTACATAGGGTGTAGGTGCACTTTAACCTGCTCTCCCCTAAATAAGGAATCAAGGGTGGCAATGGGAAGTGCACTGATTTCGTATGACATCTCCCTTGATTCAAGAGTTTTTTGTTTGAGTTCTCCGGTTTTTCTCCATCTGCAAAACCAGCAAGCACCCTACAGCTCTTGTCCCTCTCCACACCCCTGCTTGGGTACTATTCGCATCTCTAGTAATATTCATTCTATCATCTTCAGTCACCTACCATTGCTTTCACCGTCAGTTATAACAATAAGTACACGGGGAACATTTAGACGACCTCCATCTAAAAACAAGTACCGTGACTCGTTCAGTCCCAGATCTGTGTGTGTGTTTCCTCCAATGAACGGCATAGCACGGATCTTGGTGTAAATTGATGAGGTGTTCTGGACATCAGTGAGAAAGACCTTGGTAGAAGGACTATCACTGTAGTGAACCACTCCAACATGAGATTCTGACAACATCAAAATATATGGAAATAGTTGGTATCTATCAGTGCAGTTTAAAAACATCTGTCTCCACATATTATCAATGTTTCACGCATGCGTGACTTTTGTCACATAATCATGATCCCTTTTCTTCAAAAAAAAAACAAGGAGTCTTCTCCCGAGCCATATTCACCGAATCTTAATATGGCCACCAGAGAGATAGATAGATAAATCGTTCATTTCTAAAAATTCAACACATCGCAGTCTTCCGACTGGACTTTGTGTTAAACTGTACAAAGTATTTTCACCGTCATTATCAAAAACTGAAATATATATAATAATCGCTATGAAATAATAATCTATAATCTATACAATATATTGATACGATACTGTATAAGAAAGTATAAGACGTTTTCAGATTATTATAAAAAGACAGGTTTTGAAGATAAAAAAAGCTAAAGAAAAGGCTATGAACTATAAGCAATAGCTTGTGATAAAGCTGTTATCTGTCCTGTTTTACAGACTGGAACGTTAAATACTCTCTGTGATCTTTGCTGCCTTTGATGTAGTGACCTAGGTAGCATCAGTTCGAATAGCTATTGTTCTGAAGTGACTAGCCTCGTGTTTACGTGAAAACTGGCAAAAGCGTTTTCACATGTAAGAGAGGCTAGTCAGTCCAGAACAATAGTTATTCAAATTTGTCGTCATATTTTGATTCAGCGATTAGGACTAATATTTCCATTTTTTATTGTTGTTCTTGATACTCTTTTTAATGTTATAGTGATGGTAAGTTGTTTATTCATGTTTCTTATTCATTACTCGTATCTCGTATTCTAACAACACCAGTTATCTAGTTCAATTGCCAATATCCGCGACAACTGAGCCCGCGGTAATTCTTCAGAAATGACGATTACCTTAGTAACCTATGACCTTTTCAAGATAGGCATCTTTCCCTTGAGGCAATCATAAAGATAAGAAACAAGATGTTTGAATCAATCTTTATACTCTGCGTTAATAAGGTTACAGCTTACATAGCACGCAAAGCAGGATCGGATGGTATAAGTTCATGTATGCGTGTTGAGTGCCGGTTTGTGTACATGAAATACCAATAGCACACACAATATGTGAAAAACAATACCTTTTTCAGAAATTCTGAAATGTTCAAGGACACTTATGATAAATTCCTTCATCTTGTCGAAGTCACTTTGACCAATACTTGTAGAGCCATCCAATAAGAACACGGTATCCATCGAAATAGGACAAACTAAAACATACCCAAAAGGACGTTTTAACCTTAAAGGAGTTTCGATGATAACACATTCTTGACGGGGAGTCGGTTCAATGTCTAAGCGGCAAATAACACAGGAAAAGAGCTGTGAAACTCGTTCGAAACTCAGCACGCTAAGTGAGGTCATTTGTAGAATACTTGAAAGTCAATATGACATTAAAACCGACTTCCATAATCAATTCTTGGTTAATCACTACTGAAATATTTTAGAATTTTCTTAATTCAATTTATATAATAAATTTATTATTAGTTTGTTATCAGGATCACCTTGCTGGGCTTGTGAGAACATCGACTCATCTGCATAAAACATCTTAAAAAATAAAACCAAAATCTTCAATGACTTGAGGTGGGGAAAAAACGGTTATGAAATATTAGGAATAAGAGTAAAAAACCAAACTGAAATGACTGCCCTTGGGTCATATGACATTTATGATCATAGTAGAGTTTATGGAGATCAATGGTCAACAATCAAAACGTTGTGTGTGTAGAGAGTAAAGCTAAGGTGAAGAGATAAAGATAGGATTGTTAACATGATTAATTAGCTATTCTAAAACAACAAAAGAGCAATTGTGAAGATATCTATGAAACACAAGGTGGTTTGTGTGGGTATTCGAGCGTAAGTAACTATTAATCTTTAATGCCAATACTAGAACTATCTAATTCTGAGTTGGGCGAGATATTCTTTAGAATGAAAGAAAAAAATAACAAAACAAACGAAGACACGGTTTTCGTACGAAATTCACAAACAAGGGTCAAGTGTTTTTCGGGGTCAGTACGAGTACTCTTTCGTCAAGAAAAAACAAGTCTAAGTAGATATATAATTGAAAAAAGTAGAAGAAAAAGAAAAGTAGAATAGGAACAGAAAAAAAAGAAAAAGCGACTAAATGTTTTGTAAATCTAGAATTCACGTTAACAAAAAGAGATCTTAACAAAAATAGCGCGTTTTTTTTGTTCACGATTTATGTTACCATTTGTCAACTAACCTTTAAAAGGAAGATAACCAAAGACCAATAACCGTTGAACGTCGCCATGATGTAGAGAGGTTTGTTAGATTCTACATAACATACCAAAACTGCCCCCTTCACAACCAGAAGACAAAGTTCTACCGTTTTCTATTGAGTCCGTGCAACTAGGGCCAGTAACAGCAGGACAGATGAGATGGGGCAATACCGCTTAGGGTAGTATTAATTTATGATAATGATCCAGAGACATTCAGCTGACAATCAGCCAACAAACTGGTCCAGCTGCAATAAACCCGAAACCCAATGATTATTGCGTGAATCGGCTTTCTGTCTTTCGTTATCCGTGAGGCCTCTTCAACGGTTTGCGATTTCTGTCTATATATAGTTAGGAAGTAGTGTAGTTGCTAGAGAATACTCAGTTATAGACGACAAATCAACACAAAGCAATCAATCATTTTTTTGGTTTCAAATAAAGCTCCTTCAGATATTATTATCCGTGTACGATATTTCCATAATAAGCAAATTCTATACTAAACTAATTCAAAATATCCGTAATATTTATACAAATACAAGAAATAATGTTTTGGACCTATTTTTTTATCCTTCGGGCCGGAAACAATTTTATTTCACGGCAAGCTGCCACGGTTTGGTTATTACAAAATGATTGAAGTTTCGGCGTGGAATCCAATATATACAGACAAATATCAGGCGATAATCATAGAACAGAAGGTCATGTACAAAAGGCTTGTAAGCCATCTAGTTATTGGTAGGGCGGATGTAATCATCCTTATTATCATCACCGCTTACTAACGAATCGAGATGTTTAATTAAATACAGTCTTTCTTTCTATTATAAACAAAAACAAACACAACGTCTGTTCAATCTCAGAATTATTTAAACAGAGTTTGAAGGCAAACAAGTGTTTTGAGTATCGTATGAATGAATACAGTACGCAAGTTAGTGTGGGTTACTTTTTGCTTTTATCCGCCTTAATCGGTCATATCAGCATTAATACAGGTCCTATATTAATTCTGGTCATATCTACAAAAAAATAGATCGCTCGATAGCTATGATCCTGATAAATTCACCTTCAGAAGAGTCTTAAAGACGTTTGTTTATAGTTACAATAATTTTAATTATTTTTCTGTCATTGATTCCCATCTCTTTTGGTCTTGCCGACATAAAAGGATTTCATCTGCAAGCACCAAGGTTAACGTCGGCTTAATACTAATCGATTATTGTTCGGTTTGATATCGTTATGTCAATCCTTTGTTAGTGACATTTCTCTAAAATGTTCCATCAAGGTGTACAGACTAACCCTAGGATTTGTCTGACCGTACTCTGAAACGAAGGTCTTGTACTCGTCGCTGACGTCAAGGTCACGTGTTATGCTTTTCTCCTGCTCGTTTTGCACTTCCTAAAAGCAGATCAAGAGCTCGTTAAGGATTGATTCTTGATATTGCTCAAACTTCTCTCGTCCCCAGTGCCCTGAACTTTCTACTGCGCATACTCAAAGAAGTGAATCTTTTAAGAGCATGCGCAGTAAGAATACCTCTGTTCACGGGTCGAGAATCCCAATGTTTAGGGCCGAGTGCTACGCATGACATTTCAAGAGACTGAAAAACTGAGAGCAGCTATTTACCTTTACGAGTTGAGATCTCTTCATCTTAATGGACTGGACATTATCAATAAGTTCCCCTGAAGGGGGGGTTCGTCTTGTCTTTAGTGAGATCAGATCCATCCTCAATGACTGACAGTGTGCTCTTGATTCTAATACAGATACTCGTACCTGCACATGGTCGAATAACTGAAAGGTGTTTGTCCCTGATGAGTGATGCACGGTCACGTGGTACTTGTGCTGGACTAATGTTCCTATAGAAGCAAGATATAAGACTGTCATTCTCTTGTTAAGTCTAATGTTTTTCGCTAAGAGACATTCATGACATTTCTTCTTCAAGTCTTCTTTGAAAACTGATTTATTTAAACTTTGCTTGTAATGTTTTGCAATTTTAACTTTTTGTTAAAGCGCTTACGACAGATCTGAATAACCGCTATATAAGCCTTATTATTATTATTATTATCATTATTATTATTATTTTTATTATTATTATTATTATTATTATTGTTTGCTCCTAACTATCCTTTCTTATCCGATGGTTTTTCCGCGAAACAGAGGAAGGTTTTTCCATGCTTTTTCTTCCCTTAGGAAATTGCTTTGGAAGGACAGACCTGATAATCATCATCATCATCAACACCATCATACATCATCAACACCCGCAACACTCTCAAACTTGTACAAACACTCTTTACTCAGTGATATAAAGTTACCTGGTCCAAAAGTCACGCCGTCATCAGCATGATAAGATGGCGTGACAACTTGTCCATTTTTATCTTTTAAGTACACTGGACCTTTTATACTGTACCTGAAGAAACAAGAGATTGGCGATACATCAAAAACATGACACTCCTTTGTTAGCATGACGGGTATTGCATGACATAGGACGTGACTTACTTTGGTACGAAAACTAAAAACCCATTGGACCTAATGCTAAATATGATAGCATCAACAATACGCCGTTCATCATTCTCTTCCATGGACTGGAAAAACAGGGTCTCGAATAACTGGACAGATTCCTTTTGTGCTAGTTGGGCTGCCTGTGTAATAAAATGTTTGCATGACGTCAGATCATATCAAACGTCTAAAAAACGATAAAACAGTTGATTCTTACTCTGTGTTTAGTGTTAATATGATGACTCAGCTCCTCTAGTTCTTTGTTATTTAATAGACACGTTTTGTCACCAGTCCCCACCGCAGCCATCAGTAACCGATGCACCTAAAAAGAGATTGAGAACCACAGATAAAATAGTTCCAGCTCTGGACTGCCCATGCCCTCGTTCACAATAGGTTCTACTTACGATGACGTCAGCATATCTACGAATAGGTGAAGTGAAGTGTGTGTAACGATCAAGAGCTAGCCCATAATGAAAGTACTCTTCGGGAGACACAGAACCAGTTGAAAAATACAAAGCATTTGACATGGCTTGGGTGGCCAAAGTACGAAGAATCTGAGGAGACCAGAATGAACAATGTTATTGGTCGGGCTGTATTTAAGGCGTTTTTGTTTGGTCTAGAATGGAAGTCATTTGAGGGTAAGAACTGTGATTGGTCGAGGTTTGAAGTTTATTGAGTCCCTACGGACTGGTTTACTTGAAGTGGAAGCTATTACTCCTGTGCAGTTGCTGTCATAGGCCGGAACAAAAAGTGTACTATATCTTTCCATACCCTAGCTGTGTGCGCGATCACAACAATCATGACAAGATGAATCACTAAAACCACAGGGTGACCATCATATGTAACGGTGTACCTTGTTAAAAGTAGGATCGTCAGGATCAACGCATTCATCTAAAGAGTCTGCCAACAGCTTGTTGGAACTGAAGATTAAAGATATCATAAGTACGTTGTCATTGGTTCGCATATATCACGTAACAGATTACCAGTTACAGGTTACCAGTCCTCTGTTACCTTGTTTCGATGGAAAATCCTCTTGATTCTGCGCAGTGAATGAGATCTGAGAAATACTGCTGTCGAGGCAGTGGGTGGCGACGTAACTACAACAGCAACAACGATCATTACATTAAACCATAAAAAGGCGTACAGATGATACCCACCGTCACTGTCGATACCCATTGACAGAGGCCAGCTAGACAATCAAACACCTACCAAGGACAAACTGATGAACAGATGGCCTGTATATCAACCCACTCACCAGAGAAGCAGTTGGAAAGACTTGTGCTATTTTCTTGGCAACCCAGTGATTTGCAAAGATCATACACTCAGCAATGGTTTCGTGTACCTCAAGAGGCTATAGTAAGATTAATAACATGGGTTAACTATCTTAAACAATGAATGGTTGTCCAAAACGTCTTTGCACTAATAAAATATCTCCAGTCTTTAACTACTGTTACTATGACCAACGTGTTTCACACCTTCTTCGGAGACAGATCTTTGATGTCTTTATTCTCGTTTAGTTGGACTTGTACTTCAAGTCCTTCCAGTTCTAGTGCACCTAAAACCCAAAATATGTTAAACTTGTTACTGGTTTTTCACTTGTTTTATCTCCCCAGTTCCCTGGGAACAATGATACCCAGTCCACCCATCGATGATACCCATTGATACCCAGTCTACCCAGTGATCATACCTACTCATACCCAGTCCACCCATTGATAATACCCATCGATACCCAGTTTACCCAGTGATTATACCCAGTCTACCAGTGATTATACCTACTCATACCCAGTCCACCCATCGATATCCATAGTTTACCCAGTGAATATACCCATTGATACCCAGTCCACCTACTAATGATACCCACTTATACCCAGTGTTATATATAATGCCATGTTTATCGTTGTACCTTCTATTGTTCTGTTGAATTTCAAGTGTCTTGCTATTTCCATCAGTTTCATAATTGACCATCTTAGCCCTTTAAGCCTGCATGAAAGAATCAACACAACAGTCTGTTACATTAGTCCCCACATGGTGTAACTACTGTGCGCAGCGTTTAAACGCAACAGTCTGTTACATTAGTCCCCACATGGTGTAACTACTGTGCGCAGCGTTTAAACGCAACAGTCTGTTACATTAGTCCCCACATGGTGTAACTACTGTGCGCAGCGTTTAAACGCAACGTCGAAGTACTGAAAAACGAGTATTACTTCTGTAGCGTTGTGCAAAATTAGGTTCATCGTGAGAGCACGATTTGTGGCGAAGAACAAGGGCCCTGGCATAATCCAGTTTTTGCGTATGTTAAATTTTCTTGAAGTAAAAAAATAATCAATGAAAATCATTCTTTAAAACAGAGTTCTGGGTTTACTTCCAATCAAAATATAAATTAGGAATCGGGAACATATTTTTTTATTTTTGGCAAGGCTTTGAAACCAAGCGATCTTATACTGAAAGTCCAAAAAATCCTGGTCTCAAAAAACGGATTATGCCAGAGCCCTAGTTCTTCGCCGCTGGGTAGAAGAAACGCAAGAGAAAATGCGTACATGGTACAGTGTGTTTACTTAGGATTGGAATCACTAACAATCGATATCTCACCTTTCTAAAGCCTTGTCTTCGCTCATTCCCTGTAGTTCAGGCACATCTGCGATCACTTCCTGTCTGGTGACCTGGCCTTCAGATATGGCCTGAGCAACCTGGAATCAACAGTTACTTGTTACTATCAATACGCGTCATTACCGGTTTCCTGTGATTGTTATCAGCTGGTTGGCAGGTTTTAATAAGCTACTTGCATTCTTCTTGCAGGTATTTTATAGAAAACTAGAGGGGGACTTGGACGAGGTATGGTGGACGGTGTTTATCCCTCATTGGGGACTGGTAAGTAAAGTAAGATTCATTTATTGGACAACCTCACTACTGCACTTTCGTTCGCTGCCATTGCAAGTCATAATATGAGTAATGCCACTTGATCTAAATCAACCATTCATGGAACAAATGCGTCGTAGTAGATAATTTTATCACTCTAGGTATGAAAGTTAGTAGACTGACGTTTCGGACGTTAGTCCTTCGTCGGAGTCAAACAAAGACGAAGGACTAACGTCCGAAACGTCAGTCTACTTACTTATACTAGAGTGATAAATTATCTTCTACGACGCATTTGTTTCAACTAAAAAGCACCTGACGCAGTCCAAACTAGTTCCAAACCTAGTCGTTATCTTCATTCAGAGAACAGATATACCGACCTCGTAAAACAGCTTGTAGGATGATCTGATGATTGTTCGTCCATACCAGGCACTGATCACATTATAACTAGTATCCATCTCCCATATCACACTCATGGCGTATCTGTAGGTCAATTATATATCATATGGTACTTGAAATAACCAATCACAGGTCGTGTACTATCTATACATTAATAGTCCTACCTGTCTACTCCACTGATAAGTGAACACAAGTCAGCACTTAGTACTTCAGGAAGCATGTCGTATCTTCTATCAGCCAAGTACACTGTGGTTGATCTAGATGGCAAGATGTAATGTTACAAAAGGTGCTTGTCATAGCTATAGACAGTTGACTACGAAAGCACTCGACATGCAGTATTGTCTATGTGACTGTTGATGATGTTTTGACTGACCTTGAACGGGCTTCAGAATCTGTTAAGGATCCTGGTTGAACAAAATATGTAACATCTGCTATGTGTACTCCAAGCTCGATCCTTTCCTCCACTAAGACTGCTATAAAACACGCAAACAAACTGTATTGAAGAACGATATTGATGACGATAATGATTATGATGATGATAATGATGGTGTTGTCGAAAGAGCGATTAAAGTAAGTAAAGATACCTGATTGACAAGGTATCATCCACGTCTTCACACCCTTTAGGATCGATACTGAACACCAGATGAGTACGACCTATACCAATAATATAATAATACACCCATATTATAACACATATCACGTGATCTATCTACTGACAATGTACCATCGATACTGAACACCAGATGAGACGACCTGTAACATTAATATAATACACCCATAATATAACATATATCACGTGACCTATCTACTGACCTTAAGTCTCGTCTCTTCTCGATCTCTTTTGGATTCATTACCCAGGGTGCATTTGAACTGTTGCTAGGCAACTCCTTGAGCTGGCTGTCGGTGAACGGTGGTGCAAACAACGAATGCTCTAGCATGATAGTACTGATCTCGGTGTCTAGATTTCCGATTACACCCAGAGAACGAACGAAATGCCCATTGGGATACATTGAGTTGGTATCCCACGAGTCAATGCGCACCACAATTCTTGAAAGAAAACAGACATTCGCTAATGATTAGCATGTTGAAGTAAAGATGACGTAATATGACGTTTGCATATTAACGTCATTGACCTCTACTACCAGACTCCCTTGCACATTTCTTATGAGAGAATTTAAATAATTAATAAAATTCGCGAAGCATTATGGTAGTGGTAGTCAAATGACGTCAATTATGACGAAGCCACAACATAAATGATGTAATTACGATCCCCACGATGATGTAATGATGACGTCATTATGCATTAAATGATTGTAAGTTTACCTGTGATCTCGCAAGGAATCTATTTGTCGGGTAGAAATACGTATTCTCGGGATGCGATAGTCCCATGGTGCTACCAAAACCTGTCACGGAAGAAGTTTTAATATTTGTTAAGTCATTTCCATGACATTCTCATCCTTCCGGGGGAAGCCGGGCATTTTCGCGTTCGAATCACCTTATAATCTAACCCTTTATAACTAACACCTTTATGACCCAACACGGGCTGCAATAACTTATACATTTATTGGGTAATATTGCACATCATACCATTCCAGGTGTTCAAAGTTCTCGAGAAAAAAACGACAATTTCTACTAGGAAATAACAAGAAAAGGAAAAGGAAGCTCGTCCGAGAGAGTTCACTCGCTTGTGCAAACCCCCCCCCCCCCCGAAAATAACAGAATTGAGGAAAATTGTAAAAACAAATAATAATAGGATGCTAGATGATCCCAGAGTAGAATTGGAACCCGAACAATAAATATATAAATTTACGATCTAAAACGTATTTTATATAGCTATAAGTAGTTTAACTTCCCTACTGTGGGTTTTATGCTTAATTATTTATGGAAAAGACATATTGCTATTATAGGGCGAATAAATGAATAGAAAATACAATTAAACTGTCCATTAGATGTGTTCATGATATGACATATAAAAAAAGGCGGTGAGGCTGAAGAATTCATTCGAGATTAGCAGGTGTAAGGAGGGAATATAAAGAGTCGAAACAGAAGGAAGAGAAAGAGAACCGAACAGCATAAAGAGAATAGCACAGAGGACGCCATGAACTAACGGAGCATTCTATGCGAAACAGAACCTTCGTACAAGACATCCTCGATAGAAACGCACTGGAGTCAGTCAAGTTAGGAAACAGAAAGTATTCTGATAACCTGTTGTAATATAAGATATCCGTAAGACAAAGGAGAAAGAACTGAACCAGATAAATATGAATGTTACGAACGGGACAAATGAACGATCGCCCAAGACAACCTCGCTATTTCTCGTAGGATTGTACTTTCTCAACATACCGTTAACGGTACTAGGTAACTCACTATTATGCTGGGTTGTGTACAGCTATCAGCGATTAAGGACACCTAATAACATGCTACTAGCTAGTCTATCCTGTGCTAGCATGCTCAATGTCTTTGTCTTTGTTTCACGATTGGTCATTTATTTTTCACCCGAGATAGAACATAGAGCGGCATTTTGCTCCACATTAATCGTTTTTTATAACAATATTTTGTTTTTAACCACCATGCATTTGTGTATTATTAGTGTAGACAGGATGTTAGCCATCAAATATCCTTTAAGATACCCATTATGGGTCACTAATAGGCGTGTTCTTTTCTTCGCACTTCTATTGTGGGTTATTTTTGCCGAACAATTTATACGATTAGTTTGCATGGGCGCAGATCAAGATGATTTTTGGAAGCACATGACTCGATGTTATGGCTCTGTCAAGCATGCCACAAAACACCGACCAATCAAAATTAAAATAATAAGAATCGGGGCCTACATTTTACCGTTTTTCGTAATGTTGACGTCCTATGCTATCATTTTCAAAGTTGTTAAAACCCAGTCGAGAAAGGCGTACCCAGAAACACAGAAACATTCTAAACGGAAATCCGAGTTGAAAGCGGCCAAGACGATCGGGTTGCTGATAGGAGCCTTTGTGATCTTGTACACACCTCTGTACATTTACAGTGCAATAAGAGTCTTGAAGGTCAGTGAAACATCACCCGGCGGAAAAGGTTCAGAATGAAGATCCTAAAACATCTGGGTTTTTTGAGTTCATGCGCTTCTTGGATCAATCCAGTTATTTATGCCTTTACCAACAATGACGTAAAGGAACACCTCAAGAAACTGTTTAAAGACATTTGTAGAAAAAATAGATGAAATAATGATTCAGCTGTGTAACTAGTAATCGGCTTTAATCTGATGTTGGAAAAAACCCATTGTACCTAATTCAACAATTTACGTGCGAAAACATTTATATTACTATTTCAATCTATTATTACTGTTCTCTACTATCTTGATGGTAATCTAACTCTTTGATTGCATGTGTCATGACATTTGAACGTTATTAAACTGTGTATGCGGCTTAGCAAATATGAACTATGAGGAACCTCTAGTATTCATTTCTAATGTTTAAGATATGAAATTATGAAATAAAGAATTTAATACCTGAGGCACCAGGTGTAGACGTTGTGTCAAATACTGTACCGAGGAAGATTAAAATGCCGTGAATATAGAAACATTGAGGGAACTTAATACAGCCATAAAACCGGCTGCAAAATGTCTGTTGTCCAAAGTCCGTTGGTCCTAATAAACAGCTTAAAGGGAAAATAAAAGGACAACTTTCCACTGAGATGAAAAGATCCTAAAAGACTTTTCCTGAAAATTGACGGTTAAAGTGTAAACCGCGTACATAAGCACGAACATTGTTTTTTTCTCTCCAAAGCTCTTATTTTAGGGCCTTCCTATCTACAAGTAGGTCTAAGTATATTTTTCAAGATTCTGTAAAAACAGGCCATCAGGTGTGCCATCATATGGTGATAAACGACTCAGTAGCTTATTATACGCTTGATTAGCCAATCATATCCTACAACACCCGCAGGGATGGATTGACAGGACTCTAAGATAATAAAGTCACCAAATGAAACGTAGGTTAATGTACTTAACATTACAGACGTAGAGCAAACAGAATATCCACAATCTTCCCCGGCTCAAGAAAATAGTATAAGTTATAATAAGGGGCCAAGTTTAGCTATTTCTAATACATTTCGCGACATTTCGGTCATAACGTGCGTTGGTTGTCTGGTCTTATACTATTAACCCATCTTGGTTTTACGAGAATAACACTTCATAGCCAGCGGTTAACAAATTTAGGAGTTGATCTTCGTGAAGGGAGGAAAACTGGAACTTGAACGCGAAGAAAAACCCTCGAAGCACAGCAGACAACCAACTAAAA
This sequence comes from Actinia equina, assembly GCA_011057435.1. NCBI lineage: Eukaryota > Metazoa > Cnidaria > Anthozoa > Actiniaria > Actiniidae > Actinia > Actinia equina. Next base: position 28,450 of record WHPX01000033.1, read on the forward strand.
ACTCTTCTCGGCAAAAATAATAACGAGCCCGGCGGCACTCGTAACCCGGGTCACGTTGATGAGATACGAGCACTCTCACCGCTAAGCCATCCGTGCTTCCCAAAGTGAATCAAAGGTAGAATATTTGGGCTTCATTTAATAAAAATACATTTATAATACGCAAGATCACTATTATGACAAATAAACGGCAAAAAAAGAAATCAATCTAAAGGGAAGAAATATGGTCTTTTCAAAGTGGGAAAACCTTAGTGAAGAATGGTAATCGGTTGGTGTGATCACGTGAATAATAGTTACTATGGTTACCATGAGATCAAAGCTGGCTTACCTTGTTTGACTTTTGACTTTGTGTCTGACTTTCCTATCAACAAATAAATACACCCATAAGGTTATGTGAGATCAAGGCTTGACCAATAACATATAAAACTCTCATTTTTTGGGAAAAACTCACATTTCGAACAAAACTGCATGTCGCTTTTTTCGCGGCTCTCGCGGGTCGAGATGAAGCAGAAAATGTCGTGTTTTGTTGCTGCGTATAATTGAATGTGATTTTTAAAAAACTGAATTAATGTACATCTTTAGCTTTTCTTTAAATATACGAAATAAATAATTGGGGTCACCATTCGTTTTGAAGAGATGTGACAGTTTGAAGAGGTTTTCTTAATATTTTGGCCATCAAAACATTAGTAATGACTTATTCATAGAAAGGACCAGCTGCGAACAATGCCGCCAACGTACTTATCAAGGTAGAATATTTCACCTCAGAAAATGTTGCCACATAATCCCGCCAGTTTCGCTGCAGAACACCAACCACGTGACCAGTAGGCAAGACATCACTTGTCTCTCTTTCATTATCCTGTGTATCTGTAATAACAAGCATGATGTTACCATGGTTACGAGAAACCCAATGTCACTAGTGATGTTACCATGGTTACCAGAAAACCAATGTCACTAGTAATGTTACCTTGGTTACGAGAAACCCAATGTCCCTAGTGATATTACCATGGTAACGAGAAACCCATTGTCACTAGTGATGTTACCATAGTTACGAGAAATCCAATGTTACTAGTGATGTTACCATGGTTACGAGAAACCCAATGACACTAGTGATGTTACCATGGTTACAAGGAACCTCATGTTACTAGTAATGTTACCATGGTTACAAGAAACCCAATGTCACTAGTGATGTTACCATGGTTACAAGAAATCTCGTGTTACTAATAATGTTACAATGGTTACAGCATACCTTCATTTGTGTTCAGTGCTGTAGACTTCCCTTTCCACATTGGTTTAGGGAACAATTCAACAACAACAATGTCTCCATGAATGGCACGGTTTCTATGGATGATAAGTATGAATGTCATGGTTTCTCTAGCTTGTTGTGTGCAGTATGGATATAACACAATACTGACCTACCTGTTCACCATTCCCTTTATCAAGATATCAGAGGCTAAGCTACTCTTACTAGAAGATGCTATCTCACTGTAAAGTAAAAGCATAATACACATTATAAACTAACTAATTACTAATAAAACTAACTTTATGAGAGAAGATAGTATACAGGCTTTCAGTTGCATCATTCCTATCTAAAATAATCATAATGGTTATTGCATAAAAGAATAAACAATTGCTTGCTGTGCTGTGTGGTTATAAAGCACTTGGGGATTGACAGAGCACTTGGGACAGATTACTTGAGAAGAGTCAAAATTTGCATGATCCTTGTCCTAACACTTCTCTTGTGTTCTGCCAACTCCTGGATGCTGTACACAGCAAACTGTGGGAGTTTTCTATTTCTTCACCATCCACACTACAAGTGAATCTATTGATAGAATATGAGCAAAGGTGGACATCTAAACCAGGCTTGATTTGCTTACATATGATTAGGCTCTGAATATTATTTTATTTATCAATATAATAAATAGAAGAATACCTTTGTCTTTGTATGAAGGCTTCTGATTGTGAATTGTGTTTGTTGACATTAAGACAGCCTTGATAATATCTGCCCTGCAATAAGACAAATGTATCATCAACGTGTCCAACACACAACATTATCAGTTTAATATCATTATCATTATCAGCAAGATTGAAATCAAATGTGACCAGATAACACTTTTTAAGATGACTTTAGTAATTTGTTTGTCTTGCCATCTTACTGCATCGTCATCTAGAGAGAATATTCTCATTTTTACCACTATTATGAATTTTCTCACTTTCTGATTGGTCTAGATCCAGAGAATAGGAGTACCTGCCGATAAATTACGTTAATAGAGCGTACACTTGAAATCCTGTTTTTCTTTCAAATTTTACCCTTGTTTTTGCAGTAAAATTTTAATATTTTTTTGTGTGGTAAAAACCAATTTCCTTGGTAGGTCCTCTTATTAAGCACTTTTTTCATCATTTAGCCATCAAAATATTTTGTGGGGCCTCCCTCCATTGTGAGTCCACAACATTTTGACATTTGATGAAAAAAATTGTAGTAAAGACACACAATGGGAAACTGGAAAAAAATGATTAATAAAATATAATATTATATATATGATATACATTACATGTCATTGTCTATATCCTCACTATCATTATCAACAGAATTATCTTTACCACCATTATTTTTCATCATCATCATCATCATCATCATCCACAGCATCATCCTCTTGGCATCATTATCATCATCATCAGCCATTGAATTATATAATAGAATAGCCTCATTAATAACAAGATATTGGGTCCATTATGATGCTGTTTACTTACAGACTTAATACCAGCTTCAAGGACATCAAGGGGTAAATATTCCACATAATTCTTCACATCCAAATCTGAAACTTTATCATAGTTTATTCAGTCAATCAATAAACTGCTTTACACATCCAATTTATTTCAGACCACATGTGTTATTTGAATTTTACATTCGTATATAATATATAATTTTTGTAAGTTGAATAGAATAGAATCAGAGAGAGAAGATTGTGAATCGATACGAACTGACTGCCAATCCCTTTATCATCATTTCTTTCTTCAACTAATGCAGATAAAACTTAAATTACGATGAATCTTATTGCCAAGGGAATGACACACCTTGTGAAATAGGGAAAAAACATTGTATAAACAGAATTACCTTGTTGATCAGATTTTTCTTCATCTATAACAGCTCGTAGGGAATCATAAAGATCTAATATAGTCCGGTGTGCAGAATAAGACTCATTCAAATAATCTTCCAAGCTTAACACAAATACACCAAGAATTTGATTGCTGAACAGATCAATTGACTAAACAAAATAAAATACAATTAGGTCAACACTAAGGATACAGTATTTTACAGAAAAAATCTTGATCATTTTTTCTAAAGACTAACACTAGAACAAAAGACTTTAAATGACTATCCTATAGGTGGTATCACCTGTCTAATTCTCCTCAACATTTTGTTGGAAGCAATAGTAAATAAATAAGAATTCAAAGTCCCACAAGACAGATCCTTGAGAAAACATTTGGCAAAACTCCAAGAGACAACAGGGTTCAATTGGAAAACCTGAATACATGTTATGTGCACCTCAGAATGAGTCTAGAGGGGGTAGTCAGGCGAGCTAATATTTCAGAAATCTTTTCTGAATACTGAATTTTAAGTGAATAAACCAAAATGAAGCACAATTATTGAGGAGGGTATCCCCCCCCCCCCCCCCCCCACCCCTAGGACAGTGGTAGTTAAAGTATATTTACATCTATCTATCTTCATCAGGGGGAGTAGTAACTTCTGGACCAACATTTAATATACCATCCAAGCAAGAAAGCAAGTCATACCTGTCTATCATTGGTAACCATGACAATGGGAATACGATATTTAAGGTGATTATAGTACCATTTAGCACCAGAAAATATATTCCTATGGCATAAAGTAAAACAAAAAATATATCATTATAGTACAGGTACATAGGACCCCATAATAACAGTTTTTGGATTGATAATAGGCTGTTGCCTGATTTTCCTGTCATGGCTCTTGTCAGCACATAGCAATGGGCATTAACTGCTAATCAGTGGGTATCCTGTGGAATCCCAGCCACAGTAACCCAAACAAACCTTTGTTGCCATTCTTGAAGTGTTTCTCCGGCAAGTCTTTCAGTGTATGCTCCTTTGCAAAACTCATTAGAGAAGATAACGCAGCCATGTCGTTTGTCTTTTGTCAATTCTTTTATCCTGTTGACAAGTTTTCGACTGCCATGGTGCTGCAGCTTAAAATAAAATCAAAACCTTTTTTAAATCAGGTAAAACAACAACCCCTGCCTTTATCGATAGGCCTTCCTGACCCCCACCTGCCTAGCTCAGGTGGTAAGAGCAATGGTCTGTTGTGTGGGAGGTCCTGGTTTGAGTCCAGGCCAGACCACACATAGGGTCTTAAAATAACTGAGGAGAAGGTGCTGCCTTCGTAATAATATCTGCAAATGGTTAAACCTTCAAGTCTTCTCGGACAAGGACTTAAACTGGAGGCCCTGTCTCCCAACCCTTCCTAACCTACAGTAAATGGGGGACATAAAAGAACCTGTTGAATTATTCATATAAGAGTAGGGGATTGTCTCCCGGTTCAACAGCCTATCCCAATCTTGAGGCATTAATACTAACTTACTAACAAATCACTCATGATTGTAAGCTGCCTGGCTGCTAATAGCGCCTTAATATGCAGCCCGTAAAGTCCTCCACTGGTCATGATTGTGAAGCGCATTGAGACAATCATGTAAAATGTGCTCTATAAGAACCCTGTTATTTTTTTATGTTTAAATCCTCATGGGTGTCATGAAAAAACAATTAACTCTTATTCAAATTCTTTTTTTTCTGTCATCTTAGGTGACTGCCTACTTTTGGAAATTGATTTAAACTTTTTTTAAAACTTCGATTTTCCGAATTGAAATTTAATGCAGTTCCAAATCTGGAAAGAAAAATAGGGTGTCCCGAGCTCGTTTTCGAGATAATCAGCATTTAATGGAAGCCTACGCACGAGCTTTTGGAGTTATAATTGCGCCACCGGAAGTGATTAGGAAAAAATTAAGATTCATAAGATAATAGTTATTTGCAGACTATATGATTGCACGAATGAAGGCGCCTAGTCAATCATTCTTCAATAATACATGGATATTTTTAACAAAAAGAAAAATAGATACATTGATTCATCATATTTTGCAGTTTTGGTGCTCTTAAAAAATCTCATTAAGTCGAGCAAAATCCCGACTATTTTCCTAAAATGATAGATGTGTTGATCCTAAAATGTTTCCTAAAATGTTGATATAACATAGATCTTTAGGAGTTTTTTCGAATGAGCTATTAAAAAATAGAGTCCCGTGCAAAATTTGAGGGTTTTGCCCTGTTGAAGCTCAAAACGCATATGGTTCTTCAATAATATATTGTAGATCTTTCAGCGGTTTTTGAGCGCACGCACATCGTGGGCTCAAATCGAATGTTCAAAAGTAGGCAGCCACCTTAAATGAGTTAGTGGCTCTGTGAATTTATGCACGATTTCTAGATACTCTAATTCAACTGATTTTCTAATTTTTTTTCCCTCAACCTCTGGGAAATGGAACAACTAATGGGACAATTAATGGAGACAACTGGAGAATATCTATTGTGCTCTTATCACAGTAGTTATAGAATACTTACATGGTTGATAACTGTTTGAAAGAATATCACTCCTTGAATTTCAGGAAATTCAAATAATTCCAAGAAAGATGAGGTGACCTGAAGAACAGACAGAAATATTGACACTCCCTTTTCCTTGCATTCCTGGTAAAACCTTAATAATTGTAACCCCCCTTCTAAAATTCCTGGATCAGTCACTCATAATATATGTTAATATGGGAAGCACACCTCTAACCAGACAATGTGAGTCAGGTTTGAATCACTGGCTATGTATCATATGTGAGTAGAATTGTTTGTCTGTTCTCTCCTGTGCTTCAAGTTTTTTTCCCTGGCTTTCGCCTAGTTGGAAAGAGATTAGACCTTCTCAGTTGGGGTAATGTTTTCCCATTTCAGGCCATGTGTCATATCCCTTGAGAATAAGATTCGTTTGAGTTCTATCCATATTTATGTATTTATCCATTTTTACTAACCCTTAAGAAATTATTATGCCCATGTGGAAAAGATCTATTGGCAAAGATTCAGTTTTTCAGATTTAAAATGCGAAGTAAAATTTAGGGAAGAAAAGAAATTCAGTGTTCAATACCAAGGTAACCCTCCTCTTCTCAATAAAGTAATAGATAAAGTAATGGTTCTGTCATCTAACCATAGGAAGCCCAAGCAGTGTCATGGGATGGGCATGTAATGGTGCAAAACCTCTATTGTGTTGTACTTTACGTGAATAACAAACATCTAAAGCTTAAGGTCCCCTTTCTTACTACTCCTCCCCTAAGATAAAATAATAAACGGTGGATACATTTAATCATTCTTACCCCGATATCTGGTACAACATAATGAGTCAAGTCAGATGATAACACAACTTCACCTATGAAAAACCCAACACATAATATTTTACTATTTAAACAGAACTTTATATTATAAAGATGAAACTTATAAACAGTAAGACTTCTTGTTACATAAACTTACCAGTATTTTCCTGTTGCTGTTGACAATTCTGACAGGCTTGACTGTGACATGCTACATCATCACGTAGGTAATGCTCACGAACGACATTCAGAAAACGTCCATTTTTGGTCTTCAGGCGAAGTTTTTTGTCGGTTTTTAACATTTTATAGCAAAGCAGGAAACTTCATTTTTCCGCCATGTTGTTTTGATCACGTGGTTGTATTAGTCACAGGTATCCCATGGATCTACATTTCAGCTAATTTCAAAAGCCATAGATTTGATAAAAGAATATTTTTTCTATTCCAAATTTGAAATCTGCAACCCAATCCATGAGAATAAAAGAGCATGGCCGCCATGTTGGATAACATGACAATTAGGATTCCTTAGATACTTTGCATATTGATAAGCGTCTATGTAACAAGCTCAGGGCATCAGAATACTGTCAGACCTACATTGTAGAATCAAGGGGGTCAAGTATCACTGATAGCAATCCCGTGGGCAAGGCAGCAAAAGCTTTGAATGAACTTTAGTGAAGTTAGGAAAAAGGGTAAAACAGAATGAAAAATGAAAAGGGCGAATGAAAGAAAAGGAAGGACTAATGGTCCAAAATAGGGACCCAATTTTATGAATTAAGGTGGTGGGTACCGGTACATACCCCCTCCCCCCTCAGAACCCTGTTCAATTGCTAGATACTGGGCTCCTGTAGTGGTAAGTTCTATAGACAAATATGTTTTTTAGCAATCATGCAGACAGACAGTCTATTCATTTCTGTGGTTTGGCTTTTAGTTTTGGAGATATTTGGGGACAAAATCTAAGATTTCACTTCCAGAGGTGGTGGGTACCGGGTAACATCAACCCTTTCCCTCCTAAATCGGGTCCCGTGAGACGGCGATTGAGTTTTGCCCTCATCCCTAAAGGAAAGGAAGAACGAACAAACAGAAGACTGAATATATGGATGAAAAAGAGACAAGTCCGGCCGACATACGCGTAATCCCTGATAGTTATAGATAAGACAAGACATTATAGTCTTTTCGCCGATCTCCCCAACCCCCTCCCTGGCCGGAAATCAACACTTTTCATCACATTAAAAAACAAGTCATAACACACTCACCAGTGCTCAAGTGGTTTTCTGGTTTTATTCCACATTTCATTTTAGTGCCTGTTTCCAACAGTGTTTGCCAGTGGGGATCTTTATGATCATCCTTAGGGTATAAGGCGTGTTTTATTGCCCATACTGACCGATTGAGTCGAGACGGTGAAAAATATTATTCAAAAATAGTCATAAGCTTCTTACTGATTAAAGATTCCCGAGAGTTTAATCCAATTGCGGGTACTTTCTATGGATTATTTGATTTTGCTTTTTACCGGGTAATGGTTTAACACTGCCGTGGTAGTCAACATATTTACTTATTCTTAGTATACCACTTGGTTTTATCAGCTAGAGTAATTTAGACTTGACGTACAACAATAATAAGTCTTTATTTAGCATCTCAGCAAAACATTGATGATCTTTTTCTCTTCATATTCATGTTTGTTATCTTTCTAATCAGGTGGTTTTAATTCAGATATTAGTTAAGCAAATACACAAATCCCTAAAAAAATTCATTGTGTTTGAATCAGTATTAAAAATAAAGTGGTTTAAAAACATAATCCTCTTAGATACCTATCGCAGTCAGTTCGTTGATAAGATATCCATCTTTCTTTGTTCTCGGATTATTAATGTTATTTTAACTGCTTAGCGGTCTTTAGGCACTATTATTGACTACGTGGGCTGCTGTAGTCTGCTAGCAGGCTGACAGGGAGAAAAAAAGGGGCAAACTTCGTAAGCCCGCTGCACCTACTTCAGTAATTTATAATTCTATTAAACCGCCATGCACTTGCTTTGTTATTATATTGAACGAAAACAGGACTTAACAGCAATAAATTAGCTAACAAAAAGTACTGTACATCGCGCGAATCAACGTAAAGGATAGATTTGTTATTAAAAATGAAATACAAATACAGGGGATTTCGGGCGGAGTGAAGAAACAGTTCCATTTCCTTGAGAAGACGTGATATTTAAATCCTTCTTTAGTACCAATCTAGATTCTAAAAATCTGTATTTTAGAAATCAGTTTGAACAAGATGATTTCCCGAGCTGGAAAGTCGATAACAACTGTGAATGGCAAAATGAATATTTGTTTGTTTTGTTGATTTAAATAATCATTGCTTTAAATATTTGATGTCAATACTTGTTTTTGTAAGTTTTTGTTCGTTCGTTCATTCATTTGTTTCGTCATTACGCAGCTGTTAACAGATAATTTGAGGTTTTCATTCAGAGGCCAAACTTCATGGAAAAAACATTCATCATGCTTTGCGCGCTTCCTCCACAAACGACTATAGCCATCTGGATGTCGTATGCGGTTAAACTTCAATCATCTCCGTATTAAATTTTCTTCCAAATTCTTTATCAAAAATGCGCACAGGGCTAAAGTATGAAAACGGCGAGCAAAGTGTCAAATGTCTTGTAGAAGATAAATATATAAGCAGGCTTTTTATTCGCTACAGAAATAACCAACTTTTAGTGGTTTGACTTCATTATTCTTTTTAATAATTCATAGAATTGTCTTTACCATATCGACACGCCAAGAAGCCACAAAGATCTATCATAAGCTCTTAAGAAATACATGGCATAATCTGGATTTAGTCTCAACGGTGAGAAGGATTACTATTGGTTTTCTAGTATGGTTATTTAACATGTCAGTGTCGCAAGAGTCTTGAGATCTCTGGAGCGCTATAATGTTAATTAATTTATCAAACTGTGTTCTCGGGAGTTCTGCTGGCAATTAGTGTACGTAAAGACTAATGGGTAATCAAATTGGTGAGTGAAGAGTTAAGGGTTTAGTACCAGGATATGTTTCTGTACAATTATGTACAAGTTACAGACAGAGAGACATTTGAAGTCGAGCCGACACCGATAAAAAGATAATCCCTTATCACCCCACGGCGTTAATGGCATTAATTTTCTTCACAGTTTATGCTGAAGCTATTAATAAAGAAAGAAGCCTTTCAATCGAGGTCAGTAAATAGCTTGAATTAAGAGTTGTTTTCTTTTTGACATTTTTATAGGCAAAAGAATGGGAGCCAAAATGTAAGTACTGATCTAAAAACATTAACTGATTAAGGTTAGTGTATTCGTCATTGTAATGTTCCGAGGAGGAGTTAGTATAACTGTACGAGATTGGTCCATGTTAGAATACGCCAAAATAGCAAATTCTACTGGAGGCTAGGTCTCTCTATTCCATTCATCAAAAAAAAACATTGAAAAAAATGAGTCTTATCGGTGAAACAATCAAAGTAAATGACAGTCACATACTTCAGCCACAAGAGGTATTTTTCATACTGCTCTGATTACGTCATTAATCATTCATACCGTCCCGGGAACAAAAGCGTGGACGACTCTTAAACGAAATAGCCAGCTAATCGATTGATTTGAAGCTAGAGTTGAACAAGACATCAAGAGGGATGGAGGTTTCGTCAAACTTCACGCAAGCCATAAACACTTCTACTCTAAGGTCAATCAGTTCGCCGGCTACATCACCGAACCACGACCAGTCGTCATCTTACGGTTAACTATCGAGAGCTTTGCAGCATTTCTGGGTGTGATTGGAAGTATTCTAGTGTGTTTGGTGGTACCTAAAGGAGAAAAAGGTCGTTCTGCTGGCAGCCTGTACATGATAAGCCTTGCTATAGCAGATTTACTTATTCTCGTCGTGAATTTCCCTATCGCTGTCATCAAGGAGCAGTCGCCTGCATACTGGCCGCTAGGAAAGGAGATGTGCTATGCGCTTTATCCTCTCTTAGAGATGTTCCATGCCGCCTGTATATGGTCTATTGTCGCGATTGCAGTCGAGAGATACCGAGGAATCATTTGTACGAGGCGGCAAAGCCAGAAATCCGTGAAACTAACTATAGCAGTGATTTGGGTTGGTTCGTTCCTTCTGTTCGTTACCCCATTGTTGTTTATTATCACTTACACGGAAAACGCAATGGGGACGTTCTGCTACCTTATGTGGCCTTCACAGCTATTCCTCGTAATTTATAACATTATGGACACGATTCTCCTGTACGTTCTTCCTCTGGCTGTCATCAGCTACACGTATCTACGTATTACGAGGGAGATTAACGCTAGCAGCGTCCTTCACAAAAGGCTTAGCAAATCTGCTAAAGTAAGGCGCGACGAAGAACTAAAGAGAGTAAAACAAAACACTCGAACCAAAAAACTCCTGACACCTCTAGTTGTCGTGTTCACCATCTCGATGTTTCCCATCAACGCCTTCCGTGTAGCACTACTTTGCTTGGAAACTTTCACCCAACACCGCCTATTTCTTATTTTCTACAATATTTGTGTGATTGGAGTGGTTTTAAATTCAGTCGCCGATCCTATTATCTATTCCATCGTTACCAAGGACTTCCTCTCACGACTAAAATCTATGCTTTCAAAAAACTCTATTCATGAAAAGAATTCATCTATGACAGCTTTACGTCCTGCCGACAGGGAAACCGATGTTTAACCCTCTAAACTGGTGGAACTGAATAATTTACGATTTACTCACCAGCTGAAGAATTAAGATATATAGGAGATTTAGTGCGGAGGCAGGCGACCCTGCCACCAAAAATCAAAATGTAAATGTTTTTCAAGCCACTTATAGTAACAGCGGAAAAACAGCTGCTTCGCTGTTGAGCTGCGTTAGTTTTAATTTTCAAAAGAAGACTATTTAGTGACCAAACTGTTCGAGATGATTCTAAAATTCTAGAATCATTACAGACCACGAAATGAGTTGGCATAACAACTTGACACGTTGCAGGTATCAAAATGACCGAAAAATTGAAACAACTGAAATGCGTGAAAGCCGAAGTAAATGGTTTGGTATTTTGGGGGATGGGAAAGTTAACGGACAAAGCTGCTATCCTCGGGTTATTATGCATTTTACTTCTATTTCACTACTCACAATAGTTTTGAACTTTGATTAATTAATGATGTTAGAAACAGTATGGGTTGCAAATTGTATTGTCAGTCGAAAGGCACGTACAGTAGGCACTAGTTCCGACTAAACATTAGGAAATACCCAATGATTACAAATCCAAATCATGTAGTGTACAAGCGACGGTTGGTCAACTTGCTTTGCAATCAGTGTGTGCAATAACATCCAATACAGTCTCCCATAGCGACTACTAATGAGCGCCATCTCTATGAATGAATTCGTAGTTAAATAGTCCTTTTCATGGCGGTTGTGAAGGGTAAAAATGAACCGAAAACACCAACACAACTAAGATATCTGGAGTCTAGAAAAATCTGTAAAGGCGATCAGTTGATTTATATAGAATAGCTAGAGGGAGTGACAACGGGGTGAATCGTGTGGATAATGTTACTCAGTGATCATGTTTTATGTACATTACACTTGTTTGTTTAGTTATTAACAATTTAGTAAGTACTTCTCTTGGTCAATGGAATCTTTAGTGCGTGCAACTTGAACTGACTTTACACTCAGAGGCCGGGTGAAAGGGCACATCGTCGAATACTTGCGAAGAGTAAAACAACCTTCAAAATTAGTTATTTTAAAGTCTCTTCATTTTTACCAGGCAAGCGATCCTGACAGCAGCTAGTTGAGTATGATGGCTCCCCATTTGAGCCTACATCTGGTTAAGAACCGGTCATCGGTCGTCCACCACTTGAATCATATCAGAACTATAGAGTACTTTAACGTATCTTTAAATACGTGGTTAAAATTGTTAGATAAGCTGAAAATCGAAATGAGACTGATAACATCGTCATGTAGTCGAGAAGCACTTGAAAGGCAATTCAACAGTAAATGATTATTCAGCTTGGTTTGTACAGAGAAACTGGATATTCTACCGGTTGTCATGCAATTCGTGCTGCTTTAAACCAAATAAATGAGGTTATATCGAGGATAACATGCTGATAGTTGTATATTTAATGTATTCATTTTTGTATTCAGTATTCGTAATTTTATTCAGAAAACGTCTTTAAAATTTAGGAAGAACACGCCGGAAAAGGTTGAACCACGACATGTTAAACGAAACACGTTTTCGCAGTTGTCATCGTCTGGGCTTCTTATATTGTCATCGCACGCGAAATAATAAAAGGGAACGCAAATCCACATGGAAGCGATTAAAATTACTTAAGGAGCAGCATTCAAAATAAAGATTTAACGTATCGGGAGTTCTTCTACAAACACCGAGACTCTCTGGACGCGGTATTGAAAACTTTTTACATTAAACATGTTACAATTAAACATGTTACCCTGCACAGACTCAGACTGTTTCGTGATAGAGAGTACGCGATAATCCCTATACGATGATGTTCAAGGATATGATTTGCTGACACTAGTAGGAATACTTCCCTCAGGCACAAATTAACGTAAACATCTTAAAACCTTCTGTTTAATTAACTCCCCATAATTATGTACGGGTCTTTTAACACAGATGATATTGAAAAAGATTTTCCAGACTGATTAACATGCTGATCAGACAGACAGACAGACAGACATATTTTATTTAGCGTTTTGCACATAGTTGCACATCAACTTAGTTCCAAATAAGTTAGAAGTATACACGTATGTTTATGTATACGCATAATATCGATATTCACATATTCCACACATACACGTCATACGTAAATATTTATACTGTATATATAAATGTTCAAATAATTATTTCGATAAAATGCATTACTAATCCTAATCATCTTCATGCAATATTAAAGCATCGATTTTTATTTGTTTTGTTTTTGTTGCTTTTTCACTACGCAGAGCAAAACAATTGTAAGCGTATTTTGCTGCAGTTGGTTGTGAAATATGGGGAGGATCTATCACTAAGGAACAATTGATCCTCCGTAAGGGAGTTACTTATGTTATTTTGCATAATAAATTCTTCTCTAAGTTTGGAGTATAGAGGACATTTAATTAGGAAGTGTCTTTCATCTTCTATTATATCAGTACAATAAAAGCACTAGCCTTTCCTCTACCTTCTTGTAACTAGAGTGTCTGCCTCTTTCAATTTCTAGGTCATGGTTACTTAGTACTCCTAGCTTAGTAAGGCTCTTCTGTGATTGAATTTTTTTACATTAATTAAGTAACCTTCTAACATATAATTAACATTTAAGAGGCTACACGTTCTTAATTTGTTCTTTTTTGCCAGGGGTCTCCCTTTTATCATTAAAGACATTTCTAGTAATTGAAGGATGGTAATCACTTAGGGGGGGGGGGGTTAAGGGAGAGTACTGCCTACGTTTTGCTTGACAAATCTCATTTTTCAGCCCCCCTCCTGATAATTACTGCACAGTCCTTTATGTATCCATGTGGACGTAAAAAATTAAAGAATCGTGCAAATGCGCCCTGCTGCATTTAGTCTTTCTAACCAACAGACCAAACTGACATCCGAGTGCCACATAATGTAGGCCATTGCTGACAACACACTACTCAAATGCTTTCACCATAAGACCACTGTATGCAACAACACGTCTGGGAAAAATTTATAAACACTTGTTAAAGTGATTTATTTTCGTCAGAGCATGAAACAGTTTCTAGTAATTAGTGTTTAATAGTCAAAAATACAAAAAATTATAACAATGGAAATAAGATCTACTCTGCCTCTATTAGTGTACCGGCTAGCATTATCTTTGGTAGTTCCTATCAGAAGGACGTCGCAACCAGTGAAAGTCAAAGGTCTTCAAACCTAACCGTTAAGGTTGTCGTTAATAAAAGTGGGCACTATCTAGATCCCAAGATGACTGCCGATTGCCTCGTGGGCCGCCGGTCACTTAGACCACACTGAGCTTATAGAACTGTTTGCTTAAATTTTATACTTTTTTCAACGTAATTCAAATGTAGATTGGTCATACAGTAATCACATGAATAACAGCTTTTTTTCTTTTCTATGGTAACAATAACAGTCGAAAAAAGAGAGAGAAAGTCGCCATAAATATTACTATAGCAAAAGTAAAAACAACTAAATGAGCAAAAAGAAACGACAACAGTTTAAGGCGCCTTTTAGAATATACTTAAATAAAAACACATTTGGAAAAATGTAATATAAAAATGATCCGAAAGATATCAATATACGTAGGTTAAATCTGATCAATTGATTATTGACACCTCATACGAAAACACCTTGAATCTAGAAAATGATCTCGGCAAGAAAGCAGAGAAGATAAGACAGAAATATCAGTAATTTCCTGAAGCAATATTTGACCGTAATCGCAAGCAATATCCTGCCTCATACATAAACACACACATGTAATCACTTTTAGAATTGGAATTGAGTAAGTTTTTATTGCTATAGGATACTAAAATGACGGTTTTATTGCTTGTCTGGTCTACATGTTGTGTCTTTTAATACAGTCATTGTTGCTATTACCTGTAGTGATGATTACTTCTCTTGTCTGTTTTTACTACACACCTGATCTATGTCAGCCCTCGTTTAATTCGCTATCCTACGTAGAAAAAAATTAAGAAAAGGTGGCATACTTATCTAGCTTTGTCGCAGAGGTGTACGATCTTTTGCCGAACAAACAGTGCATAAGTATTTCATTATTTACTTTATATAAACATGCGTTATCAGGTTGTTTTTTTAATATGAACTATTTCAAGCACGTCACTTTTCATTTTTTATACTAACCCACTTTGTTATTAAGTGCAACAAAATCGTTTTTTAATTGTTTTAATAGCAATCAGCGAAGAGCTATATAAAGAATAGTTTCTTGTTATGCGCACATCATAAGATGTGTATCCAGGGAGCCAAATGGCTCACTTCATTCACGCCCTTGGTCACTAACAGATCAATCGTAAATATAAACTGAAGACAAAAAGAAAGTGCCAGTTTTCATAGTAAGCATAATGGTGTTACGAGAAAAACGGGATAACATCGGTTGCCGTGTAACACTGAGAAAACATTATTTTTAAGATGTCATTGAGATGCCATAAAATTCATGTTTCATTTTTGCTCAAATAACTTTCAGTTGAGAGAAGTTTGGATGTTTCACGAAGAGTTAGTTTACTAATTTTTTAAGGGATAAAGTAAAATATAAAGTTTTCCGAGCCTAAGCCTCGTTAGTAAGCAAGGCGATTGGACGTTTAGCTCGTAGTTACACACTCTGATTGGTTAGAAAAGGTTCTACCATACTTGATGGACCGCGTACGCGCGCTCTGCCGTCGTAACGTGCAAGGGAACACTACCCAGTTCAAGTCAGCGATACACTTTCACTGGCCGAGGCACTCCATTACCAGCAACGTTGCAAGTTGCATTCATACGATGAAACTTGCTGCGCGCAACAGTACTTAGAAGTAGAAATCAATTCTATAAGGTCTGAAATGTTAATACACTGCAAGTCGTATTGCACTCAATGTTTCACCGTTTGTCTTAGCAACGTCTACTCATGCAACGAATTGAAAGTCTTTTCTATTTTACACGACAATATAAGATTTTGCATCGAGGGGCAATACAAACAATTTCATTTAGAGATGCAGCTGTGTTACAGGTCTTTATGGCCCGTCATGCGGTACTGGACCTTTATCAGCGGATCAAGTTCATTCAAATGTTACTGTATGTAGCGTGGATGACATTCAAGTAGAAACCCTGTGAAAAAAATCTAAAATTGCGTTGTCTGGCGTACAAAGACTTGGGCACACAAAGACTTTATTCCTTATTTCAATTTGTATTTATCTCATATATATCCCAAAGATTTTCCTCTCTATTATCTTCCCCCTTCCCTTGATGGGCTACCGACTCGACTTCAGTCCAAGAAAGTAAAGCAAAAGAAATAAAGGTAAGGCAAAAAATAACATTTTTTCTTACACTTTAATCAATAAAATTTTAACTACAATTTAAGAATGAGACAACTTACATATCTTTTTATATATTTTATAACTTACACATTTAAAGAACTATTTCCATTATATTCTGACCATTACATATGATATATTTTTAAAGCCAACAAAACGAAGTATGGTCTAATAAGCACCTATTTCATAGGATTGTAAAAAATGTTTTTGTGGCTTTATGTACTAAATGAGTCTAAATACATGCAATAAAAATTGATAATAATAGCTGTTGACTAGATTACATATCTGATAAATGAAAGTAATTTTAAAAATACCTTGCTTAAAACGAGATAGGTAGATATTACGTTTTCATTCAAATAATCTAGATATTGTTTTGGATTGGTTCACATTAAACCGTTAAACAAAGTGTATTTATTACCGTATGATTGTCAGATTAACACAAAAGAAAATGAAAGAAGTTAAGTATATAAGAGTACAATAGTGTTATATACACCAACATCTATTTCACAGGTTTATGAAAATCACTCTATGGGTCACATGAAACCTGGGTATTATATTTTAGGCACACAGCCATTAAAGATGCACTATGTTTGCCTGCACTGAAAACAATAGCTTTATGTACCAGTGAGTGTAAGGAGGGCAGCCCCCTTAGACATCACACCAACTGTTAAAACACTTTCTTGTGTGTTAATGCTACAAACTACGACTCATTTTAGTCAGTATCCATTGAATGAGGACTGAAGTCCAAATGACCAAAGATGTTTTGTAAATCAATATTTATCAAATTTGTATGTCCCTCCTTTTTTTTATTTTGAACATCTTTGACAATAAAAGACATAAGAATTCCTTCCTCAACTGAATAACGTTGTTTTGCTCCTGGTAAATCAACACCTCTACAGTGAAGTACTACCAACAACTTGCGACTGATTAGCAGCCCAGGCGAACCTGATGCACCTTCAAAGAAAGTACTGACATCATATGGTTCAGAATAAGAATTCTGTGCAGCTTTAAAGTACCTTTGCTCATGAGATTCGAGGTCTTGGAGACACAATTTGTGCAAACTCAAAACTATATATTCTTGTTCCTTAATTTCACTACGCCTCAATGGACAAGACACATCAATTTGTTTTTTTTGTGCTCCAGGGTGACCCATTAGAGTCAAGCATTCCTTTTCAGGTAGATGGAATTCTGGAGATGGAATACTGTACCCCAGTTCTGTCACTGCTAGTGGCAAGGATATCTCACTATCCAAATGCAATTGAAGAATTGCATAGTCATATTCCTCTGAAAATACTAACAAAGGCTGCATGGAATCAAAGTTGAAGCAATGGCCTTCACTTTCTTGGTAATTGAAATCCACATGATCTAGTGTGCAGCTATCGTTCTCCATTGTCTTCAAAACATGGCAATTGGTGAGGACATACTTCTCACCAACCCTGAAACATGTTCCATAAAAATGATTTTCATTACCATCAGTGGCAATTACTGCACCAACAGAGAGTTTCATTGTTAAAACTTTCTCTAAATCTGACACAAATACACGGTGCTCATAATTTAAAGCAAAATTACTGTAATGCTTCCCTGCCACTTTATCTATTTCCTTTTTCCTGTTTTTTTCTCTTTCTTGATCTGTTTCCTTTTCCAACTTTAAACTATAATTTTTCTCAAAATATTCTTTCATGAATGAACTGTGCTTGGGTAATTTCTCAACTTCCTGTTTAATTTCAGAAGGTACATGTGTTACATTGGTTGACTTCATTTGAGGATCAGTGAACTCTTGCTTTACAACAACAGCACCAGGCTTTTTGAGGGGGGGTATTCCTTCTTTTGCCAGCTCTTCTGTTTTATTATTTGGTGCTGCTCTCTTGAATATTTTGAAAGAATCACTTGTGGCTTGAGAGGAGAGAAAAACTTTGTATCCTTCGGGTTTGGTCTGAAAATCACTTTTATGAATAAAATCAGTGTATGAAAACCTCCCATCTCTAAATAAGGCCTCAAACAGACTCTCACCAGGGAAATAGTTTACCTTCAAAATATTTACAATTCTTTGCATGTCACTAACCAAATGATGCTTATTTTTTTCAAAGTGAACTGTAAAACTTGATAAGTTCCAGCTTACATCAAAATCTTCCACATCATAAAGTCTGATCATATCAGCAAACTTTTTTTTCCCATCCTCCCTCTTCTTGAAACTGCAACTGTAAAGTTCATTTTCACTTAGAGCTCCTGTTGGAAGTCCAATGTTCACATAACTCTTATCAGAATCACACTGAAAAAGCAGCCAATCAGTTTTTGGTTTGTTTTTGCCAAAGCCCTCTTCTTCAATCATTCTTTTGACCATCTTAAGAATGGTCTCTTTACCATTAGTGTCAAAGCAATGATGTTCTCGATCACTTTCACGTAGCTTCACATACAGTTGTAGCTTTTTTGGATGGATAGGTGGCCTGGAAAAAAAGAACACAAATTGTATAGTTCAATTAATATTATTTTCATAAGATTATACAACTCTTTTTAATCAAGAATTGAATAAACATGCACAACCTTAGTGTTAAAAGAATTCTTGGCTTCCATACGTACATACGTACATACTCTTTATTTCAACACGGATGTCTCATCATACAAAATGCTCTTCCTAAGAGCTGTGTTAAAACTTATAATAGAATAATATATATAAATAATTGTATAACTAGAAATAAAAATGAAAATATATAAATGTATATATATATATAACTTATAAGATATAAATAATTGGAAATGTCAAAAATATTCAATATTCTGTCAGCTGGGGCAGAATACGATCTCACCTTAGTATATTGGTAAAGGTAATTATTGAAAAAATCATCCAGTGACTTATGGAAGTTACTTAATGTTGTCACACTTTTTATATTATCAGGGAGGCTATTTCAAAGAACAGCCCCTCTGTAGTTAAAACTGCGTTTCCCAGATTCACTATTTTGTCTGGGTACAAATAAGCTGTGAGAAGATCCTATTAGATTATGTGAATGAATGTTTCTTGTATTCTTAAACATATCTGTTAAGTAATGTGGAGGGCTATTGTTCAATGCTTTGAACATTAATTTGGCAGATTGTTTCAGCCTTCAAACATCTAGTCTATCCCACTTAAGCTCATTTAATAGCTCACTAGATCTTTTGTGGTAATTTGAAAACTAGAACTTCAGCTGAGATATATAGTATTGGTCGCTCTTTTGGCTCATGGAAGTTTTGTTCAATATAAGTCATGGCAAAATTTTTGATGATGTAGGCAAAAGCCAAGAATTTATCAAAAATAAAGAACTTTAAAAAATGAGTTTACATTAGAAGTTATATGAGTCTCAAGAACGGGGCACTCCTAATACTCTGATGATTTAAAAAAAGAATATCCCAATCATATAGATCAATTAATATCTTACATACTGTAACATAATTTGCAAAATGAATTTTTATGTTAAACAAGTGAATTGTTTTAACAACTTATAGTGTGAACCACTATCAACCACCCTTAAAAAAGCATGGCTTCAACATAAACATTTTACATGACATATTCATGGTTAATCAAATACCTTAAAGACTCCACTTGTGCTGTGGAAGAATTCACAGACTCATCTTCCTTTTGCTTCACTTTTGGCCTTATAATGAAGAAGAATATAAAAATAAATAAATAAAAGAGAGGGATTAGAATAGATGTAGAAACTGAAATGTGACAAAATGCTTCATGGGTGGACAGTTGTTTATTACCTTGGGATTGCATCACTATTTAAATGATTTCCTGAACTTTCAGCCATGCCACAAGTAAACTGTTTTAAGAAAGAAAACATTTGTCATAGTTGCTAGAGGCTTAAATCACTTTTACTTGAAAACATACGTTCTTTCAAAATTGATGGTAGAAAATGCCCCTGACTTCAGCTAGAAAAATACCCCATATATTAATACTGATTGTTCTGTGTAGCTTTTGACTGAAAAGGTCTCCTCCTAGCTCCCCCAAAGTGAACATTAAAGCTTGAAGGGCTTAAAGTAACCGCTGATGAGATGCTAATCACGATCACAGGCCAAATAAGTTTTAGCTTGGTCATACCTCAATTCTGGCTAACAATAATGTTACTGGTCAAGATCTACTAGCTTTAGCTGTTGTATCACAGCGTAGGACAATCACAACAGAGCTAGGCTCCAAACCAGGTGAAAGCCCAAAGATTGAATTAGAATTTAGAAGTTGATTTTTGAGGAGGGAGGAAAACCGAAAAACCTGGAGAAAAACCCTCGAAGCACAGGAGAGAAACAAACAACTCTGCTCACATATGACATCAAGATCAGCAGGACTCGAACTTGTGCCACATTGGTGAGAGGCGGCGCATTAGCAGCACACGCCACCGGTGCTTCCCGGTGATGCCAGTGCTTCCCAGATGGCTGGCAAAGCAAAGATTTGACTGGACAAGTCCCAGTTCTGGCCGGACATTGTCTGATGTGCAGCTGTTATTTGGGCACTGGCTTGCTCCATAAAAAGCTCCCTTTTAGGGGTAAATTTCAACAAGCCATAAGGCCTTGAAATAGTGACATTGAAGCCACAAACTAATTAAATGAATTACCGACAGCCAGGAGCTGTTAAGGGTAACATTCTGATAGCAAAACAAGAACATTGTAAAATAACTGTAATTTCAGTTGATCCCGCAAGGAGATATAAGGTCCATGAATAGAAGTTTCTAAAAAATCAGGCCTCATAATGTTTTATTCCGACATCGTAGTATAGGGAAGTTTTTCCTATCAGATCTAGCGAAAGCTTTTTGATGATTTGTTCGGGTTTTTATTATTTATAATAACTTTATTTGCAAACAAATAATAATAGAAAAAAGTTGCACAAAAGGGTGCTGCCAGGGAAGAACTGAATCCTCATATACGGGTTTGTGTTCGAAACTTTTGATTCGAAGATTGAACTCAAGCTATCAGGGGAAAACGTTTAAATCGACACTTCAAAAACATTGGTATACGTACCTGTTATAGATGAAATTAAGATATGCGACTTGACCGCTTGATTTGGGTTATAAAGTTTGGAATTTTTAGCGCTCCACTTCTCCCTTCTGTTGTGTGTATCATACCAAAATGCCGTCTCTTTTTTAGTTTCGAACTCCTATGATCTGTCTAGCTCTGATTGGTCGAAAAGACAACCTTGAATTTCCACAGGCAGCCCAAGCAATTTAAGGTAGTTCGGAACTCACACTTCCCTTCGATAGAATTTTTTAAAACTTTTTCTACTAAAGACTAACAAATATATAAGTCCAAGAAGCAATAAAAATAGGGATCACCGTAATCGTTTTGAAACTGTGGGGGGTGGTATAAGGCTAATTTTTGCACTAATTGAGCTAAAAAATGAAACATTAAATTTCCAGAAAAAAGGCTTTTGCGACAAAGTGTATTCTTCGATTGCACGTTACGTCATCGCGGCCATGTTGGTGCCATTTAACAAAAGATTTCTCATTATAAACGGCACCACAGTGGCCGCCATGCTTTTGTCTTTTGACTCTTTTGTGAATGATTGCAATCCATCAATATGATTTTTATAAATTTTCTTTATGATTCCAGCCAAACACTCTTCATGCTATACTTTTCATAAATTTATTCCATTGGGACGGAATGCCGGTTGAGCTATTTCACCGAGATCTGAAAGTGGTACACCATGTTTTGCCTTCGAAGACGATATTAACAAAAATTTACAAGATTGTTTTATGCGCATTAAAAAATTAAAAAAAATTAAAAAAGTTGGGTGTCACCGCACTATATTCGGAGCTATCAGCTAAACGTGTGAATCTTACTATGATTTTAGCTTCACTCTGAGCGAATTTCGCTGTAGGAGTTTCAGTGTATAAACGTCTATCAAATATGTATGTATTTATAAAGATGTTCGAATTATTATTGTTTAAAGATTTTATAATAATGTATATCATTTAAACACACTAAATACCTATATAGTTATATTTATATATGTTTTTATCAGATCTTTTTGTAAAGCGCCGTTGAACCATGGGGATATTAGCGCTATATAAATTATAATTTATTATTATTATTAATATTTTATTAAAATTCAATGAACGAAATGAAGATTTATGAAGTATAGTCAAGAGAATATGAACTAAGAGAAGAAATCCCCGTGCCCCATCATGTGCACACTTTGATGCTATTTTTAGAATCTATTCCAAAAATATCATCCCAATGATATCATTTATTTGATCGTTTGATTTTCTGCACGCGCATAGTACGTTTGGGTGTTTGCTAACGTTTTCTTGTGCTTTTCTTATGTTCAAATATTCAAATCTGCCCTCAAGATGATGATGTACGTCTAAATCTTTGGAAAATAAATGTAACAATACTCCAGAAAGTTGGACAAATTACTACTTCAATTTCCTGTCGTATTTGGAAAGCTTTCGACGTGCACATTCATATCCAGGGCAGAGTCGAAATAACGGAAACACCCAGAACTAAAACGTAAGCAAACCGCAGCGTAGAGCGCGCGCAGTAAATGCGTGTGCAGAAAAACAAATGGTTTAAAAATAGCATCAAACTGTGCACATGATGGTTACAAGGCTATATATAAAATCGAAAAACTCTGAATTATTTAACACAATGAAAAGCAAAGGGCACTGGGTTACAATGTTCGTCAGCCCATCTCGAAAACTGCGAGTTTCTCCATGTGCCATGCTTCCAAATCTTAAGAGATTACAGTCAACAAATATTGGGAAACTGCTCTTTTGAAAAATGTATTTTTTATTTTGGGGAAATAAATGTGCGCTTTTCAAGGGCACCAGGACAGACGGATTGGGTTTTAGATGTTATGTGTGATTGTTTCAGTTATTCTAATTTCCACACAACGGTCTTTCTGGTTTGAATCAGCCGTACGATATGAATATATTTACCACGTCCACCAACGGCCTTTCTGGTTTGAATCAGCCGTACGTACGCTCGGAGTATTTACCGTTGCACTATCCGTGCCAAGCAGCGTCGGTGTCACTTCGTTGGCGATTACTCTCCTTTAATAAATTAATCAAATTTACCTTCAGGTACAGCAAATAGACTGTACTGAAGGTAAATTTGATTAACTTACTATGATCTGTCTAGTACCTCATAGTCCCTTTAAGACTGTCCGCTTTTGCTACACGCATGTTCTACGTCAGCCCTCATTTAATCACGCTATCCTAAGTAGAAAAGAATGAAGAAAAGGTGGCATACTTATCTAGCTTTGTCGCAGAGGTGGACGATCTTTTGCCGAACAAACAGTGCATAAGTATTTCATTATTTACTTGATATAAACATGCGTTATCAGGTTGTTTTCTTTAATATGAACTATTTCAAGCACGTCACTTTTCATTTTTTATACTAACCCACTTTGTTATTAAGTGCAACAAAATCGTTTTTTAATTGTTTTAATAGCAAATCAGCGAAAACGGCTATAAGGATAGTTTCTTGTTATTAAGTCGTGTATCCAGGGAGCTAAATGGCTCACTTCATTCACCCCTGGTCACTACTGAACAGATCAATCGTAAATATAAACTGAAAATAAAATAAAGTGTCAGTTTTCACAGTAAGCATCATGGTGTTACGAGAAAAACGGGATAACATCGGTTGCTATGTAACACTGAGAAAACATTATTTTTAAGATGTCATTGAGATGCCATAAAATTCATGTTTCATTTTTGCTCAAATAACTTTCAGTTGAGAGAAGTTTGGATGTTCCACGAAGGGTTAGTTTACTAATTTTTTAAGGGATGAAGTAAAATATACAGTTTTCCGAGCCTAAGCCTCGTTAGTAAGCGCGGCGATTGGACGTTTAGCTCGTAGTTACACACTCTGATTGGTTAGAAAAGGTTCTACCATACTTGATGGACCGCGTACGCGCGCTCTGCCGTTGTAACGTGCAAGGGAACGCTACCCAGTACAAGTCAGCGATACACTTTCACTGGCCGAGGCACTCCATTACCAGCAACGTTGCAAGTTGCATTCATACGATGAAACTTGCTGCGCGCAACAGTACTTAGAAGTAGAAATCAATTCTATGAGTTCTTAAATGTTAGAAGCATCAAGTTTCAGTTCAAGGGTCGACACTAACAAACACTGCAAGTCGTGTTGCACTCAATGTTTCACCGTATGTCTTAGCAACGTCTACTCATGCAACGAATTGAAAGTCTTTTCTATTTTACACAACAATATAAGATTTTGCATCGAGGGGCAATACAAACAATTTCATTTAGAGATGCAGCAATGTTACAGGTCTTTATGGCCCGTCATGCAATACTGGACCTTTATCAGCGGATCAAGTTCATTCAAATGTTACTGCTTGTAGCGTGGATGACATTCAAGTAGAAACCCTGTGAAAAAATCTAAAATTGTGTTGTCGGGCGTAGAAAGACTTGGGCACACAAAGACTTTATCACTTATTCCAGTTTGTATTTTTCTTACATATCCCAAAGATTTTCCTCACTATTATTTTCCCCCTTCCCTTGAGGGGCTACCGACTAGACTTCAGTCCGAGCAAATAAAAGCAAAAGAAATAAAGGTAAAGCAAAAAAAAAAAGACAATTTATTTCTTACACTTTAATCAATAAAATTTTAACTACAATTTAAGAATGACAACTTACATAGCTTTTTCATATATTTTATAACTTTTAACTATTTCCTTTTTGTTCTAACCATTACATTAATTTTTTTAAAGCCAACGAGACGAAGTATGGTCTATTAAGCACCTATTTCATAGGATTGTAAAAAATGTTTTGTGGCTTTATATACTAAATGAGTCTAAATACATGCAATAAAAATTGATAACAATAGCTGTTGACTACATAGATGATATATTTGATAAATTATAGTAGTTTATTTTAAAAATAACTTGCTAAAATAGGTAGGTAGATATTCTAGAGTGCTTCAAAACTTGATTGTGTACCCTCACCAAAAATTTGTGGTTCAAAACTTGATTGTGTACCCCCACCAAAAATTGATTGTGTACCCCCACCAAAACTTGATTGTGTACCCCCACCAAAAATTGATTGTGTACCCCCACCAAAATTGATTGTGTACCCCCACCAAAAATTGATTGTGTACCCCCACCAAAAATTGATTGTGTACCCCCACCAAAAATTGATTGTGTACCCCCACCAAAAATGATTGTGTACCCCCACCAAAAATTGATTGTGTACCCCCACCAAAAATTGATTTTGTACCCCCACCAAAAATTGATTGTGTACCCTCACCAAAAATTGATTGTGTACCCTCACCAAAAATTTGTGGTTCAAAACTTGATTGTGTACCCCCACCAAAACTTGATTGTGTACCCCCACCAAAACTTGATTGTGTACCCCCACCAAAAATTGATTGTGTACCCTCACCAAAAATTGATTGTGTACCCCCACCAAAAATTGATTGTGTACCCCCACCAAAAATTGATTGTGTACCCCCACCAAAAATTGATTGTGTACCCTCACCAAAAATTGATTGTGTACCCTCACCAAAAATTGATTGTGTACCCTCACCAAAAATTTGTGGTTCAAAACTTGATTGTGTACCCCCACCAAAACTTGATTGTGTACCCCCACCAAAACTTGATTGTGTACCCCCACCAAAAATTGATTGTGTACCCTCACCAAAACTTGATTGTGTACCCCCACCAAAACTTGATTGTGTACCCCCACCAAAAATTGATTGTGTACCCTCACCAAAAATTGATTGTGTACCCCCACCAAAAATTGATTGTGTACCCCCACCAAAAATTGATTGTGTACCCCCACCAAAAATTGATTGTGTACCCCCACCAAAACTTGATTGTGTACCCCCACCAAAACTTGATTGTGTACCCCCACCAAAAATTGATTGTGTACCCCCACCAAAACTTGATTGTGTACCCTCACCAAAAATTGATTGTGTACCCCCACCAAAAATTGATTGTGTACCCCCACCAAAAATTGATTGTGTACCCCCACCAAAAATTGATTGTGTACCCCCACCAAAACTTGATTGTGTACCCCCACCAAAACTTGATTGTGTACCCCCACCAAAAATTGATTGTGTACCCTCACCAAAAATTGATTGTGTACCCTCACCAAAAATTGATTTTGTACCCCCACCAAAACTTGATTGTGTACCCTCACCAAAAATTGATTGTGTACCCTCACCAAAAATTTGTGGTTCAAAAATTGATTGTGTACCCCCACCAAAAATTGATTGTGTACCCTCACCAAAAATTTGTGGTTCAAAAATTGATTGTGTACCCTCACCAAAAATTTGTGGTTCAAAAATTGATTGTGTACCCTCACCAAAAATTGATTGTGTACCCTCACCAAAAATTTGTGGTTCAAAACTTGATTGTGTACCCCCACCAAAAATTTGTGGTTCAAAACTTGATTGTGTACCCTCACCAAAAATCTCATCTAACGTCAAATTAGACTGAACATTTTCCCCAAATAATTGTTTAATGACATCTTCAACAATAGATGACATGAGTATACCCTGCTCCATCACATGGTTTCCACATAGAGTTATACCATGGAAATGTAAGACAATGATCAACTTTTCATTAATCAAAATCCCAGGGGAGCCTGACGACCCCCAAAAGAAATCACTAACATCATAAACTGCAGTATTTGAATTACTCCAAGCTTCAAAAAGCGGTTGATGATGAAAGTCATATTCCGTTTTTTGCAAAGTATGCACAGCAAATTTTAGATAGTCTTCAATTTGTTTTTGTGGTTTAATTGGGCATGACATATTGATCATTTTTTCCATACCATTGGGATGGCCAATAAGTGAGAGATTCTCACCAGTTTCTAAATGACGATACGGAGGTGCAATACTATACCCCTGATCTGTAAGACTAGCTGGCAGATCACACATGGTATCTAATTCCATTATGGCATAGTCAAGTTCTTTGGAGTAGAACAATAGAGGGATATCAATAAACGGAACCGCATGTCCCTCTTCAGTTTGTTTGTAATTGAAATCTACATAGGAATCCCTTAATAATTTGCCTGCAAATTTGGTAACTTTCTCATATACATGGTAGTTAGTAAGCACGAACTTTGTGCCTATTCTAAAGCATGTCCCAAAACACTTCTCCACTTTACTAACATTGACACCAATAATAGCACCAATGGAACATTTCAGCTTTACAAAATGTTCTAAATCTGACATGCAAAAGGAATGTGGAAAGTCAAGAGCAACATTTTGACAATGCTTCTTTAGAAACTTTTTAAACTTTCTTTTTCTCAACTCTTCTTTTTGACACTTCTTTCAGGTTTTAACTTCAAACCCAAATCTTCTTCTATATATAATTGCAAATCATCAGAAGACTGCAGTTTCCTAGCCTGATAACTAGTAGCTGGTGTACTAAATACTGAAGGCTGAAAAACAGTCGGTAAGGCCTCCCCACCAGACTTGATTGGTGTTATAGGTTCATCTTTAAAAGTAGATAAAACCTTTGAAGCTACATGACTAGGCATTCCTAGAGGTGACACCTTCCCTCGAAGTGCTTCATTTTCCTTAGATCGTTTTTTGAACAGGAAGCACTGCCTTTTGTATTTAATAGCTTTAGCACTAAGCACAACATTATCTTTACCATCTACACTCATGAAATCACAAGTGCAAATAACAGACTGTCCTTTTCTATTTGTCTTTTCAAACCTCCCATCTCGACACAAAGCTTCATAAAGGGTCTCTTCTGGGAAAAAAGGAACCCGGACTTTTGAAACAGTTTGAATGGTTTGTACATAACCAACAATTATTTTTGATTCAAATTTGACATCAAAACTATTTATGTCCCAGCAATCATGAAACTGGGTCACATTATACTTTCTGAAAAAGTCAGTAGTGTTTGTTTTTGATCTTCCCATGAAAACACATTCATATGTCTCATCCCTTTTTAGCGCACCCGTAGGAAGTCCAAGGTTCAGGTGATAATCATCTGATAAGGTTTTAAAAAGCATACGGTTAACATTTGGGTCGCGATGATGTTCAACCTCTCGAAGCATCCTGAGAACCATTTCATGAATGGACTCATTACCCTTAGTGCCATAGTCATAAACTTTACCATACAGTTTGATCTTCAATATCAAGTCTTCTTGATCTCCTGTATTTTGCCTAAAAATAAAATCCAAAAATGAAGTACTTTTATCGCGGTAAACTGTTAAAATATATGAATATTGAAAACTACATACCTAAAAGGGCTCTTAGATGTTTCATGAAAATGAGATGTCACACCAGTCCTGGTTTCTGAATTTACCCTTGTAAATGTAAATAAGGAAAAAATCATACACAGAATATGGTGTTTTATAGAAGTATTGTACCCTAATTTTTTGTTTATGCCATTCTACTTATCTCAATTTTCGACAATAAAATCACCATCGTGTTTATTCAATAAAAACAAAAAATACACTTTTATTTACCTTTTTGGAGTCATATCATCATCTGATACAAACCCCGAGTCATGAGCCATGCTTAGAACAGGGGTACCTAGAAGAAAAAGAGTAGTTTAGATTACTGATAAACCATGAAGTATTAAAAACACAGACAAATAAATATCACATTTCTTTACAACTGCCATAGTTTGCACTAACAATTAACTTGCCCCTTGCCCCCATAAAACAAGTCCTTTACATAAGATGAAATGCTTTAAACCGTTGAAAAAAAACGAGCGGGATCCGTAACTCCCTGCTGTAACGTGTATGTAAAATGCAAGTAAGCATAGTTTGCATTGTTATGATTAAATCGTTAGATTTGTCTCTTTTTACTTGAAAAAACGCAGTAAAAAACGGCAAGAAAGGCCAATGTGAGATTGGACTAATCTTTAATTATCATGAGGGCTTTAATGCTTTTGGATAGAGCTTAATTCTTTTTTTTTTTTTACAGACAGACTCAAGTACACGAGATGAGTTTTGATGTGTTGTTCTCTACGAGAATTTTCCGCCGGTTTTATCTCCCCGAAAAAAAACCCCAACGATTCTAAATTGTAAACCGATCTCAGAGGGCTGTATGTTAGATAAATCTCTGTGGTTAATTCGTCTCTACCCTCTTTTTAATAAAGGCTATTTTACAAATCTAAAGTAATGCATAGTCTAATGGACGACTCGATTTCACTTAGTGTGAGATCGAATCTCTTTTCGCTTTCTTTGAGGAGAAATCTCTAACAATACAAAAGAGCGTCTTGTTTACGTACCTTGAAGCAGAAACAGACTTTATGTGTCGAGTTTTAGAATATTTTCGAGGTAAAAAGTTGTTATAAACCTCTCTACTCTGCAATCACACCAAAACTAACGCTGTTCGTGACTTTCAGGAATCTAAAAGAATAATATAGACTTGTATTCTGGCGCGCAAGTAAGTGATTGGTCAAAAACATGGCGCCAGCTGTTTGCAGCTCTCCTATTGGTCAAAAATTACAAACATGCCTGTGCTTGCCCATATCAAAATATTTCTTTCAGGGTGGGGTGAGTAAAAGATTATTGAAGAAAAAATACGAGTAAAGTAACAACAAAAAGCCTTAAGTAAAATAAATAAAAAAACAAAACAAAAATTTATAAGAAAAAGTAAAACAAGTAGAACCACGAAAAATAAATATATTTTTGTGATTTTTTTCCTGAAGTACAAAATCATTGAATATTTTTCTTCTTTTTAGACAATTTGCCAAAGGCAGTTGAAGACACAATAGAACATCAAGTCCCCTACAGGGTGTATCCTTTTTTCATTTCACAAGTTTATAGAACTATTCTACTTTAGTTTCCTATAATAAAAATGATCTTATTTAAAAAGAAAAAAAAAGTAAAAACAACCTTTCAGTGAAGACATTTGAGCCATGAACACTTGACTTTATTCAGATTTTTATTTTCTGAGCTTTTTACTACTTCAAACCCTCTAAAAAGTAGGATTGAACTCAAATATGTTATGTGATCAAATGACAACTTATTTCTAAATGATTCACTCAAGGGATGCATGTCGAATTTATAGGATTATTTCTTAGGCCGCTTTCCTAAGATGTATGTATTCATACTTATTAATTATCCTATTTTCATACATATTTTTATGTTTAAATTATAATGTACATAAGTTATTTATTTTTAGTTTATTTATTCATCTTTAATTAATTAATATTTATTTTATATAAACTCCTAGTATAGCCTTGATGATTTAGGAGTATACCTATTAAAGTATTAAAGTATGTTAAAAAATGGTAAAAACACACAAAGTGTTCATGGTATAAACAACATAATATAAGAACAATTAAGAAAAAGTTGAACCACAAAAAAATGAAAATATATTTTTGAAAAAAAAATCATTGTATGTTTTTCTTCTTCTATTTATACAATTTGCCAAAGATAGTTGATTAATCCCCTACAAGTATCACCCGGCCGATATCATTGCACATTTTCTTTTTTATTTCAAGATTTTATTTCTTTAGTCTTCTAAAATATTGCTGCAGCAATATTGCTGAAATTTCGGTTATAAATATTTTTTTTGAAATACATCTTTAGGAAAATTAGCTAAAAACCTAAATCTTGAATGAACAAGTCTAAAATTTCTAAGATGAAGCTCAATTACAAGTACATTTCCATACAAACTACAATAACTTAGTTCAGCTATGAATCTAAAATATTGACAGTTGTACCTCAAGGGACTGATAATTGTTTTGTATATATTCAACAAGTTTATATATCACTAAACTAAACATACTAAATTAACTACACTGTAAACTTATTCTCATTATCCTACATAGAGGATCTCCTAGGAATCTCCATATAGAAGGCTTAAAGATGACTATGCTTCTACTGTATAAAAATAACTTAAAATTCCTTTTCAGATAACTGTAGTGTCGTTGCTACATGCCAATCATGTAACTAATCACCAGGTGCCTTTTGAGTTATACATACACACGTGCATATACTCACTTCGTTAGAGAATAAAGTAAACCAGAGACCAGAGATGCGGTGTGTGTTTCTTTTTCATCCAACAACATTATAATAACATGCACTAATTTTTTTCTAAAAACATCTCATTAGCCTATACAATGATTCATTCAGTAATAACAACATTCCATGATTTCTTTTTTCAAATGCCAGACATGATCATATCTCTACCATTTCTCTTCAGTGTTCCCTATCAGTCTATTCCCCTTTCATTTTTATCCAAAAATATAATATTCTAGTATTTTTTCATAACCTGTTAAATATTTCCTACCAAATATTTTTCTTTCTCACTTAGAGTACAGTCATTAAACACGTGAAATAGATATTAGACTAACACACATTAGACTCTAATTGAATTGTTTTCTTTTGTCTCTATTTGACTATTATATGTTGACTAATAATTTTTATTTCAGGGGTTAAATGCCTTACGCTCTAAAAGAAGTGGATATCTCTAGGTATAATAAGGAAATATAACATTTATTCCTGGTCAATATCAAAAACATTGTTGAGTGTCAGTGTAATAGGTAGAACACCTCTCATTATTTTCTGTCTGACATCCTCTACTATAGCAGACATCAGAACAACCTGTTCAACAACACCATCACCCTGATCCTGAAGATGAATCCCTCTTGAATACAGCCCTATCAACAGCTTTTCATTCATCAACAAACATGGTGAGCCTGACATCCCTTGTGAACAAGCAATGTTGCTGTCACAAGCTTGCGGCACATTGTTATTGAGGACAACATGCTCAATATTTCTACGACTTAAAGACAGAATAACCCAACTGTCAAGGTTGCCTGGGTTATCAATGGGGCATGTTACATCTATAGCTTTGTTTGACTGGCTGTGGTGGCCTATTAGGGTATAAAAGTTACCAGCGACCACATGCATATCCTGAGGTGGGATGCAATATCCACAAGAAGTAAGACTTCTTGGGAACTTCTGTGAACTGGGACATAATTTTAGAATAGCATAGCCTAGCTCAGTAGAAGTGCATAGTGGCTTTATTATAACTTTAAATCTATTTCCACCACTGTTGGAACTAAAGTAAATATAGACATTCTTTAGCCCTCTTTGACTGTAATATGCGTCAACTGCAAACCTACCAGTCAACACATACTCTGAGCCAATTCTATAACACGTTCCAAGAAAAACCTCTGTGTTATCAACAACCTCAGCCACTACTGCACCAACTGCATCTGATACAGTATTAAGATCATCAATATCCATGTGGAACTTGAATCTTGATGCAACGTTATCATAACCTTTGAAGAATTTCTTGATGAGAGTATTTCTTTCCTTCTCTGCTTTATTATCTTCTTCTTTTTTCACTTTAAACCTGAGTTTGCATTTGATGTAGTTTTCCAAGTCAGCATCGCTGCACAACTTGTAAGTGCGTTTAGAGTATGACACACTTTGTTCGATAACCTCTCCTCTTCTTCCTACTTTGCCAGGTCGTACAGGTGTGACACTCAATGGAATCAAGTGTATTCCACTTGCAGTATCTTCATTCTTGATACCATCTGAACTGATTAGTGTAGGTTTTCGTAAGGGTAATATAAACTCTGAAAGATCCAGGTCTGGATTTTTATTCTTGTACAGCTCAAAATATTTCCCCTCACAGTGTTCAGCTTTATTTCTAAGGGGTACCTCAGTGTTATCATCCAATTTCAAATACCACTTACGAAGCAGTAGTTTATCTTCACTTGAAACTTTTAGCCAATTGTCCCTGCCAATTGCTTCAAAGAGTGTTTCTTCAGGGAAGAAATCCACTTGAATGACATCTGCTATTCTTGTTATATTCCCAACAGAAGGTTGAGACTTGCGATTTTGACTCAACTTTAAATAAAAACTCTTCAAATTCCATTCTGTCTCATACTCCTGCACAGAGTACTCCCTTATGCTATCAACTGTTTTTTCCTTCAACTTGTCCTTGAAAATGCATTCGTAATCTTCATCTTGGCCTAATGCCCCTGTAGGCTTGCCAAGGTTCAGGAAATACCCTTTTGAGCTTTTGAACATCATGTATTCTACATTCTTTTTGATTTGTTTCTTGGCAAGAGCTGTCTTAACCATATCGATGATAGTTTCTCTGCCATTACTCTGACACATTATTGAACAATTTTCTGATATTTTCACCCGAAATTCAAGCATCTTTTGGGGCTGGGAAGAACCATTCCTTGAAGGCCTGTGATAAAACAAATAGATATTGTACTACACATTCAACATGACACAGAAATATCAATATCAGAATTATCAATATTATCATTAATCAAAGTAAAGCTTGTCTTATCTTGATATCCTCACCTTGGGGGAGTTGTGTTCAAAAATGTTGCATGGAATTCGAAGCCATGTTTGGATTTCGATGTACTAAATTAAGAGAAAATCAGAATCGGTAATTAGTGAGGGGTTTGATGAGATTAGCACCAAGATAACGAAAGTAAACATTTCAGCATCCACTTTGCATCGTCATCATTCAGCAGGGCCGGAAACCGTCCTAAAACACGAACGAAACTTGAAAATCTTTTTGAAGTTTGGCAATTAAAATTATGAGCCAAAGAAAGATGAGATGCAAGTTCAGGCATTTGAATTCATAAGCTTGCTAACAGCGACGATAGCTTTTGACGCATTTGAACAACGTCAACTCTGAAAAGAATATTTGTGAAACTTATGGCGTTTAAAAACAGAATGCAAGAGGATATACCTTGGCTTTCGCTCGGTGGATAAAGAGCTGCAGAAACTTGAAGATGATGAAGAATTTTGCGATCAAATTAATGGAATAGTTGTTGGACAGTGAACAAACTTGACCATAAAGGATCTTTGTTTTGGCGGGAACTTATCATATCTATGATTGGTTAAACATTACGTCATTTTCTTGTAGAGAAACCACAGGGTACCCAGAAGAAATAATTACTATGATAGCAGAAATTTATAACTACTATAGACTTCCGTAAGATAGTGAAGAAATATTGAGAAGAAATATTGAGAAGAAATGTTGAGAAGAAATAAGAGAAAAAGGGTAAAAATTTAAAAGGGAACTCTCGCTAGTGCCAAAAGAACAATCAAATATAACATTCTTAATTGCTAGTCAATTTTCCCTATATGCCGCCGAAAACATTTTCAACAATGTAGCCTCTTTGTCTGTGGAATGCTCAACTCCAGAAACTTAGTAATAAGTCTCTAGCAACTCCTAATGAGCAGTACTGACTCGGCTCAGCCATGAGAAGCAATATTGATACTTTGCGAGTGAATAGTTAGTACATGTATCACTCATTTCCATAACAATGCCGAATGTTGTTATCTTTATTCCTTTCTTGTTTACTTTAAGTATTGGTGACTGACGGAGTGGCTTTCAAATCTTCAAAATGTTTAACTTTCGGAATTTTTGGAGTTTTTTCTTCGAGCAACTAAACTTAATGGCATTTATTCTTTTGTAAGTATCTTTGAAGTTAACTAAAAGTAAAGGCCAAAATTGACTCGACGATCCAAATAAAGAACTGAAAGCAGCATTAGGTCTAATCCAGTACGGACCTTCGTCTCTTTCAGTGTCAGAAATCAGTTTGCAGATGGCAACAAAGTACGGCGAAAATATTCAGTAATATGAAAAAAAAGAAAGGTACTTTGCAAAATAAGTACTGAACCACATTAGTAATAGGCTGGAAATTTGTTTACTTGTGATGAAATGAACTTGTATTTGACACATGAAGGAAGAGTACACTAAGATGACCCGAATGTCAAGCCGGGGTATCAAACTAAGAAGTGATTGAAAGAGATCAAAACTACTCACCAAAATTATATGCTACTTCATTGTTATTTCACAACGACTAAATCATCTGAATTGCTATAACATTTTATAAATTCATTTTAAGTTTAGCAGGAAACCTCTCCATGCACTGTACATGCACGTTTGTTCTTTAAACAAAGAATCCTGAGCTTTGTGTTGTTATTCATAAAGAAATTTTAAAATGTCAATCAGAAAAAGTACTCGTTGAAATATTTAATTTCGTCGATAAACAACGCCAGTTAGGAGTGACATTGGTCAGGAAGAGCTACTGCCTTCCCTGTAGCGGCAACGAAAAAAAAATAGTGATTCGATATGGCCAAGATAAGAATAGCAGTCTTTATATGCGGTTTGCTGGCTGTGGTCGGAATTTCTTGTCTGATTGCAGGTATTGTACTCTTGCACAAGAAGCCTTCTTATGGTGAGGATGAACCCGCTACATCTTCTGCTTCAACTTGCAGCTATTCCGAGGAGGCGCAACGCGTTGGTCTGCCTGAATTCTTACAAAAGTTCAAGACACATTTTATGATCTTCACCCGGAAAGAATAAGTATAAAACCGAAAGTTTCTAGGCAAGAAATCTTGGAGAAATTTCGTTCTTACAACCCTTCGCCGGCACACCTTCAACGCACAACGGACAAGTCATTCGAACTTCTTGCAGAAATAAAAGGAAAGAAGATCATGAAAAAAAAACTGAAGCCTCGAGAACGAAAGGCTTTGGCGCAGGTCACCCATTATCTACAGCATGTTTTTGGGACGCCTTATGACGGGAACTACTACAATGGGGATTATCTCTTGGGACCAAACATGTTCTGTTGGCAGCCCATATGTAAAGTCAATAGCAACTGGGTGTCGGCTATAAATTCAGTCAAACCCTCTACAGCAGATGAGGTTCAACTAGTGTTGAATATGGTAAAGACCTTGAACCATACGTACACGCAGTACCGACACAACCTCATTTATGGAGGCCAGGCCGGTATGGTTAGGTCCATAGAGGACTGTAAAGCTGGTCTTCAAACTTTTTTTAGAAGTTATTATAGCCTCAGTGAGCCTAAAGGTAAGAGAATATCCACCGTTTAGACCATTATTCCGCCATCATCGTTTACTTTGAAGAAAAAGCAATTACTTGGCAGGTTTATTTGCCCAGAAGCTTAACAAGCTTTATTTGTGTTAGAACTTTGAATTATTAATAAATGAAATTAGAGAATAGTGAACTAGTCTGTAGTTGCCGCAATCTTTGGGGTCATGTCAGTTCTAAACCATCTGATAGTCCATTTATCCCTCTGTCAGGGTTAGTGTATCAAAACAACTAGTTTTACAAACCACTGATGCAAGTTCCATTGTGTGTGCAATGACCGACCTAATTCAAAATATTAACCAATAATTCTAATCTTGCACCAGACTTGCTGGTCTAGCCGGAAAGATTTTTTACGAGTTTTGCTGGTTTTCAGGAATGATTTTCAACCAAATATTTATATCTAATCCTCTCAAACATGACTTCTTTACATCGGATTATTGTTGCTTGTTTATGCCGGCCCAACCCGAAGGCTGACTGATTAGTATCACAATGAATATGCTTATAATCAGCTCAGTATTACCAGAGTTATTAATTAAAGCTATATTTCATCTCATTTATCGATGATTCAGAGAAAACTTCTGACTAGTTTATGCATGATTGACTCAGCCTGCCTCATATTATGTCAGTACTGAGCAGAAATACTGGGAATAAAGCATCGAACATGCGCAGAAGTCAATGATCCACCATGCCGATCAAAATACCGAGAAAGGATTGATATCAACAGTCCATGCAGTCTTCTTAACATTATGTTATGTATATTCGGGGATTAAAAAGGTTTTTAGGCATGGTCCGAGCCATGGTCGAAGCATGTTCGAGGCATGTTCGAGGCATGTTCGAGGCATGGTTGAAATTATTGCCGAGCATGCGTAATGCGCTTTTCCGCAAGTCTAACTTTTCCCATTTTGACGTAATCCCCTTCACTGTAAAGCTAGAAAATCGTGAGCGGTTGAAATTTCCTTTTCATCCCTCAGTTCCGTTCTCATCTCTTCTAATAACATTTCTCCACGTTTTCCTAATCTTTAGATATATTAAATCATTCTATGGCAGCATGGTTACTAAGCGACCAATTCCTGTCCAACCTCAGTAAACAAGAAAAGGATAAATGGTTTGACAAGAAAATGAAAACAGTAAAGGATGACATCACGGATCACGTGTTAGATTACATTGGCCAACCTTTACACGAGCTGATCACGTGCGTAAATTTCTAACCAATCTCTAACCTTTCTTTAATTAGTTTAGTGTGTGCTGATCACAAACTATTCAAGTGCGCCGATAGGAAGCTACTTACTTAGGGGAGTGAGCGTTGCGTGACGACACTAATAGCGCCTGCGTAAGAGACTAGGGCTTGTCTAACTAACCAATATTTTTTCTATAATACCAAGTGCGAGATATG
Organism: Actinia equina; assembly: GCA_011057435.1. Classification (NCBI taxonomy): domain Eukaryota; kingdom Metazoa; phylum Cnidaria; class Anthozoa; order Actiniaria; family Actiniidae; genus Actinia; species Actinia equina. The sequence continues at coordinate 66,022 of WHPX01000033.1, forward strand.
AGAGGGAGAAAACTGTTGAACTTCTAAGATCTATAGAGGTTATTTAGGAGTTAATCGCAATACTAACATGCTTTCTATGAACTACAGATATTTGAAAACCAATTACCTCGAGCACTGTGTATCTTGGAATGTTTCCAGTGGATTATCAGGTTTGCCCTTGACGCATGTGTACATTAATGGGTCAAAAACCAACCAACCAACACACCCGTATTTACCAACTCATCAACCACTTAACGGTTCCAAGGCTTATGAAAATATCATGTCCTTTTTTACTACAAGTGACATCACACCTAATGAAGTTCATGAACTGGGAAAAGAGATGATCGAAATGCTTTACCCACAGGTACTACACCAGGCTTGTTCTAGCTTGACCAATCATAGCCCAACACTCAAATGGCTTCTTCCAAATCCGCCAACCAATCAGTAAAGACATAAATATCCTCCAATTACTTTCTCCATAACGTTACCCTTTCGCTCAATTAAATTCATCGTACTACACGTTTCTCCACAGGCAGCCCAAACAAGGTTCCTGTGTATGGTTTATAAGGAAATGTATGGGAGTTGTTATGATAAATTTATGAAAATAAAATGTTTCACATAACAATTTGCCTGAAAAACCTGCTGCAGTTGTTGCTTTTACTTTGCTCAGTCTTCTGGCGAAGTTTCAACGCGATTTTTATTTTTTTAATGATAGGTAGAGAAGAGCGGATTTTGAAAAAAAAAAAACAGCTAAACGGCCTCAAATCGCGTTTGACGAAAGTTATACTATTTTTATGAAAATGTTTTTGCTAATACCATTTTTTTACATTTTAAAGGTTCTCGAGTTAGCCAGAAACGAGACACAAACAAGCAATACTACTGAAGCAAAGAGAAAGTTTTACCTCAAGCTAAACGCTTCAGATATGTATTACCTAGACCATAGTGAAAACATCCCAGAAATCGAATCCAATGCAACTGCTTATGGAAGATGCAAAGATGACAAGAGTGCCGAGAGATTCTGTCCCGTTCGATGGAAAACCATCCAAAAATGGTTCAAAGATGCATACAAAGTACGTGGTGTTTGTAAGAAGTCGATTAGTAATAAGTCAGAGAATTAATGAATAGGCGACGAGGCCACGGTTCTCCAGGCCATTTAGTTTGAGGTTCTTTTTTTCGTTAAGCTTTTTCTTTGTCCAAAATATCCCCACTGAACTCGCCAGAAAATAGCATTCCTTACTGTGAAATTATGAAAACAGCAATGCTATAAAGTGCTGGCTCCGTCGACTGGAAGTGACGGTGGGTGTGTTTAAGTGAATAGTCTCATATTGTGTATGTACTTTTTAACAGATCATGAGTATGTTGGATTCCAAGACTGTCGATATGTTTTACTTTACTGGAGTAAAACACACCACGCCAAACTGTCCAATCAAAGTGGTTGCAAACTTCAACCCCGCCATGGGTGTGCCTAGCTACCGAGCCAGCACGTCAAACTGCCATGGTACTGCATCATATTTCATACCTTTTTTTCTGAGTCGACCAGGACCAAAGTTCACTCAGTGGAGTGTGAATGCACATGAAGCAAGACCTGGACACCATACACAGGTATACCAGGCTGACACTATCATCACATCATCTTCATCATCATCATCATCATCATCATCACCATCATCATCATCGTCATCATCTACATCATCATCATCATCACCATCATCATCATCATCATCTTCATCATCATCATCATCATCAACTAGTTCCCAACTAACACACTGCAATGCATTTAGGTACAGGGTCTTGCCGAACATTTCCGTGACTCTTGCGGAGGAGTGATTGGCTGGCTTGGGGCGTTCACGAGATACACGGCGTTCATAGAAGGCTGGGGACTATATGCTGAGAATCCTCTTATCGCTGTAGATACAGACGTGTACAAAGACCAACCAATGTACAAGTATGGTATGTTAAGGAGTCAGGTAAGGTTTCCCGCGTTACTCTGATGTCTGACGGAGTGCGTGACGACTGGAACATTTGTTACAATATATCATTCTTTCTGCGTTCAATCCTCGGAAAACTCAGAACGCTGATTGGCTGTTTGGGTAAAAATTGGTCCAACGCGGGAGTGATTTCCGCCGTAGGAAGATAGTAATTATCCTTTATTAACAGATCTGGGTCTCCACCTTCGCGGAAACAGACGTCTTGCGGAGGAATTTTCTCAACTATAGTTCATGACTGTTTCTTTGCCTTTCAGCTATGGCGCGCGATTCGTCTTGTGGTGGACACTGGGCTGCACTACAAGGGTTATTCCCGCCAAGAATCTCTTAAATACTTTGAAGATTACGTGTGGGAAACAAGTGACGTGGTCCAGAAGGAAGTCACTCGTTACCAAAGCAATCCTGGACAGGCGACTGCGTACATGGTTGGTCAGCTACATCTTATGAAATTACGCGAGCATGCGCAGAAGGAGTTAGGAAAGGCATTTGCTCTTAAAGATTTCCACTATCATCTTCTAAAACACGGCTCTGCTCCTCTCAGCTACATCACCGAAACCATCGACTGAATACATACGATGCACGAAGAACAATAAAGATGTTGGGTGCGAATACGTACTGGCTAGGGAGGGGTCGGGGAAGATTAAAGGCTCTGATTACGTCACCAATATTAATAGGGATTTCCTTCCCTATCATATTACAGAGAGTTATTTTTAATAAGCTTACTTTCCTTTAAATGTCGAATATGCTCACCTGTCGTCCTTAGTGTAATATTGAAGGATCAATAAAAATCATTTAAGTGACACTTTAAGTGGGATTGATGTCAGAGAAGCAATATTGATGATCCCATTTCATATTCATAAGAAATCAAAACGAGAAAAAGAAAAGAGAAAAAAAAAGGAAGAAAAAGGATGAGAAAGGGAGCGGCGAGACACCATTTAAGATAGATTATATTGGCACACTAACGTGCCTTTTAACAACATGACATTGATTCTTCTCATTTTCAGAGTAACTACGTCTAGAGATATTCTCGACTTGAAAGAAAAAACCATTGGACAGATTTATTACTGCTTAAAAACTACTGACTCGTCACTGTATCGATGGATATCAATAAATAATGTCAGCGAACATCATCTGAGAGAAGTACATTCTTTGATGAAGAAACGATTTCGATTGAATATTGGTTCAATTACTCATAAGTAGAATTTTTAATAAAATTCGAATCATTATGCTAAATGGTTATTATTAACATTTTCCAGTGTAGCGATTAATAATTCTCTCCTGATATAGTTTTTTCAGTGTACGCTAATCAAAAGCCAGTAACTCAAAAGTGTCTGTCTAAAATCTCGTCAACATTGGTGGTTTCAAAGAGACTGAAACACTCCCAATATTTTTCTTTACTAACGAATGCTACATTGTGCAACAGAGAATCAAAAATAAGTACAGATATGAAACTAGTTGCCATGGCGAGAACAATAATTCTTTCTTTCATTATTATCACGTATAATAATTATGTAGAGTCTCACCTGCTCGTGCGCATATGTGCCTCAGTATGTACTTACCTTACCAGCCTACCTACTAACTTACGTGCAAACATCAAAGCACCTCCTTCAATCCAAAATACCTGTCCTTGTACGAAGTATTGGAAGTTCAAAACACCAGTAGGATGAGCTCATGAGGATTTCCCTAAGTTAATTTGTGTTCTTGTAAGTATTTCTTTGTAGCAATTATAGAAGTATTATTAATACTATTTTGACTACATGTTGTATAGTATAACGACAACGCAGCACCAGGAAGGTTACTAATATAAAGCATTGAATAATTGGTCGAGGTTTATACAGGCTGGAAACTGTTGGCCGGATTTTTGCTCACACGGAAAAGTATTTCTATTGACTTACTAAAGGTGGTTGCTAAGATGACTGAGCTATAAATACTCGTTCTATACAACATGAAACAGATTTACATAACCAGTCTTCGTTCGGTTACATTTACGTATGAAACAAGTCTAATAGCTTCGTTGTCCATAGAACTAGTATCTTTCACTATAAGAGCGGTGAGAAAAGCTTTATGATTAAACAAATAATTCTGAAAATTAGATTTTAGGAAATGAAATACAAAAATGATTATACATTTGTCAATTACTTGCACTACAAAGCACTGAACACTTTCAAAGTGCTTCTTGTTCAATAGACGGTAAAAAAGGATTAGGATTGAATGATGCGTTGGCCGCCATTTTGTTTTTGAGTCCTCTCGATGCAAAGATACAATAACTTTCGGAAAGGAATCCCATAGTGACAAGATATTGGGGATTTCCTCGCAAGAACGTTGCCATGGAAACAACTTGATTTGGTGACAAGCGATTTAGAATGTCACAGTTATCTGTAATCAGAAAAATCGTCAAATATCATGAAGATAAATACTTGACTGACACATGATAAACAACTTAACGAAAGCCAACTTTCAAACTTTCTAATAAACTACCATTAACGAAAACCAAGAACAACAACGACTGACCCAGTTAGAAATGCATGGTAATTTAAAGAGAAGATGTAAAAAGAAAACGAAAACCGAGGGAAAAAAGAAAACGACGAAACCAACCTGAAACAAGAACAGCCAGGCACGGATTCAAACAAGCTCCATGCATAAATATATTTCTTTAACATTCGCAACAAAATCAATCGAATCAGTCTAAGGACAAAACAGGCAATCTCTCCTACGGCAAACCGTCTTATCAATTATTTAAGAAATATCTTTGAAGCTCTAAATATTAAAGCTCCTTACGATAGCTTGTGTTTAGTTTAAACATATCATATTATTACGGACCGAGAGACCTCATGTAGAGTTTGATATAAAGACAGTAAGCAACAACTACGAAAAAAAGCACAACGTAGGTGTAAAACTTTTACATTTTGCCTGCCAAATAGTCTGCCAAATATCTTTGGTTGTTGATACAAAATGTGATTGCCGGGGAAATAAAAAGGGTTTTTTTGTTTGTTTGTTTGTGTGCCGCAGATTTGAAAATTAACCAAATCCATGAACTCTTCGGAAAATCGATTATTTGTTAGCTAGCTGCTCGTTCAATATCCGTTCGATCCTAGGCCATGGCATACCAAATATTCGTGCTGTTGTTCTGTGTACATCTATCTATTCTTTAGTTCTAGTGACAGCTCAACAAACCACTGTGGCGCTGGAGTGGTTTTGACGGAAAGTCCGAAAAAATATTTTCACAAGGTTTCGCTTGTTGCATTACTATTGATGACCTTACTAGCCACCGAAAACGGAAGCATTCATGCGTTGGTCATGTCTTGGTCATGCGAAATAGAAATTTAGTATAGTCAAACCGTTCGGAGTCGGCGTTTTCTCGTTTTTTCTCTCTCAAGTGCAGATCTGATCTTCGTGTCGAAAGGAGTCAAAAAGAAAAACATACTGCTTAGTTAATTAGGAAAAAAACGATTGTCTGTCTAACAAAATTAAAGCAGAAGGAAAGAAAATACGAACAGATAAAACAAAGTTTAAGTTAGGAGAAATAGATTGGTTCATATTCCAGCTTTTCTCATCGTGTTGGTTCTGAGATCAAACTACTTTAAGTTGGTTCCAAGCTCGATTGCGGAAGTAATTGCAGCCTAAATAGTCGGCGAATTGCCCGATATGAATCATAAACTTATGATTACTTATCGCAATCTTTGTACCTTGATAACCGGAATTCTACCACAAATATTCGAGGTGTTTAGCTCCCCATGCTAATAAATCGTTCTAAGCTTATTGTAGATAACAGGGACGAGTTTTTAACGAAACAATAATGTTGTTGGTTCGTTCATAAGATACGAAACCACGAGGAAAATGAGAACTGGAATCAGGCATGATGCGCGTGCTCTCTTCCAGCTTTTTCTTTTTAGCGGTGGTATTGAACTATTATCTAGAATATCAGTGACGAGCAGTCAGTATGTCTTGTTCTGCTAATAAATCAACTTCCCAAGTTTTAACATAGCAACAACGGATAATCACAAGTCGGTGACGAAAACCAAAACACCTCAATCATATTGTGTTAGGATTTATAATTTGTGTCATATGGAAAGCATTTGAAATTACTTACTTATTGTTTTTAATTCTCACAATGAATGAAAAACAAAAAACAAAGAGGAGAATCTCTCGAGGCGATATCTAATATTATTTGTTATTTATTTTCGCATATTTACTTGTATATCATTTTCTTCTTATTCATTTATAACAATTTCGTCTGGTTTGAGAAGAGAAGCCTATCGGCTCCGTATAGCAAAGAGGCAGAGAAGAGTAAAACTTGTGTTATATACTTCTTTTTAGTCTTACTTTCTTTCTTTCTTTTTTGTGAATAAAAGAGACAGTTTTTAACGAAATTCACTGCAGGAAAGTAAAACAGTATCCTGGTAGTCAAAAGTCAACAATTTTTATTGATAATTCTTAATTTGCAAGTCCAGCAGATGTCGTTATATCAACAAAGACTGACTTTACGATGGTACATCTAATAAGGGCTTTTCTTTACATAATAATGTTACTATAGCAACCCGACCAAAGCCTCCCAATCCTTAGAATCATTGGAGTTCTCGTATAAATAGCAGCCGAAAATACTCTGCTCAAAATCCCTGTCAAATTTCCCATTCGAGTTAAACCTTGTAATCAAGTTGAATCTTTTTATTCCTTTTTTTGTGCTTAGGGTTAGAGGTTCTAAGGTCAGTATAGTCGTCTTGCTGGCTGTTGTTCAAGGGAGCTGAACTGTGACGTTGTTTAGTTGGTCATTAACTGGTCTAAAGAAAAACCTCAGATGCTAATGATGATTACCATTGAGACAAGAGTAGTACGGGTCTTTAGTTCAACCTCACAGTGAAGATCTTTTGCTCTACTTCAAAGAGTCGTCGACACTGTTCGTCATATCAACGGAAGAACGCGTTACATCAACATTAGCCAGTACAGCGCAAACCATGAAATCGAATCATCAATGGATAATCCAAAAATCGTGAATACATTCGACAGGACTTCCATCTGAAGGAAGATCAACTAAGGGTTTTAGTTAATGTTGTTTACTGGTCAACATGGTGTACATTACTAACTATACCAATGGTTATATTGTGGAATATTCGGCACCTTGTTTTGATAGTTGGCTATTGATCCCAGGAGAGAATCTCTGGCGTGCAGGTCTACGAGGGTTTCTCTACACATTAGCAATGTTTTACCTTTTTCTAGGGATTGCTATAGTTGCAGACATATTCATGGGATCAATTGAAGTAATCACGAGCAAAAAACGAAAACTACTCGTTTCGACCCCGAAAAACAAGAAAGTGTTCAAATAGAAGTGTTCGTCTGGAATGAAACTGTAGCAAACCTAACTTTGATGGCATTAGGATCATCAGCACCCGAAATATTATTAGCTGTCATAGAAACCTTACAAGATATATTATCCGACGGTGCTCAAGGCACAGACCAAGATGGACTCGGTACCTTCACTATCATAGGCTCTGCTTCATTCAATATGTTGCTCATAACAGCTATCTGTGTAGTAAGTGTCCCTACTGATACAGTCAAACGTGTCAGAGAGTTTGGTGTATTTATTTGGACTGCTGTATGGTCGCTGTTTGCCTATGTGTGGCTTCTGATCACCCTCAAGTGGGTATCACCAGATGAAGTGGAAATCTGGGAAGCTTTTTTAACTCTTTCATTCTTCCCCTTACTCGTGTTCACATCATGGTGTCAGGATCATGGATGGTGGTGTAGTAGAAGAACTGGTAAAGTCCTTACTGTCGAGACCCCAGAGGTGAGTATTTATTATTAAACCTGTTTGCCTGTATCATTGTTTTTACATTTAACGCACACTGTCTAAACTTACAGTTTAATAAGTTTTCATTTCGACGATAATGAAAATAGTTTAATCTAAGATGCTTTAGTACTGTCTGTAAATTAATTTATTTGATCGATCTTATCATCTGATCTATAGAGGGTTTATAATGTTTTCTTAAGCTGTTTGTAAGGATTAGCTTCGACCTTCTCCAGGCAAATCAGCATATATACAACCATTTGTCTCAACTTTACATTATTAAAAATAGGACAAAATCCGGGAAATAAATAATTCTATATTTTGGAATTTCTAGGTAACTGGTCTAGACGTGTATAACCTATTAAGGTCTAATGTTCTAGGATTATTTTCGATAGATATTATAATCTCTGCAGGACCAGACAAAATCGACCTAAGACAAGGGGGTAGATATATAAAAGAAAGATTGATTGCAGTCTTCAACTTAACGACTGCCAAATATTCTTGACAGGATATTGACAATATATCTTTTTCACAACTGCGCTTCGTGTGGGTATGGTGTAACACAGTTTTTCCTCGCAATAGGGTTCACATTGCAGCTGCCAAACCATATAAATATATGTATAATCGTGCCTGTACGTTAACGCAAATTGTTTTGAGAGTAATACAACTAAAAACGCAATAAAAATACAAAAGAAATGCAATATAATCATAAGCTGTTTAGGAAGGAAAAAAGAACAAAGAAAAAAAAGAAAAGAAATCAGAATAGCTGAAATACTAGCGTTGGGATTAGTCGCTGGTTAGTTCGTTGTCAAGTTATTGATATTAATAGATGATTAATTCCCGGGTCCATTACTGAACGAATAAACACTCTATCTAGACGTGTATGAATAAGTGTGATATATCTGGCAATAAGTCCTCAAAGCCCATAAAGGTCGAAGGATTCTCAGTTCTCTACTTAACATTCATAAAAGCTTCGTTCTTGCCAAAGCCAAGTAATGGAGATGTTATCCATTACAATGCTACGCATGAGTATTATGTACACATCTTGTGTACATTTGTTATACATTATATACCGATAACGAGAACCACAAACGTGTTAGAAAACGAAACAAATACGAGTAGTAAAAGATGAGGAGCCGTAATCGTGTTATCTTAAGCCCTATCATTACTCATTATTATCTGCTATAATCCCTGTTGTGTGGTCGTCATGGTAACAGCGGTTATTCAGATAGATAATTGTATTATCAATGAACCAAGTGTGACATGTTCGTCCAGTAAGATGTACGGATACATGAAGAACAAAACGATGTTGATATGCACTGGATTACTTATCTATGTCAAGTTTTATTATGTAATACCTTAATCATCGCCTTCACGTGCCGAAGATAATGAGTCACGTGACAAATAGTCTTAATACTTGTACACTCTATGCAAAATGTGTGACTTTCACCTGACTTTCTTATGTACGATACTCGAAGGGTCTTCAGTCACGTGATAAGGGTTTGCAGTGTCTTGTCAGGCAGACAAGCTTGGATTATTGTTGATGAGCAAAATAAACAACTCTTAATCGAAATAAACACCTTTATTTAACACAGTTTACAGCTATCACAGATGATAGGTGCGCGCATGTTAACGTGAGCCGTAGGCCGGCTTAATAAGACTTCCACCTTGGAATCAGTTGAATGGAATATATCTTACCACATCACTCACCTAATGCTTTTTGTTTACAGGTGAGGGTAGTTGGTTTGACAGAACGACGGCAAAGCCACTTAATGATACATCGATCGATGGAGCTACGAGTGTTAGAACAGCAAAGACATAGCGTAACGTACGTAGGTCTCTTTCCTGGATTGCTGTAAAATAGGGATTCAAGTAATCCCATAACATTCATTTCGGTTCTACTAGGAAGGGAAAGGGGGCTGGGGCTTTAACAAACATCCTGGCCCCTCATCATTTAGGACATATTTTTTACATGACCACCCTTGTTTATAAGTCACTTGCTGTATAGAGTATACATGTAGGTGCAGTAAGATAAGAAAGTTAAATATATGACATGATAGATGAATGGTTCACACTTTGATATTCTTTTTTCTTTTCTTTTTCAGCGAGAGAGATTTGAGGGACTTACCAAGAAGCCGCGACAAACTAAGGTAAGGTTTATACATGAGGTATTTACGGATGGCTGTCACTCACGCGACCTACGAAAAAGCAAAAACAAATCAGTAATAACTAAACTACCATAAATGTTTTTGAGCATTGTGTGAAGTTAACCAACATTTACTCTCGGTATTCCAGGGAAGTTGTGTCGCTATGGAAGGTAAGAGGGCAAAAACCCGACGCGAACTCGAATGAAACAGCAGAAAGTTTAGCTCACGCCTTGAAACATATCAAAGAAGTTAACACACAGCCTCAAAACACGACTACAGCAAGACTAAGGTAGGCAAGAAAACAGGGAGATTTTGTTTTATTCCTTTATATCTTAGGAGCTCATCTTCCATCTTCAATGGAAAACACATTTGCAACACTTTAATTTCGCAATTTCGAAAGCGCGAATTTAAAGTGTCGCAAAATTTTCATGTAATGAAGGTGACAATAAATCGCTGGTTATATTTCAGATTTCGTCATGCAGCACTTCACAGCATCACAAGGAGTAAATCCAGCAAAGTAAAAGAAAAAGAAGAGATTGAAAGTCAAAAGGCGATGAATGTTCTCGCCAAATCATTCATTGGTTCAAAGCTTACTGGGACTTCCACACTTGGTAAGTGATCAGCGTCATCGATAATACTGTCAGCCATTCCGAGTTTGAGTAAAGGTTGGGTCGAGTTTGCATCGCAGAGCATCATGGGACTGTTGTAGAGAAACAAATAGACACCATCTTGGACTGTCCCACGAAACAATCCCACATTGAACTGCTATTTTCATTCAGTTTAATTACTACTTCGCGATATTGCTGCGCAACGCGCTGCGCATTACATCATACAGTATGAGATCGCTAAAATAATGACAGTGATTTAAAAGTTGAACATCACATTGAGCGAGATTTTCCTTTTCATTTTCCTTCCAGACGAGGCAACGCAAAAGTTCAACTTCAGTACCCAGTCTTACTCGGTCCTGAAGAGTGCAAAGCACGTGGATGTTGACATCTTGCTGCTGTCAAACAACAAGAGAAGGTTATCTTACATATATATATATATATATATACTTCTCTGTATGTCTACTAACCTTAATTAAAAGGACGCTTTCTAGTAAATACACAGGAGACATTAATTCTAAGTGTTTTTGTTCGGGATACTTTTAATCTACCTGACGTACCTGTCCCTAAGGGGAGAACAGAGAATCGCGTATCCTCGTGATTTATTGTCCATTTATTCATGTTATAATGCCCATTATGTACCTTAAGCTCTTACTGAGCGCAAAGTGAGAAGGTCGTAAAAACAGCGATTTGATTCTCTAACCGGATAGCACATCTAATACGAAGCATTGAACGTGTGTATATAGTTTTAGCTGGGTGATGAGTTCTAGTTTTATCGAGTACTCATATATCAATGCTATGTTTTATGTTACAGGCAGTCTCGTGTGAGTTCTCATAAATCACTCATGCCTCTCCCTGCTCCATACGACCCTGCCACACAAATAGATGAAGGAACATGTGCCAAAATGAACAGTGCCCATAGAAATGTGGTAAGACAAATTAGCTATCCTATCACGTGGATATTAGACTGGCATTACGTGATAACACTATTCTGCCATGTGACTTACTAAGTCAAAGATACTTTATCTATAGATTACAGTGAATAATATTCCTATATCACGTGGTTATTAGCCTAGTATCACGTGATAACACTATTCTGCCATGTGACTTACTAAGTCAAAGATACTTTATCTATAGATTACAGTGAATAATATTCCTATATCACGTGGTTATTAGCCTAGTATCACGTGATAATACTATTCTGCCATGTGACTTACTAAGTCAAAGATACTTTATCTATAGATTACAGTGAATGGTATTCCTGCTTCGCCCATCAACAAAACAGCACCATCACCAAAAGAACAGTTATACACTCGACCAGACTCCCCTTCTGACACCATCAGTGAACGAAGCGAGAACTATGAGAATAATCACCGCGACAGCATCTGCTCCTTAGCTGTTGGTACTATGTTTAGTGTTGATTACGAGACGAGGGATGGAAGTGCTAAACACGGCAAAGACTATACCAGTCTTAAAGGAACTATGGTAAATATATATCTGCAATTTGATTGGTTTATTTCTATTACGTGGTCATTTACCAATCCTCTTGGATAACACAATCTGTCCGCGACTTATTAAGATTTATTGTAGATTTATTGATTATCATTTTTGTCTCGTCTCTAAGAACTTCCATCTAGGCACGTCAAAACACATCCTGAGAATTCCTATCATACAGCATGATGACTACAAAAATAAAGAGTTTTTTGTGATATTAAAAAAACCTACGCCAGCCAGCATCGTTGATCTGGGAGAACCAAGTCTGACTAAAGTAACTATCATTGATGACGATGGTATGTACATGACCGTGCCAAGCAACAAGATTTTTATTGTATTTAGCAATGTTCTGACGCACTAGTCTCATGCAAACATCACTTCTGCCATACAAGAAAATATTGACTGAAACAAGATTCAACTACCTTCAACTAACCCTACTGAATTCATTGATTTTTTCTTGATGATTTTTGATACATTTGTGAAAGTACTATTATGACCAATTGCTCATGCAATGTGGGTTTAAGGCTGTACTTGTGGGTTTAAGGCTGTACTGGACATTGTACTTTCTATACACCGACCACTGCCCTAGGCTGAAGCAAAGATTTAATTAATAAATGGTTTACTACTCTTGTTTCATCTGCGTTTTTTAAAATGATATTTCTGCTCCGAGCTTTCGGGTTACAAACACATCGTTGTCTCCTGGATCCTAAGATCAAGTGTGGAAAGCGCGCGATAAAGGTTCATAAGTGATGATAACCACGCGCTATGTGTAAACTGTTCAAATACAAGAAAATCGCAATTTATTCATGTATTTTTCAGAACCGGGAGAGTTTTCATTTGAGCAAGCAACTTATCATGCCAACTTCATGACAGAAGATGTGACGTGTACGGTTGTAAGACGTCGCGGATGTGATGGTTGTGTTACGGTTAAATACCATACACTGTGAGTAATGTGAAATATCTGGTGTAAATCTCGCTTTCTGATTGGATGGAAACGCATGCTTTACTTCAATAATAAACGTACTTTGCATCCAATATTCATTAGCGGGTTCAATCTAATCATGTCTCCCTGTCCGAATATTTGAAATACTTTTTCCAAGTTTTTCAAAGGTAGTCCATTGCGCTAACTTTGCACGCCATTCATCATCATGAATAACTTCTGCTCTTAACAAAACCATCTTAACATTTTCTTTACTTTTCTTGATGATTAAGATGACAGTGCGCGCGTGCTAAACCTGTCTAATTTCCACAAAAGAGCAATGAAAGAATGAAATACATTCATACAAAGCAGCTGATAACGATAACTGATAATACTGACCTAGCAATACTAACCATGGCTTGGATCAGCCAGACGAACAGGGTAAGCAGGAAGTGTTTTCATGATCGATTCTGATCTGTTGGTATCGTATTATCGTTTGTATTTAGGAATGGAACAGCGACAGGCGGCACAGAAGGGCAGATTGAAAGAAAAGAATGCGATTTCCAATCAGTTAGTGACGGGGTCTTGACGTTTCAACATGGCGAAACTTCAAAAATGATTGAAATTAGAATTAATCCAGAATGTCAGGTAATAATTTTTTGATAATACCTTATAATAGTCCACGTTATCTATTTAACATGTTGTTTTCCCATTTCAGAATAAAAATTTTATCGTATTATTGCACGACCCGAGTCCTGGGGCGCGGATTGGAGAAAAATCAGCAACAGTCGCACATGTATCAAGTGGTAAGAATATGCGCCAATATGACGAGAAAACACGAAGTAAACGATTATGAAACGAAAGGAAACGACTGTAAAACGAGATAACACGACAAGATTAAGAGAACGCACGACAAATGAACGAGATTAAGTGATTATGAAACGAGAGGAAACGACTGTAAGACGAGAATACTCGGCAACTAAATGAGATAACACGATTGTGAAGCGAAAGGAAACGAGTGTAAAACGAGAATACTCGATAAGCTAACGAGAACACATGACAACCCTATTTGCACACTTCGTCTCGTTGATAATATTATTTATGCCTTGTGGCACAGATGTGGACGATATTGTAGATCGAGTAGCGAACATTATCACATCAGAAGATGAACAGAGTCTAACCAAGTCATGGCGGTCACAGTTTGAAGAGTAAGTTTTTAACTGATTTATCTTCATTAATCACTATGGTGACAACAAGTCAACCATATATAGTCTTGTGTAACCTTAAGAATACCCTTGATAATCATTGGTCACGTGGTACAGATATATTTAAATTGGATGATTCCTGTTCATCCATTACTATGGTTACCACAAGTTAACCATAGATGTGTCTTTTGCACCTTTAAATACTCTTGTTCATTTCATATCATAATATGGTACAAATATTAGACTAAGTGGTTTTATACTTGTAGTGCAATTGTAATTCAAGGCGAAGAAGATGATGATGGCAATATTCAACCATTGACCACCATGGATTTTATTCTACATTTACTAACAATATTCTGGAAAGTTCTCTTTGCTTTTATTCCACCAAGGTATGGTTGTCAATCAAACCAGCATCATGTTGTGATCTCAGCAGTTGTGTTTGAATATAAGCATACTATTCCCTAATGCGATTAGAATAGATAGATTTGTGCCTCAATTGGGTTAGAGTGAAAACTGTTTGACAATAACAGTGCGCTGAATGGCTCACACATGATTGGAAAGTTTGTGTTTCAGTGATCTTTGATTGGCTCAATGAGTAACCCATTTAAGTGCCATAATACATGTAACCATAAAGTTTTTTTTAATGATAACAATAATTTGATATTTCTTTTGTGCATGTTCCATTGGGAGATGCTCAGATGTGCAAGCATAAATTTGTGTTAAAAAGTGTGAAGCTAAGTCTTCTTTGCAGCTATTAGTAGTCAGTCTCAGATGACTGTGAAGGAAAATAGTGTGCAACACTCCCAAATACATTAGTCAGTCTCAGATGACTGGGAAGGAGAATTGTGTACAGCACTCCCAAATACACTATTCAGTCTCACATGACTGTAAAGGAGAATAGTGTGCAGCATTTACAAATAGATTAGATTTATGTTAAGCTGCTAAGCATTAATTCAGTTACCTTGAATCTGTTGCAGGAACGTTCTTGGTGGTTGGGCAGCATTTGTGTTCTCACTGGGATTTATTGCAATTCTTACAGCTATAGTTGAACAGGTAAAAATATGGAAAAAATATTTGAGCTATTTTAAAATATTATCCTGACAGCTATTCTCTTAATCACAGAATTTATCTTCACATATCCTTACATAGCTTCCTAGCTATGTTACATATGATATTGTCCCTACCCACCCTCCCGTTATTATGTTTTATTACCATATTGTCTACAAACACCCCTCCCACATTGCAATCACCCACCCACCCCTCCCTTGCTGTGCAATATACCACTTTCTCTCCTACCACCTTTCCCTGACTTACTTCATGTTCTGTCTATTCCATAGCTTGGCAAGCTGTTAGGCTGTGTTGTCAGCCTCAAGAACAGTGTGACAGGCATCACCATCATCGCCATAGGAACCAGTCTTCCAGATACATTTGCCAGTAAAACAGCAGCACTGCAAGATTCAGGGGCCGATGCAGCAATTGGCAACATCACAGGTAAGATATTATACCCCAAGGTTATTCCTTTTATTGGTGAGAGTTTCTTGTCAAGAGTTTATTATCCTAATGCCATCACCTTCCTGTAACTAACCTCCCTCTCACTTGGTCTTGTATGGTTGCAGGCAGTAACAGTGTAAATGTCTTCCTTGGCCTTGGTTTACCTTGGGTTATCAGCGTGTGCTATCATGCTGCCATGGGAACTAAATTCCAAGTATCCAGTGGCAACCTCTCATTTTCTGTCCTGGTATATACCTCTTGTGGTGCATGCTGTCTAGTTATTTTAGTACTGCGTAGAGTGGTAAGTACTGTGGTGCTGCACTCCATTCCTAGAAAACGATATAATAACCTCTGTTTTATATCCACTGTTTAGTTTTTAGGTGGAGAACTTGGTGGCTCATTATTTACTAAATGGTCTACTGGCTTATTCCTGGTATTTCTCTGGTTATTGTACACAGTACTGTCCAGTTTAATGGCCTATGGTTACATACCAGGAACAATTTAATGTCCAGGAGTTACCATAGCAATATCCATATCCTAATAGTATGGCCTATGGTTACATACCAGGAACAATTTAATGTCCAGGAGTTACCATAGCAATAACCATATCCTAATAGTATGGCCTATGGTTACATACCAGGAAGTAGTTGATGTCCAGGAAATACCATGGTAACACAGTCTACCCAAACATCTTACAGCTCACTCTAAAAATATGACATTCGGTTACATACTAGGAGCCAGTCAATGTCCAGGAAATACCATGGTAAGACAGTCTACCCAATAATATATAGATACATACCAGGAAATGTTTCTTCTCCAACCACTTGCCATATTAACAGTCTGTTATTTGAGGTGTAATGGTAATATTTTGCAGGACAGTCCAAAAGAAACACAATATTTCTTGACACAATATAATATTTCATTATTTATATTATTTATAAAAACAAACGAAATTGAACAAAAATTCTCTATTTCTCCTCCACTTTAATTTTTGAAGAGAGCTGAGCTGTAAGGCATGAACATTAATCTAAAAGAATGATGTAAAGGAACAAATAATAAGTTAAGGATAAACTTTGTAAATCAATATTTATGAATACTTGTACATAGAGAAAGGGAGTCTGCAGAATACAAACACTAAGTGTCCAGTTCTTTGCACTATTTAGCACTAAATAAACGATAAAAAACAATGGAATAAGCATAAATGAGTACTATTTAAGGGTGATTATGCCAAACATTCATTTGGGCAGCCTTTAGTCATTTGTAGTTGCACTGTAGTACTAGATGAAAATCAGTTGTACCAAAGGATGTTATTATAGTGATATTTAGTATTCATGCTATTTCACAGATATATGGTTTGCCAGGGGCGGATCCAGGAATTTGTTCAGGGAGGGGTGCAGTGCACAGTTATCCCAGGGAGGGGTGCAACCCTTAGAATCAAAGCAAAAAATTTTATTATTTTGTATTGCACCCCTCCCCTGGATCCACCACTGTTTGCACTCTATTAGGTTGTACTATTTTATTGTTTGTACTCTAGAGTGAGATTTGATATTATTATACATTAGTGTCAGTAAAGGTTGTTTTACTTAGAGTGAAGTCACTAAACCCATGCAATAGATATGTTTCAAAAAATACCATTTAATTTACTGGTATTATTACGAGACTAATCATGCACTATAGGGGCAGATGCTTAATAACCTTTGTTGACACTGGTGCGTTTGAACCAGGTATTTTATATTGTAAAATATTAAAGTTTGATAACAAATAAGAACAAATAGAGAATGGAGTATAATAAAGTGTGCACACGGAAATACAATGGCAAATATTGACCAAATGACAAGAAATACATCAAATACATTTGTTAAAAATGAAAAAAACATACCTTCTGGTAGGTATTTTTTGTAAAGAAAGCTAATAAGAAAATATGCCATTAATCCATTGGAATCAGTTTTGTGAGCAGTAAGTAGTTTTTTAAAAGTTGTTTTAGGAAAAGATTTTTTAACAAGAGTGATAAAAATAAAAAAGGCTGAAACCCATATTGTATCATTAATTTTGATTACCTCTTTACTGTTCCCTGCCCCATCATTCAGGTAGCCATGCCTCTATTGCATTGAATGGCGAGCTTGCAATGATAGAGACATGAATAATAATTGTCCAAAGGTCTTTAGCATTGCAAGCTCACCATTTGCCTGGCTTCAATGCAAAGGCACAGCTACATTTCAAGATAATGCAGGGAATGGTTAAAGGGGCTATATCTCGTCATATATCAACCTCTATCAAAGGAAATTAATTTTATCACCACCACAAATATCCTTTTCAAACGTTTTATATCATTGCTTCATGGGAATAGTAAAAGCCCTGATGCTAATAACTGAACCAAAAATGTTTTTGCAAGGGATTGTGGTATTTGTAGTATAGACAAACACCAAGAAACTATTCATAAACAGAGTGTATGTTCAATGTATTTAATAAATTATATTGAGCTTTGAATGTAGTTAACAAGGTAAGTGAGTAGATATAATACAATAAACTATATAGTAATAATAATTACACTGTAATATAAAAATACAAAACCCTCTTACTATGACTAGATAACTAGCATTATAGGCAAAGTTAGGACTTGACAGAATAGTAACAAATCTTGGCTTAGAAAAGAGTATATATATATACCTGGCCTTAGTTATATTCAATACATTTTGAGTTGAGAGTTAGAAAACTATAAAACGTTTGTATTATGGATTGCAATGTCTATGTAATGTACCTTTGAGCTTGGTCCATACTTGGTGTGCGAGAATGGTACTTGATAGAATAATCAATTTTTGATGGGTTTAATGTGATAAAGATGGCTTATTCTCAAGTACCCATGCCAAAATACAGACATTGGTAAAATGTCAAAGTATGATGTCTATGATTTCCCAGTCTAAAACTGTAACTGTCTTGATGAGTAAACTGGTAGTGTGTGTGGATTAGTAATGGATCAAATAAATAGAGAGCATTAGAAAATGAGAATTGAATAAATACAACAGTCAGCACACATGCCAAAAACACCCACTCACCAACAAAACAATACAAAATACCAGGGGACAACATGAATATAAATAATGTACAACAACTGTTAAAAAACACACCATGCCATTACGAGGCAAGCAAGCATAAGAAATATCTGGTTAGTTTGATAAAACTGGTTACAAAAACTAGTTGAACAATGTTCAATGAAGAGAGAAGCTAGAGAATGTTTTACAAATGAAATCAGCTCCTGTTGGCAAGACAACAGAACAACCCTGATGTCATGATCGATAAATCTCATGATTAACAATTCATGGCATAGCATATTGATGCTAACACTTTAAGAAATTATGTTTTATACAGGAAGACACAGTCAATAATTAATGTGCAACTTGATGCATTCTAAATTAGTCATAATCCAAGATTTTTACATGATAAAGATATTCTTAGTATGCTCCTATACAAGTAATAGCACCCATCAATCAAGTGCCAGACGTAATAATAGTATAATATATATAATATACTATACTCAGCCTGTAGCTGTCTGTTATTATCTTTCAATACACTGCTGTATCTGTTTTATAGTGGCAGAGTCAAGCTTGCACAGATCAAAGTCTAGTGTTGTTTCAGTGATTATAAAACAGCCAGAGTGTTCCAGGATATCTGCTACTTTCTGTAAGCAGTTACCATCTTTGATGGATGACAGCTGTTTGTGAAGTTGAACAAGGTCCATTTGAGGAATCTGGTGGCCGTTTTTGCTTTCTTTTAACTTAGCTTTTGGACTGCAAAGCAAAAGAAAAACAATTCATTTTAAAAGTTCTGGTATCTGGGGGAGGCATTTTTGAATTCATAAATAATCATCAACATTTCTCATCATCAACATCATCATCACATCATCATCTCCACTATTGTCATCTCATGACCATCATCATCATCATGACCATCATCATCATCATGACCATCATTATCGTGACCATCACCACAGCCATTATCATCATCATAAACACCATCATCCTCATGATCACTGCCGTAATCACCATAACCTGTGATACCACTATCATCATTATCATCACCACTATAGTCATCACACATGTAATCATGACCATCAACATCATGACCACCATCATTATCATCATCACCATGATCACCAGTATCATTATCATCAGCATCATCGCCATTATCATAATCATCACCATCATCACCATTATTATCATCATCATCACCAGTATCATCATCATCACCATCATCACCAGTATCATCATCATCATCATCATCACCATTATCATCAGCATCATTGCCATTATCATAATCATCACCATCATCCCCATTATTATCATCATCATCACCAGTATCATCATCATCACATCATCATCACCATCATCACCAGTATCATCATCATCATCACCACTATTGTCATATAGATCACCATTGTCTCCATCATCACCATCTTCATATTTGTCACTGTCATTACCCCTCTCAGTCATGGGTTTGTATGCTTCATTACCTATTCTTACTGGGGGCTGTTTTCACAGGTTCTGTTTTGCTTGTCTTCACTGGGCTTTTCATGACATCTTTTTTACTGGATAAGCTATGTGTATTTTTTATATCTGACTTTTTTGATAGAGCTTCTTTAGACTTAGTCTTGCTTTTATCTTTTACAGGCTTGGAGTTGTCTTTCTTGTTTAGTACATTATTATTCACTACCGTAACAGAGTCTGGATTTTGCTTCAAGGAATCAGCTTGAAAAGGAGTTGATAAATCTATATCATCATCATCATCATCATCTTCATCTTGGTCAGACAGCTCTGCCATTAATGTACCTAAAGCATTATTCTTACTGCCAATCTTACTACTTAATACAGAAGTGTATAACCCAGGAGAGTTAGATCTACTGCTGCTCCAGCTGTCACCAGATTCTCTACGGAATGTTATCTTCTCTAGTTTTTTGTCTTCCAATTTTGCTGCTTTTGAATTTGGGGCAGGAGGAGATTTTGAAGTTTTTCCTTTGGTTTTACTACTGGAACTGTTCCGCCTTTTAGTAGAATTCTTTGAAATTGAATTATCTGCAGCCAAAGTATCACTATGTTTGTCTTTCTTTTTTTCTTTGATTCTTTCAATTAGTTTATCAGTAGCTTTATCAGATTTTTTAGATACTTTAGGAGGTAAAGACTTGATCTTCAGCTTGACATCCTTATTATCCAAGACTGTATCATCCAGCCCAGCAGGGAGTGGCTCAATAGGAATAAAACCAGTAGCCTTAACAGTACTGATTTCATCTGGTTTTTTCTTTTTCTTTTTTACAATATGCAGTTCTTCTTCGCTAGAGTTACTCGGTCTCTTGTTTGATATATTTTGCATTTTAGCAGCAGGCTTGCCTGATATTACTTTATCTATTTTGGCCTTTTTCATTTTTTCAGTTTCACTTGTTGTAATGGGTTTTTCTTCTTTTGTGTCTTTTCTCATTTCTTTCCCGTTAAGCAAATGATGGTTTCCATTAGTGTTGCCATTGATATTTGTATTAGTAGCCAGAACAGGAGACCTGAACACACAAAACACTACATGTAAGCTATCATACATAACCCATCATAGGTCCCTATATGCTTACAACTCCATACTATATGGAAAAACAAATGAATTCTGTAATTATTGAAATATTGGATAACAGGATTTATTTTTTTCCCGGTTGGGTATCCTAAAAAATCATGTGTTCTGATTGGCTGTTTGTGAGGGCAGTATTTTGTCAGTATCTGCCCGCGCGTGTGGTCAGGTATCCTTTGCTGCTAAAAACCAAGCAAAACGATTACAAAAAAAAACACAAGTAAGTTATTAACAAGCCAGGAGGTCTGGAAAGGTAAAACATGGTGCTTGAGGTCTTGAATATACAGATTGAGGCCGTTAGAATATATTTATTAATTATGTGATTCACATAATAGACTGTAAATTACTTCATGACATATTAAAAGCAAAATACAACAGAATTTTGTAGATAGAAACTTTGAACAAAAATGATACACCATGTTTGTTTTAGATATTCCTTTCGCAAGACCACCTTTGGCTTTGTTTGGGAGACTCATATTAATTAGCATAAAGTTGAGGAAGAACTGATGAAAGAAAAATTATACTAATATGTGTTCATATATTGATTTCCAACAATTATTCCTCTAGGATAATTTTCATAGGTCAATAAAGATAAACAATAGATAAATTTAATAGGAAAGACTTAAATGAATATAATTAATTTCAATTTTATTTTCATTTTTTTTGAGTATCAACTTGGTTACTAGGGAAATTGAATTCATAGCCAAAACATGCATAATAAGAATACCTTATATGACTAAAAGGTATCAATTCTTTATCAAGTTTCTTTAGGTTATTGTTATGTAAGGAAAAGAAAATTCAAAACATTCTCTACTAACAAATCAAATCACATATGTCAGTGAGTCTGGCATCAAACCTGGATCACCCTAGCGAGAGGTGAATAACAGTATTTTCTATCGAATGAGACCTTATTATTCATGATAAATAAAATGTACTAACCCATTGATACAGTTTGTTGAATCTACTATTGCTCCACCAGATTTGAGAACTTTCCTTTTGAATTCTTCCGGAGGGTTGATAAATTTAAGAGCTTCACTGCGGATATTATCGATAGCTGGCAGACCCATAGCAGGTAGAAACAAATCATAGTTAATCCTGACTTTCTTTGGTTCTTCTTTGTTCTTGAAGTAAACATCAATAGGAAGGTTGAAGCTCCCGTATCCATGCTCTTCTATTCTGTAAGGAGGATCTTTAAATACTACGATAGAAATAAAAATATTGTATGAAAGTTGTAACCATGTAAAGAATTAGTCATTAGGAAATATAATCCAACTATTTAGAAATGGGGCAGTTAACGTTTGAGTGGGAAGCAATCCTGTATCATAATATAATATCTTACCATAGCTAAAACTACACAGTCTAATTAATATTATTTACACAATAACATTGAAAAATATGTTTCAATGTTACAGTATTTTGCATTATTGTTGTACTATCAGTACAGTGTGCATCCTATAGACTTATATCAAATATGTTGAAAGTGATTTGAAGAATCTGAATAAAGATAACAAACCCCACTCATTATTATCAAATATTATGATTCCGGTTTATTGAAGTATCATTATACAGTGTATGCGCTCTTTATATATTTTGCCTTCTTCTTGCGAATGTTGACCAGTGATAAAGCAAATATATACAGGTATAAAATAACATGTAAGATACGTAAGGTAAGTAGTTTTTAGCAGAAAATCGTTGAAAAGAAAATTATTTATTTTTCAAGAAATTATACACATAGAAATGTAATTTAGACTAGTTTTGAAACCTGTAGTTTACTTTCAAAGGATCGAATAGTTTGTCAGATCAACTTATGTAAACAAAGCCATCAAAGCGAAAGAGTATTAAATTCAAGCAAAAACCCCTATGTTAGCACAATACGCGATAAACTCCTTCAAAATCGAACAGATAATTAAGTGAAACTTACATAATCCTTTTTTATTTTGTCGATGAATTAGGTTTAAAGGATCCAGTATGTAGTAAATTAGGTTTGATAGTAAAAACCAGGCGATAATGTGATAAATTTACCAGTAAATAAAGACAGGCCTCCACAAGTCTGTGTATCCTTCAATCACTTTACATTTCTGTTAAACCATTTATCTTGCGACAAAATATAACAAAACAGGAAAATCGTCTAGATTAAATACCGTAATATTACGATCCTAATACGTGTGAATATAAAGGATCCAGCAGTGTTACTTTTGATTGTATTTGTGGTAGAAGTACCAGCAGTGCATTTTTTTGTTAACCGATTCAAAGCGAGCCACATTGAATCAACTTCACATACTATGTCGATAATTCATCTAAATGACTAGAGCGGATATCATAATCAAGTTATCCGCTATGTTGGCTTTAAATTGCTTCATGCTTTACAAAGAAAGTCAAATGACCATCAAAAGCGCTAAGCTTTCTTTCATTTCTGGTGTTTAATTTACGGTTTTTGTAGACACACGAAGCAATTTTGCGAGATTGAATATCGTGTGGCGACTATTCGCAATTAAGCTTACCTCTCTTTGGTTTCGGAAAACTTTCATGCAAATGAAATACCACTTTATCTACAAAGTGAGAAATATCCTTATTATCGGGTCCTCTAACGAAGACTGCCCAGTCATGAGTAAAACCTTCAGGAGTTGGTTTTTTTCTACAAGAAGCATTGTGACCAAACTCAAGCTTTACTTGAAGCTGAATAGCATGGTCTTGTTTGGCGGTCATTGCAGCTTTAACCTTGAGTGCACCACGCAGCTAGCTCCTTCATCAGATGGCTTTCTGCTTATGGTTCGAGGTACTTGAGAGAATGCAAAACATTTGAAAATATTCCTGACCAAAAAACCGTAAAAACAACTTCAGACAAACGTCCTTTCAACTTGTCTTGCCTGTTTGACTCTAGTGACAGATAGACACTGCGCACGCGCGGATTCGTTTGACCTGTCTCCATGCGAGGGAGGGGGGGTTAAAAACGATCACTGTGATATTACAAAATATTGAATAATATTTGTTATTATTTTACTAATATAGTCTACTAAATATTTTTCAATTTCCTCATAACGTAGAGCTTATTTCAGTGATAAAGTATTATAATGTGTACATTAAACAATAGTTGTCCCTGATGAGTAAAGTAACATCTTAAAAAGTTCTTTCATAAATACTAATTTGGAGAAAAAATCTTATTTTAGACATAATCTTTTCATATAAGTATTTTTTTAAAATGCAATATTATAGTGTAATATTATTATGGTCCTTAATTCCATTTTTGTCGCTGTCTTTTTCTCATAGTGACAACTAAACTATCATCAGCTTCAAGGTCTTCACATGCACCAGTACCTTTTCCAATGACAAAAATTCTCAGTTTTTCCAGTTCTTTGGGTAACAGATAAATATCATTCTCTCTTAAATCTACTTTACACAGCTTTGGCAATGTCTTTACTATATTTTTAGGAATAGACATCAGCT
This sequence comes from Actinia equina, assembly GCA_011057435.1. Classification (NCBI taxonomy): domain Eukaryota; kingdom Metazoa; phylum Cnidaria; class Anthozoa; order Actiniaria; family Actiniidae; genus Actinia; species Actinia equina. The sequence continues at coordinate 90,674 of WHPX01000033.1, forward strand.
GATTAGACTTCAGATTTATAACTTCAAGGGAATGTAGTCCAAACAGAGATTCTGGGAATTTATTGAAGTGGTTTTTTTCAAGATCAATATGTGCAAGCTCTGAAAGTTTGTTAAAATGACTGGGTAGGTCAGATAACTGGTTGCTGTTCAAACCAAGCCATTTCAGGTGAAATAAGTGGTATATCTTTTCAGGTAAAGTGGAAATACTATTATGTCCAGCACCAAGTTTTTTTAAGGATTCCAGTTTACATATTTCATTTGGTAATGACATCAGTTGGGTGTTAACAATCCAAAGTTCCTCTAAACATTGTAAATCACCAATTTCCGAAGGCAGGAATCCAAGATGGTTATGGCTCAAACACAAAACTTTTAAATTCACAAGTTTTCCAAAACCGCTTGGTAGAAGAGTCAGTTGGTTGTGATCTAACAATAACTCTCGTAGATTAGTCAAATGCACAAGTTCTGCAGGAGGCATGATGATCCTGTTGTCGTTTAGGAGCAGGATTCTGACTTTGTGCAACTTTTGCAAGGAGTCTGGAAGGATTGTAAGTTGTCTGTGACTCAAGTTAACCGTTGTGAATCCACCTTCAATGGCTTTTTTTAGATAATCCTCAATCTCCTTGAAGCCTGCTTGATACATAAGTAAATGAATTCATGCAGTATATATTTTTTACAGACGTTTTTTTTCTGTAAGATAAGATAAATGTTTAGTTGAGCAACTGATTGTCAACAAAAAAAGACGAGATAGACTGGTAACTACTAGGTGCGCAAAAGTTCAGTACGCATACCACAAACAAAGTTACAGCTGGTCGTAGCTGACGTCATTTACATACACATTTTTCATTTTCATTTGTTTTTATCTCGTTATTGACGTCGAATGCGAAAAACAATTTCCGGAATACGATATTCAAATAAAAAACTGTCATCTGGTATCTGAGAGATTTTAAAATTAAATTTCTTCTTTGAATTAATAAATGTGAATAGAAAGGTACTAGAACGTAAAAAAAGAGATCGCAAAAAAATAATTCAAAATAATTCAAAATTCAATTGTATTAATAAATTTTAATACAATTGAAAATGAAAATATGCAGGAATGAATAGTAAACAATCCAGTGATATGGGTTCCCTGTGTAAAGAGATTGTCAAAAGTTAACCAATCAGCGTTAGCTCACGTTTGACAAGTCTAATCATCGAATAAACAAACTGCGCTTGATCTCCTGTTACCTGGCTTTTTTACTTTCAGTTCAACGATGAAACTTCTTGTTATTCTTCTTCATTTCTCTGTTGATTCTTTGGACATACAAGAAAGAGCAAGGTAAGAGAAGATAGGTGTGAATAAGATGTATTTAAGTGATACTATCGAATGTAATTCTGCGATATTTAGACACACTTTTTGTGACAGCTTGGAATTCCCTTCTTCGAGCAAGTTTTACCTATTCCTATCGTCTTGTCTTGGTTTATGTTAGTTAATTAGACTTTTGAAACGAATAACAGAGTTCAGGGTTTTCGGATCTTTGAGGAAAAAAGAACCGAAATTATTGTTAATAGTTCTGTTTTATCTGATCAAAGTTTATAAGGAAGGGCGTATGAAAGTGCACTGAATAAAACACTAGTAAATTATTCCTTAGTCCCCAGGGGATTTCTTTTTCTCATCCTCTGTCTTTCAGTTTATGTGGATAAAGTTCATAGTAATGTCACTAGATAATTAATCAACAAGAATTGAGGTCTAACACATAGAATACTCTCGGTGGAGTGGAGGCCGGTAGCTCATCGACCAGCTGAAAGTGAGATCATGCCACATCGTACGATAAAAGATTCAACACTTTTACTGGACAAACATGAGGCTAGTGTATATATTTCTAGAAATTCTTCCCCCAAAAAAATTATGACGGCATATTCAAATAAATCATTTTTACGGCTAGGACAAAATCTTTTTTCACAAACATCGTAGAATTTTCTTTTTTCACTTTTGAAAGGACACATCTTGCATTTATTTGGAGGACCATATAACTCTCAATTACAGATGCGATTTGCGATCGAAAATGAAAATATGTGTAATGGGAAAACGAATACTCAATCGAAAATGTATAAAGAAAAAAAGAAAGCTTCAAAAAGGTTTTCAATTTAGTAATTCTTAAAAATTCAAAAGATTGTTTGAAAAGTAGACGAAGTACCGACAGTTGAATGGTCGATTATTAAGTATGGATCTTTCATTTTAATCTTAGGAAATATTGACCTAGTAACTTTACCATCCACTTTGGTATCTACAAAGGAAATGTCCTTTGTTCAAGCAGAAGGCACAGAATACAATGAAACAAGTTCCCTTGGCAGTTACATCACAGAATTTGAAACGTAAGTACTTTGTTTGTCCAAAAGCGATTTAGGAGGGGAGATTTGACAATTTCCATTGCATTTTGTTATAATTTTCCTCTACATTTTTCTACATATGATTTTATTGTTTTTAGATTCGCGGAAGAGGTGAAGGAATCGATTCCTGAAGTAGATTTTCGAGGACGAGTTAAAAGGTCAGTATAAAAAATGAAGAAAAGATTATTTGAAACATTGTTTAACTGAGTTTTCCCATAACCACTTAGATCGACTTCGTTATTCCTCACATATCATATTAACAGTTTTGGAAAATAGAAAAAAAAAAAAAGAAAATTAAAAAAAAAACATTGAAAAAAAAAGAAAAGAAAAGGAGAAAAGAATTAGGATAAAAAAAGCAAAAAGCAAAAATAAAAATAAATGTTATTAATAGAAATATAAGGAAAAACTATTTGTTTGCAAGCAGTATAATGATTAATTTTTTCCATAACCCACAGAGAATCTTCATCTGCAGCACAAGGACATTCAGAGGATTTAGCAATCGAATGCTCTTCTCAGGTAATTATTATCTTCCCTGCTGTCATTTGCTGAAACTTATAACATGTTACCATGGAGATGTCAGATTGTCAACAGGAGTTACACTTAAAAAACAATTATTGAACAATTTATTGATGACTTGTTTAACTATTGGCCCAGTCTGGGCGTTAACTTTCACATGTTCCAAGTCTAGTGCAAATGTCATTGTATTTGGCACGTAACAGACTTGAAGTTGAAACTGGACCTAGCTAACTTAATTAACTTGATTTATTATATCTAATGAAATAAATTTATAATAATGATTAATAAATTATATTTTTAACTCAACTTATTGTATGTATTTCTATATTACCTATATTTTACTACCTTACCTACATTTTGTATTTCAATTTTTAATATATAAATTGTTAAATGGGGTGGTATCTTTTTTTAAATTGAATTTTTTATTAAATCTTAGAGGAGTTTGCTCTAATGTTTGGCTTCATAAAGTTACTCAACTTTTAAGTCAGAGATTTAAGAAGTTGACTCACAAGCTTTCTCTAAGCCGGAAGAATTACTGATACTGGTGTCTATAAATAAAACTTTGACAGTCAGTGGTAGAATGTCATATAACAGTTTGTTTTATTTTCATTTAGAAATATTAATATTTTTGCTTTATTTATATAAAGAGGGATAGAGCTATTTCTATATACATATATATATAGAATGGCTTTGATCTTGACAAATTTGTTACAATTTTTTTCTTTTTTTCTTTGTTACAGTTATCATTTAGATCAGAAAAGCAGTATAGATTTATTAAGGTAAGCCTTTTATTTTTTCTGAAAAAGCTTAAGTTTTGTGCCGAAGAATGTTAAAGTACAACTATACTTTGTAAATGGATGGGATGAAGGAGAATGCTAGGAAGTCATTTTAGGGTCAAAGAATGACATACTATTATATACTTTGTGAATGGATGGGATGAATGAGAACACTAGGAAGCCTTTTAAGGGTCAAAGAGTGACATACCATATACTTTGTTATTGGATGTGATGAATGAGAACACTAGGAAGTTATTTGAGGGTCAAAGATTTACAACTGTAAAAGTTATCTTGGATTTACTAATTTACTATCAAAATAAGAAATATTTTATGCACATATAGAAACCTTTCAAAAAAGTATCAAGATAGTAATTGCTTTAGGAATTATTTTGGGCAATTCAATATTGCAACCAAATATTTAAGAAAATGAATAAAAGAATAAATGAATAAAATCTAAAGCCTTGATTGGTTATTGACAGGAGATTTTATGTACAGATAGATAAGACAGCATGTATCATCCTTGCAGGCATTCATTCAGGAATTTGAAGGACAGACATGTCAAACCTTTTCACTTTCAAAATAGTTTAAAAATATCCGAGCAATATATATTCAAAACAAGTATTATAAATGTGTCAGGTTTTACTGGTTTGCAGTAAAATTTTGTTGTTCATGTATAATTAATGAAGAAGAAAGATATAACACCTGCTCACATCTAGACCCTGATTTCAACCATAATACAAGACAACTACAGGATATAACTGTGGTACATCAAAAACATTCTTCTATCCTGTCTTTAGCTTTGAATTCAAACAATCCTTATAAACATATAGTACTAATGCTAGCAGAAGCAATCCAGAGCAGATAATTTTTCCAAAATCAAATCAAATTTTCAAACAAAAATAAAATATAAATTTTAAGGGAAAAAAAAAGAATTAGAGTTTTGTTCTGGGACAAATGTCAAGAAAAATTTTCCAATCACATTTTAAGAAAGTTCTAGATTTTCTACTTTTAAGTTTGCATGTCTATATATATAATTTGTGTAGAAAAAATGTGTGTTGAAAGTATCTCAAGTTTTATTTCCTTCTCATACATTCAATGTTCAAGACAATAATATGTCAATAATCCATCAGTTTTCCCATACTTTTGACTTCTCTAGATAGATATGATAAAGAAGCTATACTTCAAAGTGAGTTGGTATTGTAATTCTAGGACACATAAAAGCCTTAGCATGTTTGCAGCTTTATTATTTATGATTTAGAAGTCTTGGTTCATTATGCAGAAAGGGTTGAAGAATGGAAAATCCACCTGGCAGTCATTAGGACCAATAAAAAGCCTTGTTTCAATACAGTGGTCAGAATATTCTATGTAACCAGTTTACCATAGAAGTTTAAAATTAGAAGACTGCTGTGGTAAAAACTATGGTCACCAATACACAGGAAAACACATAAAATGTTGGCTAAATAAGATGACTGGGGCAATGAACGATTACAAGGCAAAACTAGTTGTAATCAGATATGAGTCAGGCTAGAAGGAAATCCCGTAAGAGGCATGGGCTTGCCAAATCTAAGGATGATTCCTACCAATCTTCAAAAAATGTACGCAGACGTGCTTCACAGACATTTCTAAAATTGGTAAGAGATTTTTAACAACATCACTTGAGAAGGGAGTTTGCACTTCATGAATATGAAGTAATGGGGTTTTTTGATGGGGAAGATTTCACATAATATTCTCTAAAACTTAATTTTTTTTAAACAAATATAATTCGATATAAAATATTATCCTCAGACTATACGTTATCCATAGTTTTGTTGAGCTCAGTCAAACCACATCAATATAAAAAAACATTAGCTCTCAAATGATAGCTATAGCTACAGCAGATAGAATAATATCCATTGCAAATAGCAGTTCAGCATGAGAGGAGCAATTTCTTGACCATTATAAAATTTCAGAAGTATAATAAATTCTACCTATCCTGCTTGCTGACATTCATATCTTTATCATAATGATGTTAAACATTACAGGAAACATAAAAATATATATGGAAAATTCATTATCTGTTAGTTATTAAGTAGAAAAAATGCAACTACAGAAAATATTATATCAAGAGAACTAGGCATGCAGTTCAAATAATCAATTATCAATCATCCCACATAATAAAAGGAAAAATGAGCCTAAGCTTTTGGAGAGAACTCAGAGAGTTAATATGTTTAAATTTTAAAAAAATTATGTAAAAAGATTTAGAAAATTTAGAATTTCATTCATCTGCAATATGTGGCTTCAAAAAATTATTCTTTCTACAATATTGAACTTTTTATTACTTGAAATCAATTCAATAAAGTTTGACTAAATTTGTCAAATTTTTAAATAAAAAAAGGATGAAGAAACTGGTATGCTGGGTTATTCTAAATCTTCATTAGTTAATTTTTCTATGTTGCTAATATATGCATGTATAATGCATCCTCATTGTATAACATATATTTGCACGAAATCACAAGATGTAGATATTCAGTTGTAATGTTAGCTTTGCAATAAAATTGGTTTGTAGAATCAATATGGAGTTTAATTAATTTAGTAAGTACATAGTTTACACAAATTATACTTCAAGTATTTTTCAAAGTTATCAAATAATCCTCCAAGCTGTATAATGACCTAAAAAATTCTAAATTCTAATCTTCACTTGTTAAGAAAAATAACTACATTGTCAGCTCTTTCTAGCAATATTTAAATCAATTAAACTTTTTTTTGGCGATTAATAATTATTTACCTAGAGCAAGGTAATATCAGAAAAATATTTTTTTACTCAACAAATCACGAGTGTCTGAAACGTGAGTATTAGTTTTTTCATCTTTTCACTGTGTAAGATCTATCCTTTTATCATATTACTGTTTCATTAGAAACACTGACGCAGCTCACACTAGTTTTTAGCTAGTTATCTCTCCTGCAAAGATTGATTGGTGTTAAATTATGACTAAGATAATATGAGGTACTTTACAGAGCAGCTTATTATAATTAAGCTTTTTTGGCCTAAAATCATATTCTGTACCGAGTACATAATTATATTTTGTACATATTAATTACACTATATGGTGACACAATTTTCTCAAAATAAAATAAAGGTTTTAAGCTGCAAACCAAGTAAGTATCATAATCTTCACATGGCTTATGAGTATCATTAATATAAGTGCAAGGTTAATTCTTCCTTTCATGGTGCTCAAATTGAAGCAATCTGTACTTAATTGAAGATGACACAACCAATGAAATACAATCTTTGCATTTTCATTTTTTCCCTTCTGATTAAAACATGCTAGTGGGAACAAGATCACAAACTTTAATTATTTTGAATAAAACAAAAAACATAAATTTGAACTAGGTTGTTTTTCACAACCAACTAAACTTTAGATGAAAATAATTATAATTATTATAAGCTTTACATTATTCTGTTTTTCTTATTCCTGTTAGCTATCATTACATTGCAGCATGTGGTACTTATTATTATAACTTTAGCATAATTGCAACGGTTTCCCTTAAGATATAGTAATTCTTTTGCAGTCTCTGAACACTTTGAAGAGTGACAGTGAAATGGTTGCTTCAAATAATTTTTTCTTTGCAATGACTTGCATATAATATTAATGATTGTCAGATAAATGGTTCTGGCATATAACACACCCACAGCAACACTCCTGCATAGTTTTTGAAACAATAACTGAGTGAAAAGGTTGCTCAAATAGCTTACTTCGATTAATATTAATGAAGAGCAATGAAAAGAGTTCTGAGTATGGATGAGGAAGAAATATTGTCATAAGAAATTACATAATGGCAGCTTGAAAAATATATTAACTTAGTAATGAATTAAGAAGTGTAATCTGGTTCCAGATTGTGGTGTTATTTTATTTGGCGATAACTTCTATTTTGAGAATAGCAGCATTAAGGATATTAAAAATATATCGACCTATAGAAATGGTTTCTCATAATGACATGCACAGCCTTTGTCTTATAATGAATTACAATGAAATGCAACAGGATTAGTGAGGTGATATTTTCCAAAGATTGAGGAAGTCTACAGTTAATATAAATATTATTCTTATTGCTTTTTCCAATATCATAGAACTTCTCTGTTATAGGGGGCAATTTCACATCATTTTATTAATAGAGGGTTTCAAAATAATGGAAGAAGATCATAAACTAGCCAGGAGAGTAATAATATTTGAAGATTATTCTCCAATTCCTTAATTAATGAACACAGTGCTTATAACTTAATCATAACTATAATAATTGTACTTCACAGACCTTGCTGTCATCAAGGACACCATATGATGAATTTCATCATCTTTTCAAGCATGTTCCAAAGGACCAATTTCCTATTAACGGTGAGCCGATTCTAGTATTATTCTATTGATTTATGCCAGGCCAGTTCATTCACAAAACCTAGCTCCAGTGAAATCAGACTGCTCACAATAAATAATTATATGCAAGTCTTGGGGGTTTCTCATATATTTTTCATTCCTTTTATAATATTGTATTGTTTTTCTCCAGATTTTTCCTGTGCATTGAGCCGTGAGATTCTGCTTCAAGGGAGGCTTTATATCAGCCAAGGATGGTTCTGCTTTTATTCCAATATTTTTGGTTGGGAAACACAGGTAATTTCTGGTTTTTCTTTCTATTGATTTTATCAAATGTGTGTCTGGTTGCTTACAATGCTAGATATAGCTTTTATAACTTGTACAATAAGCCCTCCTCATCTTATGCAGCTGGGTGCAATAGACTCTTTTTCCTTAGGGAAAACATTTTCTATTTCAGACCACTTGTCATTCTCTTGAGAATATAATTTTTTGTAGGAGTAAGGAGATAGTAAGTGAAGAAAAAAATATGAAGAAATTTTATGCCGTACTATTATAATTATGCAACTACTTTTGGATCTTCAGGTAACAATTGATTGCAGAAAAATAAGGTCGATATCAAGAGAAAAGACAGCCTATGTTGTCCCTAATGCTATACTTATAACTACGACTGATGAAAAGGTAATGTAAAATACAAATGAATGATGAAAAATATCAGAAAACGGAACATAATTTCGTTTTTTTTTTTCATTTTCATTTCAGCATTTTCTTTCATCTTTTTTATCAAGAGAAACAGTTTATAAACTATTAATTCAAGTATGGAAAGACATTAGTGAAAAACCTCAGGTAAAAAAAGCATTTGTTTTACAGCAGCAATGTTGATGACTTCTTAATAAGTCATGCTTATTTTATGTTTCTGCAGAGTTCAATACCTAATGGTGTTAGCAGTACAGTCAATAGGGTAGGTCCTTGTAATACTCTTTATGTACTCTGCTGTGCTCCAGAAGCTGTCATGGGTTTTGTTACCATGACAATGAAGCATAACCTTCTAACCTTGCGTTTACAACACAAACGTTTTTTACACACATTGCCATTTCCTTTTTAGGGTCATACCGCTGATAGGGGCTGTTGTATATGGCACAGTTTTTCCCAGATCAGAAAACAAACAAAGGCCAACAATATTGCTAATAACATCACTAAACATTGGAAGTTGCAAAAAAATTAACTTTCAATCAGTAATTGCCCCTTTATGCAATTTTTGTTCAGATCGTGGGATTGCTAGTTCATTTTTTTGGGATCATGTTGTTGCAATAAGTGACATTGTGACCCCTCACCCCCACCCCCCCCTGCCTAAGTTTTTCAAGGCATGCTAGGGCTCTGTTTTTGTTGATATTCTTTACTTGTTCACTCTTTCACATTATGCAATTCTGTTATAAAATATATATTATCATAATTCATATAATTTGTAATACATGTGTAAATAAGGCGAGAGATCAAAGTACCCATTTGAGCAAATTGCACCAAGAAGAAAGGTAACCCAATGATTTACTGACACTATAAACTTTTAATCAGGAACTATCAGAGGAATCACTACTAGAGAACTTGCCTTTTCATGATGTGATTGAGAACGATGATGAAAACGAGATTTCAAATCTTCAAGGTAAGTTTTTCCTCAATCTCAGATAAATGGAAATTGAGCTCAGTCAACCTTTTATGTGCTGTGGAAATAACTATGCCTCGGCATTATTGAATTACTGACTAAGAAGCAGAATACTGAAGATCACCAAAGATAGAATTAACAAATAATAATATGGCCACCAAACGGAAAGGCCAATGAAGTAGCCTTATTGGCAGTTTGTATGTATTAAAGTGGGTACTACACTGTAGATTTAATAGAAATGTATGCATGATATTAGTTCAAGAAATACAAGACTATAAATGTAAAAACTAGGTGTCTGTAGTAAGCAGGTGACTGTAAGACAGGGTTCCACTGTATTCAAGAAAATGTTGAAGTCTGGACTAGGTTAAGTCATCCTAAATCAAAAAAATCTCAAGCTTCTGATGCATTAAGATATCGTTTCTGCTAACAAAACATGGCTGCCACAACAGAAAGGGTTAACCAAGAGTTACCTATGCATTTACTGTAGTTGTGTGACTATTTGATCATATCGTTTTTACAGATGTAGAAAGCAAGTTAAGTGCAGACAGTGGATTCTTTGAAGGTCAGCCAGCCACAATACTGGTTACAGAGCTTGACTCTGATAAACAAAAACTGATTGCATTTGACAAGAGTTTACAGGAAGAAGTACAATGCAGTTCTTCAAAACTACCGACATTTGGTAAGCTATGGACCTCTTGAGGGTAGAGGTAGATGCAGAATGGTGAACATATCATACAGAAACTGCCATAGTATAGGTAGTATAGATGGCTATAACAGCTAGTTTTTTTCTAAAAATGGGAATAAGATTCTTATGCCGAATTACTTACCATCCCAACCATCAGTAAAGAAAGAGATAATACTTAAAAGAAATGCATGCAGCTTTATAATCATTAAGTCTAGAACTCTTCTAACATTACTATTTTGTAATTAATATATTTCAGCAAGTATTGCGGTGTGCATTGCATCCATGGCAGAGATGTTGTACTCATATTTTCAAGTTGGCTTCAGGTTAATCAGAAGGTATGTACTGACATTAAATGAAGGTATGTGATATTAAATAACTGTACTTATACAGTGATCTATTGTTCTATCTTCATAGTACTTTACAGTTTCACATTCTGGGGTTTAAATTCTTTTAATTTAAGGTTGTCAAAGGAGCAACTCTTCATTTTGGTGGCTGCAATAATGTAAGTAAATAACAAAAATATAAGGAGTGGAAGCAGAAAAAGTTTTTGTTTAAGCTATTGAATTCAGTGACTCAACATTACTACATATTTTATTCTTAGAATCATGTTTCTGATGTGCTGTAGTGCATTTCTACTGTACCGTCTGTCTGTCCTTGAACCTAAAGTTTTTGCTCCGCGTACTCCTACTAAGGCTTACATGTAAGTATCATCATTCCCTTGTAAAACCACTTATATCACATTAAAGCTGTTGTAAATCTAATTTGATTTATTTATAGAGCTACGAATGAAGAAGAAAAAAGGTCTTAATATGAAGTTTCTTCTTAAATCTTTTGTTTCTCAGTAGCCAACAGTCAATCCAGCAGATCTTAAAGCTAAGAAAAGAAGTGTATGATGCAGAAGTGTTGAGGTTAGTTCAATTGATAGTTGCATTAACTGTATTGATACTCTGGATTCCAGAGGTTCTTTAGTTGTCAGTCACAGATGGTGAAAAGTCGATTTGCAGAGTGACAAAAGTCAAGGAGTGAAAGGGTTGAAAACAACAAACGAAAACAGTAACAACAAGAAATATCTGGCACCCAGGGTTCTGTATCAATGATCTGCATCAAGTAAAGTTCAGACTAATGTAGTTAAAGACTTGGTGTTTCACTGCATCACTTGCACATCACTAATGAGGGTTTCTTAGTAGATTTTTGAATTAATCTTTGTTACTCTACAGAGTAAAGAAAATAGTATCTGCTAATATAGATGCAATTACCCAGGTAAGTACTTAAACTGAATACTAAGATTCATCCATCCATGGCTTAATCAATTCATTTCATTTTACCATTGTCACGACAATCGGCAATTCTCCAGTCCCCCCCCCCCAGTTATTTGCTCAGTATTTACCATTATGCAATCATAACTGTTACATTGCACAGATTCGAGACACTTTGAAGATGCTACAAGATGACCTGATGAACCAAATCCATCAAAACTGTACTATAGTAGATAATAATGTTTGTCTTAAACTATAAATATGGCAGGGGCTTCTGTAAGCAGCACTAGAACTAAACGAGTTGGAAACTTTAAGAACTTCTGTGTGCTGTTTCTAGTAAGAGTCCTGTCATACTGGTTGGTTAAATGTGTCAAATTAAAGTCAGTCATAAACAAACATTACAATTTTTTCTCATAGTTCCATATTAATATATTTTCTTGCACAAAATTTCTAAATGAACTCGTATAACTTTTGTGGTAATATCTTTTAATATATTTGACATTTGTAATCTTATCATTTAATAAATTAAGATAAAGTATTTATAGAAAGTTTTATCATACATGTTTTGTGTAGGTAATGTATTGAATTTTTGTTAAATCTCGTAATTAATATTGAAGAATAAAATAATGTAAAATACATCAAAAGGGAAAGAAATTAAGGAGCATATGTCTCATGGAAAGAACAATGAAAAACATTTCATACTTCACTGTAACTTCAACCTTGGTTTGATTCATAAATACTAATAGTCTAAAATTCCGTCAAACACCTAACTTAGCGACAGAGGAAGTATATTTAAAGTTATGGACTTTGTAAACAGTTTATAAAAATATACTTAGCTTAGCACTAGGTATATTTTTGGTACTTAACTCCTTGAAATTTTCCACTTAACTTAATCTAGAAAATTAACATTGAGAAGAAGATAAATTACTGTGAAAATGTGTGGCAAAACAAAGACCATTTTTTCCTGGAAATCTAGAATGTATATTACTGTAGCAATTTAAAACAAGTTTCGATCATGAGCCCGGTTGTTACAATGAGCAGAGTTAATAGGGGTCCCCAGAGAAATTTGTTTTGAAACTACTTAAGAAAAATATGTATTAAGTTCTTTCTCTTGTCAAAAGGTCTTTTTACATTGTTAGAGTAATGGTACCTCATTACAAAGATTCTTGCAACCTTTGCTTTATATTATGCAAGAATTTAAAAATAAGTCATCAGTGAACTACGACACAAATGAACAAAGTGTGTGCAATAAATTTATTTTGAGAATGATTACTGTCCTATATCGTATCACAGTTATGCCTCTTTTGATTAAACTAACAACAGTTATTTTTATCATGGTTAGATTACTTGCAGGTTAAGGATGCTGGCATCATCACCTGTCAATCAAACCATCAACAGATGATTTATTATTAATAGACATACTGTTAGCTGCAGGCCAGCATGAGCTGCAAAAATTTGAAACCTTAATAATAATATTAATAAAAGTACCAAAATATGACAGTTATGTGAGCATTGTTTGATGATTTAAAGGTGATGGGGGTTATAGGTCAAGATGTTCTTTCCATACAATAAACAATGAGTGCTATCTTTGGTATATTGCCTTGATCCCTTGATTTCTAGTATTACACATTGCTAGATGTACACAATGATAACCACCCATTCAAAAATTAATCTTCCCTTCCTGTTATGAAATGCTTACGACAAATATTCACTGATATATTGAAGCAGTTCAATAGAATGTGGTTAACCAACATAACAACAGTCATATTGGCAATGATTCTTGGACTGAAGCCATGCCAATCTCTTGCAATCCATACCCTCCTCTATCATGTTTCCCCTTGTTTCATCCCTGAGAAAGAAAGAGCAAGCTAAAGAAGAGCAGAGACTATAATTATTTCCTATCACAAAGACTTCACTAATAACTTTGAGAATTTGAGCAACAACAATTAAATGTTTACAATAAAATTAAAATTTAAGTCTGTTGTGAACATTTGACCTCTTGGAGTAGGATGTGACTTATGGTAACCATAAACCATAGATATTTGAATAAGTTCTAGAATGAAGAAGAGGAACATAGAACAAGAGCATAGAACAAACCCTTTTCAAAGTACATGAAAACAATCTTGTTATCAAGATGTGGTGGTCATGAGTATTGATTTCATTAGGGAAATCTTGACTGACTGACATCATCAATAAGAATAATAGGGAAAACATTTCCTTGGTTAACAGCAAGTAAAAAGACCAAAGCTTTTTGATAAAGAAATTTTAAAATCTAAAAAAGAAAATCTTACAGCAATCACAATTAAAAGATTTCATTGAGGAAGCCCAAAAACCACTGTATTAAAATAAGTTCAAGTTTTAAGAAACCTTTTTTTGTATACACTGTGAAGATGAGAAAAAAAAAGAGAGAGAAGGTCCAGAGATATTAGTGATATCACAGAATATCAAATTTAGATATTACCACGCTACTCCACTCACTTTATTAAATTGTTCTATGACCTTTACAACTCAATGTAATATTCTATATGCGCTATTCTTATATCTTTTTAAAATAATACTTTAGAAATTATATTTATCTTATTCTTATTGCAAAATAAACTTATCTACCCCAGCACAGTTCTTCACTGGAAGAATGTACTAATGTCTGCACTCATTCTGGTAATACTACAAGTTTTTTACATAGTAAAAACTGCCACTTATCATGACAGCAATCAATACTGCATGCATGGTATAACATACAATAATCAATAGCATGTGTTGGGTTATAATATAGTACATAAAAAGTTTTAAATAAAATGGAAAAAAGCCTAATAAAATGAAATTAACCTATAGTAGATCCTATTTACTGGTATTTTATTTACCGATAAAGCATAGAAATGCCGTCCAGCAAGACAGTATAAACCAAGAAACAGTGCTTACTCCAAAACAACAGCTTCTGTTTTACAATTTTCCCTACCCTAAAAAAACTCAATGACACTTTTTATTATAAAATAATATTTTTGAGCAAATGTTAAATTCTCAGCAAAAAAGAATAAATATATCAATAAATTTACAGACAAAATTGTAAGGAAACATTTAAAGACGCTAATGAGCTGAAAGGATCCATATGTAGAGTACATATTTCTGTTTAAAAAATACATCTTTAAAGTATTTATTACTTCACAATGGTCTGTATAAGTAGACCAGCAAAAAGTAAGACTTCCTCAGAAGCAATCATCTTCCTACTTAAAAGCATCTACATTCAATATCTACTCTGACTTATTGTTTATAGATAAATTAATGTTCAACTATTAGAGATTAAGGCTAAAACTGTCATCTATAAAACACTACGATACCTTAAAACTTCTAAAGCCGTTGTAGGCTACAAAGTTGTGCAACTTGTAGCAAAACATCATTGAACAGCAAGTTGCCATGAATGTTGCCAGTTTGGCCTCTCCCTGCTTGTGCAACACACTTTCTGTTGTAGAGAGTAATGATGACTTACTTTTAGATGTAAGAAGACATGCTTTACATGGAGTAGTTATGTACAACTTAAGCCACATTGTCTTGCAGTGCAACAATATCTAGAACAAGTTCAATGACTTTGTTGCCACATTATCACACATTACAATTTTTCTTACCAATATTAACATATACCTATCTCTTCCTCTTGATATAACAATGCCTGAGGATTTACAAACATTAATATCCTACATATTGAAAGCTCCTTGGCAATCCATTTGTCAAAGTGCCAGCACACTGCAACCAAGAGCAATTTTATCTACAAATTCAACATATATTCAAAATATTCACATGATCCAGAATTATTATTACTTTAAAGATTTCTGAACCTTTATGAATTAAAATTATTATTAATAAAATTAAAAATCACGCTACAGCAATCATAGGTCTTCCTCGACCGACACCAGCTCTGAACCCTTTGGTACCATCTGGCCCTTTTGGTAACCGTTGTACACCTTCCAACTGCACCATTCTGTGTTTTACTAGTTCAGAATCGGCTAATGGTGAATGCCCATTGGGTGATGCAGTTTTGCGTCTCTGTGACCATGGACTGTTAGGTGCACTAGAGCTACCTTCTTTGACAGTATGGGTACCAAGACTTTTCCTGGCTGGTTCTGGACTGCTCTGTGGTGATCGCCACGACCCTGTGATAGGTGCAATTTCTCGGCGGCTTGTTTTTGGGCTTCCCTTGGGACTGATTGATGGAGAATTTCTATATCGTCGCTGACAGCTACTGAATGGGTTGTAAGAGCTGTCAGTGTCAGAAGAACACGAACTCGTATGACCCTCATCTGTAGAGGTCCCTGCTAGTTCCGCTAATCGCTTATTCTTATTCCGCTTCCCCCTATTTCGTTTTCTTTTCGTTTTGTCGTCGTGTTCTTCATCTGAGTCAGGTACAGGTTCACCATCACGGTCTCTATTCTTTGCCTTTTCTTTCTTCTTGGTTTGCTTGCCTAATTCTACTACTTTCATTCCTCCCTCTTTCGTTAATTCGCTACAGGCACGTGCTGCCGCTGCCATGGTTTCAAACTCCACGATAGCGAAAGTTTCGGTGGTAAGATCTTGGATTTTTGACAGGTAACTTTTCACATCCGAGGGTATAGATTTGCCTGGTCGAATGATACGAATGAGAATAATTTCTCCACACTTTGAAAACATTTCACTAACATGTTCAAAGGTCGGTTCATCCATTTTTGTAGCAATCACTGTGCGACCAGGGTTTCGCTCTAACAGTTCGGTAGGGAGAGGGTCATTTCTTTTCACTTTCGTCACTTCAGCATTCAGTGTTAGCTTGGTCGATTCCTTTAAAGATTCACCAACGACGCGATAATCCTTGGTAAGGGATTTTACCTTTTTAAACGACGTTATTAGCTTCAAATTTACGTATCCTTCCTTATTGCGTCTTACATGCTTGAGTAAGAACGCGTCACGACTCAAGTTTTCATCGCTCAAGTACAATTCAACTTGTGCTATGATTTTTTGCTTTAGTTCGTCGTTAGGCGGAGTGAACACGTCCGGTAGATCTTTCAAATCAGTATCGGAGTGAGAATCAGCAGCACTAGGCGATCGAATTGCCAGCTTTTTATCGTTTTCTTCTTCAGAATTTGAAGAAGCGGCGAGATCCTGGTCAGAACAGCCTACGAACTCCTCACCATTCACCAGCACTTTAGGTGAGTTTTCAAGATTCGATTCTGCTTTCTTTACCGCGGAATTATCGCTCTGACCGTCAGCCATGATGAGATACGATCCAAAGCAGACGTTTCTCACCGTAAAGCTTACGAACCAGTTACTTCTTCTTCGACCTTACAACTAGTATGTCAAACCCTTAGTAAGATATTTATAAATGGTTCTCACGTGGTAAAACCCTGTGACGCAAAAAAAAAAAAACGATTGTCTTGATGGCCAGTGCACTTGGCCTTCCGGTCACAAGACCCATCCCCTGATCGCTATTACTAGTAAGACACGTTTCTATTTGCACGATTTGCTAACCTTGACAAATTACGCAAGTATTGCAACTGGTCCGTATATTGGGACTGTGTTAATGAAAAGTAGGTAGAATGATAGTTACTACGTAATTTAAGATGAACCAATACACGTATATGCCATACTCCTAATACTAAAGGACTGACAGATGACGTAATGCGTTACGTGCTCTTGTGTGAGTTTATTATGGTGACGAGAGAGTATGTTTATAGTAATCCCTTGAACGAAGTTAAGAGGTCATTCTGCTACCCAAAGTACGAACGTATATATCGCATGAGGCATTGACATGAATGTGGGCATTTCCTAAGGTATCAAATGAAAGGATATCCTTTGAACCGAACAGAAAGTGACTGCTGTTAGTTCTGCTGCGAGAAGAGCTTCCTGTATACTCTTATAAGCGTTAGGAGGGCGTGAAAATAATGGAAGATTACAAGAAACAGCCCTGAAAATCCCTAAAAATTATAATTTATAATAATAATATTTTGACAATTTTTAGCTTGATTATTTTCTATAATATAATTATTTATTATTAAAAATAATTGTTCCAAAAACAGATTTTTACATTATTCAGTTGCATGTAAAATAGTCTTTAAGTACAAATCAATTATTAATGGTGTAAAACATGAATCATAAATATATAGAAATTATTGAAATGATCACAATAAAAAAGTATTTTTTTATTTTATCTTTTATCTAGTACAAAAAAACAACAAAAAATATAATATCTATATTCACTATATGTCTATGTTTATATTTTAAATAAAATATCCTAAATTTAAAGCTTTTTAAAATTTCCTTCAATTTATATTTAAACATTCGAAATCATACATATTATTGGTGGATTTCAATAAGAAAAAGTTCATTGAAAAAATTGCCTTTGATTTTTTCTCTTTTAAACTAAATTCATTTTGATTTTGGCCCTCTTGAGGCGAAAAATATTGGTAGTCAAGGCTCAATACAAACACGGAGATAAGTCTGCTTTGTAGCCATGGCAACAGCATTGTTAATGTCCACCAAAGAAAATGAAGGGCTGAGTAACTCCTCATATGGGTATTTATTAGCAGTATTGGCCAAGAATGACACAGTCTTGTCGAGATGTGAAGGACCATAATTATGAAAACCTTTATAGATTCAAAAACAAATATTATCAAAACTGAAGGTTATAAATTAAATTTTGACAACAAATAATTGCCTTTAAAACAGAATTTAATTTAATCATTTAGTGTTTATTTTTAATCTACAGAATAGATGTTTTTTACTTATAAATGTTGAGATTTTTTAAACAATATATTATTAATAAAATAATGATTTTTTACCTTTAATAGTGAGACATTTTCGTATGATTTGCTCTCCTGTCAACATGTCTAGTTTGCTGTCTGGGTGAACCATCCCAATAAGAATATAAGTGCCACCAATTCTTATCTTTTTTATCCCTTCACTTATCACACTCCTCTGGCCACAAACCTGGTAAAAAAAACACAAATATACAGTGGGTAACAATCAGGGTTTGTGGAAGATTTTTAAAAGTGATTCTCTGGGTATTTAAGAGATGTGAAATTCGACTCTCCCAGGAACATTAAAAATCCTGGAATCAGTGTTATTTTTTCATTTTCTGTTAGTGTTTGATTATTTTTGTATATCCCTGACTGCCACATTACAACTATATTTTGGATTTTCAAGGAGTAATAACAACACGAAAAAAAGTAAAAGGATTTGGAAAATACAAATCAATAGTTATATTACAGTTTCAGATAATATTCATTTCTTCCCAAAAGAGCATAGTTTATGGAACCTATGCTAGGCAACATACCTCAATAACTACATCGACTGAATTGTTATGAGGGCAATCAACAACAGATTCTCCTAATAGAAAAATATTTATTGTTAGTATGAAGCATAACTGAGGCATAGTGTTGGCACAGTTAGCAAACAAAGGCAGGTTTTTATTAAATTGTGAAATGATAGGAGAAGATAAAGAACTTGACCTTTGATAAAAACCCTGTAAGTATGTTAGAACACAATACCTGATAAAACAGGGATACCACCAAACTTTACTACAGTTTCCAGTCTTCTTGAATCAATATCAGAGCAGTACACTTGGTCATAACCAGCTTCTTTGAGTAAGACGCAACCATAAACACCCAATAATCCTGCACCCTTTAAAAGTAATAAATATTACTTATAATATTAATATTAAAATAGATAGGATATAACTAGCTAAAAACTAGTGTGAGCTGCGTCAGTGTTTCTAATGAAACAGTAATGATGAAAAGGTAAATTATACACCGTGAAAAAGATGGAAAAAAAAGAGCTCTTTTAATCAGACGAAGGACTAGCGTCCGAAACGTCAGTAAGTTTTTTCATCTTTTTCACGGTGTATAATTTACCTTTTCATCATTACTTTTAAAATAGATAATGAAGGTGTTTGTAAAAAATAATGGAAGACTGTAAAAACTCATTCTGCTATGAGCATACAAATACTTTTTTTAAGACAAAATCTGTAGTTCAGTAGAGTGCAGCAGGACACCTTCCTCCTTGAAATTAATATGCACATTGCTTAAGGTTGTTTTAAAAATAGATGCATACTTGAATTAGAGCTCTTTTTACTCTTTTGGTTCCTTTGCTTTGTGTTTGTATTATTTCCTCTGTTGCACACACCATGGTTGCTAAGGCACAGTTCAAAGGTGACGCCAGTTTGTTGGATATGGTAGGTGGTATCTTAGCAACATGGGTACCCTTTCTTATCACCAAGTGTGTTGCATAGCAACCATTTGATCCAGTTCCATCTGATAAGGATGCATGACCATACTGTTGACATCATAAAAAGAAAAAAAAAATTTAACATTGCTATCCGTTTTTGTTTTTCATTATGAACTTTATAACATACCTTGAACAATGAAGTACATTTTTGATGCAAGCCCTCGGCACAAACATCACAGTTATAACAGCAGTCAGCTATGTGAAATGTTAGTCGATCACCAGGTTTAAGGTCACTATCTGGATGTTTATGTTTAACAACTGTAATTACCCCCTCATGACCAAGCACACTAAAATTACAAGACACAAGATAATAATATATCATGAAGCCAATAATAGAAAATTAGTTTTGTATCGCGATTCTAAATAATTTAACACACAAAAAAAGGAAAAAAACTGACCAATTTTCGTTGATTAACAGCAAAATTCTCCTTACAAGCACATACTACGCTTTCCTTTTTGTCGTGCGTTGACCAATCAGAAACCTTAATTTTGACACGAAAATACAACAAAATATTGTTGTCTCAAAAATATAAGAGAAAATTTAGTGATTCGCAATACTATTTTGACTGTACCCTGTCATCCCCATACTTGGAGAGTAGGTTTTTATCCCTCCTGCCTTGTATCTATAAATATCATTAAAAGCATGATAGACTTAATAGCAACTCCTGCTTTGAATACTTGTTGAGTAATGCTTGTTTATTTATGCACTAGATTAATAAGGAATTTACACACCTAGGAACAGCCTCTTTTCTTCTACCCTGAATGGTGTGGATGTCAGAGCCACAGATAGTAGCTAACAATATTTTCCCCAGGATTTCCCCATCTTCTATGTCTGGTATTGGAGCTTTCTCTAGGACCAAGCAAGGCTCAACATCAGATCCTTTGAATACTACACGTGTTAGGTATGATTGAGACGACATGATGCACTTTGTCTTTCTAGCTTCAGAGCAAAACGTGTTCACTTACTTTTGAGAAAACAAAAAATTAATTATTTATGAATATTGACGTGAAGTGGTTGGACGTTAAAAAGCCCGCCAAACATGAATCAAAAACCAAGGCGTTAAAACTTAGGCTATGTATTTAATGGTAGTACACGGAGGAATCAAATAATCACTATGCAGAAGTTTTAAATTTTTTTCATAAGAAGCTAAATAGACGTTGAGCAGATGCAGCTTCCATCTGCGCAACAGAAAATCTTAAAAATATCCAAAAAGAAAACAAACACCAATCAAAAGAACTTACAAGCATGAAGTCTGTCATCTCTTTCTTCTCCTTAAGAGAGCTTAAGGTTGTAGACACGTCGAAAGATATTATTTTTCATGTTTTATTCAAGGTTTCCTTCAACTTTTTGTGATAAGTGACAAAGGTACGGCCACCTCACGGTCCAAGGACCTGGGACCTGTTACCCATAATGCTGTGTGGCGATGGAGTCTAGTCGCGCAACGAACTATGGGTTATATTGAGGTTCCTATGATTTTGGAAGTAAGTGATAGTAAAATAATCAAGTAATGATATGTTAATAATTATTACAAATGTTTAGAGGAATGTTAAGGAGGTTAACAAAAAATGATGAGCTACCAAAAGCATCTGAAGTTCTAACACAGCACATTAGACAGAGAAGACACCCTTCTTGGACATCATATTTTGTATCATATAAAGATGTTATTAATGATCAGTTGGGAATGTCCCATTTTAATTGGAATGTAGACCATGCAAATTATCATATATTAAGGACTGGTTGCTTCCCGTTTATCAAGTACCACTGCTCCAGGAGAAGCTATCAAGATCTGTCACTAGAGAATAAGATATTTACGGGATTGAAGCTATTAAACTTAGGATTACCTACACTAGCATATGGAATAGCAGCTTGCTTCCTTATTAAACACAAAGAAATGATAAAAACAGCAAAAGGAGATGTGAATATTTATTTCTTGATCCCAGAAGACAAGGATGCAATGTATTGAGCTTAATTATCAAATGATGGTTCCAGTGGTGCAGCACGAAATGGAATATTATTAAAGCAATTTGAAGAAAAGAAAAGACTTTCCCTTTATGTACAACGACTGTACTATACTCAAGACTTTCAGTTCTAAAAAGCAATTTAGTATACTAAAGAATAAATCAGTGGTGTGGGTTTCCTGTCTTTCAAACGTCCGAGAGAGTTTGGATCGAGTGGATACCGCACCATGGTTCTTACGATAGGGGACAAATGTTGTACGCGTGTATGGGAAGTAGAAGTAAATGGGAATGAAATAGAGAAGGAAAGATTAATTACAAGAATAGATAATAGATATTTGATGCCAAATTTGAGGAAGTAAAATCAGGAGATATGAGAAGCACAAAGATGAGAGGTCGTTTTGTCTGATGTATTTTGATAATTGGGAGGATATCGAAGATATATTGATTATTCACATGAAAAGGAAACAAAAAGAAAAAGAGATCCTTTCATTGTATCCGTCACCGTCGCGTAGTTTTCATTCCGCTCGTCTCTCCTAGCGGAAGAAACACATTATTTGCAGCTAATAAACTCATATAAAACAGATTAAGCTACTTCTCCCTGCTGGGGAGAACACAAGAGACCCTCAAGACAGTACCCTCCAGACAGACTCTCCAGACAGACTCTAGCCTTTACTCTAGGCCAGACCGGGAAATAGTTACTGCGGGCGCGCGCGCTTATTATTGTGACGTCACAAGTAGTATTATCGATGGAATCGAATCGTTATTCGGGAATATGGAGCCACAAGAAGTCAAAGTAGTAGGTACGAATTATGCTATTGGTAGACTTTAATCATAAAAACCAGAATTGTTCACTCAACTGAGATGTATTTTTTTGTGACAGTGTATGCGGCAAGAAATTTACAATCAAAGCGAGAAGGTGGGAAAATCTACTTAACCTTACCTATGTATTGTCCCAAGAGTTCAATATTCGCTACTAATAATATGCATATACTTTTTTAGAAGTCTGCTGCGCTTCAATCGTTTTTGGCATCGGAAAAGAGAAATTTCGTACGGAAGTAGTGAAGGAAAACAATCCGACATGGAATGAAGAATCTGTAATGTGAGTCATTGATTTTCATCTGTCACATTTAACTGACTCATTTAACATAATGTATCATATTATTGTTCGTCAAAAAAACGAGCCGTTTTTGTGCTGTTAAAGGTCGCTTTTAAGGCCTGAGATATGCATACTTTCTTCCAACATCAGAGTGTGTTTACATTTATATGTTTTTCGTCGCAGCTGCTGTTCAGCTAGTTTTTATTAGCTTTTTTCATTCAGACCCATTCATCATTTTTCTTTACATAAACGATATTCAATTAAACCAAGAAGTTATTTTTTATCACAACCTATACAGTTTCTTTCATAGAATATACAATTTCGAATGGTAGCCGAAAGGGATCTCGATAATCCTTGAAATTATTAAGACTGCTAAATTGTACAAAGAAAAAAATTGAAGGATTGGTTCTAAATATTCAATGTGATGGCCAGTGGGTTACTCATTACAAGGTTAGAATAATAATTTGGGTAAAAATTAAGAAAAGAGACAAAATAAAAAGGACAGGAATAATAATTGGTTAATGAAAATGAATAAGGAATAGAAATCAGTAGTTTCTCCGCATCACTCCAGTTTGTCGTAGACGCTTGGCTATGATTTTGTCCTTGAACTGTTTTTATAGCTTGACACTCGTTAACCGCTAAATGTAACGACTTAATGGGATTTTAAGACTCATTATCGCTAGTTTTATGAAGCGCTTGTATGTTGATAGTGAAGTCGACTGTTAGTGATGACATTATTCATAATAGACAAGAACTGAAGCTGGATTCCTAATACAGGATTACCGATGCATCGACTGGATTTAACTATTGCCAAGATTTATTAAGTTGCTCAAAACCAGGTCCTCCTATTAAATGGGATTATCAAAATGCAGTGCCGTTTTGTTTTGTTCAGTTTACACTAATGCCCTTTATGACATTAGTTTTTATAAAAAGATTCAGTAAATTTTTCGAGTGGACTGAAACAGTCGTAAGTAAATCAGTTGTGCTATTAACAGTACGATACAGTATTGTAAAATCTTGGCCACAAATATAATATGGCAAATATGCTTATCAACAGTCTTACCTTTTTTCTCCCCAGAAAACTAGGTAAAGCGGCGCCTCTAGTTTTCACTGTATTTGACAAAGAAGATGTACTGGGAACCGTTACCGTACCTCTGGCCCAGATCCCCTCGGCTGCACATCGACGACGATGGATGCCACTGACCAATAAAAATGCACCTTCGAATGGAGACATTTGCCTTGATTGTTGGGTTGTGTCATTTAGGAAAAGTACAACAACATGGACATCGGCGTTTAAAACTAGTTTTCTACCGTCCAGTATGATCAAAGATCGATCAAAAAGACGACAGTCAATAGAAATGGCGTCAATCTCTCTAAGAGGATCGCACTCGCAAGAAAATTTATACACAGATCTTACACTCAAACCAGCCTCCGATAACGACTTGAAGCGCACCGATAGTGGCAACCTCAAGCAGTCCCCTACCCCCTCCCCCCTTAGTAAATGGCGATGTTCCGTCAATAGCAGACGCAAAGCACAAGTTTGCTTTTAGTTTTCGACCGCGCCTGACTCCAACCCTCGGGCAGATCATGTCAGGGAGTGGCCCCCCGGAGATTACTGTAGTTACACCTAAATGTGGCCCTGCATCCGGGGGGACAAAGATCACAATACGAGGAGCCAATCTTGGTACTTCCAAAGATGATATCTTGTCACTTAGTGTCAATGGCTCGGATGTTAGAAGTACGATGGAGTGGCATTCACCGGCAAAACTAACATGTAAAACCAAACCTTGGGGTGGCAGTGGACCTGTTGCTGTTGTCACCAAGGCAGGAGGTCGCGGCACGTCCATGGTCAAGTTTATTTTTCAGGAAGAGAAAGCGGGTGAGGCAGGAAGGATAACTAGTTGACCAATTAGAATTGTTTACGCTGCTAACGTTAAATCTCGTTTCCCCTCCTACGATGACTTTTGATTGAGTTGCATTTTGGACCAATCAAAGCAAACAACAAAGCACGACAACGAATCACAGCTGGGTCCATGATTTTCGAATGGCTTCTAAAACCATGACAACCAGTGGCAATATAGAAGCCATTTAAGAGTGAATGTACTGCACGTTTCTCGTTAACCAATCAAAGCCGGCGCATAACAAAGCATGACAACCAATGGCAATACGGAAGCATAGAAAATCCGGGAGTGAAAATTAATAATAGAATCTTGTCTTTTCCTCTAACAGAAAAAATCAAAGATAATAAAGTACCGAGACAACAATTGTTAGAAGAATTAACCCGATTACGACATGAAGTTCACGGTGAGCAAGGATTATTCTCGGCGTTTTTTTCATGTCACCACTTCCTAATTCTACTACGTGAAATATTTTTCTGTTACAGAATTGTCGGACGAAAAAGAAGCTTTACAAAAGTACATAGACGATATGATGGTGACGTTAATGGAAAAATGTCCCGAGGTACTTGAACATTTCCAATAGTTGCCTTGACCACTATCACCAAGAGCAACACAATGTGTTTTAGAACGACTTTTTATACAAATTAATCGCAATTAAAGAAATTATCATCTCGTGTAACAGATGCTATTTAGTGCATGGATTCGTCCAGGAATATTTTGGATTGCTCTATTTTCATGCAAATTCAATACCAGAGTTTACTCTGCAGGATTGTTTTTTACTTTTCCTTTTTCTTTTTTTCGCATTAAAAATAACATCTTAAAAACGAAATAGCGCAAGGAATAAAAAATTGTACGGTCACGATTTCTACGCGTTATATTGCTTAGTCAACTTGACCACCATTACACCTGTGGGGTTGACGTTAGCAGAGAATTTGGAGGTAAATGAACCAAGATCTTTATGGGCAAATAAATCTCGAGCAGAAGCCACTTCAGCATGAAATCCATTCTATGAAACGAAAATACATGTGAGAAAGAAGGTACTAGGTGAGAGAAAGTGCGCATGTGAGCACGGTCACGGTACAGAACAACCTCGTACACAGAGCCCTTATTTCGTACTGCGCATGCTCGACGCGCAGTAAGAAATAAGGGCTCGGGGTACGAGATTGGGTACATAATTGACTACATTCAGTAAACCAATCACCGAACGCGAGATATCAGGTCGAATAGGGCACCGACAGACTAAGTAACGCACTACACTTGTTTGATGCATGTCACGTAAGTCGGATGATAATAATACCTGTTTAAAAGGTGCTTCAATCCCATATGGTGTTCCATCGGTTCTGCGATTCAACAAGACTACAGCTACTCATACGTAGCCAGTCATTCTCCTGTTTGATGTGTGTTTGCTCATACCTCTTAGAACACCGTTAAACTCTTGCTTCCAGTTAACCCCATCACCCTCCCCTCCCCTCCCATCACTTGGGCATTCTCTTACTATGGAATAATGGCATTCAGACTGTCAGTGTTTTACCGTAATTACGTAAGTTTATATCCCTGATTCTTTTAATTCATATCGAAATTTCTTCGTAGTGTTTCATATACCGCACTCATGAACTTTTAGTCAACTTGACCATCACTACCCCTGTGGGGTTAACTTTAGCAGAGAATTTGGACGTAAATGAACCCAGATCTTTATGGGCAAATAAATCTCTAGCAGAAGCCACTCCAGCATCAAATCCAATCTATGGAACGAAAAGCAACATGTCAGTAAGAAAGAAGACAAGAAGGTGAGAGAAAGTGCGCATGTGCTTTATGTATGATTGGTAAAGAACGCTGGTCTCACTTGTCTCCTACGCAGCCGCTATTAGTGTCGTCACGCAACGCTCACTCCCTTAGCAGCGTAGGCGCACAGGACGCGAGACTATCGATACAGCATGGTATGACTAGAATACTTGCGGGACAGACGTGCGCTAACGATACTCTGCCGTACCATGTCCGGAGTGACCAAAACCTTCCAACCAATCACAGGCAACTAAATTCTTTAGCTAATGCCGTATAAAGGCGAAAAATAGTGCGCAAGTCACTATAGTAGTGATAAGACAATGACATTGGAATATTAGTATAGCGATAAGGCCGAAACAGTAAATGAACCCATGTCTTGGGCTAATAGAGTTCCAGACTTGAACCTCACTTCAAGGATTGTAATAATACCTGTTTAAAGGGTGCTTCAATCTCATGTGGTGTTCCGTCAGTTCTACGATTCAACAAGACTACAGCTACAGACCCATCAGCCAGCGGTCTGGACCACACTTCTGTGTTAGATTTCTGAATAAGAAAATGAGACGATGCTGATGGTATACGGTATATCATGGATGGAAAGTGGAAGCCACCTTGCACGTCAAACTGTACAGTGGATGCTACTAAAAACCTTTGAGTAATCTGATTTATATTCCTGGTGAACCAGTTACCTTGATCCATCTTCTCCCCATCTTTCCCATCTTATCCTGATCAACAGCGATCACCTCTCTGAAAATATCGATATTCATTGAGTAGGTTAATTTTTCTTTTTCATCAATGATCGTTGCGTGCTATTTATACAAGAGAATCGACCATAGCATGGGTGAGATTCTGTTACTCACTTGTTTTGCAGAATTTCTTTGTGTCTATCAACGATGTTTCTCAGGTCAGTAGACATTATTAGTGGCTGTTAAGCAACCCAAAACATTGTACAATAAACATTTGGAATAATTATATCCAACAACACAAGAACCAACACATGCAGTACTTACAGCAGCTAGTATTGACCACAATGCCATCTGAGCTCTAGACTGGTCATCACTTAAACCAAAATTTCCAATTACAAGCTGAAGAAATAACAATAAATGAAATCACAGATGCAGCATTGATACCGGTTTGTCTGGTTTGTCTACATTTATTAACTTGCATAATTAAGTTATGTGAGTTTACCATGTCTGGATCATTCCAGTGGCCTGGTCCTGCAGCAGCAATGAAAGTGTCTTGATTGGCAGCAAAGTAATCCAAGACGTGTAAAATACTGTCCCAAGAATCCTGTGGAAAGGAATTATTACAAAGATGTAAGGTGAATATTCACTTTGATTGCTGAGACTGAGGCAAATCATTGTTTTAGTTTACTTTTAGACTTGAATCCTCGAGTTTTACTGCTTTGGGTCCCTTGTGGTCTGTATGGGTCCCCTGTGGTCTGTATGGGTTCCCTGTGGTCTGTATGGGTTCCCTGTGGTCTGTATGGGTTCCCTGTGGTCTGTATGGGTTCCCTGTGGTCTGTATGGGTTCCCTGTGGTCTGTATGGGTTCCCTGTGGTCTGTATGGGTTCCCTGTGGTCTGTATGGGTTCCCTGTGGTCTGTATGGGTTCCCTGTGGTCTGTATGGGTTCCCTGTGGTCTGTATGGGTTCCCTGTGGTCTGTATGGGTTCCCTGTGGTCTGTATGGGTTCCCTGTGGTCCATGGTGCGCATGCATAGAGTGAGGGAAAAAACCCTTGGTTTTCATACCTGGACATCATCGTAGTTCCTCCAGGTGTTACAGTATTCTGCAACCTTCATGTAGTCTGTCTGTTGAGAAACAATAAGAAAAATATATAGATTGATGGAGAGATGGGTGAAATGAACAGATGGAATGGGAAGAAATGAATGGGATGGAATGAAAGAATGCAATGGAACACATGAATGCAATAAAATGAATGGGTGCAATAAATTGAATGGATGCATGAAGGGATGGATAGGAT
Source organism: Actinia equina (assembly GCA_011057435.1). NCBI lineage: Eukaryota > Metazoa > Cnidaria > Anthozoa > Actiniaria > Actiniidae > Actinia > Actinia equina. The sequence continues at coordinate 119,230 of WHPX01000033.1, forward strand.
GAGTTTTAAGAGATTAATGGATATAGGATGGGAAGGGGTAAATGGATGAATGAATGCAACTCAAAATGAAAATTAACAAATAACTAGTGTTTCCCACTTACAGTTATGTTCTGTTTCTCAGTATATGATGGCCATTCACAGCTGTAAACCATAGGTCTACCAGTAGCATTCAGTGCCTTGGAAAATTTAGGATAACCTTGATCCATTGTGCGAGGATCAGAAAAACACCCATCAAATTTGACATAATCTGCTCCCCAACCTGCAAAAGTCTACAACAGGATTAAATTCCAAATAGCTGAAGTCTACAAGGGTGCAGCCATGGGCACCATCCTTGTGCTGTAGAAACCTAAACATCAATGCAGTCATGTGATAAGGTCACACAACTTACCAATGTTCTGAAAATGGGTTATAGGTCTCTAAGGTCAAAATCCTGGTTACATCCCTGGCCTGTGTTGGTGCATGTATAGTGTTGGTCATGTTTTAGTATGTGCATAGATATTGAGTTGGCCATGAGATTTTACTGTGATCCACCCTAGACATCCCATCAACCAGTGCAAGCTACTGGTTCATCATGACAGAGACTTCCATACCTTGGCATCCTGTTCCAGGTGACTGATACTGCCAGGGTACCCAGCACAGGTATAAACTCCATAATCTAAAATAACAATACTCTCACTGTTTAATGACTGTTGAAGAGTAGTTACCCAACTAGGCAGGCAGGCAGGCAGCTTGTATACTTACTAACCTCCGTATACCCCAAGTTTAAGCCCTCTAGCATGTATCTATAGAAAGATATGACAGATGTAACCTTTCCAACAAATTAAACAAATAAATTAAAATAAATATCATTACTATAATTAAAACCTACATAGTCAGCCAGTGCCTTGATGCCACTAGGAAATCTTGTTCTATTAACAAGGAGGTTGCCATCAGCATCTCGATTTTTTTCTGTATAACAATCCTAAAAAAATAGATGATTCAGTATATATTAGTATCCTCTCTAGGGGAGGGGTAGGGATACTTCTTGCCATTTCCTTGTCCATCACACATCCTTGCAGATTCCTTCAAACAGATATAGTTATTACACATTCTCTTTTCTTACATCAATACTAATGAATTCATATCCAACATCTCTGTATCCATCCTGTACCATACAATCTGCTATCTCTTTGAACAGTCTCTCACTAATATAGACAAAAACAAATATAAGTACATGGCTAATTACACAGATAAGTGATATTTGGAAAGGTGTTAAGCAGGGGTTGGGGTGGGGGGAGGGGAATAGGCTTGCAAGTCACCCAGGCCTCCCTTTTCCCCACACACACCATTTTGATCCTTTCAAACTGCAGCTTTCTTTACTTTCAAATTAATGCAGCTTGTTTCACATTTTCATATTTTTCAGCTGAAGTTACGAAATAATTTCTGCACAATAATCATCATTGCAACGCATATAGGGATATATATGATAAGACGTGCATGATAATCTAAAAGCATTAATTTTTGTGGGCAAGGAATCCGATACTCACCCAATGCAATTCTCTGGATCATTTTCACAATCAGTATTACATCTAAAGCGCTCCCAGTCCATCCAACCCACTACAGAACGAAGACAAACAACAGCGCAACAAAGATTTCAATCATTAAGCCTTATTATAAGAAACAAAAGCAATATTAAGTTCTTCTCATGTTCAACATACTTGGCGGTGTTAATGCTAGGCCATTATTAAGTGTATTGACTGATACAATCTGTAAAACAAAGATAAAACAAGAAAGAAGAACAGGAAAACCCGAAGATGACTCCTCCGCCATGTTGAGACGGGTCGCGTGACTTTGGCACACAGGGTTCCCATCAACGTAACGACGCCAGTTGAGGTCAAAATGTCATCAGTGAACATCATTGTATCAAACTCAGACGGCATGGTTACTGTCAACCCAAACAAGCACCCAATGCTTTGCCCACCTTGTATGAAACAAAACAGACATATGGGACTATGGTTGAAGTGTTTTTAATAACATCAAGTTCTTGTCATAACATTAATTACTTCTCAACTAACTAGAGAAACTGTTGATGTATCTTTCGTCTAATATAGATTTTACTCACTTACATGGAAAAATAAATGAAAAAGAAAACAAAAAAAGAAAAGAACGAAAGATAAAAGTTTGAAGGGATTTTCTTATTCAAGGGTTATATAATAATATTTTATTTCGACGATGGTTTATCACGTGACCAGAAGGGTGTCATCTTTGTAGTGTAAGGTTCAGAAGGAGAAACTCCTAGAAAATAAGAGAACAAAAAATGGTCAATAATCAAGTGGGTGTCAGGGTGTCAGGGTGTCAGGGTGTCAGGGTGTCAGGGTGTCAGGGTGTCAGGGTGTCAGGGTGTCAGGGTGTCAGGGTGTCAGGGTGTCAGGGTGTCAGGGTGTCAGGGTGTCAGGGTGTCAGGGTGTCAGGGTGTCAGGGTGTCAGGGTGTCAGGGTGTCAGGGTGTCAGGGTGTCAGGGTGTCAGGGTGTCAGGGTGTCAGGGTGTCAGGGTGTCAGGGTGTCAGGGTGTCAGGGTGTCAGGGTGTCAGGGTGTCAGGGTGTCAGGGTGTCAGGGTGTCAGGGTGTCAGGGTGTCAGGGTGTCAGGGTGTCAGGGTGTCAGGGTGTCAGGGTGTCAGGGTGTCAGGGTGTCAGGGTGTCAGGGTGTCAGGGTGTCAGGGTGTCAGGGTGTCAGGGTGTCAGGGTGTCAGGGTGTCAGGGTGTCAGGGTGTCAGGGTGTCAGGGTGTCAGGGTGTCAGGGTGTCAGGGTGTCAGGGTGTCAGGGTGTCAGGGTGTCAGGGTGTCAGGGTGTCAGGGTGTCAGGGTGTCAGGGTGTCAGGGTGTCAGGGTGGATGGGAGATGTGTGGATAAGTGATAGGTAACAGGGTTGGCAAGCGCTGTAATGTAAAACGTAACCAAGAGAGCTCGATCCATCAAATATATTTACACTTGTTATATGTTACCTAACGGTAAGGAAAAGTGCGGTAAGATTCAAGAGGTCAATGCGCGGAATCTACTTCATCAAAAAACCGATACAGAATCATTAAGTCATTTCGTACCTTCAGTACTGGTCCTCGCAGATCTTGCTTTCTTTCTTTGTTGTAGTCGCTCCCTCAATGACAGACCGTCACTGTCTCTCGATGGTGGAGTGTGGAACAGAGGAGTATGTTGATAAGTATGTCTCGGGTCTTCTCCTGTCATAGTTGATAATGAATCTCTCAATATGGCTCCTTCTAGGTTGGCAAGCTCTGCTGTTGTATTTAGACTGTACGTTGTCTTGCCTGTTACTGACAGACCCTTATGTTGTTCGTCGGTCGATGAGGTACTTGCTTTACTAGGATAATCTTCTGCAAGCTGTTCTAAGGTTTTACCAACTTCAAATGGATTATTCAATGTTTTCGCTGCTTCTGTAGCTTCGTCTTCCTTCTTCACCATTTTTCCTGTCTCTGTGGATAAAAAATCTTGAGTCAAAGTTTTCTTGATCTGGTACAACTCTTCAGCACTGTTAGATACAGCTTCAGCAGCGAGGAGAACGTCTCTTCTGGCCTGATGGAATTCTCTCATATTCGATCTATTCTGCCCATCAATGGTGGTCTGTAGTCGGTCGTATCTCGCCAGGCCTGAGGTCCCTTGTTTTTTTATTTCCTCAACAAGTCTGTCATAATGTGCTTGCATACCATCAAGGAAGGATTTCCTAACACCATTACTTTCATTCTTTACATATTTGATGACTTCCTCGATAGAGCTGTTCAAAAGATGTTCATGAGTGGAGTAAAAGTGTTTCTCGATGGCGTCTGTCATTTTGAAAGTAAAGTCTTTCAGCTCATCGATATCTTCCTTAACGTTGACCCAAGCTCGCTCAGTGCAATCCTCTAACTGGTTGGTAGCTTTTTGATTCATTTTTAATAAATCTGATATGACTTCATGGATTATTTCGCTCTTGGGGGGAAGACTTGAGATCATTTCAATGCTCTTCCTCAAGTCCTCCATCTTTCTACTCACACCTCTTTCAACAACATCTTTAATGATTGTCCCAACAGCTTCTGACACCATCTTTGATTGGTCAAGATTCTTGGATTCGTTAGTATCTGTATCATGATATCTTTTTCCTTTAGGACCTCAGCATATGCCTTTTCCTTAGTCTCAATAATCTGTTTGTAAAACGATTCCTGCTTTTCCATCTCTCTCTTGGCCTTCAACTCGAGTTTTTGTTTGAATTCGTCTTGTTCAATATTTCTGTCACGGCTTTGAGTTCTTATGAAGCCCTCAAACGCACTTTTAATATCATTTAAATCTTTTCTGAGTCTTATTATATTCTTATAGTCGGTTGGTGATTGAAATGCAGACTTTTTCCCGCGCAATTCATCGAGTTCTTGCTGTTCCAACTCGGTGTCCTCTCTCCATTGCCTGGTGCATCTTTCTGCAAGTGAGAGATTTCCTCCACTACTATCTTCGTGGGTAAACTCTACTATATTGCCTTGTCCAGCGGCCGGCCTATCTCGAGATAGGTCCGCTTGTTGTTTCAACAATCTATTCTTCTCTTCTCTTTGCCTGATACCTTCTTCTTTTAGCTGTTTTAACTCACGATCCCGTTGCGCAAGCTTGGTTTGCAGTTCACTAACTTGGATCACAATCGATCCACTTTCTTGCTTCCGCTGGAGATGACTTTTTAACTTATAATTTTCATTGCGAAGTGAATCTAACTGCTTCTTCATGTTTTCTATCATATTCTCAGGAGTCATCCCCTTAAAGATGGAGTTGATTTGTCTCATTCTTTCATTAGCTTCATCCAGCTTGGCTTGTGTTTGCAGATGTCTTCTTGTCTCGTCCTCCCTAGCGTCCACAGCTTCTTTCAGTGCTGCTTTCATGAAATCATGATCAGCATGAGTTGGACGATTCTGTCTCTGACTCGCTTCACTTGTTTCTTCAGTCACTCTCATTAGAAGATTCTGGAAGGCATCAACAGAAGCTTTCAATGTCAGTATCTCATTTTCTTGCTCTTCCATAGTGCTGCTTGAAGAAGTTTTCAGCTCTTCAAAAGATCGTTGTTTCTCGTATAAAAGCCTTGAATCTTCATCGTGTTTTGTTTTGGTCTCGTGTAACTTCTTCTGCAACGACGAAATTATACTTTGGTTAACTCTGTCTTTTTCTTCGTGCTTAATAAGAGCTTCTTTTAAAGCTTTTTCTAGCTTAACTACTTGAGCTTCAAGCTTCTTCTTCTTCCTTTCAAACTCTTCTGCTCTTGATATAGATTTTAGCCTTGAGTTTTCATCCTTCAGCTCATCTCTTTCACTCATTACTTTGTAAATCTTGTTTGTCAGGTCTTGAAAGGTTTTTTCATGTTGACTCACGAGTTCTTGGATGACGTTTTCCTTGTCTCGAATGATGGTTTTCAAATATTTCTTGCTTTCGCCATCATAAGTCTCCCACCTGGATTCTTGAACAGTTTGCTCGTAGTCTGCTTCAGGTTCAACCATCTTTAACATCTGTTTTTCTTTCATTTCTATGATATTTGTCCCAACTTCCAGTGCTTTCCTGTATCCTTTCATTGCAGGTTCAATTTCGTGTTTTAGTTCAGTGATACGCGCCTCTTTCTTTGCACAGCGATCATGCAGCTCGTGTATCTGTCGTCTTAGATGAAGTTGTTCCTCTTTCAATCGCTTATTCTTCGTCTTAAAACTATGAACGATCCTTTTGTATCCATTCAGCCGTATTCTTTGTCTATTCATCTTATCTTTCACATCCTTTTCTTCATACGTCATTAGTTCTGGTGCGTGCGGTCTGGAGAGTAGTTCATTGTCATGCTCATTTGAAGCGTTGTAAACTTGATAAACTCCTAATAAATCCGCTATTTCGCTACAAGCATCGCTCTCTTCAAAATCCAACTCGTCGTCGCGCTCTTCTTCATCTAGTTCTTCTGACGACAGTCTGTCTTCCTCTGCTTTATCAGAGACGCTTGATTCTCTAGACGTGAGTGGAGACGAGCTTGAATTCACCCGAGGGATACTGGTGCTACTAGTTGGAGTAACATCCGTGTCATTAGTCGAGCTTTTTCCAGGTAATACCTCAGGTCGATTTCCTGCTAGATTGTCGAATAGAAATTCAGAAGAGTCATAATATTCTCTCAAATCTGTTCCACTTATTCCAGTAGTTTCATCGTCTTCATCTTCACTTTCTGTCGTTTCCATATCATCAGACGCAGAGTCACATTCACACGAATTTGCAGAGCTTTCTTCCACCATTCCTGCACAAGTGTCCTTGTGACACATATGCTCAGCAAAACTCGTTGTATGGACGTGAACTGGTGAAGAAGATTTTGCGCCAGTCTCTTTTTTATGCACGGCTTGATGGGACTTAGGCTTGCCCTGAGTACCAGAAGAAATCTTCATTTGATTTTTCTTGGTTCCCCTGTTTTTCCCCGTGTTTTTGTCGTTCATTGGTTCAGGAATTCTACTTTCGCGTGTTTTCTGCTTTGCAAATGCACTACTTTGTTTTTCTAGTTCAGCTTGTTGTGATGCAGCAGATATCTGGGTACGTTTTCACCCCCATTTTCGCTTTCTTCTGTCGTTCTTGTTCTTTTTCGTTTGTCGGAGAGAACCGGCCAACTCTGCTCTGTTGTTCAGAACGTCCTACATCTCTTTCATCAGACTTCATGTCCTCTAACAAATCACTGTCTAGCTGACCTCTCAAGCGCAAGATAGTTTCCTTAAAGATGGAATCCATGATGATTTGTAAAGAACAGAACATGCTCTCAAGGCCTGAACTTTCCAGCACAACCTGAGCTGAAGCACTCGGTGTCTCCAAACATTCACGAGACACTTGCATTTTCTTCATCTCCAGTAAAAGGCGCTTCCTTTCTCGGTCATGCCACTGAAGTAGTTCAATGATTTTGTCCTTAGTTATGGCGATGTTATCAAGCTGTACAGGCGGATTCTCGAAATGTGCATTACTAGACAAGGCATCGGCTTCTTGTGCATTCTCCTTCTTTGCAATAGGGGACCTTGAATGATACACCACTGGTGATGTACGTTTAGATGCTGCGCTTGTCCCGCGCTCATCCGCATTAGACTTCCTTCTTAATTCAGACAACAAATCTCCCTTTAAGCCTCTAAGCTCGTTGTCACTTAAGTTCATTGGCACATTTACAACCAGAGGCTTCTGTTGCTTATCTTCTGTCTTTTGTTCCATTCCTTTGCTAAGAACATCTTCAAGCTTGACAGCAAAATCCGTTTTCCACTGGCTAATCTTGTTGAATGCCTCTAGCTCGATATCAGTTGCATAGTTCTGTGCTTCGCGTGCTGGTGAGGCGGTAGCCAGCGTTACTCTGCGCATGCCCAACCGAGGCGACTTTTTACTTGTCCAGAAGGTTTCATCTTCGATCTCTGCCTCAACCTCAGCCCCAAAATAGCTGTCAGCCTGAACTCCCTTCACCTTCAATAAAACGATGAAATTTACTACGTGTGACTAACAAAGCGATAAGAATACGATGTACATTCATCCCAGCTGCTTCATCAATCATGGCCTGTCAAGCGGGGAATTTTCCTAATCAGTTTATGGATAACTGAAACTTCAGCATTACTTACCAGATTTTCATTTGACATGACATTCTTAGTGACTTCATCAACTAACTGCAGTACCGATCGTCCACCAATTATTTCTTTAGGTGGCCCCCCTCCTTCTCCAAGGTTCTCATCGATAGTGCTAAGATTTGCGCAGAAGCTGGGTTTCTTGACTGGATGGCCATCATATCTGGTCCATCGTGTTAACACCTCGTCTTGTGAATCGGTGTCCTTCACGTGGCTGTGAGTTAGACTCGAATCATTCTCAAAATCCCCACTGTCAGCCAACACCAGAATCGAGGACTTGTCCAGATGATCTTGGTCTAGTTGATCTGGTTCTAGTTCTGATTGTTCTGTGGGTGATTCTGATTCTGTCTCCTTCTGGTCTTCTGCGAGTTCTTCAAGAGTCAATTGGAACTGCATTCTCGCGGGAGGTTTCTTTGCTTTTTCAGCACTCTCCAGACTCATGGATCGAGGACGTTGTCCATCAACTTCTTTATTGCCTGACAAGGAACTCAAATCTGGTGGTTCTGATAAAGACCTTGTACGTCCATACTCTCTGTCCCACGTGTATATTGCCTCCTCACGAACCTCCTCTGAGTCTTCACCGTCATCCAAAGGTACAAATAGATCTTTAACGTCATCATCATCATAGATGACGTCATCAGTACCATCCTTATCGCGTGCTTCTGCTAGCGCTATTACTGAGATGGTAGGGACATCTTTGTCCTGATCATGGGTTGGTAGATGCATACGACTGAAGGACTGGTGTAGATGGGGAGAAGAGGAAGAGTCATGTAGTGTAGTTAGATGCTTGATGTGTGGAAGGTGCATGTAGCTAGTACAAGAACGAATGTCTCCTTTTGTCAATGCTTTGATGATCTCACGACGTGGTGACGTGTCACTGTATGACCGTGGTTTACCAGTAAACTCGGCCAATAGAGGAGGCCTGGTGGCGGTGAATTAAAACAAAAAGAAACTGAGTGAGATATTTTGGAAAACCCTTCAAAAGCGATGCCGAAGTTCCTGCATTACATTACAATTGAATTATTATATTTGCGTCTGCAATACGAATCAAGCTAAATGCAAGTTGACATGGAATATTATTGTATTAGTTTGTATTTTTGCTTTCACGTCATCGTGTTTCTTGATGATAGTTTGAGCTTTACCAATCTCGTACACAGAGCCTGCGTTTCTTCTGGCCTGCGGCGAAGAACGAGGGCTCTGGTATAATCCATTTTTGGCGCATGCGCAAATTACCGGAAGTGAAATAAAGTCAATAAAAATCATGCTTTCAAACAGAGATCTGTGTTTAATTTCGATCAAAATAAAAATTAGAAATCGGGAACATTAAATTAAGTCTTTTAACGAAAGTCCAAGAAATCTGGTCTGAATCCTGGTCTCAGAAATGGATTATGCCAGAGCCTTCGTTCTTCGCCGCAGGCCAGAAGAAACGTAGGTTCTGGATACGAGATTAGAGATTTTCTTCCAAGCATTTTAAACAATGATCTAACGCGTAACAAGCACTATAGTATCCCTCTACTTACCAAGGCTTGTTCATTTTAAACAATGATCTAACGCGTAACAAGAACCATAGTATCCCTGTACTTACCAAGGCTTGTTCATTTCAAAGTCAATTTGAGTTTTCGTGTCTTTCTCATCATCTTTACTCGAACCAGCTTCTTCATTATTAAGCTGTTCTCGTCTATTCTTTCCTTCATTAGATTCCATGGCGTCTTGTACAGCACTTTCCTTCATATTTCTCTTCTCTTTTTCGCTCATTTTTCGTCACTTTTTTTCAAGTTACCTTTCACTTCCTGCTCGTCTTTTGCTGTTTTCTGATGTTATTTAAAACTTTCTCTGCATCAATGCTGTTTTGTCCTGTTTAACTGTTGTGAAAGAAAGGAATAATTTTGGTGCACCTCCAATAGTAGAAGGACTTAGATAACAGGATTTTGGTTCGGCATACAAGAGTGAGAAACCAAGGTGAAATAGTAATGTAGAAAATATATGTTTTCTGACAATAATATAAGAATGAATTAAGGCTTAATACGGGGGAAAATATGAACCTTGATTTAAGAGAATAAAAAGTGAAATTTGGGAGATTGACCACCATTTCCTCACCTTAGGTACGAATTTTAAATGTAAAACATGTGTGTCAAGTATTAGATTCCGACTGGCATCATCACCTCGGCACAGTTGATTATGACGTAATTGATGACATCACAAAATAAACAAAGCGCGCGCTGTTTTCAGACAGGTTTTGGTGGATAACTTGCGCATGCGCATAAGCTTTACAGCCGTAAGTTTTGAAGATATTTTTTTTATTTTCACAAAAGTTATTCATTTTCACAACAAAATAATCAATTATGGTCTTTTATATATTGCATCCACAAAACTCTTTATCCTCGTACGCCGGTTTTTCTTGGTTTTTCTTTTGACGTTTTTATTCTTTTTTCGCTGCTTTTTATGTGCCTCTTCACAGCAAGGTGAAATCTTGACCATCACTACCCCACTGGGGTTAACTTTAGCCAGAAATGATCTTTCATAGATACCGAGGTATTTATGGGCGAACAAGTCTCTTGCTTTAGCACGTACAGAACGAATGCCAATCTATTGTAAAAACAAGAGTATGAATAGATGTTAGCTGAATTATTTGAAGATTTGTAAATAAAAAATACAATGAAAACCCAAAAAGTATTTTTTCTGACGACGAACCCTCCAAAATGGCGCCTCAATGAAAACAGGCATGTCATCTCGTTTGCTTAGCAACGCCACAGCGACGCTTCCGTCGCTAAGGTAACGGCGCCAGACCTCAGTGTTTGTCTTTTTGTTCTATAAAGAAAACAGATTATACGATCATACAATTGAAACGAAATATCCATGATGGGTGACGTCATGGTAATGTGACGTCATATCACGTGACCTGTCAATCATACCTGGTAAACTCTTCTTCCTTGTCTTCCAAGGCTGTCTTGATTGACAGCAATAATTTCCCTGAACACATTAAGGTAAGTAAGATCAATCACACCATAGCAACCACAGTTACCATAGAAACTTGTATCTTACTTGTTAAGAAGGATTTCCCTCGATCTTTCGTCGATGTCACGCAAATCATTGGACATGAAGAGAGGCTGGGATGAGAAAATTGAATTAATCATGGAAATCCTTTGAGGGGAGGGGTGTGGAAAGTTTACTCACCGCTGCTAGAATGGCCCAAATGGCGAACTGTGCACGCGACTGCTCGAAACTCAAACCAAAGTTGCCAATAATAAGCTAAAAAGGTACGAAAAATGGTAGTTGGTTTAAGGGATATTAAGGAGCAACCTACGTGTATTGTACTTACCATATCAGGATCGTTCCACTGCCCAGGACCCGCCACTTTGATGAGTGTGTTCTGATTATCACCAAACCAGTTTATGATATGCTGTAGACTAGACCACGAATCCTATCGAAAACAACTAATTGTCGTGAGCCGTGTGAAATGTACAGCAGTTAATGGGCTCTAAGTTTTATGAATTTGCAATGTATACATTGGTAAAGAATGCAGGAGTGAGGATTGTTATTGAATATTACTCCTCGATCGATAAATATAAAAATCGCACCTGAATGTCACCATAATTGCGCCATAAATTACAGAACTTTCCAATGGTCTTGTAATCTGGCTATAATAAAAGATGTCAATCATCAGTATGACGTCACATGGTTGATGTACTAGTTGCTATAGTAACCTACTAACGTCTATTTTGGCATAAACTTGATAAGCTGGCCAACTGCACGAGTACATGATTGGCCGTGCTGTCCTGTTCAGCGCCCATGAAAACAACGGGTATCCTTCATCCATGGCAAGTGGACTGGCATAGCAGCCATCGAGCTTCAAATAATCCACTCCCCACTCGGCAAACATCTGAAAAAAAATCCAAAATATTACAAGTCACAAGTCATGTCTACATGATTTCCAAAGGGTTACCATGGTGATCGATAATGTCCTTACCTGAGCATCCTTGTACACGTGATTGATACTCCCAGGATACCCCGCGCACGTCTTGGTCCCATAGTCTGTAGGTATAAATTTGGGTTACTCAACATTGGTCATAGTCTTGGTGATTCTTGTGCATGAATAAGTTTTTATTTACCTGCATATAACCCAAACTTCAGTCCCTTTGAATGGATCTAAGAAGGGAAAACAAAAACATTTATTGATGACTGAGCTGGTACAACCGTTTCGTTCATGCGCGCAGAGTGTTATCAGGGATAAAGATACTGTTTTGTACAGTTGTATCTTAACTGTGCGCCTTAACTGACGCTGAACTGTTGCAGATATATTTGTAGAAAACTTTGTATTTAGAAGAGATTGGGAATTATTGCCCTAAGGTAGAGAGGTCTCTACTTACATAGTCTGCTAGGTTCTTCATGCCACTAGGAAATCGTTCCAAGTCTGGTACAATCCTTCCATCTTTACTTCTGTTCATGGCGGACCAGCAGTCCTAAAGATGGGTCAATGGAAACGTTTAGTACAGTCAGAACCAAGAGAGGGAGGGGTAGGAGTGCACAAGATGGAACCAACTAATAAAATAAACACATCAACGTATGTCTCGAACTAGCTTCCGACTTCTCTAATTGAAAGTCTTAAAACGTGGAACATCTTGCTGCACTATGTAGTATGATGCCAATACTTACGTCAATACACACGTACTCGTACCCAGCCTCCTTAAATCCATCTGACGCGATGCGGTCTGTTATTTCTTTAATGAGACGTTCGCTAGAAATCAAATGCAATGACGTTATCTCTTATCAAGTGACGTCACAGTTTGATGACGCACATAACGTTTTCTAGTTTATTAAAATAGAATAAAATAAAACAAATGACGTCATGTGTCAAGTGACGTCAGAGTTGGTCATGACGTAACATACCTGATACAGTTTTCTGGGTCGTTTTTACAATCAACGTTACATCTGAACCTCTCCCATGCCATCCAGCCCACTGACGTGAAAATATATACAACCAATGAAAGTTAGTTTATTATTATCACTGGGAAACCTTTCAACAGCTGCATATATCACAGACCAGATGTATTTTGCGCGCGGGATGAACAAATGTAAAAGAAATAGAAATTGGCCATTTTTCATGAAAACATTATGATAACAAACAGGAATTCTACGAAGTATTTGAATAATGTTCGGATTACGTTTTTTAAGTTCAGCCGGAAGCAGACTACCTGTTACTCGTATTGCTTCTGAATATAGCTGTGTTCAGATAATTCACTTCAAAATACCTCTTTGGGGTTGGTTAATAAAAAGATCTCGGTCTTAGATCCCAGGTGGAGTCATAACTGCACTTACTTGGCGGTGTTCGAGCTAATCCGTTGTCCAGAGCATTCAGAGGCAAAACAACGCTGCAAATGAATAATAAGACTGGCCCCAGCGATTGAACAGATATCATCATCATTATACAAACTATATGATCCAAGCCAGTTGGCCGGTTTGAATAGGCTTGCGTTGTGAAAAAAGTTTTGCAGCTTTTCAGTGTTACTTGGCTACAATACTTTTTCTCACTCGGTGAAAAAAATCGATTTCGTTGACTAGAGCTAACAGAAGTTACTCCCTATTGTTACTGCTAGAAGTCGTAGCGATCTTTACAAAAGGTGTTTATGTTAACAGTACTGGTGGCTAGCTGGTTCAACGTGTTGCCCCACTCAGTTAGATTGACAATGACGGTAAAATAGTTGGTACATAAATTTACAACAGAATAATTAATATATATTAATAATGATAAGTTTAATTTGGTACGAGCTAGCTGAAATAGCCCTAAAGGGATTAACGAGTCATTTAGCTCTAACGGTTGCTAGTAACAAATGTAGTATTTTGTATGTAACACTTTGATTTAAAAAGTAAAAGTAGTGAAGAAAACGAGCGAGAATATTTAGATGATGTGTTCAAGATTGTTGGATATTTTGGATGAGTTTTAGATATAAAACATCGCTCTAGCAAATAATAGCCGGCTAAACAGGAAATGATAACTAGTTAGGCCCAGGTTCACACGGCGTATCCGGATAGTCGCGTTTACGAAAAGCTGTGTTGTCAAGTGTCGTATTCATCAGATACGTGTGGACGGAAGGCCAATCCGAAAAAAAAAACTTTTTTTTCAAAAATATCCGAAAACGTCTGTACGGAGCCTAATCCTAGACTTAAAAACAGACAAACGACGACTCAAAAAAAAATTTTTTTTAATTTTATTTTACTAAAAATGTGAAAAAAACGCAAAGGAAACTTTCTGCCTTTGAAAATAAAACGTCTAGGCTTTTGAGCTTTCCTTTAGCAATCGAATTTGAGTTTTTAATTGGTTTTATATTATGACATTCATGTTTTATAATATTCCAATTTGATGTATTCTGATTTATCAACAAATATGTAGCGGCTTCGTAATTTAAAGGAATTACTGATACTATAGCTACTCTTTATGATACCGGTGTCAATTTGACCATTACTACCCCACTGGGGTTGACTTTAGCACTGAAGGAATTCTCGAACACGCCAAGATCTTTGTGATGATAAAGGTCTCGTACACTGGCTTTAGAAGACTGAATACCAACCTACAGACAAGAATAAGAACCGCTGTTATAGTTTAGTTTCCAGTTATTGGATGATGTGGCGCTGTATCTCACGGCTGTGTTGTTAAAGCCTGGGGCTGCGCATTGATCCCGGGTAAACCACATATATGAGTTGAGCTTTGGCCACCCCTGTTGAACATGTCAAAGGCGATATGCCAGGGAGGGGAGAGAGGCACGGTGACATGTTCTCTGTCTCATCATGCGGGCACATGTCTAACTCAGAACGTTGTACTTTTGATATAGTTACAAAGCCATGCCCACATAAAAGCCGCATGTCAGGTCGCAGCAACCCATCATTGTAACCCTAGTACCCTACATCTTACCAGTTTGAACGGTGCTTCCATATCAACAGGCTGATCAGTACGCCGACTGAACAACACCACAGCAACAGTGCCGTCAGACAGCTTTTTGGCCCAGATTTCTTCATTATTACTCTATAACAAAAGCTTGACATGTGAAAAATGAATAGCAGGAAAAATGGGAATGATATTTGATGAACAAACCTTAGTCAGCTGGCTTCCTTGGATACCCAATTTGTCTTGATTAACAGAAATAACTTCCCTATAAATTAATGACATTGACAAACAGAACGTTAGTATTTTCCATGGAAAACCATGGAAAGCCATGAATAAAATCAAAATCCATGTTTACCCACATTAGACTACATCGGGGTAAATCTAGTACTCTTGCTAAGATATTTGACACAAGGGAAAGACCAACAAGAAAAACCTGTCTAACCTGTTAAGTAGGATTTCTTTAGCCCAGGGTGCAATAGTCCGTAGATCAGCTGAGATGATCAAGGGCTAAAATAAAATGCACATAAAAAAGTAATGACAAAAAGATAAATTATTCACCGTGAAAAGATAAACATCTACACATAAAATCTTTTATTGTTATTTTTAAACATTTTATCTCAATATAAAATTCGAAAATATCTTATATTCCAAAAATATCCACAGACCACTCTTCATCCTGGATACTCAAGTTTCCCCATGGGTAGGTAGGGTGGGGATTTTACACCCTTCTACCCTCTGGGAGTTTCAAAGGAAATCCAGAGTGTATACCCTTCTTCATGAAAGCTCTGTTTTCTTCTATGAGGGTGCTTTCGATATTTTCTGATATAATTCTAATTATGATTACCAGTTTTCAATACTGCAAACTGTGAGCACTGACATTTAGATATTTGCAGCCGCCAATCAAAAATAATCATGCAATACCATTCTTATTGTTTGACTTGTAAAAGTAACAAATTTCAATGTAAAAACAAGTAACTATTGAGTTTGGGTAATAATGAAAATTAAAGTAATATTTGATGTTCATGCACAGTAAAGTTTGATGTTCTTATCAAAGGCCTTACTCACAGAAGCCATGATGGCCCAGATGGCAAACTGTGCTTTTGATTCATCTTCACTCAAACCAAAGTCTCCAATGATCAGCTGTAAAAAACATTTGAATATCTGTTAGGGTTATCCTGGTTTTGAATCAAGTCTTACATATTAAGTCTTTTATATCCTGTTTGTAGGAAGGTAGTTAGATGGGTAGGTGAGTGTATAGGTTGATAGGTAGGTAAGTTGGTACATGGGTGGAGGGTGGTGGCAAACTTTAGGAGGGGATGTAGATAGGTGGGTGGGTGTTTGGTGTAAATACAGAACCTTACCTCATCTGGGTCATTCCAGTGTCCAGGTCCTGCTGCTGGGATAAGAACATCTTGCTTTTTAGCATAGTAATCTATAATACTTGTAACACTATCCCATGAATCCTAAAGAAAGTAATAATAATAAAGATAAAAAGGGAGATGGTAACAGGTCAGTTACAACTGAACACTGAAGACTTTAAGACAATCAATTAAGGTTCATTTTTTTATTGCAGGTTGACTCTGGCAGCAATTATTAGTTGGGAAAGAACAAAGGAAAGATAGGTTTACCTGAATGTCATCATAGTTTCGCCAAAGGTTACAGTACTTTGCTATTTTCTGGTAGTCTGGCTGGAAAGTACATAGAATGAGCAATTATTCTACTATTATAAAATTACCATCATAGCAGCCTGACATGCAAAAGTAGGACCGCATAAAAGCATGCAAATACATTATTGCATAATCTTGCTTGATTTGCCACAGTACTGAATCATTGTATGATGTTGCTTTCAATGGTATTAATACCTCTAATCCCTTAGCAACCACATAGGCTGGCCAACTACAAGAAAACACTATTGGTCTTCCTGTGTCATTTAATGCCTTTGTAACTTTTGGGTACCCTGAGTCAAATGTCGTAGGATCGGCATAGCAGCCATCAAGCTTAAGGTAATCAACTGTCCAGTTGGCAAATGTCTGGAGAAATAATTATCAATAATAATTTATTAATAAATAATACTTTCAAAAAAACAATGTTTTGCTGAAGAAAAATAATATCCATTTTGAATTCTAAAACCACCTTTGAGATGATCTAAGGCTAAATAGAAGATCAAATTGAAGTTTTTGATGACAAGATTTATTTAATATAAGATACCTACGTTCATATCCTGTTCAATGTGCTTGATAGATCCAGGATAACCACCACAGGTCAGAGTCCCATAATCTAATAAACAATAATAGCAATAAATAATGATTACATAATGATAACATTGATAGCAATGATGGTGGCAGTGATGATGATGATAGGGATGATGATGATGATGATAATAGTGATGATGATGGTGATAGGGATGATGATGATAATGGTGATGATGATGATGATAGGGATGATGATGATGATAATGGTGATGATGATTATGATAGGGATGATGATGGTGATGATGATGATAAGGATAATGATGATAATGGTGATGATGATGATAATGGTGATGATGATGATAATGGTGATGATGATGATAATAGGGATGATGATGATAATGGTGATGATGATGATAAGGATGTTGATGATAATGGTGATGATGATGATAATGGTGATGATGAGGATGATAATGGTGATGATGATAGGGATGATGATGGTGATAGGGATGATGATGATGATGATAATGGTGATGATGATAGGGATGATGATGGTGATGATAATGTGATGATAATGTTCATGTGGACCTTGATGGGGATGACAATGACAACTGTGATGTTTATAATGGTGATAGTACTTTATACCTACCTGCATAAATGCCAAACTTTAATCCCTTAGAATGAATCTACAAAATAGATATCAATGATTAAAAATGAGTATTGAGTGAAAAGTAATAAAGAGCACAAGGCTTTGATTGACATATGGAAACTAACATAATTCGCTAGAGCAGGAATTCCGTTAGGGAACCTTTTTGGGTCTGGCTGCAGCTGCCCATCAGATGTACGGTTATGGGACGCCCAGCAGTCCTGCAGAACAAAATATTGAATATACATTAATTTCTCATCAGAAACATCAGCCTAGAGACGTTCAAAATGTTTTTTTCCCCCATTTTTAGAGATGGTATTAAATAACTTACATCGATGGATACATATTGATAACCAGCATCTTTGTAGCCGTCAGTAGCCATGTGGTCTGCCATAGCCATGAATAGCTTCTCACTATAAAATACATAACTCTAACCATTAGAATTATCCTTTTCTGAGTTCATTTAACATGGTGCATTATTGTCTAGATTGGGTATAAACAACACCATATGAGGCATGGCGAATCAAAGACGTTTGTACTCAATCTACACCACAATGCACCATGTTTACTATATCTATAAGCAAATATCTAGAAGTCATTCAATTAGGTCATCATTAACTGGGTACCTGATGCAATTATCTGGATCTTTATCGCAATCAATGTTACACCGAAAACGTTCCCATTGCATCCATCCCACTAAAAGAAAGCAGAATTCAAAAAAAAAAATCACATTTGATTGTCATCCTAAAAACATTTTCAAGCCAGCAATGGACAGTAGGGACTGCAGATGAGGATGGGCTGGGGAGGATATGGCCCCAACACTCTTCTTTCTAATATATCCACTAAATCGTCCAATTAAACTCCCCTATTTTACCAATTTGTATACTAGTCTGTTATATTTTTCGATCAAACCCTCCTCCTCCTCCCTTACACACACAAGCAGAACAATGGAAACGATTAACAGTGCCCCTAAGTTAACCAATAAATCGATCGAAGACCATGAAGGACGTGAATGCAAAGGAATATATTAAATTGACATATCTGACAGTTAACTGGACGATTATTTCTAATATAAAGGCAAAATGCTTTTTATGGAGTGTATGTTTGTCATGTGACATTATACCAGTATACTATACCAAGATTACCGTAACATACAGCAAGTATAGACCGTATAAGACTTACTTGGAGGTGTCAATGCAAGGCCATTATCGAGGCAGTTAACACCAGAATTAATGCATAAAATTATTGCTGAGAAAAAAGCTAGAAAAGGAAGAAATCTTGGACATTCCATCTTGACACAAGACTTGCTCGGTCAAACCTTCGATTTGACGACCAATCGTAGAATACAATAGATACGACCAATCAACGGGAACCGGCGCTCCGACCAATCACAATTCAAAATCAATAGAGGTTTATATGTGATTGACCAATTAGGAGGAAGGATAGAAATAAGCTTCAACTGAACCGCGGATTTCAAATAATTTTCCAAGATGGCGGAACTTTCATTTGTGAAAACTCCTGAAGAATGGTGGCCTTCAGGGCTTAAATTACTGGAATTAGAGTACGAGAACTCAAAATTACTTGTTCAACAAGATGGATTGATGTTTGAAAAGTGGAAAACAGACATTGATCTATTGATAAAGGACGAAAAATTGCACAGGGAATCTCGGAGTTGTGAGAAGTTGAGCCAAACGAGTAGAGACGAGAAACGACTGCTACAGGTAAACAACGAGACCAGTTACGTTATAGACATTGAATATTCCGATGTAAGAGAGCCATAGTTGACGCGATTGCTACATATCTATGTTCAAAGCACCTTATTCACAAGATCAGATCAAAAAGAATTGAGATACGTAGTTTTGTTTACATCTAAGATCTAGAAACGTACCCTGCGAGCAGAGTCTCCTTTTAACTCCTCTACGCCCGTAGAGGAGTTAAAAGGAGACTCTGCTCGCAGGGTACTAGAAACGAAAAATGTCGTAAGGATCGTCTAACCGTTACTGTAAAAGATATCTTACGATCTAAAGATAAAGCATTATTGGCTTAAAACACTCTTGTTATGTTTATGTTATTAACTTTGTCTAGGATCAAATACAATTTTTGGAGAAAGAACTGAAAGGATCTAAAGAGGTACTTTGTCAAACCAAGGAATCCCTTGAGGTATGATCTATAAAATGCTACGAGTTGCTTACAACAAATACTGTTTATAACGTTTTTAACTTCATTATACTTTGTTTATAGAATGTCAAAGAAAAGAGTAAGATTGAGAAAGAAAGACTGCAAGAAAGATTGACATTAGAAGGGGAAGAAAGACATGTCAAAGAACAGGAAAAATTCAAAAAAGAAAAAGATGATTTGAACAAAGAAATAGAAAAATTGAAGGTACGAGGAATCAATTTTGTTTTACAATTTTTGCAAGAAATGATCAACCAGTCTTTGAAGCTATAGGAGTATGTCTAAAGCACTTGATGGCAAATCAAATCGCAGTATCAGAGTTACACTCCACTTCCTTCAAACAATCATTATCATTTCAAGAGGTGGCATTGAAGTTAATGCAAAAAAATGTATACAAACTGACCCAAATGCAACAACTGTTTGAAGGAAATAGAGTATAACTCTGATAAGCAGCAGGTAGGGGGAATAGCGATTCCCCAACCTGCTGCTCTGATATCTGCTATTGGAATTTAAGAGTTGATTTTTGTGGAGAGAGTTGAAGATATAGAAGTAAGTTATAGTGCTTGGGAACAAGGTTATCCCAGCGAGGTCAGAAATTAATTTTTCCGAATTAATTCCAAGGGCTTTCGCCCGGAATAACCTCGTTCCCAAGCACTATAACTTACTTCTATATCTTCAACTATTTCATTAGTGTCACGCGGTGCATATACTCTCATTTTGTGGAGAGAGGAAAAGCAGACAAAAATTCTTGAAACACGGGAGAGAACTGATAAGTACATAGCTCTACTCCAATACAACACCAAGCCAGTGTATTGAATCCTGTTTGCATTGGTGAGAGGTAGCACATTAGCAGTATATCCAACCCATGCCTTCAATCCTTATACACATTTTAAAGATAATAGAAGGCCCTAGAGGATTGATACAAGTAGTAGTAGGAAGGGTATTATTGAAAGAAAAGACAGACCAGGAGATTTCCATAGCATTAGGTTTTGGAATAGTCCCTTTCACAGTTCCCTGCACCATCTTGAAAGGTGAAAGTGCCCTTGCATCAGAGAGAGATGAATGGTGAGATTGCAATAATACAGACCTTTTTAAACACCTTGAACAATTATTCACATCTCTATCATTGCAAGTTTGTTATTTGTCTTGCTTCAATGCAAAGGCAGGCTTACCTTTCAAGATGGCTCAGGAAACTTTAAAAGGGACTATTGTGAATTTTGCAAACCATGGAAGGTAGGGAGGGAAAGGAATTAATAAGTAATTTTTTTAAGACCTACTTTACCATGTTACTTGACCTAATGAATGAATGTTTTGTAGAATGTAAAAGAAAAGCTAGAATTGGAAATGAGGGAAATGGAGAAGAACCTGAAACAAGAAGCAGATGAGAAATCCAAACAACAAGAAAAAGAAGCAAAAAGCAAAATAGAAAGTTTAAATAAAGAACTCCAGACATGGAAAGTAAGTGTTTGCTGTTTGATGCTTTATTTCTTTTTTACTTACTTGTTAGCATGTTTTAAAAAAAGTTACATTATACGCGTAGACCTCTTATGGTTGGGTTTAATGTTTTCCAATTTAAAAGCATGTCATTCCCTAGAGTATCATTTCTTTGTTTAATGGTTGCAAATGACATGACAAGACACATGAACATGTATAGAACTCAAACAAAGAATGGTATTCTCAAGAGAATGACACATGATCTGCATTAAAAAGATATCTGTTATCTCCATCATAGGAGAAACATGCCAAAGCAGTCCAAGAGGTAGATGATGTTCAAGAGAATTAACAAACAAGACTGTTGTTTCTAAGGTACAAATGCTGCTTCCATTTAAAACTTATTGGGTGCCCATTTAATAGAATAGTAGATATATTATTATACCTCTGACTGCCACTGTAAGGGAGTTTGCATGAATCATAAAATCTGTGTGATTGTAACCTCAGGCGTGAAGTATAATCTTTGATGATATTTTTTTTGTTTTTAATAAAAGACAATAGCGACACAAACAAAGAACAAGATGGCAAACAAGGCTGTGATGGTGGGAATAGAATGTGCTACCATAGGTATCCAAGTAGAAATATCAACTGATTGTGACAAAGAAAGCAAGATAGCTCCCAAGAAACAAGGCAAAGCAATAAGAAGGAGCGTACATGATAGCTGTAAGGATTCAGAATCTTTAGAACAAGCAACTGATAGTGAAAGAGGCAAACAGTCTGACAAGCAACTAGAGAAAAACCGACATGACAGCAAAGCAGAAACTAATGGAGGTCTAAAGAAACAAACTCAAAAACGAACGAGAAATTCACGAAAAAAAGTCCAAAGTAAACAGAAGAAAATTTCAGATAACGAAGATGGAACAGGAAGTGATGAGGAGCACATTGGTCATGTACGCGGGAATGTCTCTACCGGACCACAGGGAAACGTGTCTTCCGAGACACACGACGATGTACCTACCGAGATGGACCAGGAGGTTCCACAAGAGGACATATCTTGCGGGACACGCGACGATGTACCTACAAAGATGAACGTGAAGGTAGCTACAGGTACAGAGAAGGATACACCTACCGGTGCGAAGTCTAACTCACGTACAGGAGCACAGGAAAATTTACCTACCGGTGCAACGGAGATGCAATCGACTGGACACCAAGCACCGGACAAAGAATCTTCTAATAAAACTGTAAAAGGGTGCGTAAGAGAAAATGTAACAAGGAACCTTGTAAAATAGATGAATCAAATGCGAAGAAAACCAAGTCAAGTGGTAAAAACAAAGGTTCAGTGGAGGATAAGGAAGAAGAAGAAAAAGGCAGTCGCGACGCGCCGGGTGATAATGATCAGCAGGAGAAACCTAGCGTTAGTGACAAGACCGAGACATCAAGCAATTCTGACAAGCAACGAAAAACATCTGAACGAAACAAGAAGGAAAACATCTTGAAGGATAAAAATGGAGGCAGAAAGCCTGTTACCGCCAATGGCATGAGGTGAGTTTATTCAGACGCTTGTTTCATTGATAACGTTATTGAATATTGTATGACCGTGTCGTCTCGTAATCAGACGTCATAAGAGCGCCCTGTTTTGCACAGGCATATACAGTCTAACGAATAGGGTTGAATGTGGTAGGTAAAAAAATTGTTCATGTATAAGATTGAGAAGGTATGTTAATCTGTATTACTAGCAGGGATTATTTTAAGCTACCAGATAGAAATAGGCAAAGAAAAGGAAACATGCCGGAAGGGGTGGATTAAACAACTACTGTATCCCGGGCAATAAATCCTATTATACAGTCACTAACTGCTGCGAGATTAGTATTGACTTACATGGATAGTCTAGGGTACAGACAGACGATGATAGAAGGATGACCCATAACGTGCTGGTCCTACCGCGACACAGTCAGTAGAGACGCCAACAAGACTGATCTCCTACTGAACAGTACTATGATCTACCACGTGACGATATTAATATTTTATTAGTATGACTTTATTTTAATACTTTCTTTCCATATTATAGTAAGACCAAATACCCCTCAACACAGCCATCAATGAGTGACAAGACACGACAGTCGAGTATCGCCGAGATGTCTAGTATACTAAACGGAACAAAGCGACAAAGGACGTTGTACAATACGAAAGACACTTCACTCATGGTGTCCTTCTTGCCTGTACAGGTAAAAACTTGACAATAGAGGGAGGTCAGCCTTCATTATGATAATACTCCTGGTGAGGGAGGGGTCAGTTGTTGATACTCCTGGGGAGGGATGGGTCAGTTGTTGATACCCGTGAGAAGGGAGGGATCAGTTTTTGATACCCCTGAGAAGGGAGGGGTCATTTGTTTATGATGATAACCTTGAGGAGGGAGGGGTAAGTCATTTATGATGATAACCTTGGGGAGGGAGGGGTTAGTAATCAAGGAAGGGGTAATCTAGTTGGTTCGTGGTGTATAAGCCTACATTCTTTTATTTGTAGGAATCCTTTATGAACTCGACCATGTCTCGAACAACCAAACCCAACGGAACCATGCCACCTTCACTTTCTGCATTCATGAGGAGCTTCATTGCACCTAAACTGAAAAAGAAATCCTCTTGATTCTGGGATGCTTGTGCCATACTCCAGCACAGGTACCTCAACCCCTGTAAATAATGGAAATTTATTTGAGTGGAATACCGATCAACTCATGATCTGCCTTTTCTATTGTATCAAAGGCCTTTTAGATTAACCTTAACAATATCAATACTTAGGATTCTATATATATATACCACCCAATCAATGACCACTTGAGTGGCCGTTTCTCTCGCGATCAACATACCCATTTGACAAGAACCAACAAGTAAAGTAAGAATGATCTGAGATAAGGCTACATACCTCTTATTGAATTAGATATAATAAATGCTATCCAAGTTATTCATGGATGTTTGTTAACTGTTAATTGCGGTTAGTGGGCATTAGCTACACGTGCGCATGCACGCCTTACCGTACCAAACAAACAAGCTAAAAGCTTTGTATTGCTTTACCAGTACAAGTAAAAACATGATTATACTAAAGGTTATAGATGATGGATATTGATAGAATGGCAGGATAGACTCCTTGTCGCCGACTAATTGCTCGATACACACGTTACAGTAATAAAAAACACTTTTCGTCAACAACTTTCGTTTTTTTCTACCAATTGTTGCTATCTTATCCTTCGACGGAGACATGGTGACGCTTTTTCACTTTTTTTAATTTTGCTTTTATCAAGAAAGCTTATCGCGTTGTTTGGGTTTTTGAAAGTTAAAGGGTTTTTCTAAACATTCGATGTTATTTTTGACTTAATGTGTACTTTACGTTCAGAGTATGAAGCTAATTAATCGTTACAAAACGTCGTACGTGTTCTGTCAAGGTCGGATTTCACGGGTGAATAAGTCGAGAGCCCATATAACGTCTTGTTTACGAAGCGAGTACCAATTAGCACGTCTAACTCAAGGCTGGTGTGCAGAATTAATGTTGATTTTGTCAATGGTTCGGTGAATAAAATCAATATCATGAGAAGTACTTTCGAGATCTTCAACAAATTGGAGTTTGTTTTGAACTAGTTTTACTTAATGGATGATAATTTCTGAAGATTGTCCGGGATGCTTTGCGCTAGAAGCCACACCTTACAGAAAAGTCGACCAAAATATCTTATAAGGTTATAGACAGGCGAATATCTTAACATTGCTTTGGTTACCATGGCGTATTGCTAACGTGCCGTAAACATACCGTAAGCATTATTCGAGTTGAAATTATCAGTACAGATAATATAACATATTCTCAACAATAATTACCTTGGCGAGACTAGCTATATCTATTGTGTTGTATTTAGTTGGGAGTGAAAGTTTCTGTTCATCGCAAGAGCTGTTTTCACAGATCTATACGATGTTTGAGAGGTTTTGAAATTAGCTGGTATTGTCGGTATCTTTCCAACTTCTTGCGTTTTCAATAATCGAGCTTTAATAGACTTTTATCGCTATCGACAACGGAATCAAAAAGTAAACAATTTGATACAATCGCGACGTCAAAACATCACATTACTTACGATGTACGGTTTTTTATACGATCAGAGTAAACCGCTGGCCGTAACATAAGCGATCGAGGAAAATGAATGGGGCGGTACTTCCGTGTCCTGGGAGAAAACGTCTTACAAACTAGAAAAGTCGGCCTATAAAAGTTACCTACTAAGGTTTTCGTACGTGGTTTGTCACTGTATTTCGTTCTTGTTTCATCAAGAATAACATTATAAATAGTAGGAAAACAAAGAAGCAGACAGTAGCCTAAACTGACACCAGCTCTATTGAAAAATTATTTCAATTAACTTGGAAGGCAATTAAACTTTTTTGACAAATTGCAAACTAATAAATACTAGATTATCAATGCTAACGATGAATTTTACAAACCATTGTCGTAAGAAATACTTAGGTCATGAAATATTCCTAAACCACCATTGTGAAGCATATATTGAATTAGGACATTTTTCAAGTCAATGTCACTAACCGTGCAGCGGTGTTTTCAACTTTCCTTTCACATGATACCAAACAAAGGTACCTTTTCAGTAGGGGGCATAACTACCCTCTCTCTAGGGGTTCTCCTAATGGTATTACGTCACTACAATGTGGTGATTCTATTGGCTAACGTCTCTCTGTGGGTGGGAGAACTACTTGTAGCTAAAAGCTAACTGGATGTTATGCACTAAACTATAACTAATACACCTGTCGGCCAAGCATTAGGGAAACATTTGCTTTATAATATAACGCTCCCATTTTTATGTTATCATTTTATTTATTTGATCTCTTTCCTCTGGTGCTGTGAAATGTATTCTAAAAATATTAATATCGGAAGTTTTTGTCTATTTTGATGACGAGTTCGTCCTTGTTTACTAGTCTCTTTGGTTCTCTATAGATCGATATACACTGCACTAAGTATTTTTCGTTGTCTTATCTAATCATGGTTTCCATATGGATCGAATGTGCTTCTATAACGATTCTTGTCTTGTTAGTGAAGATAGAATAGATAGGATCAATTCCTTATTAAAAACGGTAAAAACACTATAAATGAAATAAAGGCGAAAGAGAAAAAAGAAAAAATAGCAAGGAAAGACAAACGAAATACCGCAGGGAAACCATAAAATAGGAAAATCAAAGAATATCTGCAAAAGGAGCAAGATATAACACGATAAACACAAGAAAAAAAAACTAAACTCGAGGATAATAATTCAGGAATACTGCCCCGACTAAACTGCAAACTGTTTCCATTAAGTAAGAGTGGTTCTCAAAAACACATTACTCATATTTGTGATATTTATCCTATTTTTTCCGTTCTCTGATTAATTCTTCTCGCAATTTATCTACAGCTTTTTATTATGGTAGAACTTACTATCTAACTGTCGCATTTGATCTATACTTTTTTATTATGGTAGAACTTTCTAACTCTGTCGTTTAGTGTAACGCTTCCTCCAGCTGTGCTTAGTGTCTTTAACGATCTCTGGGTGTCCAATATGCTAGGTAAAGCAGATTATATATATTATCAAGGGGTTCTCTTATCTCCTCCTTGTTGATGCGCGCTTTAGGATCTCAAATTCCACTAGAAAGTCTCTTAATTTTGGGTCGGTTTCATTCTTTAGATCTGCCGATTGAATCCTTTGACAGAAGATTTTAATAGCTTTAAAAGATGAACAAGATTGCAGTTCAGATAAACTGGAAGTATAGATGTCCATCTGTATTGCGTGTTTGTTTATATCTATATCTACACGATATGGTATTCACTTTATATCGCGATTAGCTTCTATCGCGATTGACATTGGCCTCGGAAGAGCGTTGAACTCGTTCGTTAAAAAAAGTTTTTCCAGTTTGCCTCATTTTTTTCCTTTTGATCGACTGTTTGCATTCGATGTTGAGTTGGCGGTTTTTCTTTTCTTTTTGTTTTAATTATTTAGTCGTTATCTTGATATTTAATGTTTTTTTTAGCAGCCTCAGCTTTTTCAATAAATTCAATAAATTATATTTTTATAAATTCGTTTTCAATAAATTCTAGGAAATACTGTGTGCAATTGTCAAGAATTCAAAATGATTGTAAATAATAAAAAGCTATTCATATATAACATTAGTCAAATACGTGGTCTTATTGCATTATCAACATCACGTCTAATCCAACCTCCAGTTGCGGAAAGTCATTTAAACTCCGTCTTTAACAAGTTAGCTGCTAAAATCCAAAGCTGTCTCGCACGGTGATTGTTAATATAGAAAGAAAACAAATCGAAAGTCGCAAATGGTAAATTAGGGGAAAAAAAAACGTCGAGAAAAAATTAAATTCAACATTGTTTTGTAAACTGTAAAGCCGTGTTTTGGCAAGCAGTTTTGTTTAGCAATAGCCTGCGGCGAAACTTGAAATTAAAACTTTCTCAATCAAACAGAACTAATATTAGTGTTTTTTTAGTATATTTATGAAAGAAAATGTTTATTTGACTCCTGGAAGTAATTTCTTTAAGAAGATGATTTGTAATGGTTGAGTTTGACTGACGTCGCTGGCAATGAATAAGGTTTTTGTGTGCGAGAGTTGTAGACTTCAACTAGTTTATTAGATTCAGAATTATTTTGACTAGATTAGTATTAATATCCTATAGAATGTTAGATGTTTTCCTCTTATTGGTTCGATGGTAATGACAACCAAAACTTAGTAAAAAAGTTAGTACACGGTGGGCATTTTAACGAGAACGTTTCACTTTCATAAATGGAATTTGATAACCAGTTACAAGTATTGTTCATTAGATGTCAAAATACATATTAGTTATTATTTATATTTACTTGTTTATCTTTGCTATGGCAATCTTACGTGGATATCGCAAAAATGTTTGTTTTTATATACCTATATTGTGTTTAGTTTGCCCAAGAAATTTGCGGTAAACTAAGCAATTCCTGTTCAATCTCTCTTTCCTTTATTTTCTTTCCTTTACTTCCTTCAATTTTATTGCTTTCTGTATTATTTTAAAAGCCTGTTTTACAATAATGTCATAATAATCAATGATCCTCTGAATATTGTACACGGGACAAGTTTAATTTTAATATCTTTCGTCCATAGCAGCCTTGGGGCATATCCCTTATCCCCATTTTACCCACGTAGATCAGCTTTGATATCTAATTGTTTTGTGGTAATAGCCTTTGTCTAAAGACTAACATAAAACCCGAGGGTTGGCTAACGACTAACGGTTGCATGCCGGTTCAACAGTGAAAGGTAAAGAAGAGTACGATGTTAAACTGTATTCTTGTAGATTTTATGTGTTCGACCCTGATGTCGAGTATTTATGATCCAACATTATTCAAGAAGTCATCGTGAGATTATGCTCGTTAAGCCGTATTGATAATCTAAGCCACTTGAATCGCAATTTCAAATAACTTATTTGTAACCATTGATAGCGCTTCAAAATGGCAAACTATTTTCTAGAGAAGATAAAACTCCTTCGGTCAGTAACCTATGCGATGTAATACCGTATGTACTGTTCTATGTACATTGTAGGCCGATTTACTACATCATTACGTGCCCTCAGGCAGTACAGACTGGTAGAAAGCTATTAAAAATACTTGGTTACTCGTGTCCAACCAAGCATTCAGTAATACCGGCTAGGTACAGAGTGAACCTTACCGAGGCTAAACGCAGGTCGGTCGTAATGACGGCTGAGAATCTTGTATTAAAGGGGAGAAAGACGAAAACAAGAAAAGTTTTCTCGCATGTTTTGGACTTCGGGATTTATTTCTAGATAAACTTAAATTTGGAGCTCCTTCTTACGAGAATAAGTATTTTCCCCCTAACTGATCAAGTTTGTAACATTTTCTGTACCGTCTTCATCTTTCTTTGTCAGAATAAATCAATCCAGACTCCAAGACGAACCTTAAGAATTCTTTAATTTCGTGGAATCAATGATGTGTAAAGCTTAAGTATTCATTGACTGCAAAGACGTACAATCTAAAAATAAAACAACATTGTCTTGACTTTCCACAGTGGAATAGTACGTGTTTATGCCAATGAAAGAGCTGATGACGCACTTGTTTGCAAGTTATAAATGTTTCAATGCCCTCTGCACAACAGTGACTGACCGGCTTATTAAGCTGTACTTCCAAAGGAATGAATAAAGCCTGGATTGTTTCCGTAGGCCACCAGTAAATATACAGCTCCGAGTTGGTAAAAATTAGAGGCCTAACTGGGCCCGAAAAAACCCACAAACAGCTCCAACAGAGATTACATCTGCTATGACACCAAAAGAAAGAAACATTCCTTAGAAATTTTCTTTTCACACGAAACCACTCTCTTCCTTGCCCCTATCGAAGCTATTTGTCGCTATGCGTTGGGTAATTACCTCAACATATTCTTCTTAAATCGGCAAAACCTCGATTCATTTTCACCACTCAATTCTTGCTTTATTCATTGCACCGATACCTGCAATCATTATATTTGATAATCAAGTAGCTTTGGAATGAGTCATTTCATGTTCTCCAGCGAAACGATTGTCAAACAGTCCGGTAAACCAACGCGTTGTGTTAGTATTGGTGGTCGAAGAGAAGAGGTTTATTCATCAATAAGATTATTGAATAGGAAAACCGAAGGTGATTGTCCCAGTAGGAGCTAGAGCTCATTAAAGCGTTTGAGAGATACGAATATATAAACACATAAGAAGCTTTCAGATGATTTGATCACCAATACTTCTCTTTACCGAAGCCAGCCAATATACCAAGAATTAACTTAATAGTCCACAGTTTATTGATTTTTGCAAACTAATAAAAGAATGAAGACGATGAATGTCGAATGGAAATGAAAGAATGATGGTAAAACGACGGAAGTTTGTATCAAAAAAATAATAAAAGTATGGGCAGATTTTTTGGCTTAGCGATAAAGTACCTTCAAGTTCACATGAGCGCAATTCAAGGGAGTCAATAACAGAGACTGCCGGCAGTTTGAGTTAAGTCTGTCCCCGTTCCCTCGAGTTAAACTTGCCATAAATTTTAAAGAACTTATTAACACTAAACGAGAAGCCAACTGTGTGCTTTAGGGCCTATCTTTCATAATCTACCAACCAATCTTCTCCCAATCAAGCCTAAAACGTTGTTGTTTTTTAGCTAACCTTCTCTACCAGATAGTTTGAGAAGACAGTTTACTCGATG
Organism: Actinia equina; assembly: GCA_011057435.1. Lineage (NCBI taxonomy): Eukaryota > Metazoa > Cnidaria > Anthozoa > Actiniaria > Actiniidae > Actinia > Actinia equina. Next base: position 149,377 of record WHPX01000033.1, read on the forward strand.
GCCTTCAACGAACCAACACAGTTTGAGTTCACAGACAGACTCCTTTTTTGGTCGAGGCGAATCCAATACATCCTGAGTAGCAAGCTATCTAATCTACCAAGGCCTAGGCTCCCGTCGATTTTTAATTTTGTTCTTGAATTTCAAACAGCCTATCAAGCTGTTTCCATGAATTACGCTACAAGACACTTGCATGGCATCAAGAATTCCTTCTTAATTCTACCGTGGAGCGATGTTTCTAAAAAATTCATCTTGCTATAGATAGGATGAAAAGTGGCCCAGCGGGCGATGTTCAAAGCGCTCTTCGAATCTGCATTTTAACGAACACATGTCTGACTATCACAATCGGTATTCCGCGAAAACTAGCGATTTCGAATCCTATTACGACATTAAATACAGACAAACCTCCATCAATAAAAACTGTTAGAAAACAAATTGGGCCGATTGCCCAAGTCTAATAGGAAGAAGCATGATGAGGGACGAAAGCCGAAGTCGTGAAGTGAAACAGCGGGATGGGAGCTCGAAATATGAGGTGTGCTTAAAGAAACCCTTCTCATTGGACACGTTTTGAAAACCTTTGTTGGAAATAGGCCCAGTAGGAAAATAGGTCTCGCTGAGTACCGGAATACCATTCATTTATTTGGATGATTTTTTAAGTACTGAAATAACTGTGTGTAGCACAGCGTGAGCATGCGTAGCCGACCACAAACCAGCAGGTTTCTTTGACTACAAAATAAGAACGTGACAAACATCATCCATTAAAAAAATACAAACTTTTGTTAATCTATTCACAGCGAATATACCAGAATCTATCGCATGGGAAGAAACAAATGATTCATAAAAGACTGTAAGAATTTGTCTTGGCGAAGCTATAGCCAGTTAGAAGAATAGAGAAACGAAGTGTTTTGGATATCAGGTAGATGGCCGGTAGAAAGAATTCTGTAGCTCCGTTCATTCCGTCTTTAATATTAAATGTGTAATAAATCCAATACTTTGAGTTATTGCAAACGATTTGGCTGGGATTTCATGCGATGGCCGGGACTGAAGAACTTGGGGGTGTTTTTTCGTGACAAGGTGCTGTGATCTAACAGTTGGATGTACCAAGTAGCATAGGGTTAGTTTTTGTCGATCCCTCCAATCACAAGCCAACTACACCTAAGCGGGTAAGGTGAAATAACTACTTGAACTATTATGCAAAAATTTATGCTACTGAGGCGATTATGATTGGCGCTTTTGGGTCGCAGCACTACAATAGCCTTGGGCAATAAAAGACCGCGCTGACAGCCAATCAAAACAAAGAAGAGAAAAGCTATTTAATTTAGATGACAGCTGTAGGTCGGTGACAGTAGACACGACAGGGGGTTGCGCACAAATGCCTTGAGTCTATATAAGAAGACTGCGTCCCATAAAGCCACTGGTTAGTTTGCTTGTCGCTTCTTTCTATCATATGTGTACTAGTTTTACGACTAGCTCGGAGACCCACTCACTACATCGATCTGTTCCAAGATAAGGTCAAAATAGGCGGGCAAGCGGCGAAAGACAGCTTTGTTAATCAGTGCTGTTGTATCTGTCACGAAAGTGATTGATAGATGAATTGGCTCGTATTCCGGTTGAAAGAATTATACCCGCTTCACTGAGTTGTGTCACCGTGCAAGCTTCGCACTTCAAATTTGGACTTTGGCGGTAGAACTACCTCGATGGGATATCTTTCCTGTATGGAACAACAAAAGAATACAACATCATTCAACTATCTTTACTTATGTTCGGATTCCTGTCATGTCTCTCTGGATGGTTAGCGTGAAACCGTAGACGTCGAACTCAGGTCGGCTCGTCAACATGTCCATATTGGTCTAACATGTACTCATATATTATATTTGTGCTACTGACTATAGCTTGGTCTACATCCACTAGCGGATTTCCAAGCTCATCCGGTTCTGATTGCAATGTGCAACTTAAATGCACCGGGCCTTACGAATCTCGTATGGAACAAGCAAGAAACAGCAAGTTAAAAATGTGTGCCTCACTGACTTTATACCAGAAATGTTTAGATCGCAGAAAGTCATCGTGTCGATCAGTTATTTATTATCATACAGTCAAATCATTAATACCCGTCCTCATGAGGGAAAAGTGCAAGAATATAACTTTACCAAAGAGTGAAGCCGAAATTCTAAAGTTATTCAATAATGTGGCGAAAATAATTCCTCTGGATCCGAAGCCCACCAGTAAACCACGGTGCAAGGCTACGAATCATGGAAACAGGTTTAGTAACGTTAGTTCTATTGAGAAGCGGTACTGTGGATTATTTGGAGACCCCCATTTGAGAACGTTCTATAATTCGAAGCAAACTTGTGTTGTTGAGGGAGCCTGGCCACTCATTGACAATGAATTTATAGTAGTTCAAGTGACTAATGTTCGCTTGGTTGACGGATTCAGCGCCACAGCAACAAACAAGGTAAGGAAAGAGCCTTTTCAATTTCATTCAAGAAACTTACTCGTGAACAAACAACACTTAGATCTGCATAATAACTTGATATCACGCAGCGAAGGCCTTCCTTGCATACTGGTGAATATATCACACTGTTTTCTAGGTTTTAGGTTCACTTTCTTGGAAGTGCTTTCGATAGATAAAGAGTAAAACTAGTATTAGTACTGACATGTCTGTTATGTATGTTAATTTCATGGTTAACTTATATTGGATCGCTTCGAAGAAGCCATTTATTTGAACCCTAGTTTAAGTGTTGTTCCATATTCAAACCGTACTTATAGATAAAATGACAATATTTGCTTCAAAATAACGAAACAAATTCAGTATCATCACTAGATTGTCATTACTCACAAGTCTTTTATATTCCACGTTTAGATCACTATTATCGTCAAACAAGACGTCGAGAGCTGTGTGGAGCAGAAAGCATATCAAGCGAAGTCCGGAGTATTGCCGGTTGAGTTTCGTGATGGCTCGACATCTACGGGCACTTCAAGTTGTAAAGTCCAAGTTATGGAACTTATTAAAGACTCTTTAATTCAAATTAAACTTTGTCACATTGGAACTGACATTCTAGTTCGTAAAGTTGGTCAGTTCTTGACCTTTCATATCAGAATGCCACAACAGATTGCCAATTTACGACATACGAAAGGACTTTGTGTTGGTGGATGCCCTAGCAGAGAAATTATTGATTACAGAGAACTTTTATCTTATACGGAAGCACAACTAGCCAAAGCTTTTCCAAAAAGAACAATAACTCGTAGAGAAGCAAAGCAAAATTGTGAAGATTCAAAATTGAAGGGTTTCTATTTAGACTCTTGTGTGTTTGATCTTCTTACAACAGGAGATCGAAACTTTACTCTGGCTGCAGAGACTGCTTTGGATGATGCGTTTGAACTGGATCCGTCAGGGACCGTAAAGGATCTCACAACTTACAAAGTTACATTAGATACAGATCCAAATACGTCGATGGAGAACACACGAACTAAGTCAAAACACAACGGAGTACCAACGGCTTATTCGAGTGCTACTTTAACACTCTTTATTCTCGTAGTTTTATTCCTCAGCTTTCTGTTATAATTAAAACATTCATTTAATTGCAATGCATACATCGTTCACTCATTCGGCCACATTGAAATATACTCGTATTTTGCTTTCTTTTTTAAAGTAAAAGCTAAAAGGATATGTCGATTTTTAAGATTGAATAGGCCCTACATATGTAAATGATATCCCAGCAGAGAGCAGAATGAATTTATAAGCAAAATTGCTCTAAGATTTTGCATTATATTTCTATCGGCAAATATTTTGGAAAAAAAAGTAAAACAGGCTGGTTGAATAGTTTCAAAGTCAACAAGCTTCATTTGGTTTGTTTTGAGAAAAAATTAATTTATGGCAAGTAATATTTGAATGCACAAACTCATGCACTTGTTTCGAGATTAAAAAATATGGTTGACATTTGTGTTTAATGTTAATGTGGGATTTGGTGAAACAGCATTTAGTGTTCTCTACGTTTTTATTGCGGGATTAATTCTTCATTTTCTGTGCCCCTTGGATTGTTTTTATTCTTGATAAACGCAAAGCAACTAATTGATTCAATCTCCAATACTGATTGCCCTTTCTGGTGGTCTTCAATAACGACACTTGGGTTATCTTAATCGAAATACGATGCTCGTGAGGTACGGAAGATTGAGCGAACATGAATTATATTCTACTCAATCATGGCTTTGAGTGAGGAGCTAGCGCTGAACAAGATCAAGATTGATTACGTTGTAGTATAGCTTAGATTACAATGACCTGGGTTCAAAATCAATCTGAATTCTTGCGGAAAGCCTTTACAAACCAGGGGACTCAAAGACAGGATATTTTTGACAGATATATCTGGAGTTCATTCCAGGTTTAAAACGAAAAGTGAATCATGATAAAGCTGTACTCACGACGGGGTGCTGAAAATAAGCTTTGCATTTGTTTATTGCGAAACATATTTTAGGTTGAGTAGAGCAAACAAGTCTGCTGTAGTTGATCAAGTCGAACACATTTAGTGTTGACTTGAAGTGTCACTGTATTGATCTCCGAGTGACTTCAATATAATAGTCTATTGCGTTGCGTTATTCTTGTGGTAAGGTCACTCGAGAATCGACAAGACTTTGGTATTAATTAGCAAGCGAAATATGCGATAGTCTGATGACCGGTCCACGCGAAAGAATAACTCGTTCCTCCAATAACCAAGTAAAACTACCCGTATTGCGGTTCTCTCACTCCTGCCTTCCAATGCGGTCAAAATACGTTATCACTATTTCTGTTTACGCGCAGGTTAACATCAATAAGGCAAGGCGGTAATCAAAATGTGACAAGATCGTAAGATAGATAAGATGTATCTGGAAATACATCGAGTTTCGGTTCCAAAATAAAATGACCCTGTCATGAGGACGAATGACGAGACCGGTAAATGATGTATTGAACGCACGCTGGTCAAGTGGTCTATTTGGAGGGTTATCAGTGAAGATCATCAAATGCCTTCATCACTGTAATCCAACAAGAAAGAAAAATCTTTCATCCATGAATTACTGATAAGGATTTCGCGTTTCCGCCGTTGCGATTTATGCTTTTTGATTTTTAAGCGTTGTATTGAGAGGAGTTGAAGGGGAAGTCTTTCGTTTTCGGAAGCGATTTGAAAACTCTTACGATTTTAAAAAGCGAAATCTAAAAAAATAATAATAATAAAACAAAGTTTTTGGGAAAAACTACTTAACTGTTGTTTCACTAAGCAATTATAATTCCTTTTTAGAGTGTATTTTTAAAGGTATATTAATGTTGAACTAATTGAGTGGAGTTATTTTGTTTGCACGGCTTATTCAGTCTTCCCCGCTTATCAGTTTCGAAAGGCGGCTCTCATTTCTTCATATGTCGAGCTGTGAGTACGATTACCCATATTTATCAAGCTAAACAAAGAATGTAAGAGTGTGTTTAGTCTGTTGTATTTTAAACAGTTTCCTTGATGTACAAGTAACTGTTTTTCTTGATATGTGTGTTTAGAATTTGTCAATTTGTGCTAATTTACGGGGCGGAGCTTGCCCCCTCAACAGCCACAGACCCCACGGGTTGGAGTTAATGAATTCGCAGCCAAAATCTCCTTGATAATTCACTAAATACACTGAATTTATCAGTCAAAATTAGAAGAAAAGATCTTAGATAGTCGATGTAGGTGTTTGAAGATGGTTTTGGTTGTCGGCAAGCGAGATATGGTATTTTGTTCAACAGATGACAATCAAAGGTCACTCTCTAATCAACCCCGAGCAAACTATGCCAATTACGTTCGCTTATTGGAAAATGAGGTGTGAAAAGAAATCGATAAAACTCAAAAAGAAAAGAACTCCTGGTCAATACCAAGTCCATTCGTTAATGAATTCTCCCGTTAATAATGACTTATTTGATTGAAGTTTTCGGCGCATTTTAAAGGCTTTGAAATACAGATATAGTCTTTTTGGGAAGAATTTTCTCATCGACACTTAAAACAATGAAACGTACAGCCCACAGCCCCCCTAGTGCTGGCGATTAGACCAAAATAAGGTCTTTTGTTTACAGATGAACACGTAGAAAACACACTGCTTATAGTCAACACAAACCTAAACCCTAGAACAAAAGATCTGACATTGCAAACAGTAAGCCATATCGCTATTGTCAATGTGTTCAATACATTCACCGACCATCCATGCATATCTTGTCTCAGGTCTTCCACGAAATGCTTATTTGATTAACCATTTTATTGTTTCCGGGCAGTTGTTTGATGGAAATTCATATGACAGGAACAAGAAATAGCTTAATTCCTTCGGAAATTAAATCAAAAAGCGTCGGTATAACGATAAACAGGTCTTATTATAGTCGTCTCTAGATACACTTGATCAATGTCATTAGGCTTGTAGGGTGCAATATACCTCATGTACGGGCTATTATACCACGTGATCATAGTCTTTATATACCTGATGTATTATGTACATGCGTATTACGAAATCTTTTCTTATCCTTGATTCAACATGAACCTGCATAAAATCTAATATACAATTTACTTTTTCCTCGCTGAACGAAGTCCTAGTTCTCAACCATGCGAACGTTATGATCTTTCGCAAAAACCATTAAAACGTCGTTCATCATATGTCTCGATGTATATACAATGATCCCAGAATGCTAAAAGTATAGCGAAAGCGAGTTACGATTTTTGATTTGTCATAGTAACCAAGACAGCGGACTGAAACCTTAAAGACTTTGCCCCACGTGATGATTGACAAAGTGGGTTCGTCCAGAGCAGACGAAATGTTGTGATTATGACATTAGTCATCAGTTTACTGTTATCGAAAGTACATCATTACAATTATACTTAGAATAATGTTAAGAACGAGGCTTAAAAAACAAACGTTCTGTCGATGTCTTAGCAACACACGGCTGAACAAACTCCTCACGGGTGAGATGCACAGGTTTGTATTGACAGACGGTCTGTTATCATTCAGTTCTCTTCAAGAGTGTGATAAGTATTTTGCCAGGCAGCCGTGTTGATATCTTCAGTACTCTACAGCGATGACCTCAATTACCACTGTGTACACATTTGTCAGCCACATGCTTACAGTTGACGAAAACCACCACATGGAATTCCTGTTGCAAACAGGTCCCTATAAGAATTTTGCATGATTCTTCTCAGGCGCGGGAGGCCTGTGTTAATTAGATAACTTCATTTGATTGGTTGATTCTGGAGTACTCAGCCTTTCCTACGACTTCACGCACTTTTTCTGGACACGGGATACCTGTGGCAATGAAGGGTCCTGTGATTGGCTGTTTCGTTGGTCAGATAAAGAAAGCCTGTGCAGTCTCTTTTCTGGTTGTGTTAATCTCTAACCAATTAGAGTCACATCATGAATGTCTCTCGATAAAAATAGTCAATTGTCAAGTGGATTCGTCAAATCCTGTCATGTGATTACATGTGTGGGTCAGGGAGATGTTCAAGAGGGACTTGAGAACGAGCTATGATATCAGTACTGTTGACAGCTCACAATAACAGCCAAGGATAGCTGGTTAGGACATAAGCCTGATGTAGTCATAACATTGTCACAGCTGAACGATACATAGAAACATGAACTGAAGTAAAATATAGAACTTTGCTTTCTGTATCTTTGATACACTAACCTGTACAAGGATTTCAAACTCTTTTAAAACCAGAACATAAAAAAATTGAAACATTTCAGGATTTCCATATTTTGGAAAACTTCAGCGCAAAAAAAATATACTACGTCATAGCTAAACATGCGCAGATAGATTAAAGACGAGATGGGACACAATACACTTCACCTCCCTCATCTTCTCATCTAACGCACCCGACGTTTTAAGATTAGCATTCTTAAAAAGCTAACGATCCTTCTAGTGGTTGCCCTTAAGTTTTTACATAAGAATGACATTTAGAATCGCACCTGATTGGAGTCAGTCACGTGACAAGCAGCCAGTTGTTAAGTTAAGTACGGTTGAGTACCAAGATGACTGACTGAGTTAACTTTAAAATATTATAATTCATATACGTTTTGTATTCATAGTGAAGGAAAAATAGAACATTACAATAAGTTAGACGAAGGTTAAGAATGCATGAGGTGTGCACTGTTGTTATATGTGCGCAAGTACAGAATTTGCTTGGACAGAGCAAACATCAATTCCATCAAACAATCTCTAGGATTTAAATCATAGCACGCCTGACTCACAGATAGACACCAATACTGGAAGTGGTATTTAGAGCTGTTGTCAAAAGAATAAAGACCTGATACCAACCAAGTTCTCAGAAGATCTAACCAGTAAACTAGCTATAAACAGTTGAAGAGTTCAATCGAATATAAAACAAGTAGTGAAGGGTTGTATTCTTACCTTCCTTGCCTTCTTGAATGGTACTTAGGTGTGAATTTGCCTTTCTGATTATTCCAAAGAGCAACCAACTTCATCTAAAGTGGATAATGAAGAACTTGAATCCTCTTCTGATGCACACCAAACAGTAGTAAACATGATAAAACAAGATGGCGTACCAAGAAACGACGCGCGCATACCCTAGCACCTTTTTCTCGTGGGAATTTTGAATTCTAATTTTATACTTACTGTACATTGATGAGCAAGTTTATGCTTGTTCTTCGAACATACGCAAAATTCCTTTTTGTATTTATCTCTAATACCAGAGATGTTTTAAACTTTTCAATGTATGTTATAATAAATTTGACATTCTTATAGTAATCATGTTTTTGTTTCGATACTTTTTTTTAGTTTTTTCTTACAGGACCTTCTTGAAAATCACTATAGTAATGAAGGTTCCTTTGTTAAAATGTCGTTGTAAATAAATAAATGAGTAAAATGCTGATAGACCTCATCGCATATGTTCTCGCTTTCTTTAAGGAAAAAACGTAATTATATTCAATATGATTGTACTGAACGTAAAGAACACGAAGGTGTTCAATCCAACACCCCTAAACAGTTGTCATTGCCCTAGACCTACTCAGCCGTCCAAGCTAAGGTACCCCTATTTCACACGCAATGTTAAGAACTTAAGGCTTCTTTTCAAATAGACAAGGGAAACTTTGGACTTGCTTAGGAAATTAAGGTATTGAACCCAAGCTAGGCCAGAATGCACTGGGGTTGAACCTTCATTAAACCCATAAAGCCGGTCATCAACCAATAGAGTAGGATAGAAATAGATCAATGTAAGTTTACTCTCTATATATTTTCTTAGATAACAAAGAGTGTAAGACTGGTTGACTATCTATCGGTGTTGATAGAGACAAACGAACAAGACAAGATTAGGAAAGAATTATTATCAAAAGTTTATTGCAACACCACAAGATTTGGAAGCATTCTTTTTCCTACCGACTAAGCTTCCCAGCTGATAATTCTTACAATTCTTCTTTCTTATCTTTTTTCGATTTTTTGCTTTTCTTTTCTGCATCTAAACTGAAAGGATTAGTTGCTTTGCCTTTGATGAAATCTACGAAATCAGACACTTCTCTTCCTCCCTGATATTTTTCAGGACTGTTTTTGCTGTTCATTGGCGACCAGTAGATAGTTGGGAATCTAAAAATGAAAAAGATGTAAGTAAGACAAAAGAAAACAGTCCACACCAACCAAGAGCGTGAGGTCACTGATGATCAAATTATGGACCTCTTGTTTAGTAGGCAGCACACTAACCCGCATCCAATCCACACTTGCTCCTTAAAACAAGTGTGTGGGGTCACTGAGGATTAAACTATGGACCTCTTGCTTATCCGGCAGCCAGCACACTAACCAACCAAGCCGCACTGTCCTTAAAACAAGTGTGTGAGGTCATTAAGGATCAAACTATAGACCTCTTGCTCAGCAGGCAGCATACTAACCAACCAAGCCACACTTAAAACAAGTGTGTGAGGTCACTGAGGATCAAACTATGGACCTCTTGCTCAGCAGGCAGGATACTAACCAACCAACCAAGCCACACTATCTAACTTCTAAGCATCAGTTTTATCACACACAATAATCATTTTTAACCTACCCTTCAACATTGTATGGGCTTGGTACATCGTTAGCTGTGGCATCCATCTTTGCGATTACTATATCTTTAACGTTTTTGAGTTTTTCTCCAAGTTCATTATACTTAGGTTCCAGTGATTTACAGTGACCACACCAAGGAGCGTAGAATTCGATAAGAACATCTTTACTTGGATCACTGACGATTTCCTTAAATGTTTTACCTACGACAACCTGCGAACAATGAATAAACGTATGAATATCAATACAACGAATGGCCGTGGCTATCGTAGTTAAACTTTACGGTAAAGTCTTAGAGGAAGCTATAGTATATAATGGCTTTCTAGCTAACAGACACCTTGAAATCATCCTAGCTAGATCATACACTACTGTAGCAGGAATGGCAGGACACGAAGACAGCATCACTGAAAGCCACCCACCTTCACAGGGCCATCGTTCTTTTCAGGAATCTCTTCAGATTTGACATATGGACTAAGTTTACCATCAAAATAATCTTTCAAAAATTGTTTGAAGGTATCAACACTGTAGGAAACAAATACAAAAATCTAAAAAAAGTATATTCAAATCAAGCAGCTTCAATATGAGTTATGCCAGATATTTTAGGGGGGATGGGGGTTCAATATCATAGAAGTTAGACAACAATTATCATAACTAATGAGGCTGGGTGTAGTGAAGTGAATATAGGCCCCCCTTGCATTAAATCCCAACTTGGGGCTAAAAGCAACCAAAAACATCAAAAAAGATTTCAATCCTCAAGAAAAGAGAAGTCTCTTGTTATGACAAGCAGATTAGGGATTAGTGCAAGGGATAGCAACATTGAATAGAACATGTGCCCCTTGTTTGAATTGGAATTTTGAAGTATTGATTTTATAATAATAAAATAGCTCGAAAACATAAATCCAAAAATGAGTCCCATTTTACTTCATGCCTCCTTCATGAAGAGAATTTCCAATTTCAATTTTTGAATTCTCCAAATTTATATTTAAAATCTTGAAACTTTTTATCCTACATAAAAGCATGTATGGTGATGTGGCTTCCTTGAAAAATAAAGTTTTCAAAAGATGCTCGGAGGTGATCTTACCTGAATTTCTCAGCTGTCATGAGATATTTATCTCCAACTTCATTTTTTATTGTTGCGACAGGTTCATCCTTTGGACTAATGCCAAAGCTGTCCAACAGACGTTGAAAATCATTACCATTTGCAATAGCATAAGTCATAGCCTTGGTATCTTTAAAACTGTTTGCAACCTTTAGAACTCTGTTACGCCAGTAGTTGGTACCTATTAGGTTGAATGGATAAATAGTTATTTATAAGATCCATGTTCTCTTGGAAATAAACAAGGGTGCTGCAGGGATCCAGTGCATTAATAATTATTTTGTCACTTTGCTTTATTGGATTGCCCAATAGATCTCTGGTTGGCAATTTAAATAACTATCAACCAAGACAAATTCCATTCAGTCCAGAAGGTGTTTAATGGTTTGATCTGTGAGTTAGCCATGCCCTGACTTAGATCAGCCCAGAGGTTGTTTCAGGGTTCTATCTGTGAGTTAGCCATGTCCTGACTTAGATCAGCCAAGAGGTTGTTTCTTGGTTTGATTAAATGAAGGTTATCAATCCCTTACCTTTAGCATTTCGTTTATAATCCACTTTGTAAAAAACTGTGCACAGCGGCATTTTAAACTGATCTTCATTGTCAGGTGTCATGTGACCAACTAAACCATGAAGTTTGGCTTTTAAGAACTTTTTAATGTAGAAGTCCTCAGGCGATCCGCTGTACACCTCCTTTGGAGGCTCTAGTTTAGTGTGGAGTCTTCGAGGTTTGAATATTACAACTTCACTGATGATAAAGACAAAAAGTTAAGACTATGATTAGAGATATCAAGCAATTTATTGTGTAAGTCATAGAATAAAAAAGAATAGTGTCCCTTGAGCTGCTCTAACAGGAAAATGATGGCAGCAAACAGCCCTTCTTATACCTGAATAGATCTTTTTCAAATTCATAAAACACAATGTGTACAGCAGTTCCAGAAATCATCCACATCCACCCCACAGAGGAATTTCCATAGAGTTTGGGGATAAAGAACGAAAATTACAGAGAGAAAATTACAGACTTTGTATGGAAGAAAATTGAAATTTCCTGGGGGTAGGGGATGTCTTAAGAAAATCATCCATGAGGGGCATATACGGAACCGCATATACACAATACCTAGGGTTCTTTGATTACAGACTCATTAACTCAGCAGGGTAAGCCACTTTCACAATTACACACTTCAACAACACAAACACTTTGGAATGCATGATAATTTGCACAAATTTGTGGTTAACCCTGAGCAACAGAGTTTCAATACTTGAGGACTAAAATGGTGGGAGTTTAAGAATATTCTATGTAAACAAACACTTACTCTTTGTGTTGGAATTTCTCCATGATTTCTACATTGGTCGTATGTGCAAATCTATACTTGTCCCTTAAGTCATTAGCAGTAGTTATGAAGGCTTTTCTAAGGTCATCATCTCCACCAGCAAAGAATCCTTGAATATGAAAAGAACACAGAGTTAATATTACTCTACATGATGAAACACAAATCAGGCATTTTTCAAGAACAACAAAAATGAAAATTGTATTGAAATAATTATATAAGGCTGAGATTGATTTTATCTGGCAGTTATGTCTTCCCATTTCAGACCATGTCATGCACAGCATTCCTTTGAGTATTATTTCCTTGTTCACTGGCAGTAGTCAGGACAATATATTAATATTGAAGTACATGAAACAAAAAGGAGAATTTCAAGCAAAAAAACTATTCTTGAGAGAATGATGTGTGTGATCTGAAATTGGAAAACATTACACCTAGATTATGTTTCTTTTTATTGCAGCATATTCACCCCACATTGATAAGATTCGTGGCATTTTCAGGATGGCTATATTTTAACTACCAAAATACCTTGCACACTTTATTTTGTTCAGTTAGTTAGTATCAATTATCTTACTATTCTCATGAGGAAATACAAATTTGAATAAGAAAGAAAATTTGTGAAGCATCTTGAATTGGTAGCAGGAGTCAAATGACTCCATCATGCAAACATAACATTTGATACCTGCAAATCTCCAGAGAAAGACCAAAAAATCTCATGTTTACTTGTATTGTATATCTTTATGATGTGAAAGTACCAGTAAACAATATTCATTCAACTCACCAATAGTAATAGCATCTTCCAACTCCATAACTTTATGCATGTCAGACATTGAGACAAGCTCTAAGAATAAAGTTACACATTATGAAGACATTAACATTCCTGTCTAATAAATAAAAATATTTAACTCATAGATATTGTCTTATTGTTATCAACCTCTTATTAGTAATGTTATTTTTTCATTTGTTGGCCTAAAAACCAAAATCTCAAGAGAAAAAGTGGCACCTCAATTTTGCAAATTTTATCCATTCTGATTGGATAACATTTTCAATCAGATCAGATAGTTACCTTTAGAACTTGGTCCAGCCTGCTTCTTCATGTACCCAACAATACCATCTAAAAATAAATAATATGCATTAACCCTTATCAATACTAATTATATTAATATTAAATACTACCTCATAATGCAGTAGAACGTCTATGAAGTGCCCACCCTCAGGGTATCGTTAAGTGGCTATTATATACGTAGAGGCTTTTATTTCAGCTTGGTAAACATTAAACAGCACTGCCACATGAGGGAGAATATTTATCGAAATACCTTTTGAATGTAGGTGTTACAATATAGGACCAATGTCAACTCTCATCTTTCTCATTTTGAAAATTATTTTTTATTTCTATTATCTATCGTTATCTTCAAAATTCTTATTAATTCTTATTAGAATCTTTTTAGAATTTTAGAACCTATTGTAATTGGGGAAAACAATTTATTAGTCCAACTTCTCTTATTTTAGAATGCTTTTAGGAAAAGCTAAAATAACGTAAAATATAAAACACTCACTGGAATCGCGAGGGCCATCATAGTCTTTAGAAAATTCACCATTCCTGAAAATCTTTAGTGTTGGGTACCCAGAAACTCCATGTTTGCTGCAAGAGTCTTTTCCTTTCTCAGTACAATCAACCTATTCATATAATAATTGTATAATAAATGATAAAATATTCAATAACAATACAGCTGCTAATTATCGGACTATTGTATTTATACAATTAGACAAACAAGCTTGCAAAATGTCGATATAAAAGCAAAATCCTGATTAAATCTTGCCTCTACCTAGACATCTCAGAACTCTGTTCCTCTTCATATTTTTCCCGTTTTTTCATTTTTTGAAAGATTTGACAAACTTGTAATTTCATTGCTAATTTTTGAGCACAAATCCCAAATTATTATAACTCATAGCCCCTGTTTTAATCATTAATTCATTTCTTCAATTTAAATTCATGACATTTGAAGAAAGTACTTCTTAAAATAAATTCAATATCCACAAATGAAGCGCATTTGGTAACTAATTAATGCGAATGTATAAATATCAAAATTGTCCTTAACTTGATGTGTGACAATATTATGATATAATAACACACCTTGGCAAGAGCAACAGGAGGATCTGCTTTTTTCAGTGTAGTGGCTGCAGTTTCGTACTCTGGTGCTAGTCTTTTACAATGTCCACACCTAAACAACACAGTAATCAAGTAAATAAAAACTCAAAAACTCCACAAATCCATCAAGTAATAAAGCTTGTTTCTAACTTACCAAGGGGCAAAAAACTCTACTAAAATTATGTCATGTCGGCTAACTTCTGCGCTAAATGAACTATCCTCTAATTCTATGACATCCGAAGAATACACAGAACCTAGAATAGCAAGAATCAATCCAATACAAAGTTGCATTTTGGAGAGTTCAAGGATCCAACACTTTCTAATTCCTCAGATTTTATGTTTCAAAGTGAAATCCACGTTGATCGAAGTTTCAATGAAGGAATCAGTGGCGCCTCCTGATTGGCTTGTTAAAAAACACGTGCTAAACAGTTGGCGTTAGTTGATTGGTTAACAAAGGATGGTTTCCAGGTTACCCGAGGGATTTCCGCGGGAATTCCGAAGAAAGATACTTTCCACGTGGATAAACTTGCATAGCGGTACTTGCTTAAAAACGTTTGCTCAATAACCTTTCAATGAATATCTTTTATATCAAAGGCTCTCTGGCTTTCAACTAAAAGACGTTTTTTTCGACTGGGCTGCCACAGGGAACCCAGTATGTAATCATTGGGAATTGAACTCATCAAAAATCTTTATTTTGCTGTGATTTTTTGCAATTCATTGGACAATATCATCATAAAATACATAAAATTGAACAATAATGTACTAGTAAATTTATAGTCACAACAATCTCTCGATGAAAGTTGAAAATTGTACTTTATTAGAATATTATTAATTCATTTGAATATTATTTATTCACTGGAGTAAATATGGGGAAATTAGATTGGAAAACTATTGAAAACATTTCTTAAATAATTCTTTGAGAAAACTATAAATAACGAAAATGTCATAGATACACGGTACCGACGATCAAGCCGACAGGCATGACAGTAATAGCATATACCTTGATCCAAGGTCGTCTTCAGATTTAAATTACAAATATTTTAAGAAGTGCTGCATAAAATAAAGAATGTAAAAGCGAGTAATCGTGTGACAAAATAACTGAAGCACAGAATGACAGACGGTAAATATTATCTGCTATTTCATGGCATTTATCCACAAGCATTAGGTGAGATCTGTGTGAATGTCCAGCCATTCTCGTTGCAACCGTTTCCATACTGTTGTTGAGCCTGGTTCCACAGACCATTAGGTGCACGGTGATCATTCTGTTGCTGTTGGCTATCATTGAGAGCCTCATCTACGTAAGATTTAATGTTACCTGAAACAAATGCGCCGGGACATTGGTTTGGTTAAGTTGAAGTATAAACTGAACCATATAGCGTATTGCTTGACCCAAGCCCTTGCAAGGTCTTAAGGGAACATTTGCGCTCGTATTGCTTTTACAAACAGGTATTCTTAATGTGACGTGCTCCCATCCCTTTCTTTTCCCTTTACGTTCGTTTGTCCTTTTGTCATGTGAGGAAAAGCGCAGTCCAGATTTCTGCACCACCCCTCCCCCCCACCAGGTCCCTGTTGCAGCTAGATCACACCCACCTTCATCCTGAGGTCCTTGATAGTCACCAGCATAGTTGCCATATCTGAAGACCTTAAGTGTAGGCCACTGATGAATTCCAAACTTGACGCCGCAAGTGTAGCGACCTTCACCGAAGCAATCCATCTTTGAAAGAAAACAATCCTTGGTCACAAAGTTTATTAGAATCCATTTCGAGGCTCTGGGGTCAATAAACTAGGCAATTCCTGGACTTTTCAGAGGTATTGGGCTATAGACCCCTTGCACTGAGGAGTCCTGAGAGGAATGGTTCTGGGGGACAAAACGATGGATGCGGATTCCTGCATAAGGGAGACGGCCTATTGTTTTGTCTTCCAGAACAAATCCTCTAGGAATTAATCATCTATACAAGAGATCATGGTCTCTTGATCTATATCAGGTATTAATCAACAGTTATTAATCTATCTGTAAAATATGGAACATAAAATAACCTTTGCCAAGACGTATTTCTTTTCTCTAGCCAGATCTCTGGCTGCTTTATCGAAGTGAGGTTTCAAGTTGGAACAGTCGCTGCACCTACACACAAAGAGAACAGACCATAAATAGTAACAGTGACGCCATCAACAATATAAAAAGAACAGTTTGCCATTCTTGCATCGAGGAAATCTTCAAAACAATTTACTGATTCTTGAGCAATCTTTATGGCAAGGTTTTATTGTTTTCTTTTCTGGTCTTCTGTTTTTCTTTCTATCAGTAAAAATAAAATTACCATGATCCAAAGATAAACTAGAAGGCGTGATTTTAATATTATGATTTAAACAGGTCAAGCGAGAAAATATTCAACTAACTGCCATTCTCCTAACAAAGGGCTGCATGTATTGATTGTGAATGTAGCACAGATATTTGGGGGGTTCCGAGTGCAAGCTTGGCTGATGACACTGAAGCAAACTCGTACACCAGGTACCGGTGTCTAGTGGTCATTAGCCAAATTTAAAATAGCATAAACAAGAAGGTAAAACTGCAGATTAAATTGTGAGAACAAAAGAGGCGGCGATGGACTACTTCATCTGAACTGAACAGATCTGGAACCAGAAAAAGAGTATTTAAATGTTTATCTTACTGACCATGGAGCGTAGAAATCAACCAACATGACGGCTTTGTCTTTTAAAAACTCATCAAAGTTTTGATCTGTCAGAGTGAACACTGGATCACTTCGGGGAGCGCTCAGAGTTGGCACAGACAAACATACGGAAAATATCACCAGGATACGAATCATTTTGGACAAGAAAACTCGCTTTCTTACTAATTGTTAAGATAATGGAAGACCAGAATAGTTCCAGGAATATTGATAGTTTTGATGTGAGTCTTACTACCGTGATATGAACTTGCTTTGTGATTGGTTAATTTAGAAGTGTTTTGAGTTATCCAATGATTTCATCAGCAATATCACACTCGTGCCATGTAAACAAAAACAGCGATGGTAAACATGTTTAACTATTCTTGTTCTTACTCCTGAAGCTTTGAGGTTGAAAATACTCAAAATTGCAACAACAACAAAACACAAACAAAGTTTGAACTTTTGAGTCAAAGTCAAATGGATTCAAGAAAATAAAGAGAGAAAGAGATAAGGGAACAAAGTGTTTGATGACCTCGTTCTGTTCAGGACAGGTTGTTTGTGTTTATCATAACAGGTGGATGTAATGCTCTCTTGTGGAGCGATTGCTAGTCCAATGCGCAAATGAAACTTAAAGTTATCTTAACATGTCTTGTGATCTTAAGCAATCAGACCCCATCCAATCACATCGTTTAAATTAACAGTGTGCTTGAGAAAGTTAGTCATTTTGGTCTCACGATACTGTTGATGAGATGTAGTTGAAAATACTTTTAAATCAATACCCTAAAACACTGTACTTTTAAAGGCACGGCTAACTAATAGATAGAATTTTGCGTTAGGTTCGCTGAGGAAGAAAAACCGAAGATAAACCCTCAAATCAAGACAGCCACCCTAACAACTGAACTCTTTTTCACAAGTGCTCTCGAGGTGCTGGGGATTAAACCCAAAACCACAGGGGTGAGAAAGAAGTATACTACTACTACACCACCTGACCCTTGATTCCCAAAAGGCTGAAATACTAACGCATGCTCTTGTTAAGAATTTTATTTCGTTATAAAGATATTCTTTAAAAAGTATTGAAATTTTACGAATTCTTCTACGAATAAGGAGAAGTAAGAGAATCAAGAGGTCACGTGACTAGTTTGTCCTCGTGATGTTGGTTGAATATAATTAACAGATTTATTCAATGCTATTTACTCAAATATAATATTGGTGTATTATCGTATACAGCAGATTTCTTATGGCTTTGGAAACTTGCGGTACAGACGTGCCGTAACGTGACGGCGCCATTTAGAGCATTCTGATTTGCTGAGTAGTTATCTCACGCGCTGTTATTGGTTGAATTCCGTGCCGTGCCGTTTCAAAGTCATATGAAATCTACTCTACTTTAAAGTGATGCACCGATTCGCTCGTTGAGCTCATAGGGAATTTTTAAAAATAAAACCTCATGCTGGTAACGCTGTACTATTGTATCATCACCATGGTTACGATTTATATTGCCATAGTTACGCTTCGCCACCTGCTTTGACATCAGATTTCTTATTACTTTTAGCACTGTTTCCTGAACCAGAACCTGAACTATCAGAATGGGATCCAGACCCAGACCCGCTCATATTATGATCAGCATGTTGTTCTCCCCCTGACCCACTGGCGTGACCGTCAAGTCCTGAGCCACTTCCTGCTACATCCAGGGTCTTGGTTCCGACTGGGTCATCAACTTTCGACACAGTCTTCACATTGGCTACCTTGCTATCCCCAGTAGATTTCAAGGCGTCTTTGATGGCGTTCTCGATATCATGCTTTAGATCCTTGATTGATGTTTTATCAGTATCACTCGATGGTGCTTGTGTTTTAACTTGCTTAGGAGCATCATTGGTAACCTGGCCCTGAGGCTGGCCGGTTGGTTCCTGGATCTGGGGTTGCGTAATTTCAGTTGCTATTTTTTGAGGCTTGGGTTGGATAAATGAAGCTTTGTCTGCTTGATCTTCTTCTTGTTTTATCGCTGCGTCTGACACTTCTTGGGCTTCCTGTGGTGGTTGAGCGATAAAGCTTCTACTATAAGGTTGCTGATATTCCTGTAAATGCTGCTGCTGTTGCTGCTGTCGTTGTACATGCTGCCGTCGTTGTACTTCTTGTAATCTTTGTCGTTGCTGTTGTTTAAAGGTGAAGTATCTCTTGTAAGCAGCGGAGTATGGCTGCCTGTAGGGCTGAGTTTGGTAGGCTTCAGGTTGTGGCCTGTATCCCTGCCGACCATATATCGATCCACGGCGGAATGCTGCCGATTGATGAGCCGGTTGGTATAGAGGTTTTGGTCGGTATACAGGGGTTCGGTATGTACGAGGGTACTTCCTTTGAAAGCGATTGGTCGATTTATTTTTACGTAAGAACGCTTTGGCCTTCAGGACGGCAGATGGGTTGACCGGTTTACGAATAACGTGTTTGACGAAACCTGCTTTGTTCTGGTTCATTTTTGCAGCGTCAACCATTTTTTCTTTGTATTCTTTGAGTCTCTTCTGCCAGTTCTTGTAAGCTGCGATCATTTTCAATTTAGCCCTCAATATTTCTAATGCTAACAAGTTACCTCCAAATTTCCTTGCAGCCGTGGAGTCACTAGTGGGTCCAACGTGGAAGTTGGGTGCTTTTGCTTCTACTTTCGGTTGGTTTGCAAATGGCGCCACGGCAGATTGTTGATTGGCTGGTTGATTGCCGCCATAGAATGAATGAACCAATGAGGGACTTGGTCCAGGTGCTGGTGCTGATAAAGGACCACTGAAATAAGAAGGAGCAGCCTGGCCTGGATTTGGAACCTGGTAAACCTGGGGGTGAGGAGCTGGTTGGAATTGAAAAGGATTGAAGTATCCTTGAGGACTGGCGCCTAGTGAGGCTGCAAAGGATCCTGGGCCGTTAGTGGTCAGCGGTGCTCTTTGGGCTCTTGTTTCTGCCACGGAGTCCATGTATGTTAGAAGGTCATCTGTCGAGACAAATTATATGCATTATACTTTTGAACAAAACCCAATATATTTGACTCTAATTCAACGTTTGCACGTTATCGCGGCCATGCCATATTGATGGTGTTATTAGCTTACTTCGTTAATACCATCAACATTGCCGTCATTTTATTTGCTTGCAATTATCAGTTTTTATTGTGTTGTAAAATACTAACTCGTAGTTCTGCCGCCAATATAATCTCCGCTGTACTTTCCAAATTTGAAAAGTTTCAACGCAGGGTAACCTTGAATATTGAACTTCTTGCAGAGAGCTTCATTTTGCGGTGCAACACAATCGACCTGGAAACAAAAAAAATACAGCAGAAAGGAAATATAACTTTGTTTAGAACTGAGAAGAAGTGTAATCACTCATGGAATATAACTTATTGATCATTTTGCATTACACCAGGTGTCTGAGAGGTGTCAAGCAGATGATGTACCTTTGCAAAAACAAACTGATTCTTCGCTGCTAATCTGTTCGCTGCATCTTCCATTTCTGGAGCGAGATTTTTACAATGCATACACCTAAAAAATAACAAAGGAATTAGTTCTGGCCAGAACAGCGTTAGGCTTGCAACAAAAGACATAAATTCTTGCCACGCCCTGTATGTAATGGCTGAACCGGAACCTGCAGAATTAGACACAAATGTTAAAACAATCTAACAAGTTTTCTGAAATGAAATTATCTTTAATCCATCCAAGAAAGTGGAAAATAAATCACTGTCAATGAAATAAAAAGAGAAATTCGTTTTTATTGTGCGATTTCACGAGCACTCGGTATGATTTGGATTTTTGAATAAGATTTCAAAAACTGGGTTTGGAAAATTAGAAATTTTGATCAGAAGTTCAGCTTCTGGTTTGAGTTTAATGAAAAAGCCTGCTCGGTTGAGTTTGAGTTTGACTTGCTGCAAGGTTCGTGGCGTGGTACGTGGCGTCTTTGCTAAGTGTCAAGTTCTATTGTCTTCTTATTTAAAACGATCTTAAGGACAAGTCAAGCGTGAAACATGATTAAAAACACTACCTACCAGGGCGCAAAGAAATCCACCAACATTACATCTTTATCTTGCAGGTAATGGTCAAACGTACCAGAATCAAGATCAAAGACAAAGCTTGCATAGCTTGAGGCTACAGCAGCAAGAAGCAGCAAAATGCAATAGAGGGAGCGCATGTTGTAAGCTTGTGGACATTGAAGAACTTGTGTACAAGATGGCGAGAAGTCAACATTTGAGCTAATGACTGACACCTGTTAACAGGTGGTATAACAAGACACTTTGAATGAGAGGCGAGTTGTTTTGATGGAATGACGTGCTGACTGTTGACCTGCCTCTGGCAGTGAATGTAAGATAAACTGCCATATTAGTTGAAGTTTACAAGACCAATTGACAGGGCACTCTGAGTCAATACATATATATAAATATTGACTTTCCTGGGCGCGGGGCACCATCTTGGAAACACATTCAGTGGAATTACTTGGTTAGTTATTTTTATGGTGCTTAAAAGGACTAGGAATCTTTATCAAGTTTAACGATATTTGGAATATGTAACGAGATACTGGCAACTTTTCTATGAAATGTAAGAACAATTTTTTAGAAATATGAACACATTATAAACTTTAAAAAAGGAAAGTGAATTATCGGTTTTATTTTTGAAGTATTTTTCTTCTCATTGAATAACAAACAGAAAGTAAAATTACAACGTTGGCTAATTGTCTTCTTCGTGCTTCAGACTACTGGGTTCTAGAGCTTGATTTTCAAGAATGATAATAATGAAAACTATTATAAAAAAACTACCTTAAACTAAAAACCCCATAAATAAAAGAAAGTATAAAAGACATTGGATGGAAAGACCTCCCAGTTGCGGGTTGGGCTCTGTCAACCATCTTCTCGTGTTTATAAAGTTCTTTCTTGTTAATCTATAATCTATTTCATTGTCAACGATAGCATAATACACAATTGAGCTTTTCGGTGCATCCGGGATAACGGCGTCCTTGTGACATCTAGTGCATCCGGGATAACGGGTGCTAATATACCAGACGTACCTCTGACATTTAGTACATCAGCAATGTTAGGTGTCAATCACCCACCCGTTGCTCTGGTATATCTAGAAAGTTATGTTTCTCTGACCAATCAAGTGCCAATATTTTGATATTACTACATAGAACTTCACATATTTAATGATGTTTTCCAATTGCGTGCCATTTTTCGATATTTAAGTAAGGATGATGTAAAACCTGCTCCCAGTGTCTGTACTGTGGTTCATTCGGGTCAGCAGTATATCCCAATTTAATCATGCCTATTTTTCTTGTACTGCGAATCTTCCCATGACTCTTCACTTTCATGCTCACCATGACTTGAGGAAGCTTGTCGTCTTCAATCGCGAACTCAAATACTGCGTTGTATTCGGGATGACAGCTTTTGGGTATGACATTCGTCTTTTTGGAGTACAGTTTGTTACCAAGGAGGAGTATGTCTACCTTTACGAACGAATCTAATGGAAAACGAATAGCATAAATAATTAACGTGCCTATAAGATTTTTCGCTTTCTATAAGAGACTAAGGATTGAGTCAGAAGGAGTTAATTGCCCTATTTCACTATGACGTCACTGCTTGTTTCTGTGGGGGATGGGATCGCCAAATCCAGTAGAAAATTCAACAAAATTTGCTCCTAGCGATTTCAACAGTTTAATCTAAAATGGCCTGGTTTTCACATATAATATGTACTATAAAATATTCTGAGCGTTTGCTGGCTATTCTACTTCTCTTCGTGGATTGATACGGGGTTTAGAGCAATTTTCGGTGAATTTGCGTTGATTTGACCCCCGACGACGACCATGATCCCTTGCGTTTAAACAATAGATTGTTTTGATATGACGTCATAGCGAAATAGGGCAATTAGTTACCAGGGGGTCCTCGGTTTCCAGATGGCAAGTCACGTGCACACTCTACACCAATCGTCAACTTTTTATCAGCTGGACTATGAAGCATGGAAACGAGCAGTTCGCCATTGTTGAGCTCGTCGTCATCCTAAAATAAAGTCATTAAAGATTTGACGTCAGCAAGGTCGTAATAATAGCCCACTTATGAGCCAAAAAGTAGGAATATTACGCTAAGGTTGGGTGATATTGATCGAGGTTTGATTCGGGGAGTTATTCTATTATATAATAACTCAAGTTTTTTCCTGTTCTGTGGAATTCCGCATTCTATGTATTCCTGTTTACCAGCGAAACGTTCATTTTGACGAGCAGAAGAAATGCGTGAGAAACGTTCTGGAACAAGATTCAGAAACGACCGGAATGACTTAAAGAAAGAAAATCAAAATGAAAGGAGCTATAGTCGTGATGTGTTTTGCACTGGAATGAAATATAACTTTTAAAATCCAGCTCAACTTCCTTGAACATTTCCTTTTGTAAATTGAGTTTTAATGTATGAAGGACTAGCTTCCGAAACGTCAGTAAGTTTTTTCATCTTTGAATCACGGTGTAAAATTTACCATTTTATCATTACTGTTTCATTAGAAACGTCGACGTAGCTCACACTAGTTTTTAGCTAGTTATCTCTTCTGTCTGTATGCATGGATGGATGCATAAAAAGATGAATATGAATAACTGATCATGAATTTTACCTTACGCCACTGGAAAAGCTTGACTTCGTCAATGTCTTCAACTTCGTTTAGTCTAACTGTCTCAGTTGTAAGGAAATTATAAGGTACGGTCGAGAGCGGGTAGTACGCCACACTTATTGGTGAATCAGTAATGTTGTTCTTGATCGTTAACTTTAAGGTCCCTACTCTCATTTGATTGGATGTCAAGCCATGAATCGTGATCTGTTGGTTGAATTCAGGATCTGTTGTTGCCTCTGTTGGATTTGTCTTATCATGCCATATTTGCTTACCATCGAATACCACAGCTATTGAAACAACAAGCTCCATTAGATCTTCACTACTTCCCGGCTGATATACTTGAGTTCCTCGTATAATATGAATTTGGAGGTTTCGAAAATCTTGGTCGTAATACAAAGAAAATTCCAGTTTACCGAGAGGGGATGTTGATGATCTGTGTATGGCAGCGATCCTTTTCCCCCTCTTTTTTTGAATGTTCTCCAAGTTTTCGATGGCTTGGTTGTTAATAGCGTATATTGACGGTGGTGATGTCGGTGTCGGACTGAGCTTCCTTCGTACTTGAGCACTTTGAGTGATCAACTGATCAAGAGGTACTGAACTTCGTCTTCCCTGCCTAATATCTTTCGGAATAGGTGATTTACGCTTTTCTAAAAGTATATCACTGCTTATTGAAGAAGGCAAAACTGGTTCCTGAACGTGTAGAGGGTAGCAAGGAATATCAAAAGCTGGTATTGAGTCTGGTTTGATGATCAGATTTTGCTTGGCTTGATCGTAAGTCTTATGATGTTTGGTTTGCTTGATATTTTTAGGTTTTTTCTTCAATCGGATGAAAATAGTCCAGTAGATAATACCTACGAGTATTCCAGCACCAATACCACATGCTACTCCAACTAATACTATGAAAAAACATCATATTATAAAGTGTAAATCACTGGCTACATGTTCGCAGCATAATCAAAAGTAAATCAAATTCACTTCACTTTTACGTACCTTCGGTCGTTGTCATTCTAACTCAGTCTTGTCTTGAAATCCTAAAACACGCTAGCATTGTATTATTAATAATAGTTAGTTAATAAACCATTAGTAAATTCTTATCCTAGCCTAGTAGAATTGGTAAACTTTAAGCTTGCCATCTTGTGTTTTAGACATGTCTAAGTTCCGTCGCACTGAGCATGCATTTAAATGTTTTTTAACTAAGTTCAATTGGAGTTTTAAGGCCAATCAGCGATAGATACTTGTAAGGAGTGCTCGCTTGATTACTGTAGTATGACTGTGCTAGTGAATATAGAATTTTTAAAGGTATATTAAACTATGGTCATGAATATATTAGCACGCTAAGGTCGATACCCGACCAATCATGGTATTATTTACAAATTGAAGATTAATTAATAGTTATTAATTCGCGGAAAATCCAGGCAAATATTAACTTACATAACGAAAGAAAACGAAAACACAAAATACGACAAAATATGATCGCAAAGCTGGAAAACGTTTTGAATTTCGCACAAACGATAAATGGTGACGCAGGTGAAATATTTTTAGAACAATGTTTTTCCTTCTAATTGGCTTTGATTGGCATTTATTAATTATTAGTACTTGAATAGGCCATTCCGTTATAGAAAGAGTGCCCTTAGACTAGAGGTCTAAAAGAATCGAAGCGTCAGTCGATCTCTGGCTATTAAAACAATACCAAAGATTGGAACCAAAACAACATCGCACAATCATCCGATACAGTGGATTTAAGGTTGTGATGGAGGAAAGTCTTTTAGAATGTAGGTAAATATTTCATGTTGCATGGTGTAATATGTACCTCGAAGGGGACCCCTTGTCCTTTTCCCCCCAGCACCACCCCGCGGGCAAAATCTCGAGTAATAAGAGAAATTAAAAATAGCAAGATTATAAGTAAATAAATTTACAAATAATAAATTTACGGGCCAAATTTTACAACAAATGCATGAGATACACTAAGCAATTGCATTTGTTTAAAGTTCTTTAACACCGTGCATTTGATATTGCTCGACTTCACTTGCATATTAATTAAATAATGAAAGAATGTTCTAAGACTGCCTTAAAAGTGAAGACAGACGTCAGAGCAAAACAAAGGTGTCATCATATTTACCGAGAAAATAAAAACATGCCCACCATGAAAAAAAAAAAAAACTTGTATCAGTGTTGTCAAGCTGTTATTAACTCTTATCGATTTTTAAAAATTTCGTGGTTTTGAAATTTATGAATTTTAAGAGGAAGAGTGACACTTCAGTTTGGAAAAAAAGTTCTCGATTCTGATAGGCTAACAATTGTTGTCGGATCACCTGACTTAACACAGTGACAAAATGAGCGCGAAAACACGTGAGCAATCATCAATCTTAAAATTAAAGTAAAAATGACGACTTAGAAATAGCAATTAATTCCTCCATTTCTTTTTATTTGATAAGTAGCACCAATCTACTTGAATTACAACAAGAACGACTTACCAAACAATAGGAAAAACTGAAATCACCAGAACAAAACTACTCATTACTTGCATACAACACTACCTTGCTCGAAAGTAGCAATATGCGATTATTTATGCCCATTAATTTATTATATATTTGTTTGGTCGTCATTGAAATCAGTGATCATAGCTCCGTCCTTGCGTTACGACGGAAATTGTGACGTCAACGTAAGGTGGGAATCCAACTCAGTTTTTCCTGTTATGAAATTCATTACGATTTAGACAAATTATCCGTTCTACAAACCCTGGAATATCTTCGCTAGTTTGTTTGTAGTTTATTTATTCTGTAGAATATTAATGGTGGATTTTTTGATTCGATTGAAATAAAGTCAGATGGAAAGAGGGTTTACTCTTTTGGTAATTTTTTCCAGCTTGTTCGCTCGTAGCTCCGATAAGGGCATGAATACTTCACCAATGACATAGACATTGTCCTGGACATGATCAAAATCCAGCACCACGAAGTGAACCGTACATTCTCGTAGTTTGTTGTGCACAAACCCCGGGATAATAAAGGTTTCATTGAACACAGGGCTGACTGTACGCGACACTTTTCTCGTCCATTGCCACTGAAGCATCTCGGGTAGAATTCTCATTTTTACACTGCAGTTTGGTGGGCGCAGAAAACTTTCATCTGGTGTAGGGATCCCTGTTACTTGAATGACTGTCACATGCAGCTCTTTACTAGCTGTATCGTAGAACATCGATGTTTCCATAATACATTGATGGAGTTCACTAGCCTTGTTCAGGAGACTCTGGCTCGGGTGTATCAAATCCCCTGGAGATATATTTGAAGGCAAACTTAGGCCTCTAGTTAGAGGTTTTTTCTTTGTTACAAGTGTTGCATCATCTTTGGATTTTCCTTTAATTTCCTCTACATCTTCAAGGACTTCGCTCTTCTCGCTGCCTATTTCACTCCCTTCTTCTTTTATCACATCCATAGCTCGAAGATCATACGGTTCAGTGACTCGCACTCGTTCAGCTCCATCTTCAGAATCTTGTTCATAGTCCTCTTCTTGTTGAGTGAGTCTGTACAGATTTGGTTGTACAGGAACAGGTCTTGTGTGAGATACAAAGCTTTGTGGAGGTGAAGAATAATACTCAATTGATCTTCTGGGTCCAACAGTATCGTA
Organism: Actinia equina; assembly: GCA_011057435.1. Taxonomy (NCBI): domain Eukaryota; kingdom Metazoa; phylum Cnidaria; class Anthozoa; order Actiniaria; family Actiniidae; genus Actinia; species Actinia equina. The sequence goes on from WHPX01000033.1 coordinate 176,842, forward strand.
AGACTTACTTCTCTTGCGATAGCATAAAAAGGCAAGGCAAACTACGACAGCTCCGGCGATGAATCCCAGTAAACAACCCAATACAATTCCTAATATACTTGAATCCTATATTAAAACAACAAGTATAGTTTATTTTAGAGTCGAAATTCTCGTTCAAAAACTTTAAATCTCGACCGAATGTGTCTTCATATAATTAATTATATTTAGTGAAATGTTAATTAGGTATTTTTGGTAAGACATCAGGATTTTGAGACCCCTAAACAACGTAAAATACTCACAGACATATTTAGATTCGTCTTAGCATGTTTCCCGCTCTTTTTGCGTCGACCTCAGACCAGTGAAGGATTCAAAACATCGTAATATGATAAGAGATATTTTGGGTCATCTTGTTGCGGACAAATAGTGTTCGACCCTCAAGGGATTAAATTACGGAATATCAATGACTTTCACGCAATATCTTAGTGACATTGAATTGTTGTTTAGTATGCAATTATTGAGGTGGAACGCTTAGCAACGACATGAAAAATACCATTTTAATGGCAACAAATCTCATCAAAAATATTATTTACCTCAAATATTGAGGAAATTTGAATAAAAATGTAGTTCAACTCTACGGGAGTCGAGAAATCAAAGCTTGATAATGAACTATATGTTCAAGTTGACCGGTCAACCAGCGAAGTTGACAAGTGCATTGAATTTCTATTTAATAGGACATTTAAATCGTCACGAAATATTAAAGAACAAGAACAATACGTACAAATCCTTGGCTTTGTACAACCCTTTTCTCCTATCAAAGCGTTACATCATTTCCTACACCAAAAACAGCGGCTTTTACTAACTGCTTCGAGTTGAAAAATTAAAAGATCGGAAAGTTATTCACAACATGAGGTGACAGAAGCTAGGATACCTAGAGATGACGTCACGCGTGGACGCTCATTATTTGAGGTATAAATGCTAATATATATGTACATATATCATTGATATGTCAACAAGGGAACATGTTTTATTAAATCTTAATGCCATTTAATTCACGTTAGAGTATATTTAAATGTTTTCTGTTTTTCCTAATGAAAATAGTTTATTGTGGGAGTGGGGCGGTGACCTATAGCGTCCACAGACCAAAACATTACGCGGCAATGAATGGATACATGCAAATTAAAATTCCGTGTTATTATTAAAGAATCTTTGTAGAGAAACTTTAAGCAAATCTCCTCTGCTCAATAGATTTAAATTTGACGTCTTTGTCTTTCCTCGGCGCAGAATAGAAACGACTCATACTTTCGCGGCACTTTCCTCGCTTTCTTTCATGATAACAGACTCAGTGCATAAATATGCAATTCTCAGCTGACTTAAAATAATTAGCTTCTTCTGGATTGTGTTTGAATTTGTCTATCTGATGTTTCGTTTATAAGTTTATGCCATCTTTTCTCCAAAACTCTTGGTTTAGTGAAGATGCTATTCCAGTGACACCATCCTGTGTCCTCCACCGAGTCCATTCCAAGTTTTACAGTCCCAATCAGGCTGTGATTGGCCGCATTATTCATGACTCGCAGTAATAGCGAAGATGTTTCTATTCTATTGCTGGTCATTTCAAACACATATTTTATGTCAAACACAGGATTACGTTGCTGCCATTTTGTTACTGACATTCTTTCTTCTAACACGTTCCCAGCATCCTTCAAGGTCACAAGTACGTAGGGATCTACGTCATCACAAATTTAATATATTTTAATATTTTTAATATATATTTGATATGGGTTTATTTGATAATTTTATAGGTTTACTTGATTAGAGTGAATAAAGTGAAATCGCTGGATTCAGCTTTGTGGGAGTGCTGTGTAAATATATACGAGAGTGGAATGGGGGTGAGTGCTAAAAATAAATGTGAAAAGAAAGGGGTCTGGGAAAGACCTATCAAAGGTAGTATAAAATCTGATAGTGAGAATGTTAATACTGAAGGCGATGCCAAGGAATAATATTTACTCACCTGTCTCTCCAGTCGAAGACACCGCTGGGAGCCCACGAACCTTGATCACATGAACCAGCAGCTTTTCCTCAACAGAGTTGTATTTCAATCCAATACAAACCGCACCCACTGGAACAGGGGTGCTCAGTTCAGTGGAAGGAACCTATTAACGAACAGTGAATACATGAGATTTAATTATTGATGACACATATAGACCAATCAAATTACCGAGTGGGTAGTCATTTGATCACGGTGTATTAGCCATTTGATAGAAAACTCTATTCAATATTTTACTTACATCGTACGATGCTGAAGTCGCTCTTCTCAGAAGATACGTCTTCTTGATCTTATCACGTGACACCAGGTCTGCCAGAGGTACATTAGCAATCCCAACACATTCATGGGACCGACATCTGACTAGCATCAATTTTAACGTAGATATTTGCAGCTCTCTGGCTTTGAATTGAGGCAACATGGAACAAATGATTAAAGACTAGAGAGTGTTTGTATTCCTTGATAACCTTGGACTTTTGTGTGCTATTATCACGAGTGCTGACAAACATTTCCACGAGAAAGTCTTCTTTGGATCTGACGTATTCATGTCGTAGTGAGTAAGCCTTCAATACTGTTGCATATAGCACAGGCGTATCTGTGTCACTTCTAGCGTAAAACAGACACACTTTGATTTTACCAACAAGTTGTTTTGAACGCGATTCATCTTTCCTCGTAGCATTGATATTCGCATTTTCTAGAGAACCATTCCTATGTACTTCTGCGTTTTCTTGTGATGGGGAACCATTTTGCAAAGCATATGAAACTTACGCTTAACAAAAGGTCAACAAAAGGAAACTGACGCTCACGCCCCCTCCTAAATCACGGTCAAACACGCAATTTTGAACATTTTTTTGCACATCTTGTTGGATATATTCATCTCTTCTAACAATATGAAAAAGGTAGCAACGGAAAACGATAGAATAACATCTCCTTTCAATGTTTTTAGTTTTCTGGATCTCGTAGATTATTTTTTACCCCGGTCAATTTGGAATTTTTGATCATCGGTGAGGTCAATGTTTGTATGGCTTTCCTCATATTTCAGCACACGTACATGCACAAAAACCCCTATAAATAGCTCCAAAATCAACCAATCAAAAAGGTAGCAGCTGAATTGATTAGTATATGGAAAAACCCGCATTTTGATGTAAAACAGACCCACATTCGTAAGGATTTTACGCGGTCAAAATGAATTCGAATGTTATACTTCTTGCCTCTCTCGTACTGATTCTCTTCGCTGCCCCTGCTGTCGAAGCACTTGGAGAGCAATCTTCCGAAGGAGGTTCGAAAGGAGCAGAATTTCCTCATTTTTTCCACGAAATCAATAAGTAAGTAGCGTTGAAATTGATTTCTGGAAATGCGCGGGAATACTATAGTTTTAATTATATGTTTCCTAAAATACAACGCGATGGTGGAGAAAGCTATGAGTCGGCATTGAAGACTATTGTTGAAAAGGTTCTGGACGAATCGGGTCTTAAAGGGATCACCGTCAACAACAGAATTATCGGTGCGATCAAAACTCAAATTTACAATTTACAAGCAAAAGTTAAAGCAGCACGGTTAAAAGGCGGTGGCAGGTTGGCAAAGAAAATTTTAGACTCGTGGAAAAATGGAAAGACCTATCGGTTCAAAATATATTACAACGAGTTAGATGTTGGAAAACTTAAAGAGGAAAATAGAGAATTAAGGAAAACAAAAAGAAAACTTGAAGAATCATTAGTCCAAGAAAAGGTTAAAAAACTACACGTTGAAGAAAAACTCACGGACGCCTTAAAAAGAACAGAAAAACAAAGGAACTATTATAAGAAACAATTCAGAGCAATAGCGCTAAAAGTTGCCAGAAAACAAAACAAAGTGAGAGGTCCAGAAAAAAATAAAACTTTTAATGAATACTCCCCACAGCAAAGGACAAGAATAAGATCTAGTTTGAAAGAACAATGCAAGACAACACTATCCTTTCTTGGCCTTTATAATTTTATGGCTACGAAAGTTGAAGTTTTTAATCCTGATACGGGAATGTTTGAGACTTTTGAGCTAGCTAACGAACAAGATATAGATTTTACTAACGCCCCAACAAAAGAATTGACTAGTGATGACATCAATGAACTGAATACCTGGTTATATATCAAAGACAAATTCAATCTTTCCAATGAAGCATGGAATGAACTTGCTCAAAAATCCAAGGAAATTCCATGTCAATATAAAATGGTAAAGAGGATGCAAGCATTGAATAGTCAATGGGAAGTGAGGCCAACGCCTGGTGATGCTGAAGGTATTCAGATTGAATTTGCTAAGAGTTTAGAAGAGCAAATAAAAAGGCTACAGAAACAGGGAGAACTGCTGGAAGGAAATACCATACAGGTCAAAATCAGTGGTGATGGGGCTAATGTTGGAAGGACTTTAAAACTTGAAAACATTACTTATACGATTTTAAACGAAAAAGATATTGCTATGGGAGAGAAAGGTAATTATATACTAGCAGTCATAAAAATACAAGAAGATTATGATAACTTAAGAATATCCCTTTCTGATCTTACGAATGAAATGTCTAAATTAAAAGAAATTACTGTCAATAATATAACATATAACATAGAATATTTTCTGGGTGGGGATTGGAAATTTTTAGCTTTAGTTTGTGGGTTGGGAAAGGCAAACCAAGATCATGCATGCATATGGTGCAAGTCCCCAAGAATGGAAAGGCATGATACTACTAAAACATGGTCAATTAGTGATTCAAAGCAAGGAGCAAGATCCCTTGATGAAATATCTAATCATGCCAAGTCTAAAAAATTTAATTGTAAAGCTGTTCCTCTCTTCCCTTTATTCCTATTGATCATGTAATTATTGATAACTTACATTTATTCTTAAGAATATCAGATAATTTAATTGAGCTACTGATTAGAGAACTCAGAAGGCAGGATGCAGTTGACAAGCTAAAAAAATTTCCAAATGGATTTCAAAGGGATAAGTACAAGCACATGACAGGCTATGAAACCTTTCTAAACAACATTGGAATATCATTTTCATGGAAAATCAAAAAAGATACTAAAAAATTAGAATATAGAGATCTAACTGGCCCTGAAAAACTTATTTTATTTCAGCATATTAACTTTTCTACACTTCTTCCATTTTATGACAAATGTAATGATCTTGAAAAACTCTGGATTGATTTCATAGAAATCATAGGGGACCTCAAACTTACATTTTCATCTGAGGAGAGCATTATCAATTTGAAATGCAAAATCAGAAATTTCTTCTCCTTATTTCTCTCTTTGTATCAGGCAAAAGATGTGACACCCTATATGCATGCGCTGTATGCCCATGTTCCCGAGTTCTTATCACTGTACAAGAATCTCGCATATTTTACACAACAAGGGATGGAAAAATTTAATGACACTGCTTCAAAAAATTATTTTAGATCTACCAATCATAGAGGTATTTCTGCTCTGAAACAACCCTTTTTAAAGAAAAACAGAATTCACTTCCTTGAAGCAGAAGGCTGTGAGAGAGTTAAAGCCACATATCAATGTAAAAACTGCTCAAAAAGCTGCCATAATATTAAGACTTGCACTGAGAAATGTGCAAACTGTGGCTTTCAAACTTGTTGTGCACATCTTGAGAGAGTAAATAATGTATGGACAAAAAAATGCCTAATTGCACAATAAAGTTTTTAATAGGTTATTCACTGGGTATAGGGTATTCACTGTGATGATCAACATTCTAACACAACAGTTAATGTGCTAGATATTTAAACATACCTTGTATCAAAAATGATGTTCTGAATCTTCATTAATATAAATCAAAACATCAATGTAGAGCTATATTGCAATCAAAACAACAGTAAAAAATATTGCTTCTTCAGACTATTATATTACTTCTAAAAAAATATGTATATATTAAGTATAATCTTATACCAAAATTATTAATTATTGGCAAAGAAATGTATTTTTACTTACTCCATTGTTGTTAATTCTTATCTATAATTATGTAATTATGTTTCATCAAATATTTTTTCTCAAGTCATTTCTAGTATTATGAACTAAATGTACTGTAATTGTAACGATTTCCATCACCACGAACAAATGTAAATACAATAAAATTTCTTTCTTCAATCTCAGACTTCACATGTTGATCTCCAATTAACTTATATTCTAGGATTAGATTTTGAAAGCCAGTAGCGAACTGTTCCTTTAATTACAAAGGCAAAGTCTCCATTACCATTAAAAATGCGCTCATCCCACTTTTTACCAAGGAAATTGTCAATGAGTCTGTTGGATGGTAGCCTGTAAATAGTCTTTTGTCTTTCTTTAATACCTCTTACTACTGTGGCAAGTCCTCCTTCAAACACATCTGGCTCAACCCTAAGCTCTATGCGTACAGCTGGATCATCCCTTCGACCAGAAAACAATTTTCTCTTGATTTCCCGATATAATTGTTCATGGAATATTTCTTGTCTATCTCCAATTGAATCTGCGGAAGGTATATTCAGCTTTTCATGACGAACAGAGGGAAAGCTTGCTCCATCTCCAAAAGATTTCCACTCGTCATACTTTGTACTATACCCAACATAGTGGATTTTTATTCGCTTCTTTGACTTATCTACCTCAGTTACTACCACGTCATAAAGATTATTGTCTTTCTTTGACGATTTTCTTTGCTTTGAAGCAAAATCCGAGGAAAATTCCTGCATACACCTCACTGGAAATTTTGACTCACGTTTTACACGAGTCGTATCCGCCATTTTGAAAATCCATATATGGGATTGATTCGCATGCGCAGTACATTAAAATGTGTCCGCGTAGGCCTAGGCGCTAAAAAGAGCAAATGTTCATAAATGTATGGAATAAGTTTGATATGTGTAGGAATGACTTCTTTCGTTATGTTTGTTTTCTTGTGTTTTTCTCGCTGTAGTGCCTTCAGCAGTCCAGTTAGTGCAAGAGGGTCTTTACCCAGACTCATTCTCGGATAGTCACGTGTTGTAGCTGTACCTGGATGGAGTTCAGACGGACCATCGTTTGGTGTACTAGACCTATTTGGTCCATCCTCTGCCAAACCACCTCTACTTCTTGTGCTAATTACCTCGATAGCTTTCTTTTTGATAATATTGTCTCTTAATGAACCTTGGCCGTCATGCTGATCAAGAGAGTTTGATTGAACATTACCATCAACACTCCTGTCTAAACAATCCTTTTTGGTCGCCTCCTTCCTCAGTTCTGACATATTTTGTTCAACATCACCACCATGAATGTGAGCGAAAAAGAAGTTTTCCTTGTTCTCATCCCCTCTTTCCTGCCCATTGTTTCTAACCTTGTTTTCTTCTAATATTATACTCTCTGTTACCCCTTCAAAATGTCCCCCATTTGGTTGTTTAGTAACGCCATCTTCATGGTTCTTGATAACAATATTTTCCAGACTATCATTATCTTCAATGAAGTCTTCCTTTTCTGACTGTACAGCCATACTCAATGTAACACTAGCAGTACCAGCCACACTAAGGCGATCACATGATTCACCAAACCCACTTGCTCCACGCATGTCATTTGTGTCTTGACCGCTGACTCCAGTCAACCAGCAGCTTGTCGTTTCTCCATAAGTACGAATAACATTTTCTAGTGGTTTGTGGTTGGCTCCACCAAAAGAACTAGCGCCTCTTACGTCCGTGAGACGGTAAGAATCAGGTTTGATATCACTTGGTTTGCTATCACGTGACTCTGTACCAGGTTCCCCGAACACACTCGCTCCTCGGGTCGGCTCAACTAACGCGCTCGCTCCTCTTATCGTTGATGTAGAGTGTCTGAAAGACTCAGCAAAACAGCTAGCACCTCGACCTGAATCATTCAGATGAGGATTACCCACGACTGTCACGTGACCTGTTGTCTTGTATTGCACCTGACACTGGTTACCATGGTTGCATAAAGCACTTGGAGCTCGTATGACTTTGAGGCGACTCAATCTTCCTCCCTTGGCGCAGTGACCATCATTTAATATGACAGCTGAATCTGAACTGCATCCTTCGTAGCATCGATCCACGTTATTCCCCTCGCTCTTAATCTTGCTATTTTCTGTCTGTCTGTCCTGTTTTTCATCCACTCTTTTTTGACTAACTCCATTATCAATCCTTGGCTGTAAACGCTTGAGTAATTCTAGCTTGTCTTTCTTGCTCAGTGTATTGGGTCGTTTCCATTGATATGAGGCGTCAAGTATGCCCTGTCCAGGAAGAATTTCACCAATCCCCTTTTGTATCTTAAATTCATCGGTTAAAGAGGTTGTCAACCTGTCATCAGCCGAGGAGCCGCCATCACATGGCTTACTGTATGATCCTCTTGAACCGGCTAAGCATCGGTCAACATTATTACAGTCTTGTTTGGCAACAGATCTCACACTGTCACGTGATGTATCCAAGAAACATTGCTCGACCAATGAGAGAACCTCTTGTTGGGTGTTTTTGTCATGATTCGTTTCTAAAGGAACACTCTTGCTTCGACATCCTTGATTGTCATTTTGATCATGCAAGGTTCGAGTATCCATCGCCGAACAAGCTAATCGTCTGTCGTCCCTCGAACCAATAAGGCTCCGTGCTTCACCATTCCTTGATCGTTCACCTGAATCTAAGTAGCACTGTTGTGTGACAGTTTCATCCTCCAAGCGTGATGTACCATTCTCCTTCTCTCCAATATTCACAGGTATTTTGAAATCATGTGCCTGGTGTATTGGACTCAAACAAACGTCCCTAGTTTCTGGTTTGGTGACAGAAAATGTCCTGGCAATGGCTGCTACCTTCCTCATGAACTGGTGCGTACTGAGGCAAATCACTGTACGTTGCCATGACAGCCTCAACTACGTCATTGTTTTCTTGCTGAAGGACTGGGGATAGTCGAGGAAAGACGATACTACCAGATAGAAAAGTAAAGTCAATTCCTTCATAGTCTTTATTCTTGTTATTTCTTTTGTTTTTATCAGAGCCGCAGCAAGAGTTAGTGGATGATATTAAAAACCCACCAAAGACAAGCATTAGTAATGCTCCAATGGCGGGAAAAACCAATGACGTCACATCCGGTGCTGTCGAGCCTACAATCTGCTGGTTATCCGCACTGCGGGCGTGAGGGAATTTTTCATCTACAATTTCTGCAAGTAGAACAAACAAACTATTAATTCGCGTTTAAAACACTTTAGAGAGAGAATTGTATTTATCTACTGAGAAACCTGTCAACTTATAATAAAACACCCGAGATACGAGTAAAAATACAGGTCACGCGCCACCTGCCAGTCTACTGGGCATGCGTGAACCATTGGTTCGTTTTCATTCAATAATAGTGAAAAGGCAATCAAGAAAACATGAATTGATATCCATTTGAGTGAAATACTGACAGACTTAATACTTCGAAGATCGAAACAAATGCTCTAACTCGTTTCTATGTTGTTTTGTAAGGATATTTTCGTTGCTATTGCCACACCTTGTGAGGTGGTTTGTCGACCATTGATATTATCCGATCTGATCATCACTAGATCTGTACATACATACTCAAGGGTGGAGCACAGTTCAGCACAACCAACACCACAAGAATGAAAGAAATAATACACAGCACAGTGCTAGACGAAATAGCTTATTACATTAAAGGCACAAGTGACAATGTTTGCCTAATGCTTCGTTCCTAGCGACTAATAAATCCTATTTTGTCTAAAATAAAGTTGACATCATTGACACACGTGTTGAATGGTTCAATTGTTTTTTTGCAAAGAAGCAGCAGAAAAATGCACAAAACAATCATTTCCAGTAAGCCCTTTCGCCTCATAAATTCGCTTAGTGGATTTCTCTTATAAAAAAAAGGAAAATCAAGGTTTATTGGGTAAGAAATAATCAATTGATCTTCTGCAGTGTAGTGTGAAATGGTTCAGGTAAAAAGAGTGACAGAAGACGTTTGGCTGCTTTCACTAGACAACACAAATACTACTGAAAATACTACAAATAACCCGAAAAACATAATGTGAACTTACTGTTCAATTGATGATTACTTCTCCAAAACGTTGAATTCATGATTTATGACATTTCAGTAAAGAAATTATGCTCAATTGATCATCATGACTAGAGAGCTATTTGTCGAAGTTCAACCTTGCATATCACCGTTCTGCACGTCAGGTGACTTGGCGTGACTTCTGCGTGACCGAGTGATGTCGTGACCCGTTCAGCACACAAGTCGATCGAGTGACCGCTTGAGATACCTTTAAAAATAAATCAAAACCTTTAGAAATCGAGAAATGTCAAAGTAAAAAGCAATCTTTACCGTCCAATTTAAATATTTTTTTATTACAAAAAAGGCAAACGAATGTTCTTAGATTAAACAAAGCAATCACGTGACACCGGCAGGGGCAGGTTGATATGTGACGTCATAGCTGCTGTCTGTTAATAGGATATTGAAGCGCGGGAAGTTGGTTTGTCTTGAGAGATGCGTTCTAATATGTATTCATGGAAGAGACCCTAAAACACAAATGAGACATGTCTATGCCTCTGAAATTCAAAGGTAAGGTTGTGTATGAGGTAAAGTTGAAGTTATCGAAGTCTTGTCAAACAAGATGATATATAATTCGCTTGTATTGTTCTTGTGGAAGAGTGTTTGGATTGCTCTTTCTGTTACGCCATGTTCATAGCACCGTCAAACCGTCCAAAAACAACAATTAAAGAAGTGACCCTTGAAATTTATTCTCATTTTTCACTCCACTTTCTTTAATTCGCAGTATATGAACTGAAACATCAATTTTAATGTTAACTACGGAATCAAAGAATATTCAAATAACTTGACAAATAGTTCAGAAATACCTGTTGAGTGTTCTTTGTTCGTTCTTCTGAGGATTTGCGACCAGTTTCAGTACACGTGGTATAGAAACTGAAATCAAAACAAAAATTTTGGTTTCAAAACAAACCAAAATTGCTTCTCTAAATTATAGCGCCCAAAACTTGAATAAATTTATTCTAAGATTATTTTGTATTATTAGGCGCGAAAATGAAATCTGGTTTGACCTCAGATAACATACAGACTCGTTGGGATTTGTAATTTCAAGACGTTATCTCGATATAATAGTGAAGTTCCACATTTTCTTGTTTGGTCAAAAATTGAATATAAGAAACGGACTGTGATATGATTTCAATCCAATCAGTTACACTCACATAACTACCTTACTATAGGGTACACAATTTCTACAGATATCTTAGTGTTCCATAGTCTAAATGCGACGCACTAAGAACATAAACAACTTACAAGTGTTAAAAAAACTATTTTTGACTTAATGTCAATTTCATTTCGCTTATCAATCAAAAGGAAAACATTTCGCTTGTGAATAGAATATTGTTCATTTTTGCTTTGATCTTACGAGATACTAATATTTAAAGCAAAATGAACTAGATAGATTGTCATAATAAATAAAGTTTTTTTTATTTGCCGCTAGCATTATTGCTAATATTCATTTTATGATATCTCAATATTTTATTTAACAAACCTATGCAGCTTGAGTCAAAAAAACTCAATCTGTCTATCAAATATGGAAATAAACTCGTATCTTAGCAAATAAACCCGACTTTATCTGGCCCGCTTACTTCGTCTGTAGGTACACTAATCCTCGTATTTGTTAAGTCAGTGTAATTGTTTTTTACTGAATTGAATAATTGCTCAAAAACTTTCATTTTCGGTTTTTACGGGTAGTGCTGAATCACTGGTGTCAACTTTGAACAAAATTTACACAGGCAGTCGGTGTAATATTCAATTCGTCCGATGCGATTGATGCGATCGATGGGTAGTTTTTGCTTTTAATCTAAGATAACTATTACACTAAATATAATAGAAATGTGCTCGTATGTTCGTCAATTGACTCAACAGTCACAAAAACAAGATAATAGTGGTAAGAATTAGTGGAAGATTGTTTTATCTTTTAGTCGTGTCGAAGGGAGAATATTTGCATTTCAAGAATCCAAACCGAATAATTGTTTTGGCATCAACTTGTAATGACCTTACTATTTTATATCTCAATAGATCATTATAACCTTTTAAACACAATATTCAATGTTTATGATATTTTAAAGTAGTTTAATTTGATCTTACGGTAAAAAATAGTCATTAATATCACCCATGTGGGCGCATGCGCAGTCCCTGAAATTGATTTAGCTATTTTATTGCGTTTTAGATTTCGACCCTCGTCGTAGCAAGCAAAACACGAGTTACATCAGTCGTATGATATGGCAGAACACAGGTGTGACGTGTTTTATAGGGTTGTTGGTACTCCCTGTGGTCATTGGTTTAGCAATTGGGTATCTTATTGTACTAGGTGGCGTGACAGGCTACAGAAAAATCAAGACAAGAAACAAGGATAATGATAAAAATAAAGATGGTTATCAGCGAATCAAGGTTGTGTTGGGGGAAGAATTAGTAGAGAGTTCTTTCCCTGACACTGTGTCGCTCAACGTACAAGATGGAACACGAGATAGATCAAACTCTCAACCCAAAAAGTATTACAACCATCGCTTAGTAAGCCAAAACACAGACAATGGATATGTGAAAACATTTAGGCAACAGGACGGCAGGGAATCAGCGGAAGATACTGCGCATGAATTGAACCAGGAATACCGCAGTGCAGACGAGAGTGATGGCTCAAGTCTGCATGCTTCAATGGAGGACAATATTGATAAAACAGAAGACGAAGAACACGAAACGAGAAGAAAAGAACAAAGGAAAACTAGGTCTAACAGGACTTATCACAGTCCAAAGAAATTGAACACAGTTGAACTTGACAAGTTACTATCTCCCGACTCACCACAACATGGGACACTTGGAAAACTGCGCTTTGCGCTTCACTACAACGCGCTGAATAACGAACTGCAAGTGAATATCATCAAAGCATCTAATCTCCCTATATACGATAACAGGGAAGGTGTTAACCCGTATGTGAAGATAAGTCTTTTACCACAGCAGTTCTGCTGGCAGAGGACTAAGATTATAGAGAACAACTCTAACCCTGCCTTTAACGAAAGCTTCGTTATTTCAGGATTTTCTAAACAAAGAATCGATGATTACACTCTGCGTTTCTGTGTGGTGAATTATCATGATCAGTTTAAAGATAACTACGCTGATGATGTGCTGGGTGATATTCACTTTCCTCTAACTGCACTCAATACTATCGATAACAAACCAACTGCATCGATTACTAAATGGATGAATCTGCAGCCTGTCCCCGTTGGCAGAAAGGTACTGTACGCATGCGCACTTTGCAGTTTCACTCATTATTAGTTACGATATACAACCCGACGAGTCTAAAACTAGATCTTTTGACAAGCTTTAGGAAATACACAAAAACAGTATTTTAGACGTGAAAGCATAGCAGACAAAACCGAGAATGCTTACTCCTAATCCATCAAATCATTTTCAATGATTTTGAATGATCTATTGCTTGTTTTCCAGCTTGAACCAAACGAACTTGGGGAGATATGTGTATCCCTTTGTTACCGACCAATCAGCGGTCGTTTTATTGTCACGCTGACTAAAGTTTGTGGTCTTCCTAAAGTAACACTTGATAGAACAGGTGAGGACTCGAGTCATCAATAGTTGTGAAACCGCTTTTTTAACCTTCTTTCACGTAGCGCAGCGGCAGTAAGTCTTATGACATGCGCACTGGCTCTTTGGTTTGTTTTAGATACCCTACAGACATGCGCACTGGCTCTTGGATTTGTTTCAAGTGCCCTACTGATGTGCGCACTGAATCTTGGGTTCGTTTTAAATACCCTGCTGACATGCGCACTGGCTCTTGGATTTGTTTTAGATACCCTACGGACATGCGCACTAGTTCTTGGATTTGTTTCAAGTGCCCTACTGACATGCGCACTGGCTCTTGGGTTTGTTTTAGATACCCTACAGACATGCGCACTGGCTCTTGGGTTTGTTTTAATTACCCTACAGACATGCGCACTGGCTCTTGGGTTTGTTTTAAATACCCTACTGACATGCGCACTGGCTCTTGGGTTTGTTTTAAATACCCTACAGAAATGCGCACTGGCTCTTGAGTTTGGTTTTGTTGCCCCTATTACTTGTGCACTAGTTTGCTGAATGTCTGACTGATATAACATATTTTGACAGATCCCTACATCAAGATCTCTCTCTTCTGTGACGGAATAAGGATTTCCAAAGCAAACACAAGAGTCAAGAGAAAAACTCTCAACCCAATCTACAATGAAAAATTTAACTTCAACGTAACGTCGGACCAGATCTCCCTTACCACAGTCGTACTGAAAGTCGTCAACCACTATGACGTCACGCACGGTGGCGGCGGAGGCCTAGGGCAAGTAATACTCGGTTATAATTCTCAAGGGTCTGGGCAAGAGCATTGGAACGCAATGGTGGAATCACCTGGTAGACATGTGGAGAAATGGCATAAAGTTTACAAGGATAATTCGATATAAAAAATAATAATCCTTCGAGGATTTGAGATGACAGGATGAGAAGTGCTAATAATCATGTCATAATGCTGACTACAGCACAAGTTGGCCAGTCGTGAAAACATGCTAATGACGTGCTACGTTACTATGGTATCGTTACTGAATACACCATAGTAAGTAATACTACCTAATCGTACGAGAAAATATGATGATTATGGTATGAACACCGAAAACATGTCATCGACCATCATCTCAATCGCAATCTCAAAGGCGTTTGAAGAAGAGGAAAAAACAAACACGCGATTTCCTAACCACACTCGCCTTCCTATCCAAGATGCTAAAGATGCGCATTGAACAAGAACATCAAACAGATCGGATCAAGATAGATCGGGATAGGTCAGGATAACCACACATTCCTGTCATCAAGCGAAGGCCATAAGAACGACAACCACAAACAAACCTTGCTAACGTTACTGCACGTACTGATCACTTCTACTGATAATCGATTCTACAGCCTTCGATAACACTCAAACAGATACATGGAGAGCGAGCGCAAGTGATGCCTTAAGACAAAGACTCTACAGTTATTAAGTTTATTTGGGCCTAGTTGAGCACGAGCCGAAGGGTTGCATGTCCAATACATTGATGCTGCGTGCGCTTTACGAGAGTGAAGGAACAGATTAATGATGAACAGAACTTGAACTTGTCTTGTGTTATAACTTGTAAAAGGTTTGTTTTATATCTCGTTTATGTACACAAAAAAAATTCTAGTAGAAAAAAAAAAGACATACAAACATAATATATCAAAAGGGGCACCTTTGTTATTCTATAAACTATTGCGATAGTTATAATATTATTGTAGAGAGAATTCTGTTAGAATTGCGCTTCATGTTGAAAGCAAGAGTCACCAATGCAAAAGATATTATATTTTTAAATATAAGGTTAGTTTGGACAGAAAATACTAACAAATTCGTAGGATTGTATCAATATTTAAATAACCTTAAGAAAACTCCATTATAATACAAATTACGGGTCTCTTGCTATAGTACATCAGATGACTATCACTGGAATACAGGACCTTTTAACACTGGACCCAATGTTTTCGCACCCATTTCAGACCACGTGTCATTCTCTTACGAATAAGATTCTTTGTTTGAGTTGTATCCATATTCATTTGTCATCTCTTGCGCAACCTGTTAAAAAAAGAAATAAGACTCTAGGGATTAAAACGAGGTCTGAAATGGGAAAACTGACGTCCAAGGTAAAGAGGTCTATTAGTCTTGTAGTAGATATTTTGTAGGTAATCCTTAATTCTCACTTTGAAAAAACATGTTATAGTCCACGCAATCCTCTACTTATATCGATTGATGCATTGGTAATGTACCCTTCTCGATAAGGAATCGATTCCTTCCGATGGGGTAACTTGGTGACCACGCTTCCTTCCTCGTGGAGCGCAGAACGATTTGAAATGAAGGACATAGCATTAAAATATTGAAGTTCAAAAGAATAAGTATCCATAATGAAATAAAAACTATATGTCTATTTGAAATTGATTATATGAGACAGCCACTGACTTTATCTTATATATGTATGTATTTGTATAGACCCCTTGCAGTATATCATAATGCAGCTCAATTTGGAGGACATAACAATAGATTTCCAATTCTCAGGAGATTGAAATTGTCTCTTTGTGCTCAAATGCGAGCTGCTTAGACGTCACATGCAAGGGGTCTACAATTGACCACGTGATACAGAGATCACGTGACGTGTGGCAAGGGGACTGAATTCTTTCACGTAGGCCAGTGGTTTGAAGACGTCTTTAGAGAAGATACAAATCAGATGGAGGTCGATAAATAATTTCTACTCAAGATACCATATATTGAAAAGAAAAGATGGGAAATCCTCTCTCGAGATGCCGACGTGAACCATATTGGTATTTTTATCAAGTATCGAGAGGAGAAGCGCCCGTCTCTGATCGGCCACTGGGTGGAGTCTTATTATATTCGTTAGATTTTTATCTTAACAACATTCTTTATACCTTAGGGACTTTTAAATCAGTTATCTGTTAGTTCTAAGTCTTGCACGATCCCTCTATTACCGGAGCCAAGTTTATACACGACTGTTATCATTGTTTAAAACCGCATGTTTTGCTCCAGTCCCGGTAAACCGACTCGCAATCATACATCGGTGAAAATCGGTGTACCATTCATCTCTTTAATAGAATTTTCAAAGTACAACTTTTCCCTCTTTAACAGTTTCAATTTAGATACGCATGTATTTCTTTCAATAGCTGCTTGTCTTGCGTCTACACTAAATATTAATTGCGCTCCTTTAATACCATGGGGGTACGTCTACGGCGATGTCAGACTATGTCGTAATATTTTATCCGGTGATTCGATACTAAAACAAGCAATAATTTGCCACTAAAGAATCTAAGGCATAGGAGAAACTGGCAAATTGAAAAGAGGCCGTTGAGGTTGACAGAACTGGTCAGAACGTGTCACTAATAATATTGCTCCGTGAAGCTGATTACAAGTATAATTTTGATACTAGGATTTTAGAATTATTTGAATTTCTTAGAGTTTTCTTGAATTTATAACCAACTCCTCGCGATTCGTTTATTTGCTGAAGACCAGACTGCTTTAGAGTCAAAGACAATAAATTAGCTTAACTTTCGTGCTTTCAAGTAAGAGAAATATCCAACCTTCTTAGCAGTTTCGTAAGTGAAGTCTCATAAGAGAGTCAAGGTGTACCGTCTGCAGTATTCGACCGACTTTATTCACAATCTAAAGTGTGTGCTACAAATAACTCTGCGAGAGAATAAATCATGTCTAATTCTATGTATCCTAGTTTCATACCATAACGAAGTCAAGAGTATTTCGAGTAAATTATAGTAAAACCACACCCAATTGAATGGCATGTTTTTGTGCAAGAGGGGGGTCGTTCAAATGTTTCAAATTCGCACCCCTATCTCTACTGGACTGTATAAAAATCTATCTGATCCAAGAAAAGAAAGGAGAATTAGTTTTTTAGAGTTTTATTAGACACTAGTATGAATGTGAAGCAAGACTTTTTCAGGAAAGACTCGCGCGCGCTTCGTCGGAACTGAGATCAAAGTCGGGCTGACCAACAGGAAATGAATGGCGCAAAACGTAATGGTTATAAAATACACTGTACCATTCGGCAAAGACAATCAAAACAGACCTGGTATTCAGAAATTACAAGTCCATCATAGACGTATCCCGGGAATAAAAGTCAGAAATACCTTAAAACACACAACATTAGCGTTAAACTGCCTATTGTTTACAGGGGTTGGTTAATAGTTTGCTCAGTCGCCTTTCGGGACGAAGGGGTTTTAATGTGTGTACATCAAAGGCCGCATTTGTGATCAGTATGTAAGCCTATTAATGAATTGATCTTATTTACGTAAGGCATTCCAGGATGACGACATAGTGAATTATGACCTAAAAGAGGACACGTTAAATTGAAACCGCAAAATGAGGGAAAGCGACCCGAGTCAGAGGAATGAAGAACAAAGAAAAAAATGGATAAAGATAGATGTATGTTTGTGTTGTCAACAGCGTTAATGTGATTTCCTGGGCGGTACTTAAGCGCACGTGTCTGGTTTAAACGTCTCATCTTACACCAATTAATTCCCATCGACACACTGTGCAAAAACAATCACAAAACAAAACCTATGAAATATCTTTGTTGACTTTGCAAATTTACCATGAAATTGACTTTAGGACGAACACAATGAACCCTAGAGAGCCGAGTCAACGCGGCGTTCTTTCAAGACTAGTTTTGTAGACGTAGAATCGATTTATTCTAAGTTGGTTAGTCGCTTTACCATTTCGGTCTTAATCTCCTTCTTAATTGCTAATTTGTTTTGAGATCTAATCATCAATGTACTTTATCAAGCCCCAGGAATGTACTCAATGCACTCTCCTTGGAGTTTTTTCGAACCTCATTAAATGCATCAAAAGATTTCCTTAGCGCTCCGAAACTCCTAAAACCCGAAAATCCTTCTGTAGTGCTGTGCATGGAGTTTCTAGCGAGCGGTTGTGTGTTGACGAGTATGGAGCGTGCGCCTGTCGAGTTCATAAAATTAGTTATAAAAACAAAGCGAAAGACAACCCTAAACAACTTGAGATCTTATATTTTTGTAAGGAATGCGCTCGACCGGAATCTACTGAGAGATGACAGACAGTAAATGGGGGGCAGATGGATCGTCACATTCCTCATTTGCACCGCAAACTCTCAGTGACAAGAGGTCTATCTTCGATTAGGATCGGGTGGGGAGTGACAAGCTTTTGACTTGAAACTAATGCAAGGCCATTAGTACGCTGGCATCAGTCGTTGTTTCGTACTGTGAGCAAGAGAGAGTACGAAGCCTGCACTCTATTAGACACACGCTGTATTTTGGTACTGTAAACATCGGATCAATAAGTCACTGTGGGTGGCCGAAAGTGCTTCTCAGACCAATAGCGCATTTAAAGACGCGTGAAAATCCAACTGGTCCACTTGACGGAGTGACAAGACACGCGCGGTAACCGCTACAGTACAGTACAGCAACAACTTGCATAAAAAGATAAAGTCCTACGCTACGGTAATAATCGAAATCTGTAGAGATAATGGAACGATTAACAGGAAATGCGTTTAGTTCCTTTGGATTTGAAAAGCTGAGGATGGAAGGATCTAAGGGACTTGCTACAGGAAATGAGTTCAAAGACAACATACCGCAACGCTCGGCTGCCATAAGCGAAGAACGAATACGCGAACAAATTCCTCTGGTTCACCACGGAGAGCCTCGAGTGCCTGTATATTACTGCCCCTACAACCCAGCTATAAAACCCAACGATAACATTCAAGACGAATTATTTAACATGACCGGCGTGAGTCATCAGAGCAAGCCGTATCTTACGGATGAAGTCAAGCCTCCCTTCTCGTATATCGCGCTCATAACAATGTCCATACAATCATCGCCGTACAGAATGCGTACCTTGAATGAGATCTACGAGTTTATCATGACGAGATTCCCGTACTTCAGAAAGAATCAACAAAAATGGCAGAACTCCATCCGACATAACCTCTCTCTCAATGACTGCTTTGTCAAGGTTCCTCGCAGTATATTTGGTAAACCAGGCAAAGGGAATTACTGGACGCTGCATCCTTCATGCGGAGATATGTTCGGCAGTGGAAGCTTTCTTAGAAGACCCAAGAGATTTAAGTGTAGAATCCCACAAAGTTCAAACGAGCCTGCACATATCAGCAAAGTAGATTCGTGCCATCATTTCTCGCTCTACGGCGGTTCACCGTGGCCCTATGTTGCCACACCACAACCATTGGTAAGTCCTCGCCAAATAAGTCATCTTTACGGCGTTACTAACAGGGCTGATGTACGACAAATCGAGCTCAAATACTCTCCAAGTGTTGTAAGACCGAGGGCTTGTTATCCCGTAGAAGAATATCATCACCAACACACCACAAAATCGAAAACAAGAGGGTTTTTTATCCAAGACTTGATGGAATCGTCCTTAGAATTGCGCGACAGAGACAGTGACTATGAAAATGAACACATTTAACTCGTCTCTTGAAGATTATAAACATCTATGAACTGTTAGACTTTGTACGCTAGAGCGAAATAACACAACGTAAACAGAACAACTCTCTCTCTTCTTCGTGTATACACACTGTACAATGTACTTGAGAAGCTCGAATTAAGTTTATTATAATTTATCTACTTAAATTGGTTAACTTGTACAATTCATTAAGAACTTCGCGTTTTCATTGATTATAAATATTTATAGTTCATTTTGAGGAATCTCTGAACTAGTTTTGACAAAGGCTTTAAGCTTAACTTGTCAAATTCATTAGTTAAGTAAATCCATTCTTGCTTAGTTCAGAGGATGGCAAACAGTTTGTTAGCTTGTCCTTTAACGATGCTTTATGAGGGAGATTTTGCTAAGCATACGTCCAAAATAATTCGACAAAATTTGAAAAGAAAAGGTTATAGTTAAAAGAACAAAGTACTAAACTTTCAAAGTGTCGACTAAGAAACTAGTTTTTCACAGCTTGATGAATTTTTATACCATCCAAGAGCATAAAATCATTTCTTTAGGTAGACTCAATATTTCACTCTGTTTACTTATCGTTCTCAAAAAGTGTGTAAACTTTAATGAAGTTTCGTAATTTCCTACGGTAAAATCTTTTATTGTTTTGATTTCATGATAAATGTAGAAGCTTAAGAGTCTCTCATAGCGGTGGCAGAGAAGCTAAGTAGTACGTGGAGCTGGACTCTTGACTACATGTCTCTTGAAGCAGACTAAAACTAGCTGCCATCTTCGTATAAAAATTGTATATCTGTATTAAGATTATTGATCAAAGAATAAAAATTTTGATGTAATAAAGTATTTATAGCCATTTTTTTCGCCTCCTCGTGGTTGTTTGTGGGACAAGCCATGTTTTCTTGATCATAATCATCCCAGCTTGAGACGGATGGGAGTGGTGTGGGCAATCAGGAAGCCAAAGTAAAACATGTACTATAGCATCACTAATAAAACTCCTTGATTTTATCTTATTTCTTACGTACTTGTTGTCTTTGTTCTTCCTAGTTTTGGTATGTAATTCTTACTTAATTCTTTTGTCAGTTATTCTTACTTGGATCGAGTTTGTCTGGATTCTCCAGGGATCAGACGAGTGGCACCAGAAAGACAACTGATACGACAAAGAATCCTTCCAACTTGCTGCAAGGTGACTTTAAGTGTACAAAAATATTGTACAACACGCCAAGGCAAGACAACACTTGCAAAAATGATCAAAACACTGCCATTGTTTTGGTCTTAGTTAAGTAACTTAAAGTCTAGTGCTAAGGCATTAACTAAATCCTTAAGGATTCAAGATAAGAGTCTAGGATTCTGGCTATTTATTTATTGATTTAGGCGTTTAAAGGCCTTAAACACGAGGTTAAATCCATGAAAGCACGAGAGAAGCCTTGCACTTTAGTTCGTTTAATCCAGTGCTAGTCTACTTTAGGGTGTTTTCAAAGAACCTGTATGTAATTTATTATCATTGTTAATGAGAGTCATAGTCGTAGCTTAATAAACTAGAAAATGTATTGGGGGAAAATGAGGTGGGGAAAAAACCCTGGTGTTCTTCCAAGAGATCCACTGCATCTAGTACCAATTGTAGTTGAACTGGACTATTTATAACCTCGTAAAGTAACGAGGAGAGAACTAACAAGTAGCCAAATAGTCCAGCTTGGTGCTGTAAATTGAGTGACGGACTGATAATGCAAAAATATCGGGAGGAAAAGCAGCAAACAAAGAGAAAAGAAAAAGAACAAGAAGAGATAATGGAGGTTCAGCAACTAGTGCGACAGGAATCGACAAATACTTTTCATTTGCACATATCCAAACCATAATTCAAGTACGACGCAAGTAATCTTATATTATGTACATGGATTCGCTCGACTGTTAACATTGATAAATTATTAGCAAATAATGAAGCACTAATATTAGGTACCTTTTATCTATCTACTAATTGCTTTGAATAAAAAATTAGAGTGTTATGTGATGACGCGCCTTCTGTATGGCAGGACTCCACCTAAAACAATACTGTTCCATTACGACAAACCACGAAGGCACTAAATTCCTGACGATACAAAACTACAGCACATGCTAGAACAGTACAGTATTGAATGATAAAAGAAATAAAGAAACCAAACCAAACAGAGATCGAAGAAATGTGAGGATTAGTCATTCACATCAAAAAGATGGAAATCCCTTTACAAACAAGATGGTTTTGACAAAGGAACTACCGACCGACTAACGTACCGCTTCCACTCGATCAGGACTGTCGGAGAAACTTCTTTTTTGAAATAGTAAAAAGATTGCAGGAGGACTGAGAGAATAGCAATTAATGGATGGTACGCCTCGAATAGACTTCCATATTAAGTTCGATGGTCAACGAAGGAGGTTAGTTAGCGCGCTTTTCAAGAGGAAATTCCTTCAATACAAGGTTTGTTTGAATAGATTCACTCCGACATTGACTCAGTTCAAGCCACATGAACCAAGCTTACGTCGTGTTTGTCTCGCACCGCGATGGCTTCTTGTACGTTTTTTGAGGTTTTCCTGTAGAATATTTCAATACCAATTAACAGCAAAGAAAAAGAACTATAGAAAACATTGCTGCATTCAACTACTGTAAGCACCGTTTGAAATATGAATGTGTGCTTTAATGTTCAGTTGAGGAAAAACGCTTTGAATAATCGATCAAAAACCGACAAGAAATGACTTATTTTGGGCTCCAAAACAACTGTATCTTAATAAATATTTTGTAGCCACAGGACAATCTGTTTTTACTGCGAATTATTTGCTTTGTTTTCTCATAGTTTTATAATCAACTAATGATCAGTTTAGTCAGTTTTCCCTAGTCGTGTACACTCGCTTATTTTAAGCATCCTCTACCTCACTCAAAACGACTTTTGGCAAAGCAAAGCTGAAATGCTTTTAAAGTTAGTTCTTTTAAAGTATTAATTGGATTAATGAGACACAACAATAGTTTTAAAAGAATTATAAAAGCATTGAAAAAATGTTCTAAATTGATCATTTATAGGAACTTTTGTTTTGTTTTTTATATTGAAAATAAAAATATATCAGTCCTTCTCTTGGCGTTCACTCCACAGTAACGGAGACATTTTGTAAACCTTATCTAGATCTTATCAAGCTAAACAAACGAAAACTAAAAAACATCATTTTGAGTTTAGTAGAAGAGCAAAAGTATCATGATAGGAATCTTTTGATTAGAAGTAAAAACATCAAATAAGATGTTACTAATGCCTTGAGACCCGGTCGAGGTCATCGTGCTTATCTCTCCGTGTGTCCAAATAAACACATTCAATCTACATTACCCTACAAACCAGATCATCGCCCATTTCCTTTACGTAAACAGCTTGTTTTGTTAGGAAAATGTATGGGAACCTATAGGACTGCGGATTGGTGGAATCAATAATCTTTTTTTAACACTATCTCAGTGTCGGTCGATATAGCTCTTTTCTTCAAAGGTTTATAATTTTCTTTTTTGACGGCAATATTATCTGCACTTAGCTTGGCGCATCATTTCAACGAGTTTAGCTTTCGATGGTTTAAAGAAGCTGCTTCACTCGCGAGCAAGCGAGCGCTTTTCCTTCTCGCCAACAAGCGGGAATTATCTACCAACAAATAAGCAGATATTTTTTAATGTAAAAGCAAGTGTTTATAACAACGTGTTCAATAATATAACGCACTTCGCTAAGGTAACGACTATCTACGCATGGAAGAATATTTTCCTAAGGACACAGTTTTCTAAGCGCAATTTTAACTATCGACAAAAAACAGATGTTTTCACTTCTACGCTAAATTCGTCCACATCGCAAAGCAATTATTATAAGCACGCGTCGCGGACTTGGAAGGGTTCGTATGTTTGAATAAAGTCTCTGAGAAAACACAAAACCTCTAGAAACAAAACAAAGAGCTGTATTGATGTTTGAGGCGACAAGTTTTGGTAACTGAATCTCTTGCTTAATGGCGTTTCTTCGCTGGGTAGGGCTGCCAAAACATTTATTATCAATCCAAATATTTGTAAAAGTAAAGCCTAGATGTCAATGTTTGAGCCGTTGATTTAATCATGAAACAAATCTCCAGTCTCTGGGTTATCTAAATCACGATCTTAACATAACTAATAAGATGAACTTCTGTCCACATTAGACTAATTTGTAATGCTTTAGACTGTCGTTATATAGATATTTTTGTCATAACGTGTAGGGATATATTTAGATACATCACATAAGTATCACAGATGTGTATGATATGTGAATACCTATGTTTCAGCTCCTCTAACATCAACATTGCAGTATTGTACTCTGACGTCAATGGCGGAAAGACTAATGCGCATGCTCATTACAGGATATTAAACCTGTAAGACGTGTTTGAGATTGACTGAGTTTCAAAAGTACCAGAAATGGAAAACTGAATGGAATTGAATGTGAAATGAGTAGAAAAGGACAAATCTTTTTACAGTTTCTACAGCTGGAACCAACAATTTAGCCAAAACTTGGCATTACATTTTTTTCAAAATTCTTCTACAATGTCAGGTTTTTTTGCAACACGCCCCCATCATGTTTTTTGTACTCCGTGTGTCTTGATCAAAAGTACAAGCGTCGCGAGTCTATTCGCATTGCAATTGCGAGGTAAACCCATTGCAATTAAACCAGACGCTTCCAGGTGCGTCCAATGGGAAACATAACAAGTTTACAAGCAAACGTGTCTCTGTAATACATAGAAGGCTGACATACATAATGCTTGCTCGAAAAGCAAGGGACCGACCAAGGGGGTACAAAACAGTGAATGATGGGGAAAACCTTATCACCACTAGACCACAGCTAGACACACAAGGCCTGTGCATGCAGTACAGGTCTTAGTTGTATCTGTCGTCCAACCACTATAGATAAGATAACCACATCCATACCTCACAAGACGACTGGCACTACCCCTGGGACCTCACACGATTGATATAATGAGGTGAGGAAGGCCTGTGTATACAGCATACAGTACAGGTCTTACTTGTATCTGTCGTCCAACCATTATAAATAAGATAACCACATCCATTGACCTCACAAGACGACTGGCACTACAACTGGGACCTCACACGATTGATATAATGTGAGGAAGGCCTGCGCATACAGTACAGGTCTTACTCGTATCTGTCGTCCAACCACTATAGATAAGATAACCACATCCATACCTCACAAGACGACTGGTACTACCTCTGGGACCGCACACAATAGTGATATGATGTGAGGAAGCTCTAAAAGGCAAAACCACATCACTTCACATCCTTGGGACCTCACACACAGATTTCTATAGATAATGGTCCCGCGCGGATGATGTATGGGGGTAAGATACACTACATGGCAGTAGATTTTGATCATATCCGATATTACATCCTTAAGACCTCACATATACGATGTTAAAGCAAGAAAGATGTAAGATGGTTGGATTACACATCCTTTGGACCTCGCACTTCTGATATTACTATAGATTATAGTAGAGAATGCTGTACTATAACCATCGCTGTCTGTAATCAACCACAAAACACCCCTCCAGAGCCGGTACCCTTAACGAGCAACTAAAAACAATATTTATGGTTAAGACTTATTAACCTCGTATTAATAAACTAGAGCCAGAAGTTATTAAGCAAGTTATCAAAAGTTTATTATATTATTCACTTTCACTCGATAAATTATATATAGAATAAGGGCTTTTGTTTGAGGGAGGGGGGGGGGGGGGGGGAGGGATTGTTTTCATAATACAAAACAAAAACTATTAAAAAACATAAAAATGATTCAAGAGTTGTCGATAGTTGTCTTTGTTGTAAGTAGGGCGAAATGGTACGAATGGCGTTACATGACTGACGTGACGCGTGACATATTTACAAGAATAGAAAAGTACAATGGACAAGAATAGTATGTGTCACGATCTTTTGTCTCGATGTTTGTCGTCTGAGTAATGTTTCCTGCTTTCTTGAAGAGGACGTGGACTGTGGATGACATCCAGCGGGCTGTGCGCGTTCAGACTCTGCGGAGAACTTTCGCTCAAAGTCCGATGACTGTACGAATGATGCCGATGTTCAAACGAATAATCCCGAGGTCGATAATGATCGTCTCTGTGATCCGATCTTTTGTCGAAAGGTTTTGTATAGTTTTTATCAAATGCTCTTGAGTGATGGTCGGAAAGACGATCATAAGTTCGCGAGTATTGGTCTTTTGTCCGAGAGTGTTCCGAAGATCTTTCGTGTGTTCGTGAATAATCTGAAGGTCTATCGTTAGTTTTCGGGTGATCGTAGTGCGACGAGTAGCGATCCCGATCGTAGAAACGACGCCGATCATCGTGTCTAAAAAATTAATTTTGAAAAATCATTAAAACTCCCGATAAAATAAGAGGGAGCCTATAAAACAACAACAACAACAACAACAAAACCGAACAAAATAAACTACTTACCCCTCCCTGGGTCTTTCTTTTGATTTGTCACTATACCCATGCCCCACTCGATGGGAGTCGTCAGGGTCAAGGCCAAAGCGAGAGCGGCTGGTATCTAGCTTAGGCATTTTTGAAGAAGAACCCGGAAGTGAAACACTTTCAAGTGGTCGTTTAAGAACTGACCGCTGACCAGATTGACTGGCAGCAGGCTTGCCATTCTTGGACGTTGATTGGCCGTGTTTGTGTTGACTTTTCTGTAATAATAATAATAAAAATCGACTCGTATCAGTAAATATGAGTAACCATGGCACCCGTTAGCCAATAGGAACTCACTTCTTGTTGATGCTGTTGTTTCGTTTCTTCTCTCTTTTTCACGGCATGTCGATACAGTTTATACAGCTTTTTGGCTTCAAAGGCGGTGAACTTGGACACAAAAGTCCACAAGTTGCTATGACAACAAACAACAAGAGAACGATAAGTCCAAGGGAAGTTGACAGCAGCTGGGTGCAACGTGTTGAGTGCGTGATGTCTTACCCTCTCCACTCTGATGCAACTTCATGATCTTTGTACTGTGACGTCATATCCATGATATGATCACCTATCTTGAGCAAACACTAACAATGAAGAAAAGATTGTCATTGAAATCCGTCTTGGATCTACCAAACATTGCAGGAGTAAATATATAGAAAACCTCTATTCATACTGTACGGGGCTCTACCGTGAGGGAGGAAAACCGGAGAACCCAGACGTCGAAAAAAAAGAAAGAAACCCCATAGCATAGGATAAAAATGTTCACATTAAACACATTCAGCTCCCAGATGTGGTTGAGCTAAGAATTGAACGAGCGATCTAAGGCGTGAACTACACAGGGATGAAAGACAGCGCCATCTATTACAATACGAAGACCATCCTTACCTGTCTGGTTTGTGCCACTTGGTCTTTGTCTTCCACGTCTTGTTCTGGGCTTTCCAGCATCTTTAGAGCTCGCTTAACTGGACGCATCTTTTCCTTACACTAAAAAATCCATGCATATACCGTTAGCACGATTCAGCGTACAAAATCCGTGTTTTGATATTTTAGCCCACTAGCGCATGAATGGGGGACCGGAGCGCACCAACCCCCCCGCCCTCCCCCTCCCCCCCCAAGTTTAGTCTCGACACCAAAATTTTTTTAATACTAGGGATTCCTGTAGCACGAGAACTCGCTAAGGACCTGTTGTCTATTTTTGACCCTTCACATTGCGCTGAATCTTTGAAATGGCTATCAATTATTAATAATAAATTAATGAATTATTACATACAGCGTCAAAGGTTTCCTTGTCCATGTGATCAGCTGAGTATGAATTGACGTGAGCGTGGTTGTCATGTTTCGATTCTGGGGAACTGATTGGAAGTTGATCTTCATCCATAGAAGACGATTCTTTTTTTTCCCGTTCCTCCTTAACTTTTGTTTCTTTCTTTTCTTTCTTTTCTTTCTGTTTCTCCTCTTTTGGAAGCTAGAAGAAAGAAACAATACAAAACTGTCGGTAAACCTTGAAATTAAACTATAGTTAAAACCACTGACTCTAGTGCTACCTTCTCTTCCTTCTTTGCTTTTTTCTTTTCTTTCTTCGTCGAACCAGCTTTCTTTTTACTTTTCTGTTTGGTTTCCGTCACGACTGGTGGTGGTGGTGGTTTTGACATCTCAGCCCTAGCCTCCCCTCCCTCTTTGTTTACTATCTGTACTTTGGGAGATGCTACAGCAGCAGGGGAGGGTACTGCTGAACTACCGGGTGACACATCAGTAGAAGGAACGTTCTTTTTGGTATCTTTCTTCCTTACTCTTTTAATCTTGGTTTTCAGTGTCGCTGATGACTATAGAACAAGGTAATGTCACATTAATATATCAATGACAAGTTGATTATTTAACAACCATTTTTACAGGTACACATACGAAAGGTGACGTAGCGTTAGTGCAATGCCTCTTCACCTCTGGAATCTCAGGTTCAATTCCTGGACTCAACATCACATACATTAGCGAACCATGAGTGGTGTAGTGGTAGTGCACTTGCCTCTCACCTCTAGGGTCTCATTTTTGATTCCTGGACTCAACATCACAAACATTAGTGAATCATGGGTGGTGTAGGGGTATTGCACTTGCCTTTCACCTCTGGGGTCTTGGGTTCAATTCCAGGACTCAACATCACATACATAGTGAACCATGGGTGGTGTAGTGGTATCGCACTCTCAGGTTTGATTCCTGGACTTGGCGTCACAGGTAAGTGTGTTGTTAGGGTCTCTCCCTTGATTTGAGGGTTGTTCACCGGGTTCTCCGGTTTTCATCCCTCGATTAAACCCACTCAGATTTAGAGTTAGACGAATTGATGAGCTCTAACTGTTTTATCCTCGATGTTTCTCACCTTTCTCAATTGCTCTGCCTTACTTTCCTGCATGACTTGTTTCAATAGCTTGATCAGGTATTCAGCCCTCGTCTGCAGGTGCTTGTCTTGTGGTTTCAAGTTCCCAGGGGGCAGGATTTTACTGGACAGCTGTAGACCCTCGTCAGCTTTGATTGCTTCCCAGTTTCCCATACCGTGTTCATATATCCCCAGTAACAACATGGAATCGTCTGATACATCCCAGGGAACACCCCAGTGGACACTCTTGGCAGGAAAAGTCAACCGATACCTGGAATTAATAACCCATCAATACTTATTAGAGCATTATAAAGGATACAAAATCATGATTCAAGTATTCTTAGTGTAATGGTTAAAAGAATCCAGTAACATTATTCTTACTTCTTTCGTTCCGCAGTATCAGCAGGGATCGCTACGGCTAATGGCTCAAGTTCCTCCTCATGCTTCAAGATTGATGGCGCATTGATTGTAACATTACCGATTCTCAACGTAGCACCTCGCTTTTTTCCTGCAGGAAATGAATGAAATAACAAATGAAGAGAACTATTCCATACGTGCCTCGTGACAACAACTCAGATATAGAATCTTTTCCCTCAAATGGTCTCGAATGGATGGTAAAGGGTTTATCAATAGGTATTTGCAGGAAATAATCATGTGGCTGTTACTAGATGACGAAAATCAGACTTCCTTTATTTAGATAACGTTTGCTGGATTACTAATATTATATCCAGAACCTCTTTCAAAATACTTTTATTTCTTATAAAATACTTTCGATTTTAAGATACGCAATTTAATATTTGTTTGTCATCCAGCGGAGCCTTCTTCAATGGACTGTTGACTGAATTGATTCGTTAGTAAAGGGATAAATCAGCAAGTGACTGTTTGTTGTAAATGGTCTTAACACCTCTGAGTTTTTACCGTCAAAGTTTGGATCCTCCTGTAGCTTTTCATTGTATTCCTTGACAGCACGTAAGCAGCCATCATGCAGAATGTCAGACAGTCTCTCAATGTCTTCCTTTGGTTTGTCGTCCAGTTCAGCGTCAGTAGCAATAGCATCGAGCCTTGTTTGCGGTCTGCCAAACTTCTTGTAGCTTTTGACAAACCTGATGAAAAAACATGAGAATACACAGGTGATTACTGGATTAGACACCATAAATGAATGATTCTGATTCGAGTAATAAGAACAACAATGCATGTCGGTCGTAATACAGAGGTCTGTAGTAGTCAAGATTAAAGAGGTGGTCAAGCTAGAGGGTGTCAAGTAACCAAGTTAAAACAAGGTGTGGTCGAACTAGGGAGGTTGCTTACTACAGTATCCAAGGTAAGAGTATGGAGTTGGTCGTACTATGAAGGTCACAGAGGTTATCAAGTAACCAAGGTAAAGCAAGGGGTGATCATCTTACTTTCTTATTTCAGAGTCATTGAAGCCTTCAACATCTTCCCGTTTTATAGTCCTTGGTCGTCCCCTTTTCCTCTTTGTGTCTTTATCATCTTCATCAGAACCATCATCTTCACTGTCTGACGCGGACTTCTTCTTCTTGCTCTGCTTTTTTCTGCTGGCTGGTTCTCCTTCGCTGTCGTAGTTCATCTAAAAATAATCATTAAAGTACATGTATCTTATCTCAAACTTAGGTTATATTATTGACAATTGACCCAAGAGTGTATCTTGATGCCAAGGGCGAGCACTGAGGATGGTAGCATGGGATCCTAAGTGGTTTTGACATCCATTTTACACTGTGGGTTAAAAACAAAATAACCTCCTCTTCAGGCATTTGTTTTTTAATGGGCTACCTGTTGTATGTAGGTAAAAGCGACTTGGGGAAACTGAGAGCCAACATACATCCTCTCCTCAAACCCCTCCTCCCTTCATTGTAACACAGGGATCTCAAGCACCAAAGAAATTAAAAGAAAAAATACACATCTATAGGAGGCTAGTAGCAAGGCAGAAGATCAAGTATCCTAGGGGTGTAAAATAAGGATATGTCAATCTTACCTTATTGACAGTTTTCCTAGAACGAGGAGGCAAGTACAAGGCAAGTTGTTCTTTCTGTTTCTCTTCTTCTTCAATCTTCTGCCTAATGTCATTAGGAATGATCTCTTCCCAGGTTTTGTTGTCACTTGAATTTGAAGGTTCTGGAGTATTGATGGATTCTTCATCTATTGAGAAATTTGCCATCTGAAAAAAAAAACAGCACACTATCAAGCCAGGGCATCGAGATATTGGAAATTTTAATTTAAGAAGTAGGAAAAAAGTGGGAAAAAGAATGGTTGGAAAAAAATCTGTTTGTCTATATATAGTAACAAACCTTTTATCCATTTTAATTGGCACTCTGCATTGGACATGAGCTAAAAGAGTGATGAAGTATAACCGTTAATTTTACCTTGAACTGGGAAAGTAATTCTTCACCAACTGTTTGAGGCTGATCATCAGATGTCCTCAGTTCTGCACGACGCAAGATATCATCAATATCCATTTCCTAATGACAACAAATATTATTATGTGAGTAGTAGTGACATCACTGTTGGTCTGGGTACCATAAGTTTTTACCTGTAACTGCGAGTCTTGCTCTCCTTCAGCTTCTTTAAACAAATCTTCAGCTCCAAACTTAAGAATCGATGCCAGCTCGTCCTTATTGAAGGGTGTTGTCCTGTATGAAAAGAAAACCTTCATGAAACCACGTTTCTAGAATGTGTTTGAAAATTAAGGACAACTTATTGACACCACATTTTGTTTGATTTTCTTAGTCAGTTTTGACATTTTTCACTGGATCTATTTCTGGTAATTCTGACATTGTCACAAAAATCTCCATAAATTCATAAAATTCAGCCTAGAGTTAACATTCTGAGGTATAAATTCAAGTACCACTCACTCTCAGAACAACCTTTTCTGATGACTTACGTTGAAGGAGCAGTTGGAGTCTTGGAGAGCACCTTCCTTCCTGTGGTATCCATTCTTTGGATCACAAGATGGTCTAAAACCATTTTACGTTTGGCTCTTTCAATGATCTCTTCTTCAACACTGCCTTTGGACACCAGACGATAGATGTTGACCTTAAAATAACGAATAGAACAGTCAGTCAGTCAGTCAGTCAGTCAACAGTTATGACACCTGTTACAAATTTTATTCAAGCTTTACAAAAATACTTTTTTCAGACTTTTCTGTTGACTAAGATTCTGATTTTAGTAGCATGAAGAAACTGCTAGCATCACTCCTTTCTCTGAATGGGAAGACAAACCATCAAAGCATTTGTAGAGTGTTTTGCAGGAGCCATGTTTTTAGGGCAGAAAGGATGAAACATGTTTTGATGACGAGAGATTTCATTTCCTCAAGGAGAAAATTGCTATCCTTCTCCCGCACAAGATAGCTGCCATGAAGTGTTATAATATCTTGACATTAGTTACTGGTTCACACCTGGTTACGCTGTCCAATACGATGCGCACGGGCCTGCGCCTGTAGGTCATTCTGTGGATTCCAGTCAGAGTCAAAAATAATGACTGTATCTGCAGTAGCAAGGTTGATACCCAGGCCTCCAGCACGTGTTGACAATAAGAAACAAAAGTCCTGGAAACATTAAAATAACCTGGATTACAATCTGAGAAATGCAATGTGAATGGGTAAATGACAGATTCAAGATTGAAAGAGATATATCTTTTACCTCAGAGCCTTCAGCATTAAAGTGATCTAAAGCTTTTTTTCTCAGATCCCCACGTATTGAGCCATCCAATCGCTGAAGACAAATAAATAAAGTCACTTCATTGGCAGGAAATAATTGGCTGTTTCATTTTATTCCTTTTCCGTTTAAACAAAACAGTTTTTTAAAATTGAAACATAAGTGTCATTAATAATGTAATATGTAAATAATAATAATAATAATAATAATAATAATAATAATAATAATAATGATAATAGGGCTTGGATCAAGGGAGAGATCTATCAAACTAACATCTACTCTTACCTGGAACAGAAATCTTCTGCGCTGCAAGTATTCTGCCAAGATATCCAGCATGCGGACCATTTGTGAGAAGATTAACACACGATGACCAGTCTCTTTCAAACGAACAAGTAGCTTGTCCAATAAGAAGAGTTTACCACTTCCTCGAACAAGATCCTGGGGGTAAATGTACATAAAAATGGTTAGTGTTTTCCCTTGGAGGGTTAATTCACAGTTGAACAGCTGAGGAATGGGAAATGTGTAGGAATTTCAATCCAAAGTTTATAAATGATGTGACCCCAACAACTCTACTCACATACACAGTGCTGAGGTAACCACTTAAAACTCAATGACTATTCAAAGAGTATACAAGGACCCAAAAATAATTTTCAAGGAGTATGTACAGCTAACTATGCCAAGGTTTAAACAGTGGTTGCACATGGCCAACTTTCAGACTTTCTGATCTTTCTGACTAGATTTATTTCAGAACCATGCAAGTAATTATCAAAGCAAAAATCAAAGGAGTTTTCAAGGAGTTTCCCTAAAATCCTAAAATTCAAGAGCTTTTCAAGTGCCCTTGAAAACGTGAATTAAATTCAAGGAGTTTTCAAGGAGTTTAAGGAGTAGCACGAACCCTGCATACAACATTTAGCCTGGTGGGACTCAAACTGGGTGCATTTATGAGAGTCAAGCGCTCCCAACGCTATGCTACCCATGCTTTCCAGAAAATCCACATTTTTTTCTCAGATAGTGAATATCAAAAATTAACTTCTAAATTACAAATTTGAATTCTGTGGAAGAGCCACTCTGTGGAATCCACTGTTAATCCTTTTTTTTTTAATTGTTCATTGTGGTTTTTTTGTTCATCTTGTTAATTGAACTCAGTCTAAGTTTTTCCCCTGATAGATCATTCATTGTAGCTAATGCATAAACTAATTTTAATATGACTTAGTAGTATTCACCTGCAGAGGATCAAATGCCGACTGTGGGTTCTCCAATGGACGTATCAAACTGGCATGATTGGCACACTTTTTTAACTCCATTACAATGTTTAGGAAGCTGTTGGCATTGCCTTTCAAACCCTTGTTCAGAGCCCTGAAGTTTTTCGTCAAGATCCACCTTGAAAGATACAAATACCAGCCTTAAAAAGACCACACATTATCTAGGTATGTAATATATTTATACATTTTGCATCCCAGCCAAATGCGTAAAAGAGTTTCAATTTCATCTTACCCTGAAACGACCTCTACAATGACCCAAGTTAGGGCATGTCTCACTCACTTCAAATTGTATTGAATTCAAGGCTAATTTAAAAAGACACAAGAAATGCTATATATTCCATAGAGAAAAAGTTTTGTATTTCCATGTTAGCCTCACATTCACAATACTTTTGAGGATGGTCCATCAAGCATGTTGGGTTTTGCAGAGAGAGGAAAAGTGCAGAACCTGAAAAAAGTGAGTGCATTAATGGTACACCACCCTTTGATTCCCATGATGCATCTGGATCAGTACCTATATATTTATATATAGACCTACCTGTAATATTGTTTTTGTATTGAAGACATCTCCACTCTTAGGATCTGTTCAACCTGAAAGATAATATGCCATGATAAATTAATAGTGGGCCAACAACAGATCTCTGTAGGAAGCCACATTTAAATTGAGTATGTTTGTTGTGATGCAGAGAGGAAGAAGTGTATGTAATTAACAAATCCCCAAAACAAACACCACGTCGCTGTAACTCCATGTTGTATTACCTTCTACACACTAATTTACAAGGCAAATGGAAACATTGGAGCTTTAAATAACCTTAAATATTACCAGTACTAATTCAACATCATGTCTATATTACTAAATTTTATATCTTAAATCCAAGAAGAAATATAAAAAAACAATATGATGTTGCCACATCCTCAATATGGCCAGTTTATTATGAACAATGGGAGATTAACTTGTGAATGATTCTTAAAGAATGAAAACTATACAATCCATATCAGTTTGATTCATTTCTTACTTTAGCTGGTAGAGATTTCTCTACATCTTTCTTTACTCGTCTCAACAAGTAAGGTTCAAGTTCTTTGTGAAGACCAGAAAAACCTCTGTCTTTTTGTTCTTGCGTAGAATGGGTATTTTCAAACTCTTCCCACCTGGCAAACCTATACAATTGAAAAAAACAGTGTATATTATATATTATTATTATATATAATATATACATAATACACAGAACTTAGATAAAGGTCTTGGATGAATAAACCAAGTTTTCAAGGATCACAGAGCAGTTTCACCAATGGAAGTCCTACATCTCAGGTTGTAAGTTTGTGAATCCACCCTTGGTACAACCAGGTCCAGATGAGCAAAGATACTCCACGGGGGCAGTGTTCTTACCAAGCCTCACCATTGCGGGATTTGTGCATAAAAAAACAGAAATGGCGCACAAATGTCAACTCTATGCACCTCCAATGGTGCATGAATTATCCCAAAAAATACTTCCTGATAGTTTTATAGTACTTTTGAAATAATAAAATTCGCATTATAAAACTGTCTTACATTGTTGTAGATTTGCAACAGAGTTACTGGCTAAAAACATTATTATTCTTTGTTGTAAGATTTTGGAAATGGCCCATCCAGTTTTCTAAATGGCCCCTAAATCTTGGATTGGTAGGCCCTTTTACCCCCTGAAAGAAATTCCTGGTCAAAACACTGCAGGGGGAGGGAAGAGTGAGTATTGTTAACCACTGTATCCACCTTATTGAGTCTACCCCTTAACTGAATAAGAAGCACACAACATGGTACATACTTGTCTGGCATGAGGAAGTGCAAAAGTGCCCATAACTCCTTCAAAGAGTTCTGTAATGGTGTACCAGTAACAAGAAGTCTATGGTTGGTATGGAATTCCTGAAGGACTTTGTACAGCAAGGAATCATCATTCTTTAAGCGATGTGCTTCATCAACAACAAGACCAGCCCAGTTGAATGTACTTAGGATGTGCTATGAATAAAGAAAGATGATTAAAAAACAACTGTGACAACTTTATCCATGCAATCTTGTGTAGTACTGGTGTATTTTATGGGGTAGTGCTGCATAGTGTGGTGTAGTATAGAGTAGCGTCGTGTAGATAGATTAGTGTGGTGTAGTGTAGTGTAGTGTGGTGTGGTGTGGTGTGGTGTGGTGTGGTGTGGTGTGGTGTGGTGTGGTGTGGTGCAGTGTAGTGTAGTATAGAGTAGTGTAGTGAAGTACGGTTTAATGTAAATAAATGCAGTCTTTTCCTACCTTATCTTTAAGAATGATTTCATATGTTGATAGTAATGCATTAATTTTTAACTTCTTGTTTTTATGATAAAACTCATATTCACGGATCTGAAATAAAGCAAAGATATTTCAACATTATTTCAATATCATTTCGTTTACACTTAGAAGGAAAAAAAAAACACTTTTCTTTGCAAAGTCATCTCATCCATATGGGAAGGAGAATTTGAAGCTAGTTCATGAATTTCATGTATTGCAATAAAGTTATTTATAGTAACCTTGGTTCTGCTAGTGACGTCTCCAAGATAAACTACAACGTTTAGCTGAGAACCCCATAAAGCAAACTCTCTCTGCCAGGCGGCCATCGTAGAAAGAGGAACCACAATAAGAAAAGGTCCATACAAAGTATGAGAATGAAATAAATAGGACAGGAAAGAAATAACTTGGATAGTCTTGCCGAGACCCATCTCGTCTGCTAGGATGGTAGAATTCCCTTTGCACCATGAATTCACAAGCCAGTTCAGTCCATCTAATTGATAATCTCGAAGTATTAATTTGTCGTTCGAGCCAATATAAGATGGCTGCTTTTTGATGAGGGAAAATTTGGGCCGTTGTCGAAGAACCTTTGCACTTTTGGTAGGTATTTTGTCGGAACGTTCTCTGTTAAGGTAATCATCTATTTTGTCTTGGAAGTATCTTGATACTAGAGAGCCATCTTCCCAAGTACTTTCGCCATATGGCATACCAGCCCATTTGCACAGATAATCTACTTGATTGACTGTGTTACCAAGCTCATCAGTGTTACTGACCGTTGTGTGTGCTGGAAGAAAATAAACAAAAAACTATATAATTTACCTAAACTAGAAAAATTAATAAAGATATCACCAGAGACTAAAGATCATTAATCAGATGAAAAGAGATAAGAATTGTAGCAATTTAGTATTCTTAGGATGACGACAAAATCCAACCATAGGTCTTTAAATTTGATCAATTCAGGTTGTTTGGGGCTTTAAATGAGACAGATTAAGATTTCTTTTTTTCTTCACTCAAATAACAAACATGACCATGTTTTCATCATTTCCCTGTTTTTCATTTTAACTTTTGAAAATCTTCTCACAGACAAAATTAATATTCTTTTGTTTATTTACTACTGGGAGATTTTTTGCAATACTTTTTCATGAGTGCAAAATGCAAAAAATTCTTAATTTACAGCTGAAGACCTAAACAGTTTTAAATACTCTTGAATCAAGGTAGAGACCTAACAAACTCTACTCACATGTGATAACAAGTCCAGGAATCAAACCCACACCCCACCAATCAAGGGAGAGACCTAACAAACTCTACTCACATGTGATAACAAGTCCAGGAATCAAACCTACACCCCACCAATCAAGGGAGAGACCTAACAAACTCTACTCACATGTGATAACAAGTCCAGGAATCAAACCTACACCCCACCAATCAAGGGAGAGACCTATAAAACTCTACTCACATGTGATAACAAGTCCAGGAATCAAACCCACACTCTACCAATCAAGGGAGAGACCTAACAAACTCTACTCACATGTGATAACAAGTCCAGGAATGAAGCCTAAGTCCCCAAGGTGAGAGGTAAGTACAGAATCACTACACCACCCTTGATTCGATCTTGATAATCCCTTCGTTTTTACCCACCTATAATTCTTTCCACTTGATGGTATTCCTCTATCAGGTCACTGTTCATCAGCTGCTGAACCTCAAAGTATTCTATATCCTCAGGACTTGCAATCTTTTTCCTGTGTGAATGCAAATTATAATTCTTAATAATATAGACTACAATCTCAATTCATTACATGCAAGTCCTCTTTCATGTCTTCAAATTAGTTTGAGTTCAAATCTCATTGAAGCTGTTTGACCTCTGTTTTCACTGCTATGTGCTGAACATCAAGACAAAAATAATATAAGGTTTACTGTCAGTTGACTACGCCGTCAATATTCACCAAATAAACCGTGAAGAGTATATCTCAGTAATTACATGGAAATGGTGCTCTATTGATTTAATTGATTAATCCTTTCTAAAAGGTATTTTCACAAAACAATAACTTCATTTACTTACCATGCCCTTATATCTTTTTCCCTTTTCATAAAATTGTCAAGCTTTTTCATCCCTTTGACATTTTGGTCAATCAAACTCTTCTTACTTTCCCAAGTGCTGTGTAAATGGGACCAACCCTTCCACTTAATCAAGAACTGTTCTTCAGTTTCCTCTTTTTTAGGGTCAGAAGGACCTTTTTTCTGGAGTTCTTCATATTGAGGTGAGTATACGGTGGTTATAGCACCAATCTCGCCAGGACGTCCTTGTCTTGAGTCTAGTATTCTTTCTATCATTTCTCTATCGTCTTCTACATAGTCTTCCTGCCAGTCTCCGTTATTACCCTCCACAACATCTTCTGAGTCTGTTTCATCTTCACTTTCTTCTTTGTAACTATAGAATAAGATAAAATATTTCATGAGTAAATAAATAATTTCATAATTGCAATAAAGAATAGATTGGATGAGTGTATGGAGGATGTGCATACAGCTATTTCAAAAACGTTGATAAAGGTTTGGTTGAATGTTGTTTATATGTAAAACTTGAAATGAATTTATTTTTTTATCGACCATATGTAAATAATGTCAGCACAGAGGAAAAAAATACTGGAAAGCCATGCAGACAAACATTAAAGTTCGACAAAATTCCATATTCTTGTGAGCTTTTGCTGAATGGATTCACATCATGCATCGCACATTTTTGGCTTGGTTTGCAACAAAACCTTCAGTTATCTTACTTAGCTATATATTGGTTTGGCCTTGCTGAAAAAAGAAGTAACTAAGGGATACCAGTATATGAATGAATGAATGCATAAATTAAAGTAAAAAAGGTAAGAGGGAAGGGATTATGAAGAAAGTAAATAGGGAAGGGATAGAGGATGAAAGGAAGGAAAAAAATGAAGCATGGGAGCTAGATCAAGGGAGGGAGAAATAAATGGGACCAATATAATACAAAGAAAATATCACTACCTGGTGATGTTAAGGGCTGCTTTTCTGAGCGAGCTACATCTTGACACATCATCATCAGAATCAGAAGCTTCACTGTCAGGTGCTGGTTCTTTGATCTTATTTCTTTTGGGGAGTTGTGATTTGAATCTCTGTTGTGAGTATGTGTTTGCCTGGATTGGAGCTGCCCTCGCTCTAGCCCTTGGCTTTGGGCGTGGTCTGGATACCTGTGGTGTATAGCTGTCAGTGCTGTCACTTCCTGAACTGTTGTCATTTCCTTCTGTAGGCCACTCTTCACTTTAAAATAAGCATACATTTCTTGAGAATAAGATTGTATTGAGTTGTATCCATATTCATGTGTCTTCAAGTGCAACCTTATTAAAACAATGAAATAATATACCCTAGGAAATGACACGTGGTGAAATGGGAAAACATTGCATCAAGACAAAAAGAGTATATCAGGGCTGTATGTATGTAGTTTTACCTAGATGAAAGTCGGTTACTTCTTTTGGTATTAGACTTTTTCTTTTTCCGTACTGGTCCACTTGTCTCCTCATCATTGGATTCCTAAAAAAGTATTAAAATTTCAATTATTTTCTAATCAACAATGTTTTTACTTTGCCTATAATCGTATATAGTTTGCTAATAAAATAATGATCACTGGAAACATAAGCTGGAGTTCACATGAGATCAGCTTTCTTAGGTGTCCCTCACTGCCTTTTCCTTGGTCCACTTATTTTCATTACTTTTTGTCCCAAACAAATGATCCCAACATTAGCTAATATTGTAACCCAACATCGTTGCACACCATGACAATGGGTCTTAACTTTTGACCTAACAGGCCTTTTTAGCATAAATAGATATATAAATATATTTGTCTTACAGTATTATTCTATAATGAATAATACCTCAAGCATTACATTAAATCTCTCTGGTTCTTTTCGTTGTCTTCCTGATCTTCGTATTCCATAGATTTCAGGGTCTTCTTCCCAGAACTGCAACAATATCCATAAACCAATAAAAATCTAGATCTATTGACATATTCATAACTCCCCTATTTAGAGGGGAATGAAAATTCTAAATTATGAAGAGCACCAGAAGAGGAATTATTTTATTGTCCAATAAATGAACTAAAAAATAACTTCTATGCCCTGACTTTGATTGGCTTTAAGATTGTTTCAGGAAGAAAAGGAGAATTCACCTTCGTATTTTGAATGAGCTCAACCAGCCCTTGGATGATACGTGAATAAATAAACGATTGACTATTGACTCCGACGGACTTACGTCCGAAACGTCAGTTTCTATTTTCACTATGTTGTTAAACTTTTATATAAACTTTGAATAATTCTACGATAACTTGTTTCATTAGAAACACCGACGCAGTCCACGCTAGTGTTCAATAGCCATTATCTAAATAAGCGATTGATTGATTGATGATTTATAAGGGGCATATATATGAGGTGCTGGGTGATCTTTACAGGAATTTTCTTAGGGGATTATATAATGTCTAATGACAATCCCCATCAGGTACGTAATCGTACTCATAAATTCATCAGTCCCTTACTCTAGTTTTCTTAGTTCCATTGATGCTTGTAGGACCATTAGGGCTGGGATCAGGTGAGTTCAGATCATCTTGATCTTGTGGACTAAGATCATCTTCACTTGGCTTGATTGGATGGATATCACGAATGTGTAGTACTGGTGGACGAGAAACTGCAGCAGAGCTTTCATCTTCTTCATCCTCTTCCTCCTCCTCGTCTTCAGAGTCTGATTCTGATCCACTGCTACTGTCTGACTCGTCGGACTCAGATTCTTCCTCATTTCTGATAAAATTAATGACTTAAATTACATCTAGTAGTAAGATATTCAACCAATACAACATAATAATAATATTGATATCAAACACAAGTTACGTGGTCATAATTTCTAAAGAAAGCATATCAAAGATGTTGTCAGAGGCTAAGGAAATATAGGTTATTCCATGATCCAAAAATATCTGAAATGACTAGTATTTATCTTCTTCTTGTTTTAATCTCAGAGATTTAGTAGTGTTGAAATATTTAAATATTCAATGTTGCTTGTAGTCAAAGAAACACATTTTAAAAACCTGGATTATTGGAGTTTAGACGGATGCCCATTATTCCTTATGGTCTTGCAATGACCTACATCCTTTGGCTCCAACAACCCTTCTCAAAATAGGTGCATACAAGACATACAAAATTAAGTTTGAAAGTCATGAGTGAGGGTTAAATTTAAGAACTTTATCCACAATATTTTTGTTATTTTTGAATAAATTATTTCAAATAACTGGGAAACCTGTGGTATTATCAGTGATTGACAAGTGAGTTATTGAATTGTGATTGGGTCAGAGGAAAAACTCCAAGAAACGACATGAAAATCATATGAAATATGTACATATTGTGTGTTATACAGAATTTTATAATGGCATAAGAATTTCTCACATGCTGCTTGGCTAACAGCTATTATCAATAAGAGCACAGATACAGAGAATGAAAGATTGCTCATGCACGCAACAAACTGTTTTTCTTTTAAATTTTTTCCTTGTTTTTAGATGTATTTTTAAATTTTATTGTATTGCTGCACTCATGATTCCACTTGAGTCATCTATGATCAATAAGAGGACAGTCAATGCCAATCTAGGAGAATGGACAATGATGAATAATTGCTCAACAAAATTACTTGGGACAACAGGATAATTTGTCTTGTCTGGCCTAATTTGCAATGATACAATTGGCAAGGGCTAGAACAAAATTTAAAATGGATTCTATGGAATTAATTTTTCCAGCATATCTTAGAAAAATGTACATTCATGTATTAGAACTACTGTCCTGCTTCTTCGACACAAAGTAGTAACAATTTGGAAAAAAATACTATGCTTCAAAAGTTAGTGTCAGGATTTTTGTTTATTCATTTATCATGCACAAATTGAAGAAAACAATTCAAGACCTTATAAAATTTACAAAAAAATCTTTATTCACAAATAAAATAGAAGATAAAAAATAGCATTACCATTCCAAATATTAAACCATAAATTGAAACTTTCCGTCGAAAATTAGACAAAAATTGATAAAGAGATATATTTCCTCGAAGCAGAAACGATTCTCAAAGATCGAAAAACATTTCATATTTAAAATATCAAAATTTGTATAAAAAAAGAAGAAAAAGAAACGAGAAATAAACCTTTTAAGTGCCAAATAAACAAGACTGCGATCTTGAATCAGCTGTGAAATATTGAAGTGAACAAAGAAATAGATCATAAACAGAGCCTGGAACGAACGATCATCCTTGCTTGGCACGACAACAACATGGCGGCGTTAACCCCTTTATTAAGTAGATCAAGAACTCGAGACACATCTACAGATTCTATATTTTTTTAGATCGAAAGTAAAAAGTACCGAATTCTATTACTTTTTACGAGAGGTTATTGATAGGCTAGTTGTTCGAATATCACATGTAATGTTTGTGCTCAAGACAGAACACACGTTCTTTCATCAAGCATGGTTTTCTAAGAAATAAAAAAAATCATTTCAAGGCGTTGTCTACGGGCTTAAAAAACAGTTAAATACAATACTCAAAGGAAAGAAAAAAAGAGAACATCTAATTCAAGTTGCGATTTAGCGATAGAAGTTTGTGTACAGAACACAGCTGTTTTGGTTCGTCATTATCAGGCTCTAGCCTCGTCTCTTTTTCGACAACAAAATCAAGCTAAAAGCAAAGCAGTAAATTACCATACTAAATGCTATATATCTGAACTAAAACTACAGGAAAAAAACGCAAAATAGGCCCTTCTTTCAGCTGATATACTGTGTATTATCTAGGAAGGTACAGACATTTTAACATTCAGTCGACGAAATGTTGGAAAAAGTCGAAAAATCGATAGGGAAGCTAAAAGAACTTGGGGACAACGCTGTATAACACGCAATATGAAAGACAAAGGACGAAGGATTCTAAATTCCCGTTTACCTTAAGTTCAATCCTAGTTCCTTCTTTCTTTGAAGCCCTCCCCCTACATGGGATAGAGGATGGGTAGTTTGAGGTACTAGTTTAGATGAATTTGTACCAACAAACATTTCAATAGGATTTTGATCATTTATATTCGAAAGAACATCGATCTCTTCATCGCTCTCTCCTTCGCTATCCGCCATCTAAGTGGCTTCGAGTTTGTGTTCACTTGGTCAGGCCTGGCATCGCCTATCTCAGGGCCTTTGAGACGAGACCCCTACAGGATGGAAGGGGAAACAGCAAGGGGGTTAAGGGAAGGTTTTTTGAGGGAAAAATGTAAAAAATAAAGTCTAGGATCGGAGGGCGGACTGTACAAAGACAAGGGTTAAAATAGAGAAGGAAGACAATGACTCGAGTCCCATTACCCTTGAAAAAAGCCAAAAAAATTGCCAAAAATAGATAAATAAAGACAAGACTGTCGTAAATTACCCTAGTCCAAGACAATACAACTTGAGGAAGAAGTCAAAATTCGTTAAGCTGTATTCGATAAAGAACAATTTTCACAAAGCCATGTGGTTTTAACACATGTCGACACGAGAACGAACGAACATCTCTACAAGTAGGTTACGCCCAATTCGGTCTGGAACGACTTTTAATCGAGACAACCCACAAAAATCACAAAAATGGCGGCAAGAATGAAACTCCTTCTTGTCGTCGAAGAAACAAACGCTACAAAACTAAGAAGACTTGAAAAAATGTTCTAACGAGTGACAATATAGATAACTTAACGACCTAAAATGATAAAGAAACACGAAAAAAAAACTGTTTGTTGAGTGTCAGATAGCGAAATTGGCTGAAAAAAGCGAAAAATGTGTTGAAATGTTTAGAGTAAAGCGGAAAGAAGTTCACCTGACTGCCTCCATGTTGGATACACTGCTGTTCTCTTCGTGCTTGCTCTCTTTGTCTGCTGCACCCACAGGAATCATGGGACACACGCTTAATGCGCATGCACTACACCCCATTCACGTGACTTACGACCAATCAAAATCATTCTTATTTATTATTTATTAAAAATTTACTTCAAATAAAATAACCTATTTCCTTTTCAACCTACCATAAAATGATAAAAATCATTTTCAGAGCATTTTTGAGGGATTCTTAAGAGGAATATGAGTAATTTTAGTTTGTGCAAGGGCTACTAGCAATCATGGACGCATCTCCAACCGCGCATGCACTCTTCATATCCCCTTATTTTTTATTCATGAAAGCTTTACTCCAAATACATTAACAAGTTTTCCTCTTAATTTTTGTCATAATATTTCTAAGCCCCTTTGAGGAATATTAGATGGGGAAAGCCCATGAACCTTTGGGAGTACTTTTCCTGCCACGTCACCAGTTCCATGTAATCAACGCAATGCGCAAGTCTATTACGTCATGGTCTAAAAATAATTCCTTTCCCGGTGATGCTGTTTTCTCCACGTATGAAGTGAAGCTTCGATCAAATGAAAGTATAGGCTTTACGACCAACATGGCCTTAGAA
This sequence comes from Actinia equina, assembly GCA_011057435.1. Taxonomy (NCBI): domain Eukaryota; kingdom Metazoa; phylum Cnidaria; class Anthozoa; order Actiniaria; family Actiniidae; genus Actinia; species Actinia equina. Next base: position 221,382 of record WHPX01000033.1, read on the forward strand.
GTTGTGCGATCTGCAGTGAAATTAGACCATATTTATGCCAAAGAAGACGAGGACATTTTAGATTTTGGAAAAGATGTGATTTTGTCCGAAGCAATTGATAGTTTAGTGAGTATTCTAGCCAAAACTCTTGTGTTTACGTGGAAGACTACGGTCGTTGCGCTTGTCATCTGTCAAGAACGCACTTCTATTCCACGTATATCTTTACTAGTATACAGTATTCTTATGTTTTTATTGATTCTTTGCTTATCATACGTTAATACGTAGAATATTGAAGGTCGTTTGCACGAAAAAATGAGTATTTTGAAAAGTTAAGCATTTATTGTGCAGTGAACATAGTTTGGAAATCTAGGTTAAGTGAGGTTACTTATTCGCCAGCATATTTTAACGAAATGTGATACTATCGAGCTTCACAGACTAATCATTTGACATGTCAACCTAGTGAATCATTAAAGTTGATATTTTCCATGTGTGGGCTGCCTGTGTTTTGATTAAGTGAAATTTATTTAATAATATTTTATATATCTTCCCTCTTACAGGCAGAGCTAAGTGAAAATGACCTTCTAAGTTTATTTTTTCAAGACAACAACACTAAACTCACAGACACTACTCTGTCATCGTTCGACGAGTTAAGTTTTTCACCACAGAGTGAAAGCACATCATCAGAATCATATATGACTCCGAGCCCTGACACCATGGACTTTGAAAGCACCTCTTCACCTGAAGGGCTACTCAATACAGATGACTTTGCTCTTGATGTTGATCTTGGTGAGTGTGTTTAAAAAAACTGTTTCAGAAGATTGACAGTAAAACATGTACATATACATATTATCTTGGCATGGTTTACGTCATTTAATTATCACAGTTAGTCTGAAGACAAAAGTCTGTTATGTGTAGAAGTTAGTAGTATTGTGAGTTCAATCCCTTGTTGGATCAACATCAAGGTTCACTATATATCTAACTATCTTAGGAGAAGGAGCTGCTTTTGTTATTACAACTTCAAATGGATAGACCTTCATGTTAGACCTTAAGAGGCCAGCTTAACTTGTTAATTTCAAATCATTAGTCTGTTCAAGGCATACAATGCCTTGCCAAGTCTTATGGTTTTAGATGCTTGCTTGTGTTTCATACCTACTCAACTTCAACAATATTTCTCAGACAAATTATTAACGATGACATCAATATGTAGAATGGCTTCGTACATTAGATGAAGGAGTTGCTCCTGTGACCTCTGCCAATCAACCATTAATGACAGAAAATTACCAGCCATTGTCTACAACAGTTGATATGCAAGTACTCAATCAACCCAAAGTTACCTCAACCTCTGGTTTAACAGAAAATGACTTAATAGTCCATAAACCAACTTCATCTCGGAAATCTGGTCTTCCACTTGTATTGTCAAAGGAAGAAAAAAAACTTCTTGAGATGGAAGGAGTTACACTTCCTACAGATGTTGCCTTAACGAAGGTAATCTATCAGTCCTTTTAAGCAACAGTTTATTTATTTATTTATAATCAATATTTATATAGGCACATCCTATTTAGCATCAGCTAGTTTAAAAGGAGGCCTGATATAACATAAATAGTTTACATAAAACTACTTATAGTAGACATAGACTTTACATTTACGCGATAAATTACTTTAACAACAGTTATCCTACCCCAGCCCAACCCATAATTAGTTCCCACACATAAGATGGCATTTTAGCTTCACTTTAAGTTATCTTGATTTTATTCTCAATTGTGCATGAATTGTGAAGTCATTTATCTCTTTATATATTTACAGGCTGAAGAAAGAGTTTTAAAGAAAGTGAGAAGAAAAATCAAGAATAAGGTAAATTTATATCTTGATTCCATTAATTAATTAACAATTTTTAGGTGATTAGCGTGCAAAGAAATGACGACCTTTGTTTGTGTTTACAGCAATCAGCACAAGAGAGTAGAAAGAAAAAGAAAGATTACGTAGATGGTCTTGAGAAAAGGTAAAATATAATAGAACATCTAGGATATTCTCAATGTGTTAATAAGGGAATATTAATTATTAATTTTTCTTTACGAAGAAAAAAATTCACTTTCAGTAATTGGTAGCATAAAGAACACAAGCTTATTAAGGCGCAAAAACTAGGCGCGCATGAGGAGTGGGCCAGGGGAGACTACAGCACCCTCACTGTTTCCCTTTTCTAGTCTCTTTTTTTTCCTATTGCCCCACATTTTTCCATATTAGTCTGACTCATATATTTTCCAATCTTAGACCCCACTTTTTAGGGTGCTCTGAGGCAACTGAAAACATTAAGAGTATGCATGCTTTATCATTTCGTAAAAATACTGAATTTCTTGTTTTATGATTTTCATTTTTAGGGTTCACATTTGCACACAACAGAACAGAAGCCTACAACAGAAAGTCGACACATTAGAAAACCAAAACAAGTAAGTTTATGGCAGACATCAGCAGTTTAATTGACATGCAATTGAGTCAATTCGTATTTTATTGAACCAATCACCTCACTTGTATGAAAACTTGTTTAAAAACAAACGAATCTTTGAATGAAAGATAAAGTAATTTCTTTTTTCTCCATGACTATTGAAATTTTTTTTTGAACCCTAAAACAACCTCTGAGCTGATCTGAGTCAGGGCATGGCTCATAGACTAAACTTTTTATTTATGTGTTATACTTTGTTAGGTCATTGTTGGAACAGCTAAAACAGCTGCAAGCAATTGTAGCTTCCACACATCCAAGCAAAGCACAGGCTGGAACATGTCTTATGGTAGGCTGCCCTTAAGACAGCTAGACAAATTATCCTCTGTCATGTCACTTTTTTTTCCTTCTTAAGTCTGTTTTTCTTTTTAAATAGGAAGTTATATCTGTTATAGTTTATACTATTTACCTATTTTGATATTTATTGGATTAAAAATATTATTCTTATCTCTTTAACTTTTTAAATGTAATCCTTTTTTCTCCAGGTGCTGATCCTAGCTTTTGGATTAGTCTTGTTTCCAATGAATGGCATCAGTGACAACCAAAAGTCCACTGTGACGTCGTATGTAACATCTAGTGGTGAGTGCAGTAATTTTGGAAGACCATGCTCATTGTAGTCCATTCCCTCCATCTCTCCTTTCAAAAAAATGTTAAACTAATAAGAAATACTTTAAATAAAATTTTCAAATACCTTGTGTCTTAACCCCTGGTGATAAACATTTGGTAGTAATGACTATGACCAAAGCCTTTATGAGTATTTTGATGACTTCATTTTGACAGTTTATATTTACCACCACTTGCCACATTGAGCTCATGTTTTATAATATTGCTTTCACTGATAACATATTTAAGTTACCAAACCTTATGAAAATAAACTTTGAATTCAATGTCCTTGGAATTTTCTAGTTCGATCTCGCACACTTCTACAAGTGAAAGATGACTATCTGCATGAAGAACAAGTGAAAACACCAAAGATAAACCCCAACGGTTCAGAATTATTAATGCCTGCAGCAATAGAACTTGACTGGGAAGGTGATTCAAGAGAATCATTAACAGATCTCACCACAGATGTGAACAAAGACAAAGACAGTGAAAGCGCACATCACACTGAGAAAAACACCATGAGAACGGAGAAAAGATAATGTATTATTATTATTATCAATTTATTGTAAATATAAAGCAGAGAATGTAACTCAAGAGAGGTAATGAAATACTTGCATGTGTCATGTGATGAACCCTACAATATTCTAATTTTAGTCTGTCAAGAGGATGGACTGAATATTAACATATATTCCTAACACATTTTTACAACAATTCCAGTGGGGACAAGTAAAGCAGGGTGTCACATGATTTGAGGGTAAATCACCCTGAGTTATACTCTTATTATAGAAATAGCAACAGGTATCTGATAGCAGTTGATTGTTGTTTTTTTTACACTTATCTTATTATTTCTGTTCAACTAAAAATACACAGTCAATAAACTTCATGTATCGATTTAATAATCACTTAAAACCCTGATTTTTCTTGTAAATACTCTTTTTATTATATTTTTTTGTATAAATAAATTACAATTGGGTGCTAGTCTTTTCATTTGATTGTCATTTTGTAAATAAATATTACAAAAAAAGCGAAAAGCAGTAATAAAGATTGATCAATATACATCTCGCAGTCTGTTAATATTTTTTGCATAAGTGGCTACAAATTTTAAAATAAATAAACTAAACTTTCACCAATTTACTAGTAGCTTCTATGCTTTAAAAAGTTTGGGTTTTTATTTCTTTTGCAGAAGCGCTATATTTAAAGTTGTGCTTTTGCTATCCATTTTGATAATGTGCTAGCAAACTAATGTGGCAACACAGATGTCCTTTTGCTCTGCCTGTGGGGACATCTGTGTACTCAGTTTGCAGGTACTGTATAATTGATATTGTCCTCTCTTGCCCTGTCAACGATTTATATATATATATTTCAGCTCATACTGTTTGTGGATATCAAACTCAGTCTACTGTTGTTAAGTTCATCTCCTATAACTCGAAGAGCACAACCAATTTCTTTTGACACCCTTCTATTTCCTTGATCACTGGTCTGTCTTTGACTTCCACTTCTGTGGCGCTCACTTTGAGCTCTTTCCTCCCTTGAAGATCTTCTGTGAAAGGAGAGTCTTCTTCCTACTCTGCTTGTGCTCCTTTGCAGGAAACCCATTAAGCCTGTAGAAAATCAAATGCGAGAGTCACACAAAATGCATTCTTGCGTGACTGCATTTTGTTACGTGTGAGTCATGCATTGTGACGAGTGAGTCATGAATCGTGGCACAAGAAAAAAGAAACGTTAAAAAAATCTAGAAAACAATTTCATGTAAAGCAAATAAAAAACCAAATTAAATTATCGAATTAAAAGAACAGTAAGTTGTTCTAAAAATCGTAAAAAGTTGGAAAAGATGAATATGAAAGTACCTGAGAATTTCGTCGTGAAGGTCTTGTAACGTGTAACGAAAACTTTGATATTGCCTTGGAATAAATGAAAAACGAAACCAAAACCAAATCTTTATATACTCCTTTCCATACAGGAAAACTACCATTACCTCATCCATACGTACACTCTTGTGACGTTCAACATATTCCAACAGCCAATCAAAAAACAGCAATTATTGAAATAAAACGTCTTATCGCGTAATTTTTTTAGGAATTTCCCTATGGTATCCGGCACATGGCCTTATATGGAATCTACCTGGAAGTCAATAACTTCCTCATTCAATTTTCTTAGAAAAAACCCAGTTCCTATTTTCTGAAGATGTGAAGGGAACTAAGAATAATTCATGACAACTTTCGAACCTCAAAACTTGTTTGTTTTGGATGGAGTTTCGCGGTAACGTAATTAATTACCTTCAAACTTGTTTATTTTTTGTTAAGCGCTTATAAATTAATTTTCGCGGTTGTAGTAATTTTTTGTGGGCTATCTGGAAAAATATCACTAAAAGAGACTTGAATAAAATAAGCCTCCAATGAACAGCGACAAAATGGAATAAAATTCACCTTAAAGAGGCCTGAAGTATACAAGCCAATCAGAGCTTAGAAAACAAGCGAAACCTTGTCATGTTGCATGTATCTTTAAGGACTCTTAAAGCAACTGATATTACGTAGAAAAGAAACGTCTTATAAAAGCCTCTGCTGTTGTAAATTCAAATAGCAAAATCACAACAAAACGTTTTAGGGAAGATCATAGAAACAGGATATCGAATTTTTCTAAAGAATCAAAGACGCAAAATATTAGGGTTAGGGTAAGTGGACATGACTTCCTCTTGTTTACGCGCGTCTAAGTCACGCGACTGGCTCTGAACAAAGACCAACACTACGTAATAAGTCACATTCGCCACCGACTCTTGTGATCGAGGCGTTTTGCCGCAGCATGCAAGAACCTAAAAGCGTTATTTTCACTCGCTGAAAAACGAAACATTTGGATTGGAATTTGGTGAGTAATGGTAGATCGAACACTATTTTATAACTAGAATACGTTGTTTGACTATCTTGAATAAAACGACCAAGGTCAAACAAGTCCTCACTAGAATTAATAGTCATAATTGTTTGTAAGTGATTTTCGATAAATGCACTGATTTAGACACTTTAGACGGCGTGATTTCGTAGGGGAAAATATTTTTTAGAAATACTGTACTTAGTGGATAATATTTTTGTTTTTTTAAGAGCAGTAATAATAAAAGTAAAATCAAGTGATTTCATGAAATAAGTAATTACGACAGAGAATTCCAAGAACTTTGTCGAGTTATTTCCGTGTCAATGAATTATTTGAATTTTTATCCCAAGTATTTCTTAATATGTTCTACTTAAACTGCTTTCCCTATCGCTTGCGGACCTGACCACAGAATAGCAGGTATTAACCAGTTGTACGGATATGACTAATAATTGTATAGTTTAAATAGAATGGGAGTCCGGGGGGGGGGGGGGGGGGGGTGGACGAACAAGCTTACTGTCCGCAGTTTTTATGGATAATACTGACTTACGAAGTTCTGAACTCAGTAGTTTTCTCATGAGTTCGGTATCGCACGTCGCACACTCACCGCAGTTGGTCGTTGGACATGTTTGTTGTTTTTCAAATTTTTTTTTTGTGTGTGTACTTTTTAGAAACCGTTTATAGCTGTTGTTCTCTTGGCTTCTGTGCGTTTCCCCCCTTTTTTCCTGCATACCCTTCTTTGTTTCTTTTCTTCAGTCAGTTTCCTCTTTCTCTCCGGAAAGCAGATCACTGAGAGGTTCGGTATACCTAGGAGAAACCATAACTTAATCTTTAAATCTTCCCCGTCAGCTTAGCAATTGGCACAATTTGCAGTTCGTGTGCGCGTGTGTTGGACATATAGTCACGGGCACCTGTTGATGGGTACTCTTGTTAACTGAGCACATTGGCAGCTTTCATTCGATACCTGTGGCTTAGCAATATGCTTATTCCTGATAATATATTCCATGAATATAGTGTCGAAATAACAAAATTTTTTCTAAAGCTGGGCGCTATCCCTCAAACCATCTATCCTTTGACACAGAACCATTATTATTTCAATAAAACATGAATATTGTATTGGTTGAACGTGATAGGATAACATTGTATACTCATGACAAATAGAGGATGAAGCGCCGATCGGTAACCTTCTTGCATGATTATGCGTGGTACATATATTTTCTCGGCGTGTTTCTTCATCGCAGCAAGTAGATGTGCCCCTTTGACAAGCAAAAAGTGAAAAACTAAATCAACTGAACGACAGCAGTAACGAGTTCTTGTGATACCAGGTTTAGGTTGATGGGGATGACGTGCAGAAGTGGGGGACGATACATGACGTCAATCCATTTCACCATGGTGATTGTTTTTCTTTTATTTAAAGAAACATGTATTGCTTACGCATGAAGACGTCCACCAGAAACTCTACATCATTATTCCTGGTAAGGTATTGCATAGTACTTGTGCTCATGGGCATTTTCTCCAATTTGATTGGTTAAAAGTAAGTCCCACTGCTCTCATGTTACATTATCAACGGCAAAGCAACCGCAATAGAACGCCGTCCCAGAATGCAATAGGATCACAGAAACAAGAGGTCACGTGACAATTCCATAATGCAATGGAGTCTTTCGCGTGCGGCATCACTCAACTTGCCATCAATATTTACATTTTCCCCACTCAAGTAATTTTGTACATGTTTTCAAGTCATGCTAATAAAAAAGTTAGGAATTAATCTAATTCTAGTTGTCATCATTATAAGCTCATTTCATGCAGCCACGTATGGTTAGATAAACGTGATATCAGCTCAGAGTTTGATGTTTCAAACTAAAAGAATCTTCAAGAAGTCTTTGAGTTATGACGTCAGTTGGGTAACGAAGGTGGACCCTACCTGCAGAATTCGTACAACTAACCAATCATAGCGCAGACTATAAATATCAACCAATCATATTGCAAAGACAGCTTTAGAATTAGCAGGTGGAAGAGCAGGTAAACAGGGTATTTTCAAGCAGGAAATATTATCTAGCAAAATACAGCTAGATTTCTGCTAATTACGAGCATTGCTGAGCTCAAGGAATTTCCACTCATATTTTCCCCGCTCAGATTTAATTTTGTACTTAAAGTCATGGATTCTTCGCAGGCGAAGTCAATGTCGGATCGAGAACCTCAGAGCGAAGATGCAAGACGAATAAGCCAGCAGGCACATCTTCTTGCACGAGATATCGTGTGTTATAGAACAGGACGAGGTAGGATATCCACGAGTATCACAGCACGGAACATGAGGCGGTTGAGTGACGAAGTAGAAGACTGCCATCAGGCGCTTCTGAGTAATATGTGTAACGCACTGAACATGACGGCGGATTCAGCTCACGAAAAGTTCGTACAGGTTGCAGACGAGGTGTTCAGGGACGGAGTCAACTGGGGAAGAATTGTCGCTCTCTTTACATTTGGAGGAAAACTTGCGCAGTTTTGCTTGAGAAACGGCATGCAGAATAGTGTTGAGGATATTGAACAGTGGGTAGGAGATTATGTGTCGGGATTATCAAGCTGGATACAGAAACAAGGTGGATGGGTAAGTGAACCAGTCAGTTAAAGAATAATCTACAATCTCACATTTTTAGAAATTACTTTATAATTCAATGCAAGAAGCACAAGTACCGTTTTACAAAACAAAGAAAAAATAAATTCCGCTTTATTTTTCCATAATTACAAATGCAAAGACGCTCGTCTTGTTGTAAAACCTATCGCCATCAACGAAATCATGTTGTATCTTGTTGAAGCCAATTGTTTCATTCTAAACATTGATTTTGCGCGTTTAGTTGAGATTGCAAAGTACTCGAGTATTGCTATATCGGAGATATTTCTTAAATCCAATAGAATTTAATGCGTCATAGACACAAAATTGGCCTTGTGAATATGCATCTCCTGGCTTAGTCAAAGGAATCAATTCATTAGATTACGAGAAAGTCCCACACAGCACGGGCATAATTGGCTTGATTACGGCTACTTATAACACCACATCACTACAGCATTCAAGTATAACTACAAACTTCACCTAAGCGTGTCCCTATGTAGGAATAAATGCACATATTCGAGTGTTTCTATCAGGTAGCGATTATTCCCACGGTTCTAAATTAAAACTCCTATATTTATGCTGTTCGGATATCCTGTGCCTTTTTTATTCGCGGGCGCGTTTCTATGGTAACCTAGAAGCAGAAAAGAATCTGCTCGAATGACAGTTTTTATCGATTATTTAATTGCGTTTTCTTCAAAAATCGTAGTGTTTTGTATTCTGTGCACATACAGATTGTACGCATGTGTATAGCTCATTTACTATTGGTTTTTAATTGAATGCTAAAAAAGCGCCGAGAGTAGCTAAATTTTCTATTCAACATTCTGAATGAGAAGTCTCCAAAAATAAACTTTGTATTCATAAATAAAATATATCTTAACCTAAGCTTTTGTAAGCTTTTATCGTTTTAAGAGGACTAAGATGGTTCTCGACATTTAGTTTTTTGGTAAATAGATGTTAAATATTTGTTGTTTTTTTTGCGCGCGATTCTTTTCGTACGTAATTTCACGGAAAAAGCTATTTATGCTTTGAAGGTGGACATAATGCATAATTCAAAAACCTACAGATTTGATGGCATTGAAAATTTTAGCAAGACACAGGTTATCATGTTTAATAAAATAATGAAAAGAAGGCGCTCGAAGACGCAAGTTTGGGTGTATTGCGCAATGAAGTCTTGGTTTAAACATTTGCTTTCTACTAATTCTAATTTCTTCTAATTTTTAGCAAGAGACAGGGTATCATGTTTAATAAATATGATTAAAAATGCGCTCGAAGACGCAAGTTTGGGTGTATTGCGCACTGAAGTCTTGGTTTCTATATTTGGTTTCTACTAACTATGGTTTTAGCCTTGATATTTCGGATACCGTGTGTTTCTGGATTCGATAAGACACTTTTTTTTATTGAATTGCGTAATTAAATTAAGAGTACAGTCTTTTAAATCGCGTGTTTAATATTTATTTACTGAGTAAACGCTGCCGGCTCTCCCAGGAAGGTCGACTATGAAAAAAATGTTATCGCAAGTCACCACCGCAAGTACAGCAGTGGCGCAGCTCAACGTTGAACTGAAAGCATGTGAAGCCACCTCTGGCAGCCGCTATACAGTCACAGCTCTAACCAGTTTGAATTATTTAGGGTTGATTGAGAGGAGGGAGGAAAAACAAGAGAACCGGAAAACCCCTCGGAATCAAGATATATTTACTTTATTTATTTCACGTACGATTTAAAGTTTAGAGATTGGAGTGAGAATAGCGTGTGAGGTTGCTGCGGATCAAACTATAAACCTATTCGTGTTTAGCAGGTAGCACACTAACTAACAAAGCAGCATTTGCTCCTTAAAACAAGTGTGAGGTCACCAGAGAATCAAATTATGGACTTCTTGCTTAGCAGGCAATTTTCTAATCATCTAAAGCACAGTTGGTCAAAAAAACGTTCAAGAAATTGCTAGTTAAATAAAAGAACTGGTGATTTTTTGAGTTTGCAAATAGAATGACATTTTACGGGTGATTTTGCGCTTTATGTACCCCATTTTGTAAGTGGACCGCAATGACATGTTATAACACTACCAGAATAGGCCGTTTACATTATGGAGTCATTTGACTACCACTACCAAAATGCTTGGCGAATTTTCTTTCTTTTTAAAATTTGTATTCCCTCATGAGAATAGTTAGACAATGGGTGCTTATTAACTGAACAAAAAAAGTGTGCAAGGGATTCTGGTAGTGGTAGTACTGACGCAATGACGCAAGTGTCCTATTTTAATATCATTTCTGATATGAAAAAGCAGCGTATTTTTCTATCATTAGTAATATCAATGTATTTTGCTTTTACCTTGTAGGACTCGTTCGATAAGTGCTTCCAAGACCCTTCAACACGTGACAAATCAAACTGGTGGGCTGGGATCGTACTGGCCACAGTTGGCATTGGTAGTCTGGCGACATTAGTTTTCAAACAGTGCTAAAAATAGACAATAAAATATATCAATATCACGCAGTAAACAACACCAGTACACCACTAGCGAGCTGATAGAAGGGTTTGATACAAGACGGTTCTGTAATGGCCGCCATGTTGGAGGACATGGACATTAGAATATTTGAACGCTAGATCGAGGAATATGTACTAATATGTGTACTGGAATACACTACAAATTTTTATATACTTTTAAGTTATATGTCATCCAACATGGCGGACGATCACACGGCCCGTTACTACTAAAAACATCTAATGGAAGAGACAGAAAGAGATTATTTTGCTGGTTCTGACAGACTGTAGACAGTGGTAGAAAATCATTGTTAAAAAGAGAGCTAGTTCTCTAAAGACTGATTATTGGGTAAAAATGGAACAAGTGACTTTTCAAACTAGTTAAAAGCTTTCTTTAAAAAAACGTTAAAAGATGCACAAGAGTATCAAGTGTAAAATATACTACTTTTTAATAGGAAAAAAGATTTCTAACTGAATATATCAATAGGTAGGAAAGTTAAAAGATGTCCGCATTCAAAATGGGATAATAACATTTGCTTTTATACAGATCACGCGATAGTCAATTTCAGTCTTCCAAAAATGGTCCTCAAAGGTATTTCTTGTTTTTGAGCTGTTTCCTTGAGGTTTTTGGTGGATTGAAAATCAAACCTACATCTTAGGGAATAGTTAAAAAAGAGCTAAGAATGTTGGTACTCGAAGGTCTGCGGTAACAAAGTAGAATTAATACACAAGAGACTGGTGCGATCTGGGTTATAACTATAGGTAATGACTTGCTACCCACAACGAACCAAGGTGCGCACGTAACAATGAGTCGCCCGCGGGGATATAGAACACAAACCAGTCGCGCAATTTGACTGTTCAATCTGTAGTCTTGTCAAGGGAGTGTAAAAACCCAGAATTACAGATCGTGCCTGTCATGATAGACTTAGGGATCGTTAAACTAATGTCGTTTTTTATGCAAAATCAGTCATTTATACAGGTTAAGTTTTTATACAACAAAATATCCCAGTCATCTGAATGACTCGATGATATAGTCTAATACCAATAATATCTTAATAAATATCTATTTATGACTATTACGTCGCGATGATTATGATGTCATACACGTACGTTGTATCACGTGATTGGTCTAGATTCTTTGGGGGTGGTTGAGGGCAGTCATATTGAGTTCCGGTTGGTTTACCTCAAATATTAGGAGGTCCTGCTCCCTGCTATGCGCAAAGAGGGCCGGATGGAACACCGAAGGCATGCTAAAGATATTCAACAAAGTAGGACACTCAATCCCTTTCTTCATAAGGGTATATAATATATATATATATATATATATAAACTCGAAACGTCTGTAAAGTTAAAATGGGCGTTTTACATTAATACGCAATTTTATTATTACTTACAATAAACAAGTTTGGGTTTTGACGCATGCGCAGAATGTCACCAAATTTGAATTCACACGACCAGTTTCTTGTAACCTAGCAACGACGTTCACCATTTTTCTACAAATCGTAAGATCTATATTTTCCTTGTATTGTTGGAAACCGCAGCCAGATGCAAATCACGTGATTAGTTTGCTGTAACCTAGCAACGACGTATACCACTTCTCTGAAAAACATCAAATCTCGAATCACAAATGCCGCTGTGTATGATCTGCATCACAATAACGCGGGCAACCAACAGAACAGGCTCTTAAAACAAGTCCTTATCATCCATGGTTAAGAGAAAAGGAATGGTCATGGTGGATGCACAACACACACATCTTTATTGTAAACACATTTGAAGTCACGCGTACCAAGATAATTATAGGCCTCGGTTTGATCTCTATAATCAACAATTATGATCAGCCAAACCACGACATCAACAAATTACATGACATCAAGGCTGTTTAGATTCACAAGTAGAGCACTAGGGTCCATCAGTGAGCCAAGACCATGTCTTATTCGGTGTTACTGTTTACTGAACGGACGCATCAAAGGATGTGTCCCGCTACAGATGTCATTAATGGTTCGGCGCGCTCAAGTCAATCGGTCCCGACGGCTGAATAGAAGCGATTCGACATTCAGTTAAGCAAATACGACAGTTAACAGCGAAAAGAGATAAGATCCTAAACATGTCCAAAAATAACTAAAATATCGGATTTTTGATTGAAGAGCCTAAAAGTCTAGTAGCTGCGCTAACCAACACGGTTAAGAAGGGAAGGGGGCTTTTGCTACTGGTTACTCACTGGTCGTCGTTTAAGAGAACTCAGACGGGATCTACAATCTAATTACTAGTGGGAGGTGCAGGTTTTTCTGATAAAAGAGGGCGCCTCATAAAACATCGTATCCACCGTTGATCAAGTCAATAAACGTGTTGTTTCCTGGCCGACTCCAGAATACCAAACATCACCCAAAACACATTAGAATCAACTCTTTAATTCCTAGTGTCATAAAAAAGGAGTAATCTGTTTGCTAAAGTAATTAAACATCCTAACAGAATGAGAAGTCTGTTGGATATTACCGAAGTTATCGATTCTGTTCGTAGAGCGGCGCTATTGATAGACGGCATCTAGGAAATGAATACAACATGAAAACGTCATATCCACAAAAAGGCAATGGACAGGGTATTGTTGTGCGGCTCTCTTCGTGACTAATAGTCTATTTTAATTAAATAACCAAATGGCTCGATTCTGACAGTCATTCAGCCGAAAACTAAACCAGCGAAGCCAAATCTTCTTGTATTTGTGACAGAGCGCACGTGTTAGAAAAAACGAATCAACTTGCCTCTACACCTGGAGTGGAAAGACTCTGATGGCTTTTCGTCTTTAATATCTGCAGATAATGAATTTTAAACTTAAAACTTACCATTAACTTCTTATAATGAATGCCTCAAGCGATGCGACTTTTAGAGAGTAAAACCTCTCGATATGAACTCCTTAAACCACGAAGAAAGCTATTACGGTTAGACGCGATCTGAGGTTTTAGGCTATCATTAAACATCTTGGCTACTGACAAATTATACTTTATATCAATCAAATCAAACAGATCAGGACTCTTTGACTTTAATTAATGATTCGAAAGGGTTCTTTCTTTTGTAGATTTAAGATTCATTAAAAGTGTCTCTTTTTCTTAAGTAAAAGTGAAATGTTTTTCATGCACTCCATGAAAACATTAAGTTACATTATAGACAAATTCATCAATGAGACTTTGAACTAAGAAAAACATCAACTCCGAGTAGATTGAAGAATCAAGTATCTTAAAACGTAGTGTTTATAATTAAGGATAAAGTATTTGTAAATAGCTAGACGTGCTAATCCCGAGATTTATTAATTTTATTTTAGCTTTTGGTGTCGCGCAGTAAGATTACCGCTGCGTTTTCTTTCTTCTTGGAAAGACTCACTCTCCGGGATTCGATATTCGATTGTGTTTTAAGACTAATAATTTGTTTGCTTTGTTTTGTTCTCTTGATTTCAATATTAAATAACGGCAAAAACCCGAAGATTGGATATATTTAACTTCATATCCACCGACATCTAGTTTGGAACCAAAGATAAACGAGTTTTCTAAATCTGACCGAGGTTTTCCAACAACGATTAATGTTTTTGTGTTTACTTTCCTGTTCCGTGGTCATTTTATTATTCGTAATTCTATATCATTTAATTCAATACTCTGATTAGAATTCGTGTTTTTTGTTATTAGTTTGTTTGTTATGGTGTTTTTCAAGTTCTCGTTATCAAACGAGGCTCGGCGAGGTGTTGGGACCAGTCTCCGTGTTTGTTTTTTTTGTGTTTTTTTTTTTGCGCAAACCGGTTGCCGCCGGTACGATTGCTCTGATTTAATCCTTATTGCGCCTAGTAGGATTTTAAAAGCGAGATTGACAACTATGAATATTAGCAGGTAAATCTCAAGAAATTCTAGAAGACAAAATATGACAGAGATAAATAAAGGTTTAATCAGGTTTGCGGAAAGAAGCGTATGTGAAGAAAGAAGATAGTTTGGTCAGTTCGCTAGTTCAAACTCATTGGAGTTTTATAGTCTGAGGGGGTCATTTTCTATCGCTTCAATATATCCATTTATCGTACTCTCTTTGTTCGCATCAAATGCGTTGGTCTATCAAGGGTTTTTCACTTTATTCTTTTCCATGTCTTTGTAGGAGAACATCAAGTGAATACAAGCGGCAAGTAATGTGAGGGCTTTCAAAACGCGGCCGACTCACCAAACAATCAGCGTTGGTTTGTGGAGTCGGCACGACTCTGTTCCATTGAAGACCAGGCCTTTACAGTTCCACGGAATGTCCGCAAAACTTGTAAGGCTTGTAAACAATTGATTTAAGGCCTCATTTATCGAGCCATCAATGCGGACTCGAATTCCTCTCACAAGTACGGGTTATTGGCTGGGGTTTTTAATTTCTTAGCCGTAATTTCAATGGCATAACGGAACAATTGCTTCCGATGAAAGACTACGAGTTCCGTAGCGTTTAAAAAGTTTAATTATAGAACTTGACGGTTGATCCATTGCTTCACACACGATATATTTATAGCAATAAACTCGGGATTCCTTCGATTTACTGGTTGGTCAGGTTTGACACTAGTGGAATCGGTCGAGATGTTGGTGACATCAAAGGCACACCGCTAAAGGTTGTGTAGCACCGTTATTACATTACATTTACTGCCACCCACAGAGTTCAGGCCGGTCAGCATTCACTATCACACACCCTACTCACTGTCACCTATCACGAGAACACAGATTTTTCGCTCCAGAACTCGTTGGAAGTAATCTTTCTGTCAGCCGATAATCAATTGGTAGCGGTGAATTTCTTTCAGTTTGTGCCTCCCTTGCCCCCAAGCTGACGATCACAAAGGTAGCGGCAACTAGTTAATAAAGCAATTGGGCAACGATAAGACTTTATTGCCTATTTGGCTTCTGAAGTGCCGCGCTATAAGCTCATCTTTGCATGGCTATTTTCTTCTAATTGTAATAACTTTTGTGTTAGGAATTACTTAGACGAAAAGGTACTTCTGAGCTAAAGGTGGCGCGAAAGTCTCATTTGCCCAACTGTATGGAGTCAAGTATTAGGTCAACACACTATTTAGCCTTTCCTTCGGATGGCAGATTGTGTTGTGATTAAATAAATTGTATTTTTACGATATATTTTTATTGGAATTATTTCTTCTAAGAATATTGATGCTTTTGTCGAAGTAAATTGTTTGAGTCACTGGGCAAAGAAAGAAAATAACGGTAGTTATCAAAGGAAGCCACTAAACCACAATTCCCGTGATCAGTTCCGCTCGAATTGTGCACTTTTAGTTAAGAAACTAAACACAAACCAGCAATAGAATAATCGAACTTGAAATTTGATTCACAGAATGAAAGGCCCAGGGCTGTTATTGAGGTACGCCATTCAAACATCTGATTCAACAAGCCTTAAGCCAATTTGTTGGAAATGTATTTGGCTTGACGTAAAAGAACTGTGACAGTCTGTTTTGATGATATGAAGAAAATAGCATTCAAAACGAAGTAAATCTAATTGAGCAGAGATTCCAAAACAAATCTTATTTTCTTTAGTAAGTTGGCCAAAACATCTTAAGGTTGAAGTAGAAAACATTATAATCTTGTGAGCCTGATAGAGAACATTCCATTGACTCAGACCGGCTATGAGCAAATATTGATTCCATCTGAATACGAACGAGTGAATGGTTCAATGCGAAATGAAAATATTGAGTCAAGTAATCATCAAGATGTAGTCTTATTAAACCCCAAAGCTGTAACACTAATCCCACATAATGGATTGACTTTACGTTTTTCACGGAGAGTTTTAGAAAAATGAATGAAATCTGTCATGAACTAAGGGAAAAGAAATCCAATACTCGGAAACTCAGGGCTCAAACATCTTAAGACATTAAGTTTACTATAATTTAGTGATTTTCTACCAAACTTACACATTAATGTCATCTAAGTTGCTGTTTAATGATTATTACGATACTGACTAACGTGTTGGTACTCAAATACCCCAAACTAGATTTGTTATTTCGAAGATGTATCTTGAGAAACGGCACGAGTTGAGAGGAAGAAACAATCCAATGTACCTATCCGGTGGTCGGCACTGATGTGTGTGTCTTCAGTTGTTCCTGACGTTCTAAGCTCAAAGAACAACAGAATAGAAACAAACAACGATTTGTTGGTTATATTTGGCCTCGAGTCAAACAACTCTTAAAAACCCAACAAAACCGCAGTGATCGTACTGTGATTTGTCAACCCCACCAGTTTCAGAGCCTTCAGTGCAAAGCAGGCATTGCATCGGCTAGTAGTTGAGTGACTGCTCTTCTCCAAGAACAATCAAGTTGTTTGCTAATCAGGAAGGTGTTTCAGTGAAGTCGGAATGACAAAATTGACTTTCCCTGTGCAATCACAGGTAGCGAAGTTCTACAGCCCACTAACCTTGTGTGAGAATTCGCGTATAGCTTTGTTAACAGTAGGCAGTAGCGTGTTGTGTGGGTGGCGCTTCTTTATTAAACACACACATTTCAGAAAATACTGAGGTGTCTTCGTTCTCAATAACTGTTGAACGTTTGGCAGCATTTGACTTAAACTTTCTACTTAAATCAAACAAGTACTTAAAGGTTCTTAAACTGATTGATAAATGTGAAGAAACGTCCAAGACAACGAATACCATCAAAATCACTCCTAGTCTTCTTGAAGTATGAAGTATGATTTATGATTGCATACTGCAGAATTTCGGGAGAACATTGCATTACAAATTGCTTGCAGCGTACTAGGACACAGGATACCATAAAGTACATGGAATATCTTGTACTTCCCACTGTTTTTATAGCCTACGAATAACAAAACTTTACCATTAATGGCAAAAAAGCAAATGAGTTTAGCATTAAAGCACGAGGTCCCTTGAGTATTACCTCGCTTGTTTCGCACTGAAATCATCCCTGGTTTTCTTCCCTTTTACTGCTATAGCCATGTAAGTTATTGTATGTCTTGATAAAGGTGGCTTCCTCACAAAACAGTGATGCTGCTTCAATAAAATCTTTGTCTCTGAGTAAAAACTCTCTTAAACAGCTAGATTTTGACAGCTTACTTCTCGCAAACAAAAGAAAGAAACGTGATTTCAGTATACAAGAAATCTGGTCTTCAACATCCTCTATATGTTCGTATTTATTATGGCAGGTCTTTAACACCCATCGTTTTGAGACTTCGAGACGCCGAGGGGTTTTGTTAAACGTACAAGACTGTAGCCTTGAAGTCTGTGCCACAGTTTTCTAAAAGATTTAACCAGTCTTTCACACACACAAATAATAACTGAAATAACAAAGATGTCCCTTTAAAAGCAGACCAAATGATTTGTTGCCAAAAATCAAGTTATTTTGTTGTTATCAGAAGAGTTTTTGATACTTTTCTCTAAGGGAAATGATTTTCAATATTTGTTGAAAATCAAATGAGTTTGGTGGATACATTTTATAAGGAAAAATAAATATTGATTAAGTAATAGTTAGTTTTATGGTGAATAAATAGACTCGGGTCACAAGGAGCCAAATGCTTTTCAAATCGAATTTCAAAATAAAACAACGAAATCTCTTTGAAAAGTGTCTTTGATTTAAACTGTCCTTGATAAATGTCTAAGAGGCAAAGTTATAATTCTAGCCAAAAACCAATAAAAGGAACCTCGAACCTTGCGCTGATAGTCCCCCACTGGTCGGCTGCTATCTGCAGATAAATTCTATGATATTAATTACGAGAAAAAACAATAAAGAGAAAGAAAATAAATTAAGAATAAACCTTAAAACACCTTCTTTTTCCAGCAAAGTGATATGGAGTAGTGAACTAAGGTTATTTGTGGAGGATGTTTGTCGGAGGATGAGGAGAATGTAGCGCTTGAAGGAGTGATATTGGAGTGAAGATGTCGATAGATAAATCCATCGAAACTGTGTTCTAATCCGAGTATCGCATATGCATGGTGAGCGGCATAAGTGTACCGAATAGCATGAGGCCGGATACGTGGATTGCTGGACTTATGAAATCATTCAAACAAAGCCACAAGCAAACGAGATGTTCAGGCAGGGGGCCGTCAAACGTTGAGCCGAACGGCCTGTTGTCTCGCTCGCGCTAATCATTACTTTACTAGACATTCAACAGAGGAAAAAAACTAGTTGTCAAAGCAACATCACTCTGGATATTAAAAACATGACTTCATTTCTGAAATTAGAATTCTTAGCGCAAAAGTTTCACTTCACCATAATAGCCATAAAGAGAAAAAAACGAGTTGCGAGAAAGGCAAGTTTGCTCATAATCGCAGGAGTAGATCGGCAGAAATCATGCGCTTAAGTGTTTTTAGCTGAGCTGTTAGGGTAGCTTCCAGTAAATAGTTCGAACAAACAAATATAACTCAATTGCTAAAAGGGACTGCTTGTATATACCGACATGACCCTGATAGAGGTACATACATACGTACATATATACATACCCGTACCGACTTCTTGCCCTGTTGAGTATTAAATAGCTTGTCGCGAGTACCTTTGATCTCAGTATATCTCAAACCTTTGGGAAGTAATATCTTAGTGTGTAAAACATACAAAGTAATACTTTCAATGATATTTAATACAACGTTCCCTCAAGCTTATATTCATCTGTTTTCATTTCAAAAACCAACACTTACTGCACCATCGAGCACTAAGCCAAACACTATCCAAATACTGACGCGCTAAATCAATAATGATGATTTTAAAACCCATACAAGCTCTCAGCTTTGAGAACTCTATACACTTCTTAAATCCCTCAAATATAACGTTTGAAAAAGCAGTCAAATCCCGTAATACCGGTGATACTCATGAGTAGGTAACAAGATTCACCGCGACTTCTAACTATCTCCAGTAGACTCTTATAACGCCTCATTGCATAAATGTTTCTATATTTTTAAAAATAAACTTTGCGTTGAGATATACAATTTGATAAGTATCTCTGTATATAATAATGTTTGATAAATTTGTGGAAGACTGTATTTTAGGGAACTGTTAATGTTTGCTCTTTATGTAGACTGCTGGGTATATAGCAGACGTGCAGTCACCTATATAAAGTCATGGATAGTTCTTTGACATTATTTACAATGAGTTCGTGATTGTCCTAAACCCAATACTTCATGTTGTTTGGGTAATACAGACATCAAGTTATGGAACATGAACAGAAAATAAAACTATTTCCATCGGGATGAGACTTTCCCCCACCCAAATGTTTCGAGAACGAATCTTTGGGCTATTAGTTCAACAGAAATCAATTCCATGGCAATTACCTTGGCATGGAATAATGAGAAGAAATTGGTTGTTAATCGTTCGAATACACCATCATTCCAAGACATTTGAGGTGTGGAAATACATGTTCATTTGTAGTAATTTTCGCGCCTTCTTATACCACAAATGGGACGAGAATTACAACTTATAGGCTGTCATGATTGACGACATTATAGTGTGTTCATCACGCGATTTCCCAAATTTCACAACATGGTTCTATATCTATGTGCAGCATCGTGTTATGGAAACATGGGAGACGCAAACCCGTTAGAATTGACTTGAGAACAGAAAGGAATCATCTCCCCAACACAAGCCAACTCAGGAGTGAACCTAGAGTAACCGGCGAAGGGGTTGATAATACAATCAAGCTCCTTGATGCGATCAGTTTGGTGGTGTGAACAAGGTTTGTTGCAGTATTTTGGAACAGGAGTCCATAAGTTGTTTTGGTAATTCGATAATACATTGGCGTTTGGAGTATTGATGCATGTAGGACAAGTAGGTAAGGAAGGAATAGGTGCTGCTGTCGCAGTACCGCATGATGGAACAGTCTCTTTATCAATTCCAATTAAGTTTTCAATAGCAAACGGGTGTTTAAAAGTTGACGCACTTGTAGACGAAGTCACTGGCGACTTGCTGCTGTCTTTGATAGTTGAATCGTCCTCGTCTCTTGTAACTGCAGAGATCATCCTTGCTAGTTTATGTGTCCTTTCTCGCTGTGATCTGAAGCGTTTTCTGCGTCTTAAGAAACTACCATTTTCGAACATTGTCCCACAGTCCGGGTGTAGAGCCCAAAGGCTTCCCTTGCCTGGCTGATCGGGACGGCGAGGGATCTTTACAAAACAATCGTTGAACGATAAGTTATGGCGCAACGAGTTTTGCCATCTTTGGGTGTTTTCTCTGTAAAATGGAAAATGATCCATAATGAACTGATAGATCTCACATAAGGACAGCATCTTCTGTGGAGAACTTTGTATAGCCATTGCAGTGAGCGAGATGTAAGAGTAAGGAGGCTTAGCACTACCGTAACTGTTCCTCAAAGGTCTTGGCATCCTGGAGTATAATGTTGAGAGGAACAGAATTCTCTTACCCGGATCGTTAAATGCACTAGTGGATTTTTCTTCTAGAGTGTAGTCTTCTTAGCAGCTGGGTAGCTTTTGAAGGATCTGCGAACGTGTGTATTTTAACTATCGAACTAAATAGCGCTTGCAAAACAGACCGACTGACTTCAAAAACTTCTTTTGTCTGGAGCCGCTTCTAGTGAGCCTTTGAATTGTAGGCTTGTAGAGCAGTGTTGACATTACAAGAGGCCGCCTGTCGATGCCGATTAAATACAGAATACCTAATTATCACATGTCTATCAAACCGAAACTTAGCCAAATTACTCGTTAATTTCCTTATTGAAGTTTGGGTCCCAACAAAAGGCCGCTTTACGACAGTTTAAATAAAATATTCAAATGCTGTTGCGGTACTGTAGCCCGGTGGGGTATTCAAAGGGGCCGGTACTAGTCCGCGCTCGCGCGCTCCAAAACCACACATTTGTTGAAAATTGATTGCCGCTGCTAACTAATAAATATCTCGTCACACGGACCACTAAATCCGTTTTGTTTTATCGGGCCGCTTTGTGGGGAGCGTTCTTTGTTTACCAGTCCCTGACAAGGTTAATTAAAAAGAGAAGCATTGGGTTTGTATCGCTATTAATTGTTTAGAAGCAGGGCTATCAAGGCTGTTTGGTGTGACTGTTCACTTTAGAGTTACCCCAGGAAAGCCTGGCATCAGCCTTTTCTTGTTATCCTACGGTTTTTTTCCTTCGAAGGCCTTTTCTGCGTTGCGGCAAATATCCTGCCGGACGATCAGGACTTTTTGACATTTATTACCTTTTACTTCCCCAACTGAGATGGTTTTCTTATTGAACGGCGCTGATGGATGATTTTGTTGATATTCTAATCTCAAAATTGAGGTTTTGTCAAACATATTGGAACGCGGCTTGGTTATAAAAAACTAGAAGGTGTTTACTCTTCTCCTCCCATCTAGCCATCATAGTCCTAACGTGTCTGTAGTAAAAGATATTCATAAAGGTTGATTAGCGACAGCTTCGGCTCTTTTGGGCATAAGTAATGACCGAGAAAGGCGGTGTGTGCCGACACAGACCGAAATTACTTAACCGAAGCAAGACCCAAAATCACCGGCTAAGATGTTAGGTGCAATTGGTTCATTTAACCATCATTTACGCGATACCATCGCCATACATTGACAGTTTAATTCCACATTTTTAATAATGTAAGGAACAGAATAACAAGAAGCCAGTGGAATTTTAGACTGGATTGTTTTTATGAAAGTTAAAAGAAAACAAACCAACTGTTAAGTTCTAGAGAAAACAACACTTTACCGTAACACTTGACTTAAGGGATCTATTGCCTTTACTGCTAATGCAAACAATTCCTTAATATTTACTTTACTTAATTGAAAAAGTCACTCTTTAATTCTTGTCACTTCACTACCGCAGAAGCAGAAGGCGAATTTCACAAACCGAATTAAAAATGAAATGGCAGTTTACTCAAAAGAGGTACACAGTTTGGAGTATAATGTTTACATCTTCAAACTTTGAGATCCCACACGGTCAATGAAATACTTACAAATCCTTCAAGATTACAAACAAACCGTATGCACTAGTGAAGGATTCCAATCTTTACAAAAAGGAAGCTATGAATGATTCAATAAATCGGAAGCAAATTCGACAAAGTTTGTTCAAGACACAATGTAAGAGGAGTGAAGACAAGAAATTGGAAAATCACCAGTTAAACTCATTTCCAGCGGCGTTACGGGTGCTTGGCTCGTCGTGCCACTCAGACCACTAATGTAAACAATCGTATTTTAGAGCTGGGATAAATTGCTATATTAAACAAATGTGTGAATCAATTGTGTAAAACCAACATCCAAAATTATTGGCATGTACAGGATCGTTTTAAATTCACCGACTTTGGATGTCCTTCCTATGACGTCAATCAATCAATTCAATTTACTCGTTGTCATGGTGACATCTTGACTCGTCTACGACCAGTCCAACATGGGGTTTGTGTTGTATGCACAACGCTTAACCTATTGTTCTCTAAACTTGTTAAATGTGACCTAGCGTGGTACCAGTTGGACTTACACGAATATAGAGGTTCAAAATACGACAGTTGCGGTCGAAAATGAAGCGAGCCAAGATTTCAATTTAAATAGTTTCTCATACATACACTCCATATTTGAAAATCCCATGTCCTTTTGATGGAAAATAAAGATTCATGAAATCATTGTGAAAATGCTCTAACCGAGGTATTAAGAGGGCAGTGGACGTTCGAGAAAGCCAACAACTGAATGATAAGTATACAAGAATAACTCCATGAGCCTTTACTGTCGAGGCATAGCCTGTATATAAATGTATGGCACGTCAATCATAGGGCCACCACAGGAATATAGACAAAAAGGATAATGGTTGTATTACATACATATTCCTAGAAGTATACACGTAGTCTTGGTATAATCTTTATTCAATTCCGTTCGTCGTATTATGACACTATTTATTAGAGACATGATATTGAAATGACTTGGACTGACTAAAGTCAAGACAAGCGTGCGAACCAAAAAAAGCTAAAAAGGTCGAATAGATAAAGTACATATTTGTCTTGTAACGCGTGTTCATAAAATAAAATAGTGCTTTTCCAAGTCGAAACAGTAGCAATAATTTACAACAATGAACATGTGACTATGAATAAAAAGGCAGGTTTTTTTAAAGTAAAATAACAAAACAAATAAAATAAATGAATACGAGAGAAAACAAAACAAAGTGAACAAAAGAGAGTAAGAGAGATTTGCGTGGCATAGTCCTTATTGTTTGATGTTAGGAGATTCATTTAATAGCTTTCATATCCTGTGTAACAAATAAAGTGGCTTGTTAGCATTCACTTTTATGAGTAGCTGGTACTCGCAGTACAAACAATCTTTAGTAATCCCCAACACGTTCAAAGCGCAGTCAGAGCAGTCAGCGTCCTGCTAAGAGAACATTTTGAGCTCAGCAGTTAAATTTATAAAACAACTAGGTATGTTTTTATTAGAAGACAAACACCAGTCGCAGCTGAGCTCGATTCCTTTGTGAGTACCATTTAATCAAAACACTACCCAATGAGAAAGATCGGCGGGTAAGAACTCGAACAATCGAATCAAATAACAAACAAAATATTTTGATAAAGGTCTAGTATTTTCTTACAATGCTTCGTCTGAGATGAGACCGGCGATTTCAAACAACTTTACAAAAAATGTTATTAATTTGAACCCAATATTTACTGCACAGTAGGTGAATGTCAATATTTATCACAAAGAACGCGGTTTTTGATTATTTTTGACTCAACCGCGAGAAAAAAACACGCGCTTAATAAAGATGAGATTGATGTTTGAAATGGGTTTGGCGGGGGATTCCAGAAAATATTCTAATGAAAAAACCTCAGCATATGTCTAGTTATCGATAATTAATTTAGACATCAATGTGTGAGCAAGCTATGGCAAAACTAAGCTGGTCGGATATGATATTGTGGTTGAGGTAATATCAGTAAACAGGCTGGGTGATTATCGCGGATGGCTGACAATATAGATACAAATATATCAAAATGCGCAACTGGAATTTCTTTTTTTTTTTACTCAATAAAGACGTGTTATAAAATTCACCAAAATTAATGACTGAATGTTTAAGATTTCTTATCTGTCAAAAGGATGGAATTAAGCGCAGCAGATACTGACGGGAACGTTGTGCGGAAGAATAGAACTCAATCTGTAGAAAACTCACATCGACGCTAATGGTTGAATAAGGGCGAGCCTTATTAGTCCTTGATCGACCCTCAGAATTCATTATCGATGTTATTCAACCGTGCAGTACTCGTTCTAACCGATCAGTAACTTATAAATAAAAGTTCTCACTAAGCTTACCAGGTTATCGACAGGGGGGAGGGGGTTGGGGTGTAGTTATCTCGAAATGCCAGGCGATTTATCTTATCTAAATTCCAGCTACAGGCATGTATGACGTTACGTATTTTATACACTTGATTTATAGAGCTAGAAGCTAATATATATATTAAATACGTTAGCGTGATTTGCGCGGACTCTTTTGCCAATCAATAGTGACACAAGATAGCACTCTTGGCTCTTGAACACACATGAAATACATCTAAATTTCTGATGCTATAAGATATCGAAATATTATTAACTAAGTTATCAATATTTTATTAAGTTATCAACATATTATTAAGTTATCAACATATTATTAAGTTATCAAAATATTATTAAGTTATCAACATATTATTAAGTTATCAAAATATTATTAAGTTATCAACATATTATTAAGTTATCAAAATATTATTAAGTTATCAACATATTATTAAGTTATCAAAATATTATAAAGTTATCAACATATTATTAAGTTATCAACATATTATTAAGTTATGAAAATATTATTGAATTATGAAAATATTATTGAGTTATGAAAATATTATTGAGTTATGAAAATATTATTAAGTTATTAAAATATTATTGAATTATTAAAATATTATTAAGTTATTAAAATATTATTGAGTTATTAAAATATTATTGAGTTATCAAAATATTATTGAGTTATCAAAATATTATTAAGTTATTAAAATATTATAGAGTTATTAAAATATTATAGAGTTATTAAAATATTATTGAATTATTAAAATATTATTGAGTTATTAAAATATTATTAAGTTATTAAAATATTATTGAGTTATTAAAATGCTATTCATTATAAGTTATTAGAAATATCACGTGCAGCTAAGGATTGCTCTACTGCCCGACACGACACATATATATATATATATATATATATAGTAAAGATTGGATTAAAGACGAGACATGTTCACTGTAACTCCGAGTTTCGTGCTTACGCACTCATCAGACAGACTTTGATTAAAGTTCACGCATTTATCACTTCAAAACTCGATAACTGTAATTCTCTTCTGTATGGCCTTCCCCAAAATCTCATTAACGAGCTTCAAGCTGTCCAGAATGCTGCTACTCGTCTCATCACCCTGTCACGCAAATATGATCACATAACTCCTGTCCTCATTGGTTTACACTGGCTTCCTGTGGCTGAAAGGATCAAGTTTAAAATAATTTTGCTTACCTTCAAAGCCCTGCATAATTTCTCTCCTGTCTACATCCAAGATCTCATCTCTACCTATAAACCTTCACGCAATCTTCGATCGTCTTCTCATCTGGCTCTAAACTTCAAGTCCTACAATCTTCAATCTTATGGTCTACGTTCTTTTACTGTTGCTGCTCCTAAACTTTGGAACATGCTCCCGTCATCAATAAGAAACACTACTTATTTGGCTTCATTCAAATCACAACTTAAGACTTCCTTATTCAAATTAGCTTTCAAAACATAGTTTTTGCTTTAACATTTTTTATCATCATTTATTTACAATGCGCTTAGAACAGATTTGTATAAGCGCTCTACAAGTTTTTATATATTATTTTTATTATTATCATTATTATTATTATTATTGCTCTGCATCCCTACGCATCGAGCACTGTTTCACCAGTATAGACCACATTACATACTTTGTTACATATATATATATTCTTGTCGAGAAGAGTTTGCAAAAGGTAAAGTGAATTGTAGGGAAACGATGACAACGTGGTCACGTTAGCCGTTTGCAGGAAGGAAAAACGGGAATCTTAATGTGCCTAATTAACAAAACTTAGAAGTTTACTGCAACGCCATCTATTGAACCATGAATGAGAAGTGAATTATCTAACTGCCCCGAAATACTCTGTACACTAACAAAAATGGCGCACACAAGTCCTGTTGATATTTTCAACGTTGTTTAATTTAATTAATGGGTGTACGCAAACTGATGATCAGAATGACGATATTCCGCAGGAAATGGATCATTTACACCACAGTCACGTGACTATCATTCAAGAGTTTTCAGCCAGGATAATAAGTACTATACTATGTATGTCATTAAACTTGAAAATACGTTGCTACTCGTTTGACCTAATGGAGAACGGAGTTGTTGGGTTAGTCTTAGCAATACATTAAATCATTGATCACTGAATGAGACATAAAGAGATGTGAACTGGCTCTGTATGCGAATAAACGATGGCGCACTAGGTAAGACCACAAGTCCCGATTATCTCTATACTATACAATATTGACCAGTTGTGCGCAAATTGATCCAGAATGACGACATTACGATGGAAATAAACAAAAATATAAGTAAAATGAATAAATATACGATTCAAATCATCAGGCATAAGAACTAGGTGTAAACTTAAAGTCACAACATTCCAATATTCTACTGGACCGCATAAAGAACCGCGGGTTTAAAAGAAACTAGACTCGGTAAACTACCACAGGTAGCCCGAGTAAGTATTAATAGCAACCGTATGAAATAGTATTCGTAGCAACGACATAAAGTAAGGGCTCAAAAAATGAAATGAAATAAAATAAAATGAATAAAATAAAATAATATAAAATGAAATGAAATGAAATGAAATGAATAAAATAAAATGATATAAGATGAAATGAAATGAAATAAAATAAAATAAATGAATAAATAAATAAATATCTGAGATCCTGGACCGATCTGTTGAATTTAATAGTGAATTTTGGTTGTGCATGAAATAGCTAATGTTATCTCTACGCGTCGGTGCTAACAGTTGGATAACAACTTATAATCCGCCCACACCCAAAGGAAATGAACAAAATTTGAGGAAAACCGGTTGTAACTGGTTTCTAGGGGTGGGTCATAAAGTACACCCTTTTATAGCTCAATAGAAAGGTTCTCAACTATGTCCGCTCATCCTTATAAGCAATATATAAACTACACTATGAATCCAATATATGTTTATTTTTTGTTGTATGAATATCTCTTGCGCTATGAACTGAAGCCTTTTGTCCTAATAATGACCACTTTAAGGAGAGAAAAACGGTATTTCCGGAAAGTGTCGAACAAGACAGCTAAATAATAGCCTTCCGTCCGACGATTGTCTTTCGATTTTCCAAGGTATTACGGTATGTGGACTTAGTTTCTAACCTTTCCCGCCTTTCTTCCCTAAACCTTTTCATATTCACTCTTAAACGCTCTAATAATAATCCTTTCGATTTCTTTTCTTTACAGATTTCGATATTACGTAAAGCTGATACAATGTTATTGCTGCCATAGCCCACGTTTGCAACTAATTTAGAGTTACGTGCTATGTCTTAGAAAAGGAATAAATTTTCTGTTTGCGATACGACACCTAACCTTGACCTTGTGTGTTTTTATCGTCAGTAAATATTTGTTTTTTTTGAACGAAGTTAAACTGACGATACTAACTCGCCTGCAACATGTGTTTTTTCTTAAGCGGCCAGTTTTTGGTTCTAATTATAGAAAACACCGAAATAGCAATCTTCAGTATTAGTGGGTGTTAACATTCAGCATCAGCAGATATAACAACGATTACAGCATGCAAATAAGTAATGTCAAGCCAATATTCCATCCACCGCAAACATTCCTGCCCGGCCATGTCATTATATGTATTTCGCTTGCTTAATATATTACATCATCATCGAGACGATACTCCATGTTTTTCAATAATTTTAACCAATAGGATCCTAGATTTCTGTCCTATTTTTCTTCACTTCAATTCTTCAACTGTCACGTCATCGTGGAATCAGAATAAAAAAACAACAACTTGAATTACAAGATCAGATTTCAATCAATTGTTCAGAAAGTCCACAAAAACTGAGTTGGTTGACGATTTTCACATTTAGAGTTTTGGTTGGTGTTGGAGAAAGATCTGTATCCTGCGGCAGGCAGTCAGTGGCAAACGAGCGAATTAAAATTCACTTGTAAAGTTAAGAAAAGAACGATTCTCAAGGTAAGGGTCACGCAGATGGAGTTTAGAGTGATTATCGCATACATTTAACTCAGACGAGACAGAATGATCTAGAATGAGACTGAATACGTTAGGATATACTGTCTGTGAGAGTGTGGGTGGAAAATCGTCTAACATTCACCAATAGTCTACCTTCTATCATGAATACTGGTTTTAAAATCAGGATAATGTACGATAAACTACAATACAATAGTACAATTATCAAGTGCCTTTTAACAAAAGCAAGAGAAATTTTCTTAGAGGATGTATCAAACAAAGCATCGGTGTGAAGAACCGACAAGGCTTCGACTTGTGTTGACACAAATTCATGAAAAGCGAATGGAGAGAAGCAAAAATAGTTCAGTCTAATATAATAAAAAATACCAAAATATAGTTCATATACTACAGCTGGGAATAAACGTTAATGTAAAAATAAGTTAATGTAAAAATAATTCTAAATATGATACAAAAGAACATCAATATTTTTGTTACTGATCCTTCGATGAAAATAAATCCTAATCGACTTTTTTTTCTTGTTTCTCGAACAACTTTTGTAATCGCTTGTTGGTAAGGGAAGTGAGGAGAGCGGAAGTGATTAGAACAACACCTAGATCGTACTTCGTACCTCGGTTAGTGAGTCGGTTAGTGATGATTGTAATCTGTTTAGGGTCGATAAGAGGATTTATGAGAGGCTAAGCTCGATATTCTAAACGGTAAATATTTCACTCCTTAACATTTGATTAGTGTTAAACCACAATGGCGTTAAGTTTAAGAACTGACCTCTTGGTAGCGGAGTGACGTCATTTCCTTCATCCCCTACTGTCGACCACAAATTCATAGTAGGTTAACCTTGTTTTTGTGTATATTTGGCGTCTGTTTATGGGATACAGAAAATAAGTCATTACACTTGACACAGAATAAATCATTGCACATAGCTATAATCACCTACCCGGAGGGGGGGGGGGGGGGGTACTCCCATATATGGACAGGGATCACCTACTAAAATTATGGGATACAGAAAATAAGCCATTGCACTTGACACAGAATAAATCATTGCACATAGCTATATATCCTAACCGGGGGAGGGGGGGGGGGGGAGTACTCCTATATAAGGATGGGGATCACCTACTAAAATCTTATATTAGAGTGCAAACAATATAACAGTGAAACTTAGTAATACTAAACAGCACAATTTCATGCAAATTCCATTGTTTTCTATTGTTTAATTAGCACTATTTAGTAATTAGTGTTTCACAGATTAACTATTTGCACTCTAATGGTTACCACTTAAAGGTACATAATTATGTGATATCTATATATTATTACTTAATTATGGCTATATTAGGATAATACTAATATCATATTGTAATTTATTATTAGTGTAGGTGATTAACAGCAATATGATAAATATGATTAAAAATGATATGATATATATATACATTAAAAAATCAAAATATTTACAATAATTTTTTATCCCACAGAGTAGAGCACCATGGGATTTTCTCTTGTAAGGCGCAATAGCAGCAAGAGAAGGAGCTTCCGTCGCACAGAAAACAGAGATCGTAACAGTGAAACAAATTCAACCAGGTCAACATCGAGTCAAGCCAATAACACCAGTAATCGTGCGAGTAGAGAAATTGGAAGTGTTTTAAGGAGAATTGGTGATCAGCTCAATAATAGTCAACTGAGTCTTAACACTGCTCTATGACCGACAAAAAACAATGGACATAGCAAACAAGTTTAATACTGTATTATTTCAGAACAGTTAATATCATCCTCAAGTTAGAAAATTGACAACTTGAGTAATTGATGTTTAAAAAGGTCCGAAACGTCAGTAAGTTTTTTCATATTTTCACGGTGTATAATTTACCTTTTCATCATTACTAATTGATGTTTAATTGAAGAAGATGAATTGACTTGATGAAAGGAAAAGTATCACCATCTCAAGAACCACCAACAGTCATCAGAATAATTATTCTTGAACTAGAAATTATATGATAATTATTTCATACATTGATGAGGTGCTTAAGAATTATCATCTAACTCTTTAAGGATTGTAAAAAAAGCATTAATGATAACTATTTGATGTTATGTTTCATAAAAGATAATACATTGATGATAAACGATAAAGAAACTGCATTCACAAAATCATACTTAATTTGTCCAAAAAACTATAAAGGAACATTCATGCAAGAAACCTTCCTATAGAAAGATCAAGTTTAAAAACTCTTAATGTAGTTTTGTAACAACTGAATAAAATTAATGTTTAGCTACGAATTGATGATTGACTACCAATAATATCGTATTGACTATTTATGGCTGTATTAAAGTATTATTGCCTTGACTACATATCACCATCTTCATTTTTCTCCCCATCAGAGTCAGGTGGCGGACGGACTTGTACAAATAATGCTGTGGATGTAGCATATGTCATACACCCATCAGGGCTCTTCATTTCTCCATAACCAAATACCTTCCTGCCTTCAACACGGTCTATTCTACCTTCTAGTAGAGCTGTACTACCAATAGGTACTCCTCTGAAACAAAATAGTCTCAGTGTCAAGGGTATAATAAACATTATCAAATTGAGCTGATCCTCACAGTATATGAAGAAAATTATGCAGGTTCAAATTGAAAGACTTTCCCTATTCCCTCCCCTTTCCTTCCTGAAGTAAGGACTGAGCAAAATATTGCAATTTGGCAATTACTGTTATCAATCAGATAATTGCAAATATCAGAGACAGATAATGAAAAATCATGTCATTTTTAATACTCATTTTATCATTTAATTGACACATGCAAAGGAAAGGGAAAAAAATATTTCTTAACCAAAACAAAAACATAAATTGTTCATAAAGTTTTTTTAATGAAGTAATCAATAGCAAGGGATTAGTAATAAACTGGAGTATGTTACTTACTTTTTAAAATTCACAGATAGGTTTGCAGTAACTGCAACATAACCACTACCATGAATACATACACCAATAACACTGTCCATTACAGTTGATATAGCACCTCCATGTACGAACCTAAATGAAACCGGTTCATTTAAAAAAACATGTTATATTGATACGTCAGTAGCATAGTAAAATTATGTAGAGGGGGGCTATTCTAAAATGTCCTATGTATTAGTAACAGACCTAAAATTTTCGGTGTAAAATATAATAGTACAACAATTTATTTTGGTGGGTGGGAAAGGCCCTCCACTGCAATGGGCCAGATTGGTATATCTAAGAAATATCTGGATATGTTTTTTCCATATTAAACCACATGTCATTACCCAGAGTATTATTTCTTTGGTTACTAGTTGTGCATAAGAAGACACATGAACAAAGATACAAGTAAAACAAAGAATCTTATTCTGTGAATAACAAGTGGTCTGAAATGGGAAAACATCACAGGCAAGGTAAAGAGGTCTATTGAAATACTGAATAAAAAAGATTTTTTATCTCTCCTTTGTTTTGAGGGTTCTTGCTGGGTTCATCAGAATTTTATCCCTAGATCAGACCAAAATTTGTTTCAGAATTCAAATTTTTTTTTAAGCAGAAGCAGAAATAAAAACATAAATAGCACAAATGGGTAATATACTGACACAGAATGACAAAGTAAAAAGAGGCAGGAAAATTGGAAAGGATATCATATAAATATTTTTGGTAGGAGTTGAGTTAAAAAAGAAAAGTGAGAAGGAAAATAAATGACAGAAATGAAAAAAGGATGGAAGGAAAGAAGGAGGGGAGGAAGTAGAGTTAAAATGTTGCTCATATACAGTATATATCGTAAGAGATGATGTACCCTTTTGGTCCTTCAGTATATGGTCCAAACTGAACAACTCCTTTGATGTGTTCTTCTCTCTTATTCATAAACATACTGTATTCAAACAATTTTCCTTTTTGGTCCCATAGACATCTTAGGAATAGTCTATTTCCAGTTAAAGGTGGCTTCTTTCCTGATACTTTTTTCCATAATCCATTGCTTGCATCAGCTTCATTTTTTAACTTGTTAAAAAGTTCTACAGATTCCTTGGTCCAGCCCTCGTTTGGCACAGCTCTGTCATCTTCTATATCATACTCTGCGACTGATTTTGCACTGGCCTAAAAGAAAGCCACCAATGTTAATATAAATATGGATTGGTGAGATAGGGGGATGGATGGATAGGCAGGATGGCGGGCTAGTTGGCTGGATTGATGGGTGGGATAGACAGAATAGATGGGATGTGGGATTAGTGTATTGATTGGATAGCACTCTTGTATGAGACATCAAGGAGCAATCTCCTGACGATAGGAAACCTATTGTTATGTCCTCCAAATTAAACTGCATTCCGATGTACTGCAAAGGGAATATAGGTTGGAAAAAAAACACCATAATCGTAAATATAAATGGACAGATAAAAGATAAGACCAATGATGATAAACAAAGCCATTCTTTCAACAATTTCCTTACCATTTCTTTTGGTTGCGTATTCATTTCACTTGAATTCAAAGCTGCATTACAAGTAAATGAAGCATTTAAGTTTGTTCTTTTTGATGAAGACAAGACATGAGTAGATATTCTACTTATTCTGCCGACACTTCGTCCTCCAGTGGAGAAGTTAGACATACTACTAAATAATCTAAAAACCTCTTTGCGGGACGCGTTAATTACCCTTAGACTATACATAAGAAACACTAACTACTTCAGTACCAACTAATAACACTTAAGAATATAATTCCATCAAATTTTACCGGCTTTTTTAAGTCATAAAGTTTAAATATCACGTAAAGATCATTTCAACTTACAAAATGTAAACGCGCGCACTGGATATCCATCGATAAATGTTCGTAACTCAATCGGGAAGTCAATAACCACTCGGTAGCTGTTGCTATGGTTATTATTTCGTCCCAGGGCTCTCTCATTTAGAAGTTACCATAGTAACAAGAGTAATAAAGAGTCAGAAATCGAAGCTCCAGCAACAAGATAAAGTAGCACCTCTTTCCTTTTGTAAATTGGCTCCTATTTTGCGTTTGTCTTATACATCTTAGTATTCATAACTGTATTATAAGATGAGTGTAAGGACGTATAACCATTCTGTGCTGATTGGGAACTGGAATGAAGACATCTGCTTGGAAGAAGTAAGGCATTCAAATAAAATTCACTTCCTGCCGTTTTAACATAATATCTTTATCTTATTTTCTTACGACTTTCTTTAATAGTTATTGTTACTTCAGGTCTTTAGTATCAATATTTTATATTTTAAAAGGGTTTACAATACTTTGTGCTTTTGGTTTATAAGTATTTCTAGTCATAACAATTTACATCGACTTGGCAGGGCGTCTGTGAATCAAGTCGTTTCACCATTAATTTCGTTATAATCAACAGGACAAACTTAAAGATTTTCTCGACAAGAAAGAAAGAGGTGAATTGTTGATACAAAAAGCTAGTAATCTTCTCGGAAACATCTTGAAAAAGGTAAAAAAATACCTCTTTATTTACACTTATTTGATTGGCAGCCATTTTTAATGGTGCCAATATCTCTGTTTTCAGGGAGAGGGGATGGGAGCTTCCTTTCTATAAAATCCACATTCCTTGTTATGTAAAGCGTATGTCATTTTAATTATGCTGTATTATTTTCATTTCAGGTTGACCTGTCCATATCTCATGATGGATTTCTTCATTTTGGTGATGTGGTCTGTCTGTACAACCCAGCCCATCAAGTATTACTATCAGCAAACATGTCAGAGGCCAAGATGCAAGATGCTAAGTGTCTATCAGGGCCTTGTGAATTATCAGCTTCTAAATCGCTACAACCTTGTGTTAGAAACACTTTTATTATTCTAAGGTAACCATAAGTATTACAATGAATAACCATAAGTCTTGTAGTGTTAACTTTCAGTCTTAGAAATGTTTCTCGTAATCTCAGAGATAATTTGCACTCCCCACCCCCCACAGTTCTTTTCCCTACTCTCCCCAAGCCATAGGCAAGTGCTTCTCACACTTCCTAAGTGCTTTATTACTGAATGGACCACTGAAAAAGCTGTTTTATTGGGTTTATTATGTAGCAATTTTTTTCCGGTATTGAAATTATTTAATATGTGAAAAGAAAAACAGTATCAGGATATAGCAGCACTTCACGCATGCAAATGGTGCCAGCACTGTGCTCCGTTCACTAGTAAAACGAGTTTTCAACCAATTAGGGTGTATGTACTATCCTAACTATATAATAAATGTGTATAACGCACTGCGTAATATGATGTATATCTCTAAACAGCCCTGATGCCAATCAAGAAGGTCAAGTATTGAGATATGGACAGCCATTCATCCTGAGCACACTGCCAGGAGTTGGTGGTGAGGTAAGGAATCTCCGAGCTGACCAATTCTATATGGGACATACATAGGCTCATTTACCAAGTGTTTAGGTTTTTGGTGTTGATGGAATTTCTTTGCAATCGTAATACTGCATGGATAAGTTCATTCAGTTGTTGGGAGAATAAAGAGTTAATGGAAGACTTTACATTTTAGCTGAAGGTCCATAGTGACCATGTGACATTTAACAGAGCATCGAAAAAGTCAAGGAAACAAGAGGTTAATCTGACAGAAAACACATCATTCACAGCGCATTGGTGAGCACCAGTTATTTAGAAATTTGTGATCTTTATTATACAATACCCTAAACAAATGATGTGAGGGTTGGGTTAAGGGTATGTTACACACTGTTGTGCAGTTAAATATCTGTGATACAATACCCTAGAATAATGATGGGAGGGTTGGGTTAAGGGTATGTTACACACTGTTGTGCAGTCAAATATCTGCGAAACAATA
This sequence comes from Actinia equina, assembly GCA_011057435.1. Lineage (NCBI taxonomy): Eukaryota > Metazoa > Cnidaria > Anthozoa > Actiniaria > Actiniidae > Actinia > Actinia equina. Next base: position 257,373 of record WHPX01000033.1, read on the forward strand.
CCTTGGAGTACTGATGGCAGGGGGGGGGGGGGGGGGGGTTTGAGAGTATGTATTGCACCATTGTGGTCTTGAATATCTGTCATATTGCCTGCGTAGTTGCCCTCAGCCCCCACTCCTTGCTGTGGGGTTAAGGATATTGCATTGTTGTGCCCCTCAGCACCTCATGGGCATAAGACTAAAAACTTAATTCTTTTACTTTTGTCTTACCCTGCAAGCAGTTTCCTCCTTCTTCTTCTTCAGCTGGGAAAGTGGTTTAGGAAACTATATCTTTTATTTTTGGTTATGTTTTATTGTCCTGTTTGTAGTATATAAATTTGTTACTATCTCTTTCTAGGAATTTCCTGTGTTTTAATCCTCAAGAGCGTCTGGAAAGCGATGGTATGCCAGTGCTGGTATGTTATCCAAATTTAAGGCATATGTTAGTGCTGTAGTTCCGTGTCTAAGGGTTCTGATTGGTGGAGCTTTGTTGCGCGTTGTGATTTCTTCTAAGTTTTACAACCCCATGGTTTTTCACAGTCTTGCAAAAAGTAATGTTGTATTTGCAAGCTATTTTACAAATCATATTTCAGTAATTTAAGCGTCCAAATTCACTATGAATGATAGCTAAAATCCAGCAATGCTGAATGTTGAGATGGAGTTCGGCTGGGTCGTTTTCTAACAAAGTCGATATACCGTACTACCCTGTCTGTAAGCACATCATCATAACTCATTGTGCAATAAGCTACCTTCGTAGATACGTGGTTTTTTTTTGTTTTTTCCAAGACTCAATCTTACTCACTCCCAAAAGGTTTGACATGGGACCTGAATCATTACGACCAAAGAAAAGAGTTAAGTCTTAGGACATCTTTCAACATTTCTTTCACCGTTTGATTTTCACTCAGGCCAACCAAAGAATCCTTGTTAACCACTGTAAGACGAATCAACATCTAGCGTGCATGCCAGAATTCTCCTCTCGGTAAGCCTACATAATACTAATCTTATATATATTTGCACGAAAATAGACGTGAATTGGTTTAATCGCTGTCTTCCAATCTCTCGCTCAGCTTGTGTGCTTAACGGTTTGGGCTGAAAATTGGGTATAATGGAGTAAAGGTATGGCGTTACACGAGACGATTCGCAATGACGATTTTTCGCATAACATTGTTGCGCAAAAAAAGTCTTCGTGTAACATGGTGCACGGTTACGATTTTTAACGATATTTTGTTGCGGCAACATGATACAGGTTTTTAAACCACCCTCAAGCCTCACAACATTGTTGCCATCGATTTGTATTACCGCGCGCCACCTGTTATGTTACGCACTTTAATGCGACAATATTGCGCTAATAATCATCTCATGTAATATCATCTTTAACCATTATGAAAGCCGCTTATTAGTACCGCTTTTTGACACTCTAACGATACGTCCACAGCACACCATTTGGCCGAGAGTTCGAGGTTGCATCCCACACTTTCCTGGATTCCCATCGAGCTGAAAAGCCTGTGAATCACTGGGTTGTACTAACACGAATGGTAGAAGATGCTGCAGAACAATACGAAGTAGAAAAAGAACAAATGATGAAACCAAGTCAAAACCTGGAAACATTTGACGAACCGCCTCAAGGTGGAGCTACGTATGCAACACAACCAGACAATCCCGCGCAAACCAATGGATCGTAGATATCGTTATTTTATATTATATAATTTGTTACCCAACTGAAGGGTTGAATCATGAATGGAAGATTTATGGCTGATTTATATGTTCAAACCGTGTGTAGCCTGTATATATTTTTTTAAAGTAATATTTCAAAAAATCCTTGTTGAGTTTATTGTGTGGCCAAAGATATGATGACAAACACAACATGCACTTTGTAAAACAAGCAAATATAATTGTCATACAGCTGCGCAACGATTAAGATGATTGAATGATCAAAGCTAGAAGAACATTCAGCTATGATCGATAACAAGCGAGTTTCTAGGCGCGTAAATAAGTCGGCATTGAACTAAAGGTTTGTGTTAGAATCCGACGAGAAACGAAACGAAATTCCTCATTTAACGCAGGGACCATTTCTCATTTCTCATACCAATCAATTTGCACCATTCCAACTGTTGTCCTGTAAGGAATTTTGACACACCTTTCTATTTTCCATTCCCAGTGACCTAAATTTAGGGCCCAGTTTATCAAATTCCATTTTTCCTGCAAAAATATATAATAGTGTCAGTAACTCAGTTTCTATCTGTAATCTTCCTTCAAGACCGTCTCTGTTGTTGTAGGATATGATTTGAAAAACTGGTTCAGTTGAACGTGAAGGTTCCCAACGAATTACAATTCAGAACATTGCATTAATGTTTAAGCGACTTAATTAAATTAGCTTGTTGATGGAAGTACGTCTTGGGTAATTGGTTAGGGTCAAAGAGAACGTGCAGGGCAACACGTTGGGGATTCACTTTACTTTAAAAAGGAAACTCAAAGTGCTTACATCAAGCTCTACCCTGCGAGCAGAGATTCCCTTGTCTATCCCGCTAGGGCGAGAGGAAAGGAACTTTTTCCTCTCGCCCTAGCGGGATAGAAAAGGGAATCTCTGCTCGCCGGGTAATCAAGCTCAAGATTTTTTTTTATCTTCCCAATTATGGCACCTGTGCATATCCCAAGGAAACTCTCAATGTAAGACTAGATGTCATGCACTGATCAGTCAAAACTTAAGACTTTCTTAAAAACCTTGGTTAAAAAATCAGGAAAGGACTTGAACGAACCTTCAGCGGATGGATATAACCTCCTACATCGAGCTGCCACTGTCGGAAGTGTTCAATGTCTAGAATACCTTATACAGAATGGAGCCAAGCTTAATGTATATGATCGACGTGGTAACCTGCCTTAAGACCTGGCAGTGTTTGAAGGAGAGTTTGATTGTGCAAGGTACCTCATCCAACAAGGAGCAAGCATAAGCAGTATTCGTTATGGCTCTAACGACTTTGGTATGGTAGGTTATGGACTTTGTACGCAAGGTGGCACATTATGATGTTTGCGCACTAGGAGATGCGTGGTAGTAAGTTTTGAAAATTCTGCCAAGAATGCAAGAGACAGTACTCGAGAAGCAAAGAAAAAAACGCGACTATTAGAAATCCACTTTAACTGATCCATTTAATGGAACAGTTCTAGACAATTATTTAACTATTAACTTTGTTCCAATTTTTAAATACAAGGAGTTAATTGAGCAAGACTAAACTTACCACACAGTAAACTCAAGTCGTGTTACATTTAGTGTGTTCTTGAAGAAACAAAGCCAACTGAATAGAAATGTTTCTAAAGTTCTTCATGCTTTGTGACATCTTGTTCAACTTCATTTTCATTTTCACTAACTTGGTTGTCTTCATCTTCCTCGTTGTATCCTTCTTGCTCATCTATCGACAAAGAGGACCACTTTACGTACGGTGCCAAAGCTACTTCTATGTTTCCTTTAAGCTCTTCTTTGGACACGAGACCATCTGCTGTCACTGTCCAATTTATCGATAAACTAATAACAAAAAAATACATAGTACGTTGTCTTTTGGAGTGATTTTAAAATATATAAGTTTAGGTTCAGAAGTTCAACTTGTCATTTATAGAATCATGCTCATGTGGTATCAATGATATAATAGCGAGAGGGCCGCCTAGTCTATCGTTGCGAATGCCGCATTAATTCAGTAAATGAAAGTTAAACGTCTGAAAATTCATATGCATTCATGGCTAAAAGAGGAGCAGTAAACTAAGAACGGAGATAGAATAAGGACTCGTTACCTCAGTTGCAAACTTCTCTGTCCCATCCGGATCCTTTCAATGAGTGGAAAATGGGATAAATGAAGGAAGATAAAAAAGAGTAAAAAGAGAAAAATGGAATAAAGAAAAAAAGAAAAAAAAGATTAGAAAATGTAAGTGAACGGATACGACAGTTGATGCTCCAATGAATTAGTGAAGGCAATAAACGAATGAAGAACAGTCAAGGAAATAAATTGACACATAAATTCGCACAGTACCTTGGTGTAACGATCAATAAAAGCACTTTTTTCTATTTGGCCGTCTTTTTGCACCAGATCATCGAGTATTGCTCTACAAAAAATAGGAGGTTGAATAGGAATTTTTAAATCATGACGGCTCGAAAATAATAGGACAAGATAAACAGGTAAATGTGGAATGCCAGTGTTCTATGTCTAAGTGGTGAGAAGGAACAGAGGAATGTGTATTTTTATAAAACATCCTGGGGATAAGAGTCATCTATGGGCTGATCAAAGTCAGGGCATTTCTAATTCACATATCGAACCCTCAAACAATCTCTGAAGCGATCAAAGTCAAGGATTATATCAATAAAGCTTTATACAACCGGGTCAAGGACACGGCGTGCATTTTCTGAATACTCTCTCATGTTACAACCCACCTGATAGTTTCTATCCTAACATATCCATACTCATACTCTTCTGTGTTGGTAATATCAGTCCCTTCAGAGGCCAAGGTTAGCTTGCGCATCTCATCACGTGTCAAACTGTCAACGTTTTTGAGGGCCATGATACCTTTTTCTTGCAGTTGATCAAACCACTTTGGAAGGAGATAACATATATTAGGGGCATCACATGAAATGAAGGAAAAAAGCAAGGAAGTCAGGAAGGAAGGAAGAATGAATGAGTGAAGCAATAAACAAACGAAAAAAGGGGAAAAAACGAAAAAATAAATGATGAATGAAAAAAAAAGAAAGGAAGGAAGGACGGAAATAACAAGCTCACCCATTCTGCATTTTCTCTAATAGATTCCACATAATACAGCTTCTTTTCCTACAAAAAATTACAAAATCGATGACAATCGAATTCATGCACTAGAGTGAAATAACTTGCTACAAAGTGATAGTTATTAATATTCATAAATGAAATTTGAGTTAACAAACCTCTAACTATTTAATTTATTAATTAATGATGGATATTATCCTCTTTAAAGCATTGTTTTTACCAATATTCCATTAGTTGTGTAACTGTTTCATATCTAATTGTTTAGAAATTGCTTAGAAAACTTTACAAACATCTTACCTTTTCAACAGGTGATAATGGCATTTTTCCCATCTCCAAGGCCTCTTCTCTTGTTAATGTTTTCTTGTCACCAAACAATAACTTGATAGCCTCTCTTAACATAAATTTGTTATAAAGATCTTTGTACAATATGCTTTTGGATTGGTTGTCGTAAGGACCACAGAGTAACAAATTTGGTGAGGGGGAGGGGTTAGATTTGAAAATATACACTGCAATAAGCAGAAGCCACTTGCACGGAAAACTGCACTGATTCTACGATTGACTCACAAACTCCTCACCTTACAGTTTCTACATCTGTATTACCCATTGACAGATTACCATGTCCTGTGTACTTCCAGTCAATATCCATCTCACTCAGGGGGGTAGGGTGAAGAGTTTTGTTACAATCACTGAAGTCCAGGTCATCAACATGGTCAAAACGTGAGAATAACAAGGCTACTGCTAGATTGTGACTTCCAAAGGATGACACCTGGTGATAATAACCTAAAAGATAATAAAATACCTTACAAGTTTCAAAATGTTCTAGGTATAGTGACTGTTATGGTATCCCAATAGCGACCCTAACCCTGCCTGAGCCTTATTTTTGATGACCTTAGCCCCCAAATCCCATCCACCTCTCATCTCTCCCTGGTATAAAATGATTATTCTCTAACCCATGCCCACTGACTCTCTGCTAATTTCTAAGTGCAAGTTATAGATTGATAATTTGCGTAACAACAAAATGAGTCAACAATATTTAAAGACATACTTTTAGGAAGAAAGAGACAGTCACCAGCATAGATCGTCAAGTTAGACCATGGTACCTCTGATACCAAAGGGTTCTTTAGTAGGTCTACTTTATTTACATTAATCTTTGAGTACCCGCCGATCATCTGTGGAGGTTCCCATGCCTTATAGATCTTATCTTCATACTTATATTCAATCATTTTCCATTGTTTTGTTCCATTGTACAGACAGTTAATGGCATTAAAAGCATCCTTGTGCAGTATACTGGCAGTACCTCCACCACTCATCCAAATATCAACTTCAACAAGGCTGTCCTTGAAAGTCCCACAGGTAAGTGGGGGTATAACGCTAACATACTTGTACAATGGTGATGGGAGCTCTGACACAATATATGTTCTGGACTCATTATTGTGGTAATTTTTGATAAAATTACCTAAAAAAATCACAAAATCTTTATCAGATGTATGCTCGATTTGCCAGTGTTGTATATTTAGTATTTATCAATGGTGATTTTGGAGTTGTTTTTCATGATTAACACAGTTACAGGTAGAATATAGTTCTCGATAATTAGAACCATTCTGCACCGTTTGCAACTAGATTAGTTTAATAAACAATAAGTAGGATTAAAATGACAATAGATTGGTCTTGAAAACTAATAAACCAAAAATATTAAAACAAAAATATCTCCAACTTTCAAAAATATTAAAGCAAAAACAAAAATATCTCAAACTTTCAACTTAAAAAAAAGAATCAAAATACCTATAGTATCCCGTCCTATGCCTTTAGCTCCTTTAGGTATAGCACTGCTCTTTTCCTTCTTTCCTTCAAGTCGTACTTCAAGATCGCCATACTTCGTTGACAAAAATTCGTCCGTCCATTCAGTGAATGCTCTTGAGTATTTTGCAGCTCCACGTAAAATCAAAGGCTTTGAGGGCTTAACATATTTATTCCAGAACTCCTCTGGACTTGGCCATTCGTTTGTTTCATCTACGAGATCTGTCTCAGCCGGACGATGTGATCCTAAAGGCTGTAGATGACCTACAGGAATATTTGAAGAATCGAGTCGAGTAACTAACTGGGAAAATACGATATAAAAACACAGAAAAACTCTGTAAACGCGATCCATGATCAAGGTGCCCAAGAGAAACACAAATGAATAAAATAACACGTATGAACTTGAAAATATTACATGATGATGAATTTAATTAAATCTATTCTTTGTCAGCATGATTGCTGTTCTGTCAGCCTGCAGCTATTGCATTGGGAATAGGTACACAGGAAGCCCATTACGAAGTAATGGTGGTCTCCTTGTGTGTTGTCAAGCAGAAAATATATAATAAATAAATTCAAATTCAAAAAGGACAAGAATAAGAAGAAACGAAAAAAACAAACAAAAATAAAAGAGAGATGATAAGAAAATACACATACATGCATAACAAAAATCAAAAATTCAAATTGCATAATTTATTTTATTTCTTCACATTGTATACAAAAAGCATTGATTTATTTAAATGAGATCAGCCTTTATCCATAACCATGCTAGCCCAATGATCTGAACAAGGTTCTATGGCAGAGATACAGCCCTCTGGAATACAGCTAGCTCCTGGTATTGAATCAGGAACAATATACATATCCCAACCATGTCTGTGGATAGAAGTATAAGCATCGATTAATGATGATTCCACAATCCACTTAACCCACAGGTTGAATGCAATAGAGGGATTGACAAAAATAAAAACCTTATCTTTAAAAACAGCACCACCATCAGAAGAGCAAGCAGAAATAAGAAATATTTTTTGAAGTTACATGTATTTTGAAGCAAAATTATATAGAGATTATAGATGAAGAAATAGAAATATAGGTAAGTTGTAGTACTTGGGAACGAGGTTATTCCGGGCAAAAGCCCTTGGAATTAAATTCGGAAAAAATTAATTTCCGACCTCGCTCATAAGTGCTACGCGGTCCACATACTCTCATCTAGAGATTATAGAGATTTTTATGTGCATTTCTATAAGTTTTATGAGTTTTCTGTTGCTCAGGGTTAGCCTCGATTTTGCGTAAAATATTTGTGTTCCAGTGAAGGTCCATGGAATTCCAAAGTGATTGCATTGTTGAAGTTGAGCATTTGTTTTGCTTTACCATTGGTATCTATAATATTTTAATGTAGAGTTTAATTAAAATATGAAAAAATGGGTTATTAATATACCTGATGTGAATGAGAGAATCCAATCCATTATCTGCCTGAGTGTAGTATCTGTAGAAATCTCTCATGGGATCACTACTGTCTGATGATGCAGCTATGTAAAGAAGACAAAACAGAAGGTGAGGGTATCCTCAGATGATGTAGTTGGCAAGTAGGAATATGGAGAACAGGCTATTTTACATATACAAGGACTACAAAGACTTTTACTTCATTTCCCACTTTTGGTATTAGGAAAAAATTCACTCATCAGGAAGATATCTCTCAATTTAGTCTGCACAGCTTGCCAAATTCATGAAAAAACTATTCCTTTTAATATGTTTGAAATTATCACTGTGGATGTTAATAGTAAAAAAATAAAATAAATGCTAACCTTGTGCCAGCTGTTTTCTCTGCTTCTTTTCCCTTCTCTCCTTTTCTTTTTCCTCCTCTTCCTCTGCCAGCATGACCACTAGTGTTTTCTCTTCCGATTCATATAACTCCTGGTGTTTTTTCATGATTTTCTCCAAGAATGCAATTTTTTCATTGAAGTATTTGTTTTGCTCAGTCACTGGTCTTGGATAAACACCTGATAAAAAAAGATAATATATAAAATAACAATTCTTTGTTTCTATCACTGTTTTATTTTGCTCAATTTACCTTTGAGTTCTGCTTCTTGCTTCCTAAAATTTCTAAGCTTTGTGAGAGCCAGTAATAAATTCAGTGATTTGCTAGAATCAGTTTGTTTTCTTCTTATTTCTCCAAGCAATCCTCCTGCCTCTTGTTTCATTGATGCAGCCTGAAACAAAAGTAAGGTAACCATTCAAAGTCTTTGTATTATGAGTTGAATGTCTCAAAAGGTTTGTCCATATAAGAATAGTAGTAATATTACCTTATTTTTTGCTTGGTCCTTTGCTATCTCATTATCACGCCAATGATCAATTCTAAGATGCAATTCAAACTTCTTTTTTTCTGAATCCAATTTTTCTTGGGCCAAAGCCTGCTTTCGTTTAGTTTGCCATTTCTATACACATTAAAAGGAAAATATGGAGAAAAATAAATAAATTACAAAAGGCCTGGCATATTTCTGAAAAATACCATCAAACTTACTCTTTTTTGCTTTTTCTTTTGAAGTTCATCATTAAGGTTGTCTATATCAACTTGAGAAAACTCTCTTTGTGTGTTAATGAGTTTTTCCTGTACAAATCATTTGGAAAATCATTAGATTTACATATGGACCCTGATTTGAACCCTGAACCCTGGGTTGAACACGTAGTGAGATGGCCTTATACCTTCTTGTGCAAGGAAAAATGATGATGATGATGATGACCTTGAATTATCAATCTCCAGCCAAAATGATAATTGAGTGTTTGCTATACCTTGAATTGTTTTATTATGATTATGATTTCAACTACATTCAATAATTATGACTTTTATATTAGTAACTGCTATTAGATTTACATTTTATATTACTAACTGTCATTAGTTATCATAATCTTAAATATTAAGTTATGACTTACTTTAAGAATATTTAATTGCTGTATTTCTCTCTGCCATTCAGATTCACCACATTTAATCAAATCCATGAGCTTGTCTCGCTGTGATGTAAGTTCATCCAGGAGTTGTAACCATCTCTGAAGGATATCTCTAGTTTCACCCGCCTTTTGATAATAAATAAGAAATTGATTGTTTAGTTTGACAGCAATATACACACATTCATCAACCAAATTGAGAGGTTTTTGACATATCATGGATCACCTGACATCCCCATATGTGATGGGGGCTAATTTTGGCCCTGTCACATATCAGCCAACCTAAATTAACACTAGTCAAGCCAATGCCTCTTAGCCAGGCCTGTTCTCATGACTGGTCACAAGTTGGTCAGTCTGTTGTGGCCAGTTATCATGTCTGGCCATTGAGAAGCTGCTATTTTTGGCCATGAATACATGCACATCACTTTTCGAATTGACCAAGTCAATTTTCTCACACATCCTGGAATAAGGATGGCCTACAGTACATACCTTTATCTTGAGATTCTTTTTCATGTCTTTATTAGCATATCCTCTTTCTTCTGCAAACTTATGAACCCATTTTTGGACTTCTGATTTAGAGACATCATCCTGTTCTTTTTCTTCTTGGTTAGATAGTACAACCATACCACTTTGTGTCGGCATAAAACATGGATAGTTGCCAGTAGCTTGCTTGATTATTCTGAGGTAATGTTGGTGTTAACAGTGGTGGTGGCATATACATGTTACCATGTGTGTCATACATTTGTGGAGTGTATTGGATACCTGGGTCCCTAAACTGTCTATCAGAATACATTTGGTGTTGTGCATAACTTGAGGAAGCATTTGGGAAGGAGGTTGGCTGCATAGGATTACCAGTCCCTGGAGGCATCATTCCTGCGAACGTTGGTATACTCTGAGTAGGAGGCATGTTGGGGGGGTTTTTGTAAGGAGGTAAGCCTTGGTTTGGTCGATGTCCCTGTGAACTATCTTGTCCATGTGAAGAGGTGAGATGTGAGGTACTATTTGCATTTAGATACGAAGGATTCATCTGCGTACTGTAAACCTGGCTCATGGCACAGCTAAAGTTCATATTTGTATTCTTATATCCTTCATTCGTATTCGCTTGTCCTGGATGAAAATGGTTTCTACGAACATCTAGTCTTGGTTTATCAAGTTGATGTCTATAAACATCACTTTTACCACCAAATTTATCGCTACTATCCAATCTTTTTGACATGGAACCTGAACGAAGTTGCTCTCTCGTTTGTGATACATTATTTCTTGCGTTAAAGCCTGTCCAGTTAAATTTTCTATTCGGTAAATTTGGGTTATTAAACCTTGGACTATAAAACCCTCCACCGTCCGCCATCTTGAAAATAACTGGCCTGGTTACATGGTTTTTTTATTAGGGAGGGGTGGGTAGGAATAGTAAATGTTGGTTGAAGTCTTGTCAAGGGAGGGGTGAGTAAAGAGTTATCCAACATGGCGGAAGGATGTGGCGATTTTGGCCACGAAGGGGAAAAATATTTCAATCTGTTGAATCAGATGTTTGTACAAGATCCAGAAATGTAAGTACATCAAATTCAATTGAATAAAGTGTATTTAACTATTTGAAACCCTCCTCCAACAATCCTCTAGTGTCTAATGAATTTAGGATTATTTTTGAACAAAAGCATTATATAACTCAAGTAGTTTTATATAAATAAGATTGTTTGATCTGTTCTGTTTTAATGATCCCTACTCCTTTTTTCTCTCTCTCAAAAATATAAATAAGGTCCTAGTAATTGTTTTGTGAGACTAATGTAGTAATCTTTTATCTGAGGTTTCCAAAGTTTTTACATTTAAGTCTACAGCATAGATACACGTAAAGATTTACATGTGTATTTTATCTGCATGGGTCGATAATGTCTACCTGTCTTCTTTTATTATCAATTCTTTATGATTGTACAATTTCATTCTTTCACCACTTCAAAATTTTATTTCTATATTGTGGTTATTATACAGTGGTTTTTGTTAAAATGTCTGCACATAGTAGTGGTTATGTAGATATAGTTTTCTGTTATTACCGCTCTAAGTCAAGACCTTGGTTGTTGAACAGTCTAAACTTCTAATATTTCGTTTCAGTGAAGAAGTAGATATCATATTCTGCCCTCAATGTAAAATAAATCAAGAAGGGAAAACCATTCCTGCCATGATCAATGAAAAACATATTCTAGGGATACGATCATGGTGTGTTCAACCATTGTACATGTATGCATATAATAAAATATTAAAGGCAAGAAAACATAGGAGCATTACCTGCAATAGTAGCTTATCTAGTAAGTGTATATATGATGACATATGATGACATTGTGTATAGTTCCAAGAATTATCCACCCCTCCCCCTACCCCTGAAAATTCCAATTTTCTCAATTTTCAAACTCTGTCATTTTTGTTCTTTCTCTGACCACTCTTTCCCCCACCCTTCAGAAATTTCAGATTCCTCTGTGAAGTGGGTATGGATAATTTCTGGAACTACACATTACACTAATGGATAGATACTGTAAAACTACATCTTTATGAGAGGGAATGTATGTTTCAGGGCTATGACAAAAGGTTTCAAAAGGGATGCAACTAACACTGAATTTCAAACTTTAGGGGGATTGGTAGTAATGACTTATTTATGGTGGGTGTTATATATCATGCAACCACACAACTGTCATGTTAGTTAAGTTAAAAATGATCTTGGTGTCTTCCATCATGGCCTTTTCTTTTGTGCTCTTAATCTCAAAGGAATTGGGTTGCAAAATATATTGTAAATTTTATGTCCTTCATGTTCTTTCAAATCCCTAATTCCTTTATACTTAAAACATAAAGTATTTTGATCATTGTGATTGTACAAAGCGTTGTTGTCTTTTTTTGCTAGCTACCGATATCCTACAACTATCAAGAGCAGTGTTGTTGCTTAGTGCTGAATGCTACACAGTATGGAATATGAGGTAACATATCCATATTTCAAAGATAAATCCTTTCTCTCCAGGGACTCCAGACATTGAGGCCCAGTAGGAAATTTCAGTCCTATCACAGTTATGCCTTTTGGCCTGGTTTGATTTTGAACAAAGGGTGATTTCAATTGAAAACTGCAACTTGATTTGAACTTTCTTGCTTTACCCTACCATGAATAATTATTGAGGTGCTCCAATTGGTTGAGGGGCATGCTTTATGAGAACATGCAGTATGCGCAGCACACTTCATATTTTATTATATCCATATCCAAAAATGTCATATATAATTTGTACTTTGTAAAAGAAATAGAAAAATTGTTTGCTGTGCTATGTGTGCAGTTATGAAGCACTTGGGGATTTGCAGAACACTAAAGAAGATGTGTTGTGCTTCTCCTGACACTTCTCTTGTCTCTTCTTTGTGCTGCTTGCCGCTTGCTTTAAACTTATATATAAACTAATATTTTACAACCACAACTCCCCATGCGGGGCTCTTCCGTGAGGTTCCCTCCACACGCACTACCACTACATTCTATATTTACAACATACAACACTCAACTCACATGTTGCTTTTTATGGAGGGAGGAAACCGGAGATCCCGGAGAAAACCCTCGTGGCAAGGGAGAGAATAACACAACAAACAAACTCAACTCACATATGATCCAGTCTGAGCTGGGGCTCGAACCCGGACCACAGTGGTGAGAGGCGAGCGGTAAACCACTACGCCACCCATGCCACCCTTTATAATGTTTTTCGTTTCTTCATTTTATGATGGTTTCATTCCAGAAAAGAGCTGGTAATGACAAGTGTACTGAATATAGGTGATGATCTTCAGTTATCATCTTTAATTTTGTCCAAACACCCCAGAAGTGCAGAGACATTCAGCCATCGGTATGTCTACTTGTCGGTTTTTAAAATATTTGTTGGTCATAAATATACAGCTATAGTAACAAATGGCGGGTGCATTTTTTCCATAGAAAATGGCTCATCATCAATATGTTAAACAGAAAGGAAGATCAAAATATATCCAGGAATGGCTTAGAAAAGAACTGTGTATCTGTCTTTACTGTGCTGATCATTATTCAGACAACTATGTTGCTTGGACACACAGAGGATGGATTACTGAAGAATTCATTGATTCTAAAAAGGTAATGAACCTTACCTGTACAGGTTTTATCAATAACTCCTCCTTGGAGTTCATCAATGTGCTTCGAGGTTAGAATTTTCCAGTCACCCCAAATGAGCCAAGTTGTTCTCTTTCTGACTCTGAGGGTTTCTGGCTTTAAATTTTTCCTACCTCCTCGCAAACCAACCACTCATTCAAACCGGTTATAGCTGTGCTCTGGCGTCATACATTGAACTTTATAGCACTACTGCTGCAGTGGTGATAAGGGATAAACCTAGTTTTATTTTTTTAATGCAGTAAATAGTTTCTAGATGGTATATTGGTTATATTGGTAAATTGTTTTCCGAATTTGTATGACAACTGTACTAGAGTAGTTTAATGTTTATCAGTTAGGAATAACATGTCACTATGTAAACTGCTGTGTGTTGTACCAATGGTTTGTCTATCGATAAATTCCAGAAATATTTGTCAGAGCTGCATGCGATGGAGAAATGGGTCCAAATGCATATTTCTGATCACTGTGGATTTCATTTTAGACAAAAGTTATTGACAAAGCTCAAAGAGATGAGGTAAGCTGCCATCATCAATCTCTGTTGTTGTATCTGAGTGCATACCACATATCCATGAGAAATTTAACTAAAAAAATCATATGGATTAGTGCAAAGCTTTGTGGGTCTATGGTCTACTGAGGTCTGCTGAACTTACTAAGACTAAGGTGAAGCATCAAGCTTCACATGAGCCAAACCTAATGACATTGAAGAAGACCGCCTTGTTATCCATTGTTTCAATTAGGTTCAGCTACTGTGAAGTTTGACATTTGCCTTGATCCTGATTTGTGTAATTTCTTTTACAAAGTTTTTCATGCACTTTATCTTCATTGTGGCATCAAGTTAGGAACTAAATTACTCCTGGTTTTGTTTTGACACAGCTCTGTGGAGGACATGGTTTCACTACTACTTGAAGAAATGGTGTTTGTTACAAATCTCCAGGACTCATTTCCTGGTCATGAGTGCACATGGTCTCACAGGTGTGTTTTACATGATTTTTTTCTTTAATGTTTGGTTCAAATATAAATGTTGTATTGCATGGGGCCTGTTTTGTTTCCATTCACAATGCCACACATTTGCTGAGGCAAGCTGCAAAACATTGCATTACTGTCCCTGAGCAGGAAGCACTGTAACAAAAATTTTGTTGCAAGTTGCCAAACACTATTGTCTACAAGCCATTTTTTCTGGACTCCATCATTTATTATTGGTTATTATGTTTCCCATAATGGAGATATTCTATATTTTATTTAAACAAGGAATCTCATTCCCAAGAGGATGAAACATGGCATAGGAAAGAGTCACACGTACCCTAGGTTGTCATAATCAGCTTTTTGCCTAGAGTATAGCTATATTGCATTAATGATTTGCAAGATAACGCTAAAATCAAATCTCCTCTATTTTTGATTCAGACGATTCATTGTTGAGCACTGGCATCTTTGGTTTGGATCAGTCCCTTTTTCATACCTCCAACAACTTGTTGCACTATCCAAACAATCAAACCAACAAGAAGCCTCTCAGAATGTAACATGTGTTCAACGCTGTTGGGCTCCCTGTGTCAAGTCCTTGAGTTCGCTTTGTAGGTCTGCTCTCAAAGTCAAATCAGTGTACTGGAAAGGTCAAGAAGACAGCCTTAGTTCTATCAAAAGCAATGCTATGGAATACTTTCTGGTGGAATCTGAAATAGGATATTGTAAGCAGGTTCAGAAAAAATCAAAAAATGATGATCGGTTTGTGTCCGGCTACGAAAAATGGCTTGTATTGCGTTATGGGAAGAAAAATACTCATTCCATAACCCAGTTCCTAAAAACTGGTGAATGAAATCTAGAACATAAATTACTAGTGAAAAAATTATCTATTTAATAGTTTTGTTATGGATGGCAAAGTTAATATACATTTTGAATGCCAATATTCAATATTATTAGTGTAATTATCTTATTTTTTTACAATAAAATTTATTCATATATAAATATTTTGGATGTTGAAATCTTGAACACAAATGTATTTAATTAATTCTGATATTAATTTGTTGTAAGTAAAATGTTTTTTGACGGTAATGAAATAAAGAATTTAGTGTAAAACCACGTCACATGAACTAGTATGGGATTATAACTGGAAAAAATGGAATGAAAGTATAAAGTACTGAAGTACTTAAATTTAGTAGAATTGAAGCTTTTTACGACTATTATTACCAGTGTTGACCAGCGTCTGTTCAAGGAAATTCAATTTTTCTTAGTTGTGAATTAAAACCTTTGTCACAAAACCCTTGATGGGCGAACAAACCATGCAGATGGCTTTTTCAGACTAGCAGAACCACGTTTCATAAAGCCTTGGATATAAAAAACTTATTAGTGGGTACTTGTTTCGGTGAAAAAGGTCCTAATTGTTCGACGAAAGAGGATGCTTAATCAAGAATAAAGATCCATTAGAAAACGACATATTCAGAATTAAATATCATTGTCTAAAAACACTCAAACAACGCTCAACAGTCCGATGAGAGGCACTCTACTCCCAGTTCAACCAACCATGGTGATCCTCAGTCCGATGAGGGGCACTCCACTCCCAGTCCAACCATGCCGATCCTCAGTCCGATGAGAGGCACTCTACTCCCAGTCCAACCATGCCGATCCCCAGTCCGATGAGAGGCACTACTCCCAGTCCAACCATGCCAATCCTCAGTCCGATGAGAGGCACTCTACTCCCAGTCCAACCATGCCGATCCTCAGTCCGATGAGAGGCACTTTACTCCCAGTCCAACCAACCATGGCGATCCTCAGTCCGATGAGAGGCACTCTACTCCCAGTCCAACCATGCCGATCCTCAGTCCGATGAGAGGCACTTTACTCCCAGTCCAACCAACCATGGCGATCCTCAGATTGATGAGAGGCACTTTACTCCCAGTCCAACCAACCATGGCGATCCTCAGTCCGATGAGAGGCACTACTCCCAGTCCAACCATGCCAATCCTCAGTCCGATGAGAGGCACTCTACTCCCAGTCCAACCATGCCGATCCTCAGTCCGATGAGAGGCACTTTACTCCCAGTCCAACCAACCATGGCGATCCTCAGTCCGATGAGAGGCACTCAACTCCCAGTCCAACCATGCCGATCCTCAGTCCGATGAGAGGCACTCAACTCCCAGTCCAACCAACCATGCTGATCCACAGTCTGATGTGAGCCACTTAACAGCTGCCAGTGGAGCACTAACAACGATGTCCTTGGACTTGCTGGATACCAACATCCGAAGAACAAAACGGTTTGTCGATGGTAAGTTGACCTAACACACACATAGGTGGGTTGTATCTAAGTCAGAACATTATTACTGAACATAACCGAACTAACTTTGAGTAAGACCCTAGGATAAAGTGTAAGCCTTTAAACGAAACTCTGCTAACATGTCAGTGTGTTGTCAACTCATTAAACTGAATCCGGCCGAGGCACTAACTTCCTGGCTAGATTTCGCCCCCCTCCCTCTGGGGAACAACATACGGTAGACTTGTAAAGAATTGAAACTTAAACGAATCAACAAAGCGCATTGAATTTCTACATGAATAAATAAATTAACATGATAAAAGCCCCGACAAAATACTATTTATATTTATTATTATTAAGTTTTAATTCTACAAAATTCGGCGTTGATTTCAAGTTGTCGGTCAGCGGTTGCATCTAGTTGATTATTGTTTAATTTATTCTGTACGTCCGAGTGAGGACTGGGTCGGTTTTGACGTCAAACATTCCTTCATAAACCCAAGTTACTGTCAAGTTATGCAGAAAGAAAATTGCCCTATTTCACGTCACATCAAAACAATCTATTCTAACGCAAAGGAACGTGGTCGTCGGAGGGGGTCAAATCAACGCAAATTCACCAAAAAAATTTCTAAAGCCCGTATCAATCCACGAAGAGAAGTAGAATAGCCTGCAAACGCTCAGAATATTTTTTAGTACATATTAACACATATTATATCTGAAAACCAGGCCATTTTAGATTAAACTGTTTCGATAGGAGCAAATTTTGTTGAATTTTCTATAGGATTTGGCGATTCTATCCCCCCACATAAACAAGCAGTGACGTCATAGTGAAATAGGACAATTAAAAGAAAGAAAAAAAACGAGGAAAACGAAAAAAAGCTTAAAACGCTAAAAATGACAATCAAACAATCACATAATGAATCGACTGGTTGGATATATGTTCTATATCTTGGTGTCTTCGTGGCCAGAGAATTTCTCTTCAAGCGGTATTTCACCGTTGGGTTCGTGGCTCAACACGTGTTCAGAGGCAGAGACGTCCTCTAGCGTGACGTACTTGTAGAAGTAGGACATGATACCGAAGATGATCATGATAACACCCATCAGACCACCGTAAAGAAACATTTCTTTCTCCTAAGGAAATAAAAAAGCCAATCAGGTGTCACAAGCCAGTCAATTGCCATTCGAGTGTTGCAAGCCATTTAAGTGTCACAAGCCAGTCAAGTGTTTCTCATGTCAGTTAGGTGTCAAGCCAATCAAATGTCGGAAGCCAGTATGGTGTCACAAGCAATTTAAGTTTTACTCGGTCAAGTGTCACTAGCCAATCAAGTGCCGTGTGCCAACAACACGATTCAGAAGCTGCATACCGGTAATATTCAAATTGTTATAAAACAAGTAACACGCGCGTCTATGAAGTTGCTATCAAGAATACATACGTACCACGCCCTTGACAGGTTTAGCAGAGGAAAGAATGACGACAATCAAGTCTCCAAAAGCCACTGTCAAAAGCCAAAACGACTGGAGTACGGACTTCATGGATGCAGGGGCCTGGGGAGATAAACATGAGGTCACGTCTGGTGCTTCCTATGCATCCTGTATACATGATTAAAGACTGACCTGCGAGTAAGCAAAGCCAAGACCGGTGACGGAGAACATGACCTCTGCTGCTGTAAGGACGATGTACTGAGGAACTTGCCACAGTCGAGACACAGATGTGCCTGGTGCGTCCTCGAAGATGTGTACATCAAACTATAAACACTATGGTATTAGTTATACTGGACTGAGCGACCGTCATAGGGTGGTGATGACGTGTATACCTACCTTGCCATCCTTGGATGGACTGATGACGAGTGTGAAAGCACCAAAATTGGCCAACTTGAGTCTTTTAGAGGACTAAATATAATACGATTAACCGTTAGAATCATTCATTCATCTTATCATACCATTACTAATATTATTACACTATCAATAATGCAATTATCATCATCGTAAAGAAATGATCAAACATTGATCATCATCACCATCATCATCATCGACATCACCACTACATCCTCAGCATCATCATGACCATCACCATTATCATAACCATCATCATCGTCGTCGTCGTCATCACCACTACATCATCATCAGCATCATCATCATGACCATCACCATCATCATCACAATCATCATCATCGTATTCTACATCTTCATCACCAATACCACTATCATCATCAGATTACCACCATCATCATCATCATCACCATCATCTTATCATCACTATATTTAATCAATCCCATTTTGACAGTTACTATCATCATCATCGAGATATAAAAAGGGGTTACCTTGGGTTTGTATACAGTTGAGGTGTTACCCTTGCGACCGATGAGCTCGCTGATTACATACCTAAGCAAAACACATCAAAGACACTCATTATAAAAGCTCTTACCTAGTAATGAACATGGTAGTAGTATCCTGATATATCGAACTCGGTCTCTTTCATGTAAAACCTGTTTTGATATGTATTTTGTTCTAAACAACGAACAAAATCAAGAAAAACTGGATACCACGCTTAAGAAGACAAATTGCATTACCAAAACAATCTTTTAGATTTTAACTTACTCTCCTGTATGGATTTTGACTTACTCTCCTGTATGGATTTTGACTTACTCTCCTGTATGGATTTTGACTTACTCTCCTGTATGGATTTTAACTTACTCTCCTGTATGGATTTTGACTTACTCTCCTGTATGGATTTTGACTTACTCTCCTGTATGGATTTTGACTTACTCTCCTGTATGGATTTTGACTTACCCTCCTGTATGGATTTTGACTTACTCTCCTATATGGATTTTGACTTACTCTCCTGTATGGATTTTGACTTACTCTCCTGTGTGGATTTTGACTTACTCTCCTGTATGGATTTTAACTTACTCTCCTGTATGGATTTTAACTTACTCTCCTGTATGGATTTTAACTTACTCTCCTGTATGGATTTCTTGATACTTGTCAGTCGACGAGGACATGTTCTTCAGGACTGTTGATTTTTTGTCATTGATGACATTATCAAGTTTGATGTCAACTTGTTTGGTCATCTTATCATTAGACTTGTACAGTATTCTGAAAACCAATAGTTTAATATTATCCTGATAAAATCAATTATGCATGACTACATGTTTGTAGCGTAAGCTGCCAAATGAGGTTTGTCGTTACTTAGTGATTACCTTCAGTAACGTGACTCAATGATAGTTGTACAGTATTCTGAAAACCAATAGTTTAATATTATCCTGATAAAATCAATTATGCATGACTACATGTTTGTAGCGTGAGCTGCCAAATGAGGTTTGTCGTTACTTAGTGATTACCTTCAGTAACGTGACTCAATGATAGTAACCAACTTGTTAGATTGCGTTATCTTACATAGCAAAGTTATCTTAGTGTTACCCAATAAATTGTGTTACGAGTTAGATCGCGTTACCTTACCTGACACGACTGACAGCAGTCTCAATGTCTACTCCAGGGAGCTTCATCGTGTGCTGTAACAACAAATACGACCGTCACGCATGTGTTTGTCACGCAATGTCGTGACATGCGATACATTACCTGTGACATGGTAGGCTGATTCTTGTCGTTGAAGCCGATTACAGCACTCACTACAGTTTGGTCTTCTAGAAACTTGGTTACTGTATCTTCAGTGATATTGCAGCTCCTTGTAGTTATTCGAAAATCATTTCTACCAAACTTTCCTTCATAGACTTGAGATCTCTAGAAGACGTGAATCATACGGTGAGCCAAGGTATATAAGGTTGACAAGGAGTGTAAGAATGCATTTTCAAAGAAGGCAACAACAGTAAAAGAAGGGATTCAAAGATACTCATGTTTCCTTGACAAACCATCTATCTTTTTATGCCGTGGTGTTCGTGTTCATGTCTTGGATGTTGATTGGTTAATCCCGACATACATACATACCTCGCCATACTTGAGGTCCACTCTAAAGAATGAGGTAGGGTTGATACTGACATCGCATGGAATGGTGTTGATGAACTGGACGCTTGTGTGACCAGAAGATGGAATGGAAGGACCAACACCTACCGTCTAAACATGGAAACAAAACATGGTGGACATTGTTAAAAAGCTTATAGCCAGAGATTTGTAGATTATTACCTTGTTATGACAATCTAATAAGTGTGCTACTTAACTACTTGATTGTGTGACCTTCGCGAGACTAACTGCTAGATTGTGTTACGTTTATGTGTATAACTGATGATTGTGCTACCTTCGCGCCACCTGGTAAGATCGTGTAAAACTAGCGTGACTAAACACAAAAATGAACACAAATACAAACCTGGATCTTGATTTGGACGAACGCACAGACGACAAAAGCCACGCCCGCAAGACCAAGTCCTCCCGTCATTCGCTTCAAGGGACTGGAAACCAAACATATGGCATACAATTATTAAGACACTTCTTCGTTGCTAGGATACCGGACTATAGGGCAAGACTATACAAGACAGGGTGGAATGGGTTCTTGACGCGAAGGCAGAAGAAGATACTAACCTCAAGGGGAATTGACATCGTTCAAACATTGGGTAGATAACAGCATCATACAAAGGAATCAAGATCAGAACCAGGATAGGGTTGAGAGCCTGTGATCAATCCAAATACGATAATATTAGTATAGTATAGTCATTTAAATATCAAACTAGAACGACATAGTACTGACCTGGATCTGATCCGATCGTAGTGTACCAAGAGGACCCTGTGAAGAGGTGAGAGTAGAGGCAACGTTAGACTGTGAACAAAATAAACATGAATACGATAACTAGGCAATAAAATCAAACGTACCAAATCGCCGTCCATCTGCTCTGCTTGAAGAGTCCAACTGGATCCCTGGAGATATCCAGACAATAAGATAATATCATTCAAAGGAGGGAAGCTTGTAAAAGAAGACATTTTCTGGGAGGAGAGTGTGCATTGGAAGAGGTAAAGAGAATTAAGACGCTGGGAGGAGAGGACGTTAACCTTGTTCCTAGGGACCACTTAACCACACTCTTCCTTGGAAAGTGGACCCTGTGAACGAGGTTTGGAGGGAGGGAAGGTAATATGACGTACCTGTTGATGGAACAACGCCCAGAATACAGGTAGTGGTATATACATGACGAGAACACGCAACAACATGCGAACATCGTTGACTTCTTTTTGCTATAAAATAAGAAACAGCACATTAAAGAAAGATGAACCCAAGCCTCGATCCTTGATCATGAACATTTCAATCTTTACCTCATAAGTGTCCAGGGCATTGTCCAGCCAGTGAGTGGTGTTAGGAGGACCACTTCCAGATATCTTGTTTCCTAAGGCATGCTATGAAAACACAAGATATGGTTCCATGATATTATTACAAAAATGTGAGGCGGAGGGGTAAGAAGTACTGTGGGGGGGGGGGGGGGGGGGGGGGGGGGAGATTCTTCCTTAACAATTTGTATACGAAGTGTTTGTACTCACCCCGACTATTTTGATAACTTTGATGAACACATTCCCTGCTGGGTCTTTTAAAGTGTACATACGTTTCCCTCCAATGAATGCCACTACGAGTAAAAATATTAAATTCAAGTAGCACATATGTCAGTGTTGTTGAGTATATCTTCAGAAGTCGAAGGGAATCGCGAATGGCATAGCTATAGGGATAGTGACCTCACCTTAAGATCATCTCTGGGGTTCTAGGGTACGATTCACATGTGAGTAGAGCTTGTTATGCCTCTCGCTTGATTCGAGGGCAGTTTATCTAAAACCTCACCAGCTATATTCCAATTATCTGTGAGTTATACCCGTAGTTGGTTAAGTTTTTGTTTTGATAATGATAATATTTCGCAACCCTCTAGCTCTTTTTCCAGCAATCTGATTCACTAAGTAAAAAAGGACAGGAAAATGGCAGGAAACGACTTACGAAAAGCCACAATAATAAGAATAGTGTTGATGCCAAACACAGCGGGGGTAGCAGTCCCTGCCATAACACTGTACATCAGCTAAAGAGAAAAAACAAAGATGATAAATATCAGTACAGAATGTAAGACATATAGAAAGAGGTACAAGGAAAAGTTTTTGTTGTCAAAATGAAAGCTACTGCAAAAATTGATCTTCAATATGTTGGAATGAAAAGTGAGTGAAGAATCCAACAATGAGGTAATACTAAACCTCAGTAACCTAGCAACCATGACGTCATGCCACGCGCCACAGGGTGACCAACATGAGACAAAATAAAACATATTTTATAGCGGATTGTGGTACTCACTCCTGACTATAGGAATGAAGTACATGCAGAGGACAGCACCAACGTTGACGGAGGCATAAAACATAGCGAAGAACAGATCTAGGAGATGCTCCTGAAAGATTAAGAAGGAGACAGTGAGTGGGTGAGTGAGAGTAGGACGGAATAAGGGAGTAAGGAAGGTAGGGAGAGAAGGAAGTAATGAAGAAAGGGAAGGAGGATGACGGAGGTAGGGATGAAAGAATGAATGCAACAAGTGAAGAAGGACGGAAAGAGGGAAGGAGGACGGATGGAGGGAAGGAAGATGGAGTGAGGGAAGGAAGATAGGAGGAGGATGGAGGGAGGGAAGGAGGAAGGGAAGGAGGAAGGGAAGGACGGAGGGAAGGAGGACGAAGGGAGGAAAGGAGGACGGATGGAGGGAAGGAGGATGGATGGAGGGAAGGAGGATGGAGGGAGGGAAGGAGGAAGGAGGGAGGGAAGGAGTACGGAGGGAGGGAAGGAAAACATAGTGCGGCAGAGAGGAAGGGAGAGGGGGAGAATGGAAGGGTGTAGTAGTACAAGTATTCTTACTGTCAGAAATAGAGAACGAAACAAACCTGATCAGCGCGGAATTGATCACCACCAAACGCTGCTAAACATGGCTTGATGTTACCGCATGCAATGGCCATCAGGAACAAAGCAATCAGGGGACCAATACTACAAATGTATTTCTTTTTGTTAGTTCCTTCATCTACGAGGCTGGCATCCAGAGAGAAGATCGTGCGCACGAGGCATACGCGAATATTTCTCTTAACATGCGCGCGCGTTTTATATTGCTGTCATAAAATATTTGGAGCGAAGTTGCGCGATCCATTTATTAGCGCGCGTTTATTATCCTTCAAATATTTCATAAATGCTGATATGGTACTTACGAAGATCGGTTGCCAATACTGTCTGCACTAGTAGCGGTCAACAGCATCTCCGATAAGGAATAGACGAACAGAGTGTAGGCGATGGTCCTGGGAATAACACATTTTTAAAAACATATAGATATATATTATGGAACTAATGTCAGAGGAATGATGCTAGTGATAATGTTGCTAGCCATGATGTTGTAATGATAGCATGAAGAAAATGGTAATGCTCGAGGACAGAGGTAGGAGATGGTGATGATGCGGGTCGTGATGATGATGATAATGGTAATTGTCATGATTATGTCGTGGTATTGATAGTATGAAGAGAACGGTAATGTTGGAAGACAGTAGTAAAAGATATCGTAGATTTAATTGACTCCGACGAAGGACTAACGTCCGAAACGTCAGTCTCTATTTTCACTACGGTGTTAAACTTATAAATCTACGATAACTTGTTTCATTAGAAACACCGACGCAGTCCACGCTAGTGTTCACTAGCCACCATCTACAGTAGTAAAAGATGGTGATGATGGAGGTGAGGACAATGTCCATGATTAATCCAAAGTTTATTTCATGTCCTTCAACGTTTACCTGTATTTACCAAGGAAGCTGTCAGCGATCATGGCGCCTATCACCCCAGTAAAGTAGCTTGTCATACTGAAGGCATGGTAGATGGTCTTCCCATTGGCCTTGTTGAACATCAGATCTTTGGTTAGGTACAGCACAAGCACAGCTGCAGAAAAAGCGGAACATTTTCCTTCGTTTGATTTCTTCAGGGAATGAAGGGTGGTGTGTAGTGTAGCAGAAGCACACTCACCCTTCACCTCTGGGGTTTCAGGTTTATTTCCGGACTCGCCATCAAATGTGAGTAGAGTTTGTAAATATCTTTCTTGATTCAGTTTTGTTAGGGGGGAGGGGTTCTTTGGTTCCCTGCTCCATCCGCAAGACCTGACATGTTGAATTTCAGCGCAATTCGACACGTGCGTTCGCCATGTCCTGACTTAGATCAGCCCAGAGGTTGTTTCAGGGTTCTATCTGTTAGCCATGCCCTGACTTAGACCAACCCAGAGATTGTTTTGGGGTTTGATCTGTGTGAGTGAGCCATGCCCTGACCAGCCATAGATCAGTCCAGGGGTTTTTTCTGGGTATCAGTAAAAATTGAAGATTTTATAAAAGAATTTCATTAGTCGGAAAGGAAACCTTTTTCATGCGAGAGTGCCTGAAAATGGGCCACTTACTTTTGATGCCATAATATGAGAAACGTTCTCCAAACTCGGTAACCAAAATAGGCCATGTTGCTCTTGGGAATTGTGTAAACCACGACTAAATACACGGGAAAATACGCCGTTAATATTGAACCATCATCATCAGGGACCACGGAGTCTTAGCCTAAACGGAGGCCCACCAAATCGGCACATTTTAAGCGTCTTATTTTCGCATCCAGATTACCCCACCCCTGATATTTTGTATAAGGTTTCATACCTTGGTTTTGGCGCAACAGTTGCCTGTCTTTAGTTGATCTTCTTCACCTATAAAATCAATGTTATTCAGCAAAATGATGATAACGAATAAAACAAACCAATTATTGGATTCATTTACTCAGAAACTCCGGGTCAAAAGGACCGGGGAAGTCTATAGAAACCGCCAAGCCTGGTCAAGCTGAGAGCATCCGGTCATCGATCTACTCAGTATTATATCCCTAACCTTGGACTTGACTGAGCGCCAAATTACTAATGTTTTTTAAAAAAATCTTTAATTGTTGACGAAAAGCTTGAGCTTACGATTAAGATTGACAATATGTCTAGATATTTCAGCTGTAATATTAGCCATAGTTCTGATCCTAAACCCATGATGTTGACCCATCGTGACCTCTCGTTCTTAGTTACTGAATTACGATACTAAGATTATAGTAAATACCTTGGAACCCTGTTGCACTAGTTACATGAAGATCTTGTGATTGATTACGCCTGGTACAAACTAGTAGCGCGCACATCAACCCGTACGTTATATTACTTTTTATTCTGCTACCTTATCATTTATTCTGGAGTTTGCCATCAATGAGTTAAAGAACTTTGATGCCGTGACTTGTACTACTTGTACTATTTACTCGTGAAAAGTTGATTGGGTGTTAAGAACGATGATAAGTATTACAAACACTAACCTAGTAAAACCTTCTACAATCTTATTAGTTATTATACTGTATCAAGAGTTGGTAATACTCTAATATCAAGGCAAATAACAGAGTCTTAACTACGCATGCATACCACTGTAGCGACGCCTAAAGCCGGCAGTCTGTCTTCGACGTATTGCTATGACATCAATGAAAATCACTATCTAAAGATCAGAAAAGAGTTCACCTACTTGCTGGCTCGTATTTGATTTTGCTTTCCGTTCTATCTCGGGCAGCCATTTTCAGTCTTCCAGTGTTTTGCTTTGTTTAGTGAAGTACGGTACACGCCGCACACGCAGTTGGGAACTAAGCGAAATGTGTCATTAGATTGAGTCTGGTTACAAATTCCATTTTTCTGGTGTTTGTCATCAATTGACGTTCAACAAAAGAGTAATTGTAGAAATGAGCCAATAGGACGTCAGACAAAGCTCTCAGACGCAACATTGATTTTTGGCTACACCAACAACTGACTAGCGTGGAAAATGAGCACGACAGTAGATCGATATCAGTTTTACGCTATAATCTGTTGCATTATTTTTGAAATAGAATAGAAAAATCGAAGGACAAAAAAAGTTCGAATAACCACGATTTTCAAAAAGGCATCTTGCAAAAGGTTTGCAATCAATCAATCACTGCTTTCCTGTTTCGTCGCAGATCCGGCCCAAGTTGCGCATATTAATTACCTTTGATACTCATCATTATAGTCTAAAACAACAATCAAAATACCATAAATAAAACTGATATAGGAGTTGAAGGAACATTAACCTCTGGTTTAAACTCAGTTTTAGCGAACGCGTTTAATCAGTGTGATAACTTGAGCCGTAAGGTGCTTTGCCCGCAATGAATGACATGTTCTAGCGCACGTATTGTCGTGTATTTGTTTCCGTAGTGTGTTCTAGCAGTCTAGCTTGCTTGACTTACAGTTCCTTGTATTCGTCAGATAGTTTACTGATCCAGTAAGATCTTCGTCCATCTTCAAATCTCTTTTTTTGGAACCCATTTAACTTTTTTCTCTGTTTTATGACGAAGAGTTTTCTATTGTTGAACAAGAAGAACCAAAGCCATCTTTGATTGTATAATCAGTTGTTTATACATGAGTGGATAATGATTGGTTCTTTTAAAAGAACTGTCGGTGTTCTTATGTTTACACAAAATATGTGCCATCGACAATCCAATCACTGACTTCTGGTTGCCATGCTGAAGTCCTGGCAATTCGTTTTTGCTCCCGTTGTTCTGACAAATGTTACGAAATATTGTCTATTGAATAGGAGCATTATTTCAAGTTTGCTTTTTTCATTTATTAACATTTAAATCTCTTTTCATTCTAATATTAGGCCTGAAATTGAGAGAAAAATTTGCTACAAGAGGATTGGCATTTTATACCCAAACAAATCGATGAATTAGAACAAGACTGTCCGACTTATCTCATAAACCAATTTCACAGTAATAATCTCATCCAATGAACA
This sequence comes from Actinia equina, assembly GCA_011057435.1. Lineage (NCBI taxonomy): Eukaryota > Metazoa > Cnidaria > Anthozoa > Actiniaria > Actiniidae > Actinia > Actinia equina. The sequence continues at coordinate 284,989 of WHPX01000033.1, forward strand.
ATAAGACTGTTCTAGGCTCAATCAGTTTTGGTTTCGGAGAAAGACTAAGGTCTAAGAGGGGAGGAGAGGAGAAAGTATTAGATCCCCTTCCCAGTTTCTCTCTTTCATCCTACCCGTTCTTTCTCCGGACTCAAAACATTCGCAAAAAGCATCATAGCCAAAAAATTAGGAATTGTTCAAATAAGTCATTAATATTTTGTAACTTTCCATTTGAAACCCATAAATGCGATCCAATTTAAGTACGAGGTCATGTAGCAGCAGTATCTACTCGTTTATCATCATATTCTCGTATTAATCCTTTGATATAACTTAGTTTGCAGTGGAGATCCTTGACTCGTTTCTTGTCGCTTTCCCACGTTGGGTCCTAAGAACAAACCATAAACATACTCAATGGAGAGTAAACCAAATATCCGTGAAATAGCACAAAAAGTAAATAGCACTAAACACATCTACTTCTTTTGTTATCAATTGTTTCATTGCTGCTTTTTTGTACTAATAAGCTAGTACTATTTCCTGTCTGATATATAATTTGCACTCTTCTACACACATGAGTACAGCAGCAGACAACAGGTGTGATATCACATAATGATATGACGTAATGATAATATAATCATACACAAGGGTCTGATCACGTGACTAACCTGTAGTTGTTTTTGATAAAGCTCTAAGACTTGCTTCTCGATTACCTGAAATGATTTATTAGCGTGCTTGTAAGTAAAGAAAATAACAAAAAAAGAGAATCATGAATCCTGACCGCAATTAATTTCGGAATAGAAAAAGGATGTTTCCTTCCAGCTTCCATACGCACCTCTCTTTCTTCACTTTGTTCAGGACATTTCTTCAGGTTTTCCTTAAGTTCTTTGAACTTTTTGGCTACTGAGTTGATCTGGTTCTGTAGCCTTTGATATTCGTGATATTCAACTTGGAAGTCTCTTTTATACGAGCATCTTTGTTCATTATTAGTTATAGGACGATATTTCCTTTGTGAAATAAGAAAAAACATCTGCAGTGAATTAAATGACACATTGAAACTAGAAGAAAAGGAACAAGGTGAAAATGTTTACTTACTTTTTATAGTCAGTCTGACATTCTTCAGAGTCATTTTCAGACATGAGTAAAAGTTTGACTGTTGAGTGTGAAAATATTTGGTTAAAAAAACAATATGTGACAACACATTCCCAACCATGCCACACTTGCTTCTTAAAACAAGTGTGTGAGGTTACTGAGGATCAAACTATGGACCTCTTGCTTAGCAGGCAGTACACTAACCAACCAAGCCACACTTGCTTCTTAAAACAAGTGTGTGAGGTTACTGAGGATCAAACTGTGGACCTCTTGCTTAGCAGGCAGCACACTAAACAACCAAGCCACACTTGCTCCTTAAAACAAGTGTGTGAGGTCACTGAGGATCAAACTATGGACCTCTTGCTTAGCAGGTAGCATGCTAACCAACCAAGCCACACTTGCCCTCTAACAAAAGTGTGTGAGATCCTCTTGTTTAGCAGGCAGCACACTTACCAATCAAGCCACAAGTGTGGAAAACGTCATGTCAAGAGAATATGAACTAGTTCTCTATGTCATGTACCATACAAAAAAGTACCTGAAGATGAAGCATCTTTATTTTGTTGTTCACTCTTCTGTTCTAAAGGCTTGTTTCGAGAGGAATTTTGCTTGGATAAACTAATTGGTTTGTCTGTATCTTGAGCATGTTTTGCAACATTGTTATTGGAAACCACATGAGATATTCGCTGCTTCTTAAGGGCAGGGTTACCATACTCAGTTGATTCAGACTGTCTCTTGTTACTCTGGTTGAAGAAAAAAACGACAGCATCAATGACTTCAAATCCATCAAGTTTTTTTGGTACCTTGAAACAACCTTGGTTGAGCAAAGTCGGCACACAGCTAAATCACAGATTGAACCCAAAAACAACCTCTGCACTGATCTAAGTCAGCACACAGCAAACTCACAAATAGAACCCTGAAACAACCTCTGGGATGATCAAGGTTGGGCTACAGCTAACTCTGACATTGATCAAATTTCCATTTTGCTTGTTTGGTGTAAGAGAAAAACTCTTGAATCAAGGGAGAGACCTAAAAAACATTACTCACATGCGATGCCCAGTCAAAAAGACACCCTCTTGGTATATTAATATACATGACTTGACACTGGGGTCTTGTGTTAGTGGGGTTGTGTATGAGAGAGGCCATATGTGGTTGTCGAGGTTTCTGGCAGGAGGTTAATTATGCGTGATGAGTTTTTGCGTGATGGATAGACGTACTGTGACAGATTGTGTTGTGTGAAATGCATTTGAGTTGTGCCTATGAATGTTAACTTACTTCTTTGGTTTTTACTTCATATGATTCACGCTTCTGTAATGATTGCTCTTTGTCGGGCTTAACATTTAATGAACTGCATATAAAAAAGACAAAAAATTCAAAATCATTTATTTTGAAAAGAAAAATATTAAACACTTGTTGCTGTGTTTGTTACATTTTTTACCTTTGTACAATTTTCCTTTCTATTTCACTATATGGCCAAGTGTCAACCTACAATAAATAACAAGTTGCTTCAGTCAATAGATTATCATTTTCATCAACTGAATGGCAAGAAATGGTTGAGCAATGAAGAGTGGTGTTTGCAATTAACTTAAGACTAACTTGAGACCTCTTTTACTCCGACGAAGGACAAGCATCCAAAACATCCGTTTTTTCATCTTTTCACGGTGTATAATTTACCTTTTTATCATTACTGTTTCATTAGAAACACCAATGCAGCTCACACTAGTTTTTAGCTAGTTATATCTTCTTGAGACTAACATATTCATTTATTTACAAATACTGATACCAAGCAATAGAATACCGTCTGGTTAATGGGACATGACTGGCAGTGTTAGCCCTTCACTAAGGCTAGTAATAAAATTTATGAGATTTTTTAAAGGAATTATTGTTCAGTGTGCGTATATCCAGTTCTGGATGCCAGGCTGCTAAGCATGGAAGTAGCGCAAGAGTCACACAAGGCATAGCTGAGCGTAGCTCTAGCTTCTTGAGTACTTAAGCTCCCAAGTCCATTCAGAACAGGATACATATACGCACAAACTAAGCAGTGACTATTGCTTTTATAACATAGCAAAACCGTAAAAAATATTTGTTCATCAAAAAAAATCAGATTTTGTTTTAACGAAATCCTCATTACATAGCACCGTGTGTCAGTGTGCGCCATCCATTTCTGGATGGATGCTCACCCACGCTTATTAACCAATCAGAGTGTGTTTTATATCCTGGCTGTCATAAAACCAGCTGTTTGGTTAATATCAAGCAATAACTCAGACGAAAATGCAAGCTAAATCATATTGGCATTTATTTATTTATTTTCGTATTTACCTTAATTTCAGGATGTATTTTCTTTAGCAGGGTATATTGATTGTTATTGACTGATGTCACCTTGAATAAAAACAACATTGTTGATAAGTAAAGAAACTGCAGTCCACTCTTAACTATATGAAGAAAAATGCCGGAATCATTGAATTTGAAGTCATCAGACCCATGACAAAACCATACACCAAAAATCCTGGCAAGTAATGGTAATGAACTGTGTATTTTTCAGAAAGTTTGATTTAAATAGTAGATATCTACATCTCTTTATTTCTTCACGACACCTTGCAGTGAATAAATATAGTTAAAATATATTAATATATTTAAAAAACAACAAATTAATATAATATAAATTAATTAGCTGTGGTACTATATATAAATGAGTACCTGTTTTAGTATATTTGTTAATGCATTCTTGTCTTTTAAAGTAACTCCATCTACAAAATAAAGATCGTCAATTAATAATAAAAAATAATAAAAACCTCTAATCTTATAGCTCAGCACAAGTGCTTATTAATTAATCAGGGACACATAATACGTAATATAGCATATAGCCCCACAAATGATACTAAACAGGTGGATGTATATAATGGTAATAAACATTGCCATTGTGATGTTATGTGTCAATCATTTGAGCAATGGGTTTTATTACATTGCTCCATTGGATTATCCAATAAATTTTTGGTTGGCAATTTAAATAACAATCAATGCAACAAAACCCACCTATACATAAACTGTACATATAGATAAAGTTAAAGATAAAGTTAATACAAGACCTGCACCTTTTTTAAGCCTGGTTATTAACTCTATTTTTTTGAAGGGTTTTACAGCCAAAAGATGAATGACTCTTTCCCTAAGAATAGAGACAAACTAAAATTAGCAATATAGAAAGCTGGTTTCATAGAGTGCGTATTTCTGTAAGATTGGTGGGTGTACACTTGATGAGATGGAGATGAGATGAACCAGACAGACAGACAGAAGGATGGATGGATGGATGGATGGATGGATGGATGGGTGGTTGGATGAATGGATAGATGAATGGGTGGATGGATGGATGGATGGAAGGGTGGGTGGGTGGATGGAGTAATTTATATTTACTCCTATTTCAAAAGCTTGGGCTGTGAATTTAAATATGAAGGAAAGGGATCATTTGTTCTGTCATTTTCATTAGTAGCTCACAACAAAATATGCCATTTCCTTCAAACAATGACCTACACTGGCAAATTGTTTCAGATTTTAGATCTTCAACCAACAATAGTTAAAACATCTAGTTTTACCTGAGAGATTTACTCCGACCAATACTGGATATTTTAGGATTATTTGATAATTTTGGTATACTCTGTATCTTTCTCTTCCCTGTCACTGCCATTTTCAAGACTTGACGTGTGGTATTTCGAGTTTTTTTGTCTGGAATGATGAAAAAGAAACACCAGTTTTAGATCATGAACTTTACCCACCATACCACAAGACTAAACATATATCATCTTCCTAAGCAAGGATCTTCCCTATTTCAGGTTAACATTCACTGTATGTCAGGCTAACAAACCATACAACCTGTTGACCTTGGAACTTAGAAATTAAAGAAAGTGGAGAGAATAAAATAGGAGAAAAACCCTCAAAGCACAGGAGAGAATAAACTAGAAAGCCTATTTCCTATGACATTGAGTTTGTGAATTGAGCATGGATTTCACTGATGAGAGATAGGTGAGCGATATGGGGATACATTGTATATGTAGTGGTCAATATTTCTCTTACCTTTATTTTTTGGCATATTGATCACTCTCGTTCTGTGAATTAGGGGAGGATAGCAATCATTATTACTAGTCACATCAACATTAATAGAAGTATTTATATCAGTAACAAGGTTGTGGTCTTAGTCTTGTAACTTTAGAGGTTTTGCACCTATTAGCAGCACAATGACTTATGCATAGTATCAAACCATTTAATCTTTTTAATCTCAGTAGTCCCTTTTCCGCCAAATTGAAAGGTAACCATGCCTTTGCATTAAAGGGAGATGAACGGTTCACATCTCTATCATCGCAAGCTCACAGTTCGTCTCACTTCCTTGCAAAGGCATGGTTACCTTTCAAGATGGTGCCAGGAACCGTGAAGTTAAGGGGATTATTCATATGTTGATTTTTAAGGAGAAAGAAAAAAGAGAGGACCCAGAGATGACCCTTGTGGCATACCTGACTTCCTTTCTCTCTTCCTCAACCACCTTCATCTTGTCCCGTGTCATTTTATAACTATCATCTGTTGCATTAACATTTATTTTATGAGTGATACTGCCTAGGGACATGACTGCTTTACTTCTGCCTGGCTGTTGAATGCAGTCTAGACAACTTTGGCTGTTGGTCGATTGGAGCGTTGAACAGCTAAATGTAAACTGTCGTCTGTTGCTCTCCGGATCTTTATCTGTACTTGGTATAGTGATTGTCTAGAAAATGAAGAGTAAGAGTCATATTTTTTATTGTTTATTAGGTTGATTATGTCAGTGGGTATTGTATACTAGTGTAGTGTATAAATACCGATTTACATGCTACAATTTTTCCTTCTAACTGTTGCACTCAAAATGCTTACCCTGAGTTTTGGTTGCCTTTTGCAACCCTAAGCAAGTTGTACAGTAAGTTTATAAGAAGCAATCCATGTTGTCAGCATGCTGCACTTAATAGTTGTGATGAAACATTGTGTGATGTAAATCAGCCTTAAAGGCCCATTCAATACAGATATGTTGTGATATATTACAGACTGTTTTTCTCATAATATCACATGAAAAAGGCCAACCAGAATGCAGGAAATTCGTTTCATAATTGTCAGTCTTCAATATACCACATAAAACTGATGATATGCACAAAGAAAATATTAAATATCCCATGGTATACAGCTCCATAGCAATGTGAAACTGCATGTATGGGCTCCCAAGGGTATTTATACTAATACAATCATACCATTTTATTTCATCAAAGTGGTAACTATGCATTTTGATTTAGTTGACTTATTCAAAAACAATGGAAGGCCTCTCAATGCTATGGCTTGTCATACTCTGACATTCTGTATTAAAGTCAGCAGCATAAGCTTTTTCGTGAACACTGCTCTGTATTGTCATACTATAGTAGACAGTGAAGTTAAAGTAGTGTATCATAGATTTTGTTGCAGAACATTGCAGAATATTCTATAGATGTATCATAGGACCTCCTAGGATTTTACTAAAAATAGCCTAACATTCCAATGAAGTTATTTTTATTAACATGAAAAACATTATGGCCGGTTTTCAAGAAATCTCAATACAAGTCAACACCGATAAAGATACTCAGCTCCCATTTTACCAAATCGAAGATCATCATTTTGAGGCTCAAAAAAAGTAATCCAATACAGAATAGCAATATCACTATGTGGTTGCTAATTTTGCGTTGGTCTAAACATTATTGCCATATATATGGAAGAGTCGAAGCCCGACTTGAAGAGCGCATATATATCACATACAAGGGAGCCTCATTCTAACCTTCCTTTACGTAACATTATTAGTTAAATAAGCAGACGAAAGAATAAAATAGAATAATCTCATTAAATTCATAAAGAGGTGGTAAATATGGTAATGTTCTTGGTCGAAATTCTAAGTTGAATACATGAGAAGTTCTATGTATGATAAGAAGTGCTTGAATCAAGACTCTAAGGTTTTTCTTTGTGTTTAGTGATAAAGAATAGAATGCCTTACCCCATTTTGGCCTGAAAACTTTATTAATGGAGTATTTTTTGAAGGTCCCTGAGAAAACAAAAGGTTTGTAAGTCAACCATTTGAATGTACATCACCATGCCACACTGAAACAAGGCATGGATATTTATCAAACCTTTGCGTTTTTGAAGTCCTGTAAAGCTCGAAGGCATGAATCTGTTAGCTTCACTTGTACTATGACCTTGTCCTGGTTAAAATGGTCTTGAGATACGAGTTTATAGCTGGTTTTAGGCTGAAGGTAGACGGCCATCGCCACATCTTTTTTTCTCGTTCTACTTTTCTCTTGATCAAACGTTCTTCTTGTTCGTTTCGTTCCTGCACAACATCCGCTTTACCCACTACGCATGCGCTAATATACATCACTCCTTATATGGACATGATAAAGAATACACCACCCGGCATTGCAACGAGGCTTGATTCATTTACTTCCGCCGGAAGTGAAGTGTTCTTTCATATTTTGTCTCGACAGCGGTAGTCTAGGACGACTCTTTATCTAAAGAAGATAATTTTGTAATGATGTTAAGAGCAAAAATAAATAAAGGCTAAATGTTTATGTGGACAATTAGGGGTAGGTTCTACGTGGTCAACACCACCTCTCCTTGATATTTTATTTGGCATCATTAATACTTTGGATCTATTATTATTTTCATAAAGAAAGCTAATTCAGTTTATGGATTCCTCTGCTCAAAACTACTCCTGCTTTTCTATTTCCTCTCTCTTCCTAACTTTTGGTTCACCTCCTCCTCACCCTCTCCTCCCCCTGTGTTATTTTTTTAGTGCGTGATAATCTCAACATCGAGGTCATCTCAGGACTTTTATGCATCACTGTTTGTTTCTTACTCTGATTCATTGTTAACGCTCGAAAGGCGTGCTACTGAGATCTCCTTAACCAGTCTTGATCTCGTTGTATTTCACGTACAGTGTGTAAATCCACTCGCTAAAGTAAGTAAGAGTTTGATTTGTTTTGCGTTGTTTACTCTTTTTGGTTTGTTTTCGATCAGCAAAGAATAACTGATCTAGAGTTTCTTGAACTCTTCAGTACATGATCATGCCTCACACCTCTTGAGTTACTTTATCGTTGTTTAGCCATTCTTGTCGTATTTGCATCACTGACGATCGTAAGCAACAGTACACTACCATATGCAACCTTTCTCTTACGCAAAGTAAAGCACTTGATGCACTAATGGACAACGACAGAGAGACAGACACTAGAGCCCTACGACAGCGTACCTACGGTACTTTGCGTATGTTTGTGTTTCGAAGTGATCAGCCAGGGTGTAGCGTAGGGAAAAGTAGGTGAAGTGAAAGTCAGAAACTTTTCATAACGAAGGCATATAAAAGCACACAAATGAAAAGGGTAAGACTAGCAATCAAATCGTAGCAGTATAATTAACCCTGCATAACGACTTCGCTACGCTATGGCTACTCAGGCATGTACAGTGAACAAAATAACAGGATAGCGTATCTCGTTATAGTTTGCTATCAATAGACGTCACTTCCGGTAATAGCTCTTTTTCGATGGCTTGTAGGATCCTGGAGGTTGTTTTGATCTCTTGTTTCCTGGTTTCATGTCGTGAAAATAGTCAAATACAATAGTTTGACGACTTATTTTGATATGTTTTGACTTAGCATCCGCTAGTTGCCCCCCAGACAACCGCTTGTTTGCTCCCCAGTCAACTCCAAAAAAGCACGTGATTGATAGTAAGCAATTGGGCCTGGAGTCTTCATCATCAATAAACATTATTAGCAGATATAGTTAGTCTCAGCAGTCGAAGCAAACCGTCCCTTGCGTGATCTTGCTCTACCGTTAAAAAGACGGTTTAAATAACGCCCCGGGTCTCAACAGTTTTGTGTCAGTCTGATATCAGATGGAGGTTCGCTCAGTTAGGAGACCAGAAATTCTGACCCTCTGCTTATGAAACCTTTTGAAGAACTCTGCAACATAAACGGTGTCTGGAGAAGACTAATCGTATTAATATCAGAGACTGGTACCGAGTCGCTTCTCTTCTCTTATTGATCTCACGCTGTGGTTGATGGGAAGGATTTAGTGAGTTGTTATACAACATACAATATTGATTTGATAAATTAAGGTTCAAATGGTCTGAATGGAGGAGACTGTGGAATGAATGAAGAGAAAGAGGAGAAAAAACTAGACGGCTAAGTCAGTTAATTCATAACGTTTTCTTTCTTAGGCCCTGGCTAAACGAGGAAACATGTTTTCTTAAATGTTTCCAAAGGTGGCAAAATATGTCAGGAACCATCGGGAAACATGTACATTTTGCTCAACACCGGTTAGCGCATGCGCACTTACAAGATAGAGCAGCTCTGCTACAATCTCGTACCCATAACCTGCGTTTCTTCTGGCCTGCGGCGAAGAACGAGGGCTCTGGCCCATATTTTGGCGCATGCGCAATTTTCGGAAAGTGAGATATAAACGGTCAAAATAATCAAAGCCAAAATCAAAGTCAAAATCATAGTACAAAATAAAAATCGGGCGGAAAATATTTACTAATTTTTGGCAAGTCTTTGAACACGTACGCTGTTAAACCGGAAGTCCAAGAAATCCTGGTCTCACAAAATGGATTATGCCAGAGCCCTCGTTCTTCAACGCAGGCCAGAAGAAACGCAGGCTATGGGGACGAGATTGGCTCTGCTAAGTAACAGGCTCTGTAACAAACATTTAGAATGTTGGGTTTCGTGGCTAAAACGAGGAAACACTGGGAACAATTGTTTCCATGCAAAATTTGTTACACGCAGCAATGTTTCGCATGTGGCTAAACTTGGAAACATCGGGGAAACATGCGCGCAGTAAACATGTTTCTGGAAACACGTTGTCTCGTTTAGCCAGTAGCTAAGGTTACGAACTACTTTTATTTCTCGCAGATCATGTCGAAAGATCAAGAAATGGATGACCATTTTGACGCAAAGCAGGATAAGGTCTATGATGATGTGTTCAACCTCATTCCTTCGTTTGGCCGCTACCAGAAGATCATGTACTTCACGACTTCATTCTTGAATTTCCTTTTGGGCCCGCAGTTCGGACTGTTGGTGTTCGCTATGAGCAGCCCTCGTTTTCGTTGCACCACTCCCAATATAACGTGCGAAGTTAATAAATGCTGCCAGAACTGTACTTCTTATGCCTTTGATGAAGGGCAATTCACGTCTATCGTTACCGAGGTAATTCATTAATCACTGATAATTAATCAATTATTGTGTGACTTGAACTCTCCTTCTCCAATTTGTCGTAGCGTGCAGGACGGAACTGTGCCGCGGTCGAAAATAATCCTAATTTCTAAATAAGTTTGATCGATATCTTGTCATGAAACAGACTGATGAAAGTTAGGACACGCCTGGCTAACTCACAGAGGCTAACCATGATTATGAACTAAACAACCATTAGGCTATCTAGGTCAGGGCACAGTTAACTCACAGATCAAATGGCAATAGACCTCCTCGGCTTAAGCGTAATGTTGTCCCATAGACCACGTGTCATTAATTCCCTTGAGAATAATATTCTTTGTTCGAGTTGTATCTATTTTCATGTGTCTTCTCATATGCAACCGAGCGTAAACCTAAAACAAAGAAATGATACTCTAGGGAATGACACGTGGTCTGATATGGGAAAACATTACGTCAGAGCCGAGGAGGTCTATTGGCTTTTGCGCAGGAAACCCGGACATTTTAAACTCTATTCAAATGTGAGTGCCAAGTCCAGCACTACAAAATGAAAGCTAACAAAAAAGCCACCTATTTAAACAATCTCAGCTTCATTCTATTTTGTCTTATTTGTAGTGGAACCTGATCTGTGATCGCGCCCATATCGCTGCCACCATTCAGTCGTGTTTCTTCGCGGGTATGCTGATAGGATCTATCATCGGTGGTTTGGTGTCTGATGCGTTTGGTCGACGGACCTGCATCTTTGGAAGCTGCGTCTTATTGGTATAAATACATTACATCCTCTTTCTGTGGGGTGAGATGGCTCAGTGGTCGATCTGGATGGTCGGTCAGATATCTTTAATTCCTTGGGGGAGGGCTAGGAGAATGCAAGTACTTAATTCCTCTGTTGATATTCTTCATCCCTAGGTTGTGGTAGGAGTAGCCTCGTCGTTTGCAGATTGTCTTTCCCTTCTGGGTCTTCTTCGATTCTTTGTCGGGTTTTTCTTAGCTTCGTTCATGCTGTCCGCATATATCTATGCTATTGAACTGTTAGGCCCTAATCGTCGCGCCATGGGAGGTCAAATCAACCACGTATTCTGGTCGCCGGGATACTGTGTCACGGCGCTGTGGGCGTACTTTATTCGCGACTGGAGATATCTGGTTCTTGGCACAACATTACCACCTATTCTGTTTTTCCTCGCTTGGAAGTAAGTTGCGCCGTAGTTAGTTTGTTTTGTGGACAAAACGGCTGTCTTTTGGTTCCTCGGGTTAATATTTGTAGCCTTCGATTTACATGTTACAATTGTTTCTTACCGCTGTCACGCAACATTTGCTAAATGGACCGTATAACTTGCTTACGACTGTAAATGGCAGCAAAAACTTGACGTAAGCATGTTGTGCACGATCCTGTAAACAGGAATTAACGACTTGGAAAATGGAAAAATATCATTTTATTTCTTAGAGTATTCCCTGAATCTGTTCGTTGGCTGATCGCTCATAATCGCCTTGATGACGCGCAGAAGACTTTGATGAAATGTGGTGGAAAGAAAGGCAATCCATTGAATAAAGAAGATGTGAGGAATATCGTCGAAGAGATACGAAGAGACCAAGTGGAAAGAGAACGAAAGACTGAAGCCAATAAATACTCGGTATTGGATCTCTTTCGGACACCGAAACTGCGTAAAAGATCAATCATTCTTGCCGTGAATTGGTAAGACTCTTTAGTATACAAGACTAAGTGTTATAATGCGTTTAGTGAGTTCAATGTACGGTAAAGAGTGCGTGCGCTTGCCTGCTGGTTGCGCAGGTAAGAATTACGGTGGCCGTTCGGTTCAGCGGTGCGCATTCAGTTAATGCCGTTGCGCGTTCGTATAAGTGCTGCTTTTTCATGCAATTCAAGCCACACAATTATCAAATTCCTTGGACTATAATATCTTTTGTTTCTGTCAACCTAACAATGACTTCCATATGTATCACAGGTTTGTAGTTGCACTGGTTCACTTTGGGTTCTACCTGTATGTCAACACCCTTGCAGGTAGTCTCTACATCAACTATGCCATCATGAACAGCATCTATGTTCCTCATCTCTTCTTGTGCTGGTTCCTAATGCAGAGGTACGTGTGTGTATCCTAGTATTAAATGCAGTTCAATATCATTCTGCTGTCGTCATCGTTTCATGTCACGTGTTGCTGCATTGACATTGCGGATAACTTTTCTTACATTCAATATACCTCTACGGCTCTGACGTAATGTTTTCCCATTTCAGACCAGGTCATTCCCTAGAGTGTCATTTCTTCGTTTAAGGTTTGCGCTCGGTTGCACATGAGAAGACACATGAATATGGATACAGCTCAAACAAAGAATCTTATTCTCAAGGGAATGACACATGGTCTGAAATGGGAAAACATTACCCCAAGCCGAAGAGGTCTATTGCACATTCTCTTTTGATTTTAGGTTTGGAAGGCGGCTTCCTTACAGTTTTTACATGATCGGTACCGGTGTTTCAAGTCTCCTCATCTTAGCCGTACCAAAAGGTAAGACATTTGACACGCGCACACATTATCATTGATTTTTATCCATTCATTCAGCTACTTCTTCACCATTTTACTGTTCTTATCTCTCATGTTCTCAGAATATCCCATTGCTGTAACTGTGCTGGCTTTGATCGGCAAGACTATGATAACCACTGAGTTCTCCAACGTGTATCTTTTCACTGCAGAACTCTATCCGACTCTCGTCAGGTGATTTGCATTACTTATACTTCTTATATTCTTTTATGATGTGTCACTGCATTTGTTCACCTGCCTCAGCCACTGAACCTCGTTCTCAGAGCTTGCGTCTTTGGCAACGAGAATAGAATCCACAGAAATCAAGTAGCAAGAAGTGGATCATGACAGATGCCTCGTTCCTCGGTGCACATAGAGAAACTGCAGGCTCTGGGAACGAGATTGCCATTCATCAAAGTTGAAAGATCACTAACGCTTGTCTATCGTCTGATAGGAATAGCGGGATTGGACTGGGCTCCATGAGTGCTCGTGTTGGTGGAATCATAGCCCCCTACATTGTCATGTTGGTACGTTTTGTTTACCTTCATCCAGTAATATATGAAGAGAGACTCCTTATTCCTTCAACCTTACCTAATTTCAATTTCCTTATGTAGTCACAACTGCCAGGGCTGAGCTTGACTTTGCCAACTACCATATTTGGTGTGAGTGCAATGGTTGCTGGGATCCTGTCGCTATGGTTACCCGAGACTCTAAATGTCAAGCTGCCTCAGACGATCGAAGAAGTGGAAGCGACGAAAGAGATCTTTAAAGTACCCGGATGTTGTGGTAAAAGTAGTTCTTTCGAACCAGAAACAATTTCATTGGAGCCTTCGAAAGACGCTTGAAACATCAGGAAATAGATTTAAATAGTAATAAGTTTTTCTTGGTTAATGCATATTGAAAAAGAAATCATCTACATTTAGGTAAACAATAACTTAGCAAGCGTTCAAAGACTTGCCAAAAATTAAAAACATATGATCTCGATTTCTAATTTTTTTTTGATGGTAAATAAACACAGGACTCTGTTTTAAAGCAGTTTTAAAGCATGTTTTTCATCGATGATATTTCACTTCTGGAAAATTGCGCATGCGCCAAAAATGGATTATGCCAGAGCCCTCGTTCTTCGCCGCAGGCCAGAAAAAACGCAAGCTCTTGGTACGAGATTGGCACAACATCCGCTTTACCCACTACGCATGCGCTAATATACATCACTCTTTATATGGACATGATAAAGAATACACCACCCGGCATTGCAACGAGGCTTGATTCATTTACTTCCGCCGGAATTGAAGTGTTCTTTCATATTTTGTCTCGACAGCGGTAGTCTAGGACAACTCTTTATCTAAAGAAGATAATTTTGTAATGATGTTAAGAGTAAAAATAAATAAAGGCTAAATTTTAATGTGGACATGCAATTTCAGATCCGAGGGGAGAGGGGTAGGTTGTACGTGGTCAATACCACCTCTCCTTGATATTTTATTTGGCATCATTAATACTTTGGATCTATTATTATTTTCATAAAGAACATTAATTCAGTTTATGGATTCCTCTGCTCAAAACTACTCCTGCTTTTCTATTTCCTCTCTCTTCCTAACTTTTGGTTCACCTACTCCTGTCCCTCCCCTCCCGCTGTGCTAATTTTTTTAGTGCGTGATAATCTCAACATCAAGGTCCTCTCTGGACTATTATGCATCACTGTTTGTTTCTTACTCTGATTCATTGTTAACGCTCGAAAGGCGTGCTACTGAGATCTCCTTAACCAGTCTTGATCTCGTTGTATTTCACGTACAGTGTGTAAATCCACTCGCTAAAGTAAGTAAGAGTTTGATTTGTTTTGCGTTGTTTACTTTTTCTGGTTTGTTTTTATCAGCGTAAGAATAACTGAACTGGAGTTTCTTGAACTCTTCAGTACAGTACATGATCATGCCTCACACCTCATGAGTTACTTTATCGTTGTTTAGCCATTCTTGTCGTATTTGCATCACTGACGATCATAAGCAGCAGTACACTACCATATGCAACCTTTCTCTTACGCCAGGTAAAGCACTTGATGCACTAATGGACAACATTAGAGCCCTATGACAGTGTACCTACGGTACTTTGCGTATGTTTGTGTTTCGAAGTATCAGCCAGGTTGTAGTGTAGGAAAAAGTAGGTGAAGTGAAAGTCAGAAACTTTTCATAACGAAGGCATATAAAAGCACAAATGAAAAGGGTAAGACTAGCAATCAAATCGTAGCAGTACAATCAACCCCGCATAATAACTTAGCTACGCAAAGGCTACTTAGGCATGTACGGTGAACAAAATAACAAGATAGCGTATCTCATTATTGGGCCGGGAGCGTCTTCATCACCAATAAACATTATTAGCAGATATAGTTAGTCCCAGCAGTTGAAGCAAACCGTCCCTTGTGTGATCTTGCTCTACCGTTATAAAGACGGTACGCCCCGGGTCTCAACAGTTTTGTGTCAGTCTGTTATCAGATAGCCTTGCGTGCCTGAACGTTAGAGTCCGTCTTTACGACAGAAAATTTCGGATGCAGCGCAGGCTATTATCAGATGGAGGCTCGTTCAGATAGGAGACCAGAAATTCTGACCCTCTGCTTTCGACGTTAAGCATTGATCGACGGATCCAATTGGACTTCTTAGAAGAACTCTGCAACATAATACGGTGTCTGGAGAAGACTAATGGCATTAATATCAGAGACTCGTACCGAGTCGCTTCTCTTCTCTTATTGATCTCACGCTGTGGTTGATGGGAAGGATTTAGTAAGTTGTTATACAACATACAATATTGATTTGATAAATTAAGGTTCAAAATGGTCTGAATGGAGGAGACTGTGGAATGAATGAAGAGACGGCTAAGTCAGTTAATTCATAACGTTTTCTTTCTTAGGCCCTGGCTAAACGAGGAAACATGTTTTCTTAAATGTTTCCAAAGGTGGCAAAATTTGTCAGGAAACATCGGGAAAAATTGTACATTTTGCTCAACATCGGTTAGCGCATGCGCACTTACAAGATAGAGCTAGCTCTGCTACAATCCCGTACCCATAGCCTGCGTTTCTTCTGGCCTGCGGCGAAGAACGAGGGCTCTGGCCCATATTTTGGCGCATGCGCAATTTTCGGAAAGTGAGATATAACCGGTCAAAATAATGAAAGTCAAAATCAAAGTCAAAATCATAGTACAAAATAAAAATCGGGGGGAAAATATTTATAATTTTTGGCAAGTCTTTGAACACGTGCGCTAGTTAAACCGGAAGTCCAAGAAATCCTGGTCTCACAAAATGGATTATGCCAGAGCCCTCGTTCTTCAACGCAGGCCAGAAGAAACGCAGGCTCTGGATACGAGATTGGCTCTGCTAAGTAAAAAACATTTAGAATGTTGCCTTTCGTCGTTGCCTAAACGAGGAAACACCGAGAAAAACTGTTTCCATGCATCTTGGAATCAAAATTTGTTATACGCACTGTTTCGCATGTGGTTTAACTTGGAAACATCGGGGAAACATGCGCGCAGTAAACATGTTTCTGGAAACACGTTGTCTCGTTTAGCCAGTAGCTAAGGTTACAAACTAAGTTTATTTCTCAGATCATATCGAAAGATCAAGAAATGGATGACCATTTTGACGCAAAGCAGGATAAGGTCTATGATGATGTGTTCAACCTCATTCCTTCGTTTGGCCGCTACCAGAAGATCATGTACTTCACGACTTCATTCTTTAATTTCCTTTTGGGCCCGCAGTTCGGACTGTTGGTGTTCGCTATGAGCAGCCCTCGTTTTCGCTGCACCACTCCCAATATAACGTGCGAAGTTAATAAATGCTTGCCAGAACTGTACTTCTTATGCCTTTGATGAAGGGCAATTCACGTCTATCGTTACCGAGGTAATTCATTAATCACTGATAATTAATCAATTATTGTGGGACTTGAACTCTCCTTCTCCAATTTGTCGTAGCGTGCAGGACGGAACTGTGCCGCGGTCGAAAATAATCCAAATAAGTTCTAATTTCTAAAAACAGTTTGATCGATATCAGGTCATGAAACAGACTGATGAAAGTTAGCACAAGGCTATCTCACAAAGGCAAACCCTGATTATGAACTAAACAACCATTGGGCTATCTAGCTCCTCCTCGGCTAGAGCGTAATGTTGTCCCATTTCAGACCACGTGTCATGCAGTTCCCTTGAGAATAATATTCTTTGTTTGAGTTGTATCTATTTTCATGTGTCTTCTCATGTGCAAGCCGAGTGCAAACCTAAAACAAAGAAATGATACTCTAGGGAATGACACGTGGTCTGATATGGGAAAACATATCGTCAGAGCCGAGGAAGTAAAAAAGTTAAAGTACATATATTTAACGTCGGTAGTTCCTTTAATTCAACTGCTATCAATGGAAACCGACGGTGCGCACTTTACCCCCTCTCTCCATCATTGCTCTGTTTTAAGAGTATTCAAAGCTGAATCTACACGGAATAGAGAAAGTCAAAACAGGCTTGAGATCCTAAGGATCGAACCGTGGACCTCAAGCTCTGAAGGTCGCGCATTAACCAACTGAGCTACGCCTGCTCCTATTGGCCTATTTGTCTATTGGCTTTTGCGCAGGAAACCCGGACAACTCTATTCACATGTGCATGCCAAGTCCAGGACTACAGAATGAAAGCTAACAAACAAGCCACCTAGCTAAACAATCTCAGCTTCATTCTATTTTGTCTTATTTGTAGTGGAACCTGATCTGTGATCGCGCCCATATCGCTGCCACCATTCAGTCGTGCTTCTTCGCGGGTATGCTGATAGGATCTATCATCGGTGGTTTGGTGTCTGATGCGTTTGGTCGACGAACCTGCATGTTTGGAAGCTGCGTCTTATTGGTATAAATATATTATATCCTCTTTCTGTAGGGGGAGATGGCTCAGTGGTCGATCTGGATGGTCGGTCAGATATCTTTAATTCCTAGGGGGAGGGCTAGGAGAATGCAAGTACTTAATTCCTCTGTTGATATTCTTCATCCCTAGGTTGTGGTAGGAGTAGCCTCGTCGTTTGCAGATTGTCTTTCCCTTCTGGGTCTTCTTCGATTCTTTGTCGGGTTTTTCTTAGCTTCGTTCATGCTGTCCGCATATGTCTATGCCTTTGAACTGTTAGGTCCTACTCGTCGCGCCATGGGAGGTCAAATCAACCACGTATTCTGGTCGCCGGGATACTGTGTTACGGCGCTGTGGGCGTACTTTATTCGCGACTGGAGATATCTGGTTCTTGGCACAACATTACCACCTATTCTGTTTTTCCTCGCTTGGAAGTAAGTTTCGCCGTAGTTTAGTTTTGTTTTGTGGACAAAACGGCTGTCATTTGGTTCCTCGGGTTAATTTTGTAACCTTCGATTTACATGTTACAATTTATCCTTACCACTGTCGCGCAACATTTGCTAAATGGACCGTATAACTTGCTTACGACTGTAAATGGCAGCAAAAACTTGACGTAAGCATGTTGTGCACGATCCTGTAAACAGGAGTTAACGATTTCAAAAATGGAAAAAAATATCATTTTTATTTCTTAGAGTATTCCCTGAATCTGTTCGTTGGCTGATCGCTCATAATTGCCTTGATGACGCGCAGAAGACACTGATGAAATGTGGTGGAAAGAAAGGCAAGCCTTTGAATAAAGAAGATGTGAGGAATATCGTCGAAGAGATACGAAGAGACCAAGTGGAAAGAGAACGAAAGACTGAAGCCAATAAATACTCGGTATTGGATCTCTTTCGGACACCAAAACTGCGTAAAAGATCGATCATTCTTGCCGTGAATTGGTAAGACTCTTTAGTAGACAATACCAAGAGAATATGAACTAAGAGAAGGAATCCCCGTGCCCCATCATGTGCACACTTTGATGCTATTTTTAGAATGTATTCTAAAAATATCATCCAATGATATCATTTATTTGATCATTTGATTTTCTGCGCGCGCTCTACGCTGTTTGCTAACGTTTTTTGTGCTTTTCTTATTTTAAGCAAACAGCGTAGAGCGCGCGCAGTAAATGCGCGTGCAGATAAACAAATGGTTTAAAAATAGCATCAAACTGTGCACATGATGGTTACAAGGCTATATAAGGGGGATTCCTTCTCTTAGTTCATTTTCTCTTGACAATACTAAGTGATATAATGTGGTTGTGTGCGCATATATTAGTGCGTGAGTTAAAAAATTGCTTATATTATGCGCATTTAGTGAGTTCAATGTACGGTAAAGAGTGCGTGCGCTTGCCTGCTGGTTGCGCAGGTAAGAATTACCGTGGCCATTCGGTTCAGCGGTGCGCATTCAGTTAATGCCGTTGCACGTTCGTATAAGTGCTGCTTTTTCATGCAATTCAAGCCACACAATTATCAAATTCCTTGGACTATAATATCTTTTGTTTCTGTCAACCTAACAATGACTTCCATTTGTATCACAGGTTCGTAGTTGCACTGGTTCACATTGGGTTCTACCTGTATGTCAACACCCTTGCAGGTAGTCTCTACATCAACTTTGCCATCATGAACAGCATCTTTGTTCCTCATCTCTTCTTGTGTTGGTTCTTAATGCAGAGGTATGTGTGTGTATCCTAGTATTAAATGCAGTTCAATATCATTCTGCTGTCGTCATCGTCAGCTTACATGTTCATGTCACGTGGTGCCGCATTGACATTGCGGATTCTAACATTCACTATTGCAAATTCTCTTTTGATTTTAGGTTTGGAAGGCGGCTTCCTTACAGTTTTTACATGATCGGTACCGGTGTTTCAAGTCTCCTCATCTTAGCCGTACCAAAAGGTAAGACATTTGACACGCGCACACATTATTATTGATTTTTATCCATTCATTCAGCTACTTCTTCATTTTACTGTTCTTATCTCTCATGTTCTCAGAATATCCCATTGCTGTAACTGTGCTGGCTTTGATCGGCAAGACTATGATAACCACTGAGTTCTCCAATGTGTATCTTTTCACTGCAGAACTCTATCCGACTCTCGTCAGGTGATTTGCATTACTTATACTTCTTATATTCTTTATGATGTGTCACTGCATTTGTTCACCTGCCTCAGCCACTGAACCTCGTTCTCAGAGCTTGCGTCTTTGCAACGAGAATAGAATCCACAGGAATCCAGTAGCAAGAAGTGGATCATGCAGAGCCTCGTTCCTCGGTGCACATAGAGAAACTGCAGGCTCTGGGAACGAGATTGCCATTCATCAAAGTTGAAAGATCACTAACGCTTGTCTATCGTCTGATAGGAATAGCGGGATTGGACTGGGCTCCATGAGTGCTCGTGTTGGTGGAATCATAGCCCCCTACATTGTCATGTTGGTACGTTTTGTTTTACCTTCATCCAGTAATATATGAAAAGACACTCCTTATTCCATCAACTTTACCTAATATCGATTCCTTATTTAGTCACAACTGCCAGGGCTGAGCTTGACTTTGCCAACTACCATATTTGGTGTGAGTGCAATGGTTGCTGGGATCCTGTCGCTATGGTTACCCGAGACTCTAAATGTCAAGCTGCCTCAGACGATCGAAGAAGTGGAATCGACGAAAGAGATCTTTAAAGTACCCGGATGTTGTGGTAAAAGTAGTTCTTTCGAACCAGAAACAATTTCATTGGAGCCTTCGAAAGACGCTTGAAACATCAGGAAATAGATTTAAATAGTAATAAGTTTTTCTTGGTTAATGCATATTGAAAAAGAAATCATCTACATTTAGGTAAACAATAACTTAGCAAGCGTTTCAGTTTCGTAACTGCAGTGTGAGTGTGCCCAGTTGCGATGTTAAAAATGTATCAAACATGTATAATGATAAAGACTAAAAGAGTATTCAAAACACTTTTAGATTAAACATAACTCAATCAATATTGGTATTCAACTGTGGGTTACCTGTTTTTTGTTTTTTTTTTGTTTTGCACCTCCTGTTGGGTTGCCTGTGTCTGCTGTTGGGCTCCCTGTGTCAGTAGTAATGGCTTCCTCGGGTCAACACGCTTCGTGCAGCTGGTTTAGTGATTTATCGTTATTTACAAACTAAAGGCTATCCAGAATACCTTATCCTGCAGACATCGTATGGTTCACATCACTGGACACCACCAAAAGGACATGTAGATCCCGGAGAGTCAGATCTTCAAACAGCACTCCGAGAAACAGAAGAAGAAGCTGGTTACAAAGAACAAGATTTAAACTTGAGTTCCATCAAGAAAACCTTGCATTACGATGTTCGTGGAGTTCCAAAGACTGTGGTTTACTGGTTAGCAGAACTTAAGGAGTATAATAACCCAGTTCGGCTTTCGCAGGAACATCAGGACTTTAAGTGGTTGGGTTTTGGAGAAGCCCGTGATTTTCTTCATAGTAACATGATAGATGTTCTGAGAGATATCGATAGAAGCTTACGTGATCATCTGAATACGAGACATAAATAGATTATTTAAAATATATACATTAATGACTGGTTTTTGGGCTATTGAAAACAGATACTAATGCTTAAAGAAGGCATTCTTTTAGTGTAATATATAACCATGTGTTGGATGTGATGACAAGAACGACAAAGTATGGGACGATTTTTAATAGTCATTCATTTTTTCTTTTCTATTTTCTTTCCTATTTTCTTTTACGAGTAAAATGAAATACAAGCATCTATCTTAAATAAATATTAAATACTGCTCAGGCTACTGCATTTTTGTCTTCCATTTCTTCAATTTTTCTTGTAGGTTTTCAATGCAGGCTTGTTTTTGGAGTAAAATCTCTTCCAGTTGAAAAGCATATTCCTTAAAATCCTGGTAATAAAGAAGGAAAGAAAGGTTGGTTATCCTATACATTAAAAATACATGGATAATATCACTTAGTACAATCAGTCCTATCAATGTCATTACCAGCCTACGATGAAACACTGCCCATCCTTTATTATCAACCAGAGAAGCATACTATTCTTACGATACCTGTTTATTATTTTCTCTCTCTTTGAGTAAAATCATTTCCTCATGACATAACCCTGTAATCATAGCAAGCTGAGTATGATGTGCAGCAACTATTTGATCCTCTGTTATGACCCTGGGACTCACAGTTTGCTGAATGGGTTGCAGTGCTCTTTTACTTCTGGAAATCAATAGTAGACATGTCAAACCCTCAAATGTTATCAAGGCCCTGAAACGACCTCTGGGATGATCAAAGTCAGGGCATGACTAAGTCACAGAGAACCTGGAGAGAAACCCTTGAATCAAGGGCTGGAGATCTAGCAAACTTTGCTCACATGTGATGCCACGTCTGGGAATTGAACTGAAACCACTGGAGGTAAGATTTACAAGATTGCACCACTGTTATGCCCGCCCTTGATTCCCACAACATTTTGAACATTTCTTCAAATACCTTACAGAAGATGAAGTTGAACTTAATTGTTTATGATCAGGCAATATTTCTGTACTAGATGTTGTTGATTTGCTGTTAAATAACTGTGCCAACTTGGCTTTGATTCCTCTGCTGTAACGATTATTTGGTGTTCCATCAGTCTTGTTTAGCTCTAGTGTTCTTACATTGTCCACTGGCTTTTGTTCATTATGACTGATCTTTGGTTTTGCTAATGATATACTTTGTTTAGCTCTTTCTCCATAATTTGAAGATACTGGTACTGTTAACTGTTGGTTCATGCCTGTTCTTAAAACATCAAGATTTCGTGATACTAAATTATGCGTAGATATGCTAAGATTTTCAGTTGGCTTTTCCGATAAACTACTTTGAGTATTTCTATTGCTCCTTTTATCTGACAACCTTGACTTGATTTGCCTATTTGGTTTTTCTTCCATAATATTTGATTCAATTGTCTCCTCATATTGTTCTTTGGGTTTGTCAACATACTGTAGTCTTCTTGTAGGTCTTGGCTTCTGCTCACTTGGTACATTAATTACAGCTGGTGATGTATCTGGTCGGGGTTTTTCTAGTGTATTTCTTACAAATTTCGAAGGTAATGGTTCCAGAGACTTAATCAATGTAGATTGATTCCTGGCTTTTTTATTTTTGGTGTTGAATTGTGTTGTTTTTGGTTTGTTTGTTGTAAGATTTCCAACTTGTAAAATATTGACATTCAACTTGTTGTTGGGAATCAAGTTTAACTGATCAGAGGGTCTAGGTTTGACGAGTGATTTCTTGGCAGTCTGCAGGGAAAAAGAGAACAATAACATAAATAACAGGATAATCATGGGAAAGCTGAACAACAGTTTTACACCTACATTTTCATGGACAAGTGATTAAGGCCTTTTCCAAATTTGCTTAAGTGACCACCAAACAATGGCTCCAAATTGAGGTTGGATTCCATGTGTTCATACGTTAAAGTATTTTATGACAAGTCCAACATTAATTTCTAATAATATCTAATGATTTGTAGCTACAAATGTCTGTTCAATGTTACCACAGCTTTACCTGTTGCTCTTTCATCTTCATTAATGAGTTCATGTTTCTGGGAGAATATTTTTGATTTTCAATCCATTTCTCACTATCAATGCCATGGACAGTAACAGGTCTGGGAGATGTGTTGATTACAGCTTCATTTTTGTCTAGTTCTTTAACTCTGACACAAAACAAAAAGTTAATTTAAAATTTTTTTAAATATGCATGTTAAGTATTTTTCCCTCTGCAAATAGTTAATAAGCTTCATTTGAAAGAAGAAAATGCAACTGCTAAGTCTTTTATCTATCCATCCATCTTTCTATCCATCCCATTTCTTAGCAATAAGAATTCCCAAAAAGGAAAGTGCCTTCCCCTCCTCAATCAGCAAATGGAGTGCTGAATCACATTTCCTACCTGTCAGAGTATCTGAGAGTATTGAGTGTGTTCTCTGATGATGATGAACATGGTGAGATGTTTGCTATCATGCAGGTCTTGGTATTCCCAACAAATGAATCCTTCAGCACCTGTCAAAAAATTCATTGGTCACTCACTAAGCAAATCATAAGTAGTGAAAACTAGGCTGATCTCTTACCTGAGTAAGCTTGCTCTGCCTGAATGGTGTGTGTCTTGAGTCTTGATCAAGGGCTCTGATGCATTCTTTAAGCTGTTAAAACAAAAATAATTAAATTTCATAACCTCAGCAACAGGTATACAACTGTTATGAATTATGAACCAATGCTTATCATCACCAGTGTTGCTTAGCAACCAGTGTTGAGTGTTCATTTGCACCCTTAAAAGTTATTACGTATAAGAAAAATGAGGTGCATATCATCAATTGTAGTGTAATAACTTACAGCAAGAAGACTTTGGTTTATTTCAGCACCTTCCATTCTCGTCTGTTTGTCCGAGTCTGTCACATCAGCAGCACGTTCACTGCCTGCAAGATCGATAAACGAAAATCTGCCCAACGTCTCTCCATATTCACTATCCTTTAAGTCTAACTGGAGTATTGCATGGGATCTGGAGGAGTCGGCATTCACACCAGTTGATCCTGTACTTCTTGAGTTTCCTCCACTTTCTATTACCTGGTAGCAAAAAGTAAAAACAATTTACTATTCTTTGAAGATGTTAAGTTTTCAAACTGCATAAAAGATGCTTATTTTTGTAGAACAAAGGGTGGTGTGGTGACCCAGTAATGCACTTATCTATACCTCTGGGGTCTCAGGTTCAATTCCTGGACTCCCCTTGACAAAGTAAGTGGGTTTTTTAGCTTTCTTGAGTTGACAGCTTTTCTCTGGATCCTTCCCTTTCCAGCTCCCTCTACAAAACCTAATCTGCTAAAATTTGATTGGAACTTTGAGTTAGCTGTGCTCTGACTTTGATCACCCCCTGCCAGGTCTGAGGTTTTGAGGGTTACACAGAGGGTTACATAAGTTTTTCTTTTCTAATCTTGTACAGTATTGGTTCATTACCTCCATTAGCTCTTCTACATTGGTGACATGTTTTTCTGTGAGACCAACAATACAAACTCGATGTGCTGCATTCTCTCTGGCAAACAACCTTGACAGAAAAAATGTACTGTAGTGTTTATCACTCAATAGTGAATCAAAATCCAGTTCTAAAAAATATTTATACCTTCCCCCTCCCCCCCAAGGGGAAGTGAAATTTCAAAAGGGTGAGAGGAAAATGATCCAATTCTTTATGTTATCTTCAATTGGTCCCTTTCTATGGGAAGTGAAGGGTATTGATATTTTCTTAACAAAACGTAAAATTATGTAGAACATAAAAGCAACTTTTGTCTGGCCTATATTTTGAAACTATTGCAACTTACATGACATTTATCTTGATATTAAAGGTATAAAAGCATGCTGTATTGTTACAACCTATTCTATCAACAATTAATATTATTTAATGCTGCGAAAATATTTACTTTGATCTTTCATTGAGCAAGTCAAACAGCTGTCCACAGTAGATCTCATAGAAGCTCACCCACAGTCCAAGGTCATTACCATGGTTTCCAGAATATAGGATAGAGAAAATGTCGCTAGCAGCCAAAAGGTACAGCCCTGGTATATTGTCAGTTCCTAGCATGGTGTATGTCTTACCACTACCAGTACAGCCATATGCAAAACATGTTGCTTTTATACCTCTGCAGAAAAAGAATGAAAATGGACAAAGTGAATAAATAGATGAATAAATAAATGGATGGAAGGATGAATGGATGGATGAAAGTAGACTACACATACTTTGTAAAGATATAGAAATATAGATAAGTTATAGTGCTTGGGAACTAGGTTATTCCGGGCGAAAGCCCTTGGAATTAAATTCATGTATTTCATAAGTGTTACATGGTCCACATATTCTCATCTCTTACTTTGTGAAGATTTCATTCACAAGGGGTTTGCAAATCTTTTCATATACTTGACGGTTTGTAGTGTTTTCATCAAAAACCTCATCAAATGAAAATGAAAACTGTCAGAAAAACAAAAAGAAGTATCAGTAACATGAACCTCTCCCCTCCCCAGTAGAGGGGACTGGGGGGAAAAAGCTAGGGAAAATATTTTCTTATAATAAAGTTACTTTAAATTTATTTTTTTAGCAGTATAATTGTAGTGATTGTGGAAGCAGGGGTGAGGTGGGTTTGATGAGGGGATTGAGTATTCTCTAGGATTGCAATAAATGACTTTACAGAGATTACAATGTTAATACCATTTAGTAGATTAGTTCATCATCCAATACTTTCTTTTTACCTTTTGCATATATTTAGTAAGATCTACAGCAACCTTTGGTGCACTGATTACGACCATGCTTTTATTGGGTACTGTGTCAACAACATCAGTCTCCCCAGAGTCAACCTCCTCACCACCAAGTGGTCTCTTCCTCACACAAACTTTGATTTTAGAATTTTCGTTATTAGCCCTTGGTCTTGATGGTGTTTTTGGTTTTACCTTGCTGGAAGGAATGCCATAACTAAAGTCATGTGTGGTATATTCCCTAACAATTGTACCGCTGAATAAGAAGAATCAAAGTAAATAATAAAAATAAAACATAAAAAGTTTGGAGTTTCACAGTACCTCTAGCTACCTGAACTCTGCCTTTAGCACACCCCTTTAATTTTACTGGCTAATTAAGCCACCCACTTTTACAAGAAATTACCAACCTAGGATGGGTTGATTCTGGCCTCAATGCCTGAGATTCTTTTCTTGATTTCATTTCCTGTTCATTTGGTTTCTTTGTTACACTTTGTTGTCCTAAAGTTTAATATGAAGGGTATAAATATTTTACTAAAGAAATTTTTAAAAAAAATCAAAGTTTTTAATGAATAAAGATTGTCTTCAGAATGGAGTATGCTGTATGGTTCTAGAAAATATCCTTACCTCCCATCTGGGAGTGGTACTGGAATTTTCAAAGGGGTGGGGTGGGAGAGAGTTTATATGGAAGGTATATCCACAAGGACTTTCTTTATGGAATCGTCTTTGGGTAGGTGTAAGCGATCTTCATCGCCCTTCCAAATCCTCTGGGGATATTTGTTTGTAAAAGCAATGGAAATGAATTAGAATGAAAGTGAAAAAAAGGAAGAAAGAAGGAATAAAAATATGGGTACTTTATATTTTCTCAAATGATTATACAAATAAATAACTCATCATTTTGGTTTTCGCTAGCTTCGTTCTCACCTGCAGAAATGCTTTCATTTGATACAACATCAGTATCTTTTCTACTAATTCTACTCTTGTCTTTGACATTTTGAATAAGATGAAACATTTTTCTTCTGTCTTGCATCGATGTTATCCCAAGAGTAGGATAATCCTGCATGGTTAGCGACAGCAGACCCCCAATATCATCGATACCAACAGAAACGAAGGTGTTATAATATTTTTCCAGTGAGTAATGTTGAAGCGTTTCCTTCAGACCGCTTCCCGCCATTACTGTTTACACTAACAACCTTCAACGTCTCTCCATGACAACTTGCTCATGCGACTTTTTTCATCTTTGAAAAAGAGCAAGTGCGCAAATAAATATGAACCCTCACTCTGGGTTCATTAGTTCGTAATAATATAGTTAAATAAATTGGTTAAAACGCTATAAGTTGTCTTTTTGTAAATAAAAATAAAAATATCTTGACCGCTGGGGGTTGGGGTGAGTCTTAGTACCCAAGCCAACCCTGTCGGGTGATCCACAGGGCACCCATTATTAGTATCGACACATGATAAAAAAATAAAGAAAAAAATAAAGTTTTTGCATTTCTTTTATTATACCTAGCGCTCTTTCTTGATCTATTGGTAAGTATAATGTATATTAGATAATTGGTTTTAATTAGTGCTAACAGTATTTAACAAGCAATGGAAAACATTAGGCATTGCACTATTTTGTACTATCTATTATTGCCAAGTAAATCATGAAATGTTACACGTATGATCAAGTATGAGCAACCAAGTTATTATAGAATTATTTTATTTTTTATTGTTCTTCAAAAATGTTTTTCTAAAATTGCTTGGGTTTCCTGTGTTCAACCCAGTTCGCGGTTATTTCCCAGGCTCCAGTGTAAACGAAAGAAAAGAATGAACAACGTATCGTAAAATATGGTTCATTGAATCCTTATTTTAATTTTGATATTTCCTACACCACTCAATGGATAAAACTCTGAGTCAATTCGTGGATAAGACCGGATGTGATCCTTCTTTCGCCAGAGATCTCCTTGAAGGAAAAGAATGGAACTTCGACGAAGCCTTGAAAGCGTTTCAAGAATTTTCTGTGGGAGCATCAAATAAAGAAACGAATCCGCAGCAGAAACAAAAACTGACCAAACCTCAAAGAGGAATATCTGTTGTAAACTCTGATATCGTACAAAAGGCAAGAATTAAGGTACTAACTAGAGATAGCCATGTTAAAGATGGACAAAACGAGGGCATTGAGGAAATGGCTCGCTTCACTTTCGTGTTACCAGACCTATCTTCTTATCCCAAGGATTTTGCAGACTTTTTGAGAGAAGACCTGATTGAAACGTCTGCGCTAGTTGCCCTGGAACAGTCAGGTAATTCAATAAGATACTTCAACTTAAACACTACTCTCTTTTCGACCAATATTCGCTTGGCATTTTGAATATCTGATTCATTCAATTAGCATATTCACTTTCACTTCTACTTGTGTATTATAAGCTTACAACATTAATTATTCATTGTTTTATTATGATGTGTGACTAGAAACGAGTAGTTAAACCAAATTATATTACTGAACAGTATTATTGTTATCTGGGATTATCACTATAAAACAGCAATTTTATTGAATAAAGAGCATTCAATTTAACTTGTTTATTTGTAGGTCACCTCAACTGGTGGTCTGATATTGGGATCTGTCAACGTCTTGTCCCTCTTGCCACTGTTGGTGATGGTAATTGCCTCTTGCATGCAGCTTCATTAGGGATGTGGGGATTCCATGATCGCTTGCTCACACTGCGGAAAGCTCTATTCAATACCCTTATTTGTGAATCAGCAAGCAGAGCAATCAAACGGCGTTGGAAATTGGAACAGTATCAGAGAAACATGGAAGCTGGTGGTTTGGTTTATACTGATGATGAGTGGGAAAAAGAATGGGAAGAGGTTCTACGACTTGCTTCTACTAACAGAAGAAAGCTGAACCAAAATCCAAAACTAAATATGCACCAATCCCTTCCATCAATTGACGAGAGAGGTGAAAAGGTGCAACCAGTTAGTGTGAATAAACCAGGAGAACCAGCCAAAGAACATTTACCTCATCCAACACCTCAGCCATTTACTGAGGATAAAGAAAAGACTCTGAACAAGTGTGATGTTGCTGAATGTACTGAAGTCAAGACTAAAGAAGATCCAGAGGATAAAAAAGAAGAGATAAAACTTCATGAGGAGAATGAAGAAGAAAGTGAAGGGGCTTTTGAAAGCCTTGAAGAAATCCATGTATTTGTTCTTGCACATGTTCTACGTCGCCCCATTATCATAATTGCTGATAAATACCTGAGAGACTTCAGTGGGGATCCTATTGCACCTATTCCATTTGGAGGCATATTCCTTCCTTGTGAGTGTCCTCCTCAAACATGTCTCAAAACACCACTCATTCTAGCCTTTGAATCTGCACATTTTTCTGCAGTAGTTTCCTCTGATGGAAAAGCCAAACAAGAGAGTGTTGTTGCTGCTATTCCAGTTGTCAATCATGACTATCAGTTGCTTCCAATTCACTTTTCTGTGGATCCTGGTGAAAGCTTTGAATGGTCAACTTTAGATAAGGAGACTGAGTTGCCATCAAAGTTGGTATTAAGTGCTGAAAAAAAACTTGAGTTACTAGGAAAATACTTAGACATAGTTAACATTAAAATACCAAACAGTGCTAAGGCAGCAAGTCAAGGAAAAGTAGATGCTCAGCAGCCTCAAAAGAGCTCACAAACAAATGAAAAGAAGAAGGAAGCAGTCAAGGAAGGAGATAAGGGAATTAATTCATGGATCAACAAGGTTGGAAATTTTGCTGGAAAAATCAAAGGATCTTGGGACTCTAACAATTTGTGTGCTGCCAAGCTGAAGACAGATCAGAAGCCAGAATACTATGATAAGATGATCAATAATTATATTGAGTCAGCAAAAAAAAGGTTTGAAGAAAGAAAGAAAGCACAAGAAGCCAAGAAGTCTGAGCTAGGAAGCAGTCAGTCTGGCTCTTATCAATGTCCCACACCAGGGTGTCAGTTGTATGGTAAAGCTGATACTAACTATCTGTGCTCTGGGTGTTACAGAACTCAGAAAAGTGCGTCAGAAGCTGCACTTTACAAAAAGCCTTCAGGTAATGAAGCCCAAGGTGAAGGGAAATCAACCTTCAAGTCCTATCTTCCTCCAATATCAACATACCTTGATTATCCTAACTCTATGAATAACTCTTCTAAAGAAATGACATCAACTAGAAACATTCCTTTAAGCACTCCTAAAGGAAAACCAACGCCAGCACCGCCCTCTTATGCACAAGCATGTCAAAGTAATGCAAAAGCTGGTAGTAGCAGGTGCTTTAGTGAAGGCTGCAGTTTCTATGGGAGGCCAGATCAAAAAGGGTTTTGTTCTTCATGTTACAAAAAGAAGGCACCCTGAGAAATACTTTGTTCATGCGCCTCACTATCTACAGATGGGGATGAAAATACACAGCCAGCATTAGTGAGGCAAGGTGCATTATGGTCTAGCTTGGGTAGACAGAACACAAATTTAGGAATAAAAAGCTTCCTAAACGATGAAAAAGCATTGCATAGACAAATAATTGTCATATAGTTCAGCTAGCAAGCCTTTGATAATATTGGTTTTAAACCAGCAAATTTTGGACTTTTGCGGTCCAAACCATTTTCTTGGCATTTACCGGTAGTATTTAGTATTTATGGATTCATACATGATGTGATATGAGAAAAAGATCTATTTAAATTAATTGATATAGAATTAATAGAATTTTTATAAATTTGTTTGATCTTTACATCTAACGTAGCATTTATCAAAATGACAAAATTTTGTACAATTTATATATTTTCTCTTTGTAAATAATTTTATTGAAAAAAGTACCTCTGATTGATTGTTAATGATCGGCATGCCAAAGTGTGCAACGAATGTTTAAAAATTGAAGACCTTTTTAAAAATATATGTATATGGACTGTATACTCTTTGCTTCATTGTTTTCAGGTGGTGCAATCCTGATTTTTGGCCCATCATGGACATTACATAACTCGTGAATGCAAACATGCAGTGTCTAGATATTTAATTTCTTTACTTCTGTAAACTCAAAAACTCAGTTGGGCTGACGGTGTTGGAATGGAGATGCGTGAAGTGAAGAAACAGGAACATAAAAATAAATTATATATTAGTAAGTAAGCTAAAGACGAAATTCAGACATCTTGAACTCCCTTTTGACCAGAGAATGAATACAATGGAGATTCAAGATAATGTTTTGAAATATGAATAGGACTTCACACTGTTGATTGCAAGCAAGAAAAGATGGCCTATCTCCAGAATCTTTAGCCTGAAGGAGACACAATAGATATAACAAATGAGCAGCATAAATTAAGTTCTATTGGAGAAAACCTGAAAAGATTCAAAAACACTTGAGTAATGTTGATTTTAAGTTATTCATTTGAAAAGCTGAAGATTAAGAAGTAGATTAGACTAGACGAAAAAACAATAAAGGGACTGTATGTTTATTACTCTTTTCATTATTATTACCAGTGGTGCATTTCGTTTTTAGTAAGTACAGGAATCTTTCTTTTTTAATGCAGTAGAAGTGAAAAATTAACCATTACCAGATGTATTTGGTGTTTTTAAATCTGTCAATATGTTTATGTCAGACCATCGTTACTTAGCACGACATACAAAAGTATGACCAGCAATGTATTTGTATACTTTAATGCACATGTTGATGCAAAGCTAGTTGGTTTTACCAAATAAAGCATGTAAATGTGGCTATACTTTTGTGCCTTGTGCTGTAAAAACCAAATTGAATTTTATTTAATCCCAAAACAAATTTGGGGCTGACCTAAGTATCATTTTGACAGACTTGGATTTGTTACTAGTTAATCTAACAATTAAATGGTTGTTTTCCTATCCTAGCTACTAGCATCTTCCAAGAAATGATGATATAATGCATAAGTGAGTTAACCAAGGCTCTGGCTAAACGAGGAAACATGTTTCCCTAAATATTTCCTAAGGTGGCAAATCTGTCAGGAAACATCAGGAAACAATGTTTCCATGCGTCTTGGAAACATGAAATGTTTCTGCCGCACAGCAAAAACATTTTTTGCATCTTGGAAGCAATTTGTTGCACGCTGCAATGTTTGGCATGTGACTAAACTGGGAAACATCAAGGAAACGTGCGCGCTGTAAACATGTTTCCTCGTTTAGCCAGGGCCTAAGAAATCGTCAGCGATGTGGGTAGGGATACATGTTTGTACTAGTGAGAAAACCCTGTATACAAAATCTTGACAAACAAGGTATTTCAAGCAGAGAAATTCAATAATAATTATTGATCATTGAATGTTATTCGCATTTATAGAGTACTATATTGTTGTCTAATGATGAGATCAGTAAACAAAATTCCATGACGACTGCCATGTTGGAGGACAGAACATCATCCAATATGGCTGCCTTCATGTGATCGTGTAAAACACAAAGTAAAAATGTTATTGAGTACATTGATGAAGTAGGCATCTGGTAGAGTTAAGTTTAACTCCAAAAACAATATCCATTTGACCTCTTTCCAAATTGACACTCAGCTATCTATCATTGTTCATGGCTTGATTGTGAAGCAGTTATAATCAACTTAAAATTTAAACTTGTGGTCATCACAAATCCTTACTATGAAAGTTTGGGAAGCAGAGCACTTTGCATACAAACACATCAATTTTCTAGCAAACTTGGTGAGAAAAGGCAAAGCACATTGACTGAAAGTGTGCTGATTATTCTACTTATTTCAAATATGTACCTTTCAACTAACTGATGATATCTGTAGCATGATCATAAATGGACTCTTTATGAGCTTCGAGTATTCTTTATCATGAATGTACAGAGGTTGAGTACTGTTCAAATAAGTGCCCATTTTAGTTTTAAAGGTACATGTTCAAGCCTTGTTACTGACAGTTATTGCTTCATTGCTATTATTGTTCTTATTTGCCTGTCTGTCTGTCTGTCTGATAAGATAGCATTCCATTAAGTGATCAAGTACAACACAAGACAATTTGTGTCAACTCTACCACATCATTGTCATTTCCAGGAATTGTTATGGAGACATGCTGATGGAAACACTGCAGCATTCTTGTTACCATGACACAACCGGGAGGTTGTCATGGGTAAGGTCACTCTGATGGTAGTGAGCCACCTTATTGCTGCTTTTCAAGTAGCAGATTCAATACTGGGAGGCATAGTTTGGTTGAGAGGCATAATCTGGTTGAGAGTTCAGATATCCTCCTCTATCTCCTTGGTATGTGGAGTCTTGAGAAAGAACAGCATCTGCCTGGGACTTGAGGTTGAAGTCATCCCCCAGATAACTATCCTGAAATAGCAACATACATCATGTTAGTATCAAGAACATAACAAAAATGTACAGTATTTTAAAGCTTAAGAGTATTACCTGTGAGAGATCTGGCTGGGATAAGGGTTGTGAGGCCAAAGGCTGACTCATAGCTGACATACCACCCTGGGTCAGAGGACCTTGAGACAGAGGCTGGGAGGCATCCTGTACACAGAGGAAAAAGGGTACATTTAATATAATATAAAGGAATTCACTATGGATAAAAACAAATAAAGGAATACAAACCTGACTGGCTTGGCTAGCAGGCATATTCACTGGGTATGGAACACCTTGCTGCTGACGCTGCCCTCTGGGTCTTTGTTGTTGAGGAACACGGCCATGTGGCATCCTTCCTGACATCTGAGAGAGAGATAAAATAGAGTTTACTGAAAAAACCTGAGTTTATTACTAACTAACCACCACTGCAAGTACAGCAGTGGCAAAGCTCAACAGGGTCAAACTATAAGCAATGAAATCAGGCTATGGTTTGCAGCAGTGGCTTGTTCATACCTGTCCAAAGAAGGAGTGGTGAGGAGATGGGACAGGTGGAATAAACATGCCCACAGGAACAGGAATACTAGCAGCAGCAGAAGGTGGGATGGCCCTCTCAGCACCAATGTATCCTAAACGGTCATGGGTACGGTAATATTGTTCATGGAAGGCATTATGATCCATCCTGGGAATCTGCCTATCATATACTCCTCCTGGTATAAGAGCCTCACGGGCATCAAACATGGTAGTTGTCATGAATCGTCCTCCCTGGGAATAATCAAGTAAAAATGATAATGTGATTGTGTAACACCAAGAATACTAATAAAGCCGAGACATTTATTTATACATGTAGTATAACTTACAGGATTAGTTCTGTTGACCAGTTTTCTAGGCTTGCTGAACTGTATCACACTTTCCTTCAAGTTATTCAGGGGACCTTCCACAAGGGCTTTGTTTTCTTTATAGTAGTTCAGAAGATGGTTCCACAGTGGTTGCTGGATTAAAAAATAAAATAATTGGGATACTACGTGCGCTACAATTGGTCGAAAACCATGTTTGATGAGAGAATCAAAACACGCTATCGTCAATTTAGCGTGCGTGAGCATTGCAACTGTCAGATTTTAATCTATCGCGTGTGCTCATTGGTTAGTTTGAATGAGACAGCATGTTGGGAGAATTTCCTTGTAATTTCTCTTTTTCGATCTTTTTACGCATTTTTTTATATGAAACAAATCAAAAACAGTTCTCCGTGTTTGATACTCTGATCAAAACAATTGGGATGTTGGGAGAACACTGGAGAAGCTGGAAAGAAGAAGCTGGTTTCCTATGCTCCTCTCGTGTTCTCTCAACATCCCACATATTTTGATCAGAGTATGAAATACAGAGTATCAAACACAGTAAAGTTTTTGATCTGTTAATTTAATTTCATTATTAGATAACAAAAATCTGGTGGCATTATATCAACAAACCTTGGATAGAATTTTGGGGTTTCCAATGAGAATGATTCCATACCTAGATATGTTAATGACACAATTAGATTCAACAGAAAATCTGGTGAATAAAATTCCAACTAGGTACATGTTACAAATGATTCTTACTTAGCTCTTGTCAATGCCACATTCAAACGACGTGGATCATTAAGAAAACCAATACCCTGCAAAGAGAATTATCCAGATATTAGAAACCTTACAAAGGCAATAATCTGATAAAGATTACTGCATGATTGTGATTACCTGATGCTCATTAGATCGCACACATGATAAAATGATGTAATCTTTTTCCCTGCCTTGGAAAGCATCCACACTTGCCACTTCTACTTCCTGGGGGATGAAATAATGTGATTTTCATGTGAGTAAGATGCTTACAGCATGTACAATATATCATACCATTAGGCATGAGATGGCTATATCATTTTTCCAAAAAAAGGTACTCCCACTTTGATTATGTCACAAGTAAAAACCTGGTTTTATACAACATGTATCACACCAACATAAGACTCCCAAAGTATAGACCAAATACAAAACTCGCACCATTGTGAAGGCTTAAGTTGTGAACAAATGGATCTGTCGTAATTCAAAGCCATCTAGCGTGATTCAATAGTCATGAATCATGCCAGATCCCTTTGCTCACAACTCAAGCCTTATAATGGTACAAGTTTTTCATTTGGTCTATTAGCATCTTGAAACTAAAATAAAACTGAGTAATAGTAAAGTCTTACCATGTAGAGATTAGCGTGAAGTGATCCACTAAACTGCATATACTGTACAAGGTATGCTCTCTGTCCTTCATAGGGTGTGATCACACCAATCTGTTCTGGTTTTATACCGGCTCTTAAGAATCTTGTGACAATCTTCTCTACATTTGCAGCCTCAGTTCTGTTCAACAAATAATAATTTATATTGTGCTATTACAAACACCTCTTGGCACCTCTAAGGCAGAGTTTGGCTAACTTAGAGATTGAATTAGAATTTAGCTTCCTGGGTTTGTGGACGAAGGAAAGCTGAAGAACCTTGAGAAAAACCTTGTGAAAACCCCAAAAACTGAAGTGAAGGGAGTGTACTGCCAATAATTGGCAAATTAATTGTTTTGATAAGTACTTGGATTAACAATAAGTTATTTGCATGAGCATAGTGGTAAGTTAGCACATGTACCTATTGAGATATGATGTTCCTGACGAAGCAATCTCTTCCTGTCCCATTGTTGCGTAGAAGAACATTGGTTTGTCTGGGACAGGCCAAGGGAAATCAACACCAGTCTGAAGTCTTTCAGCTGTAAGCAAAACATGACAATAATATGTTACTATATTTTGACAAAACAAGCTTGTATTATATTTTAGAAAAAATACACACGTGATTATTCAAAGTCTTGCGCACTGATTGGTTGAGAAATGCACACTTTCACACAATAATCAGCGTCAGCGATAATCCAAAAGTGGCCAACCACTTTGTTGATGATACTGGAAGAATATGTCTTTTATATTCTTTTTTTTTTTCGCTGAAAGAATCACCTCAGCCTCAGTGAAGACTCGAAGACTTGCGTCTTGGTAAATATTCCCCGATATCTACAGTACTTTGCCGTCGGCAAATAATTGTTAAATACTATTATACAGATTACACTTACCAATAGTAACTCCATTTTGAAGTGTTCCATCATAGAAGAGATTGGATGGAAACTCACTAAGTACTGGGTGCATACGGTACTGGACTTGTAGACGTATAGGTCTGATACCCAACACAACAAGCCTCTCAAACAATGACTGTGACAGTCCAGCACTGATGAAAAAATACATGAATAAATAAATAAAAATTGATATCAATGAATTAATGTATTTTTATACCATCAATCCCTGTAAGGGGCTCTTCACTACATTTACAAAAGACATGAACATGCTTACTTGGCTGCTTTCTTGCACATCACAACAGGACCAAGCTGACAGTGATCACCAACAAGAATGAGCTGTAAAAGATAAACAAGGAATTTAAAAAATCAGTGCTCATTAAGATTGAGAGTCTTTTTTAAAACAAATGGCCCAAAAACCTTTAGTAAGTCAACTATGCCTAAAAAGGATGAAGATAGAATCTAAAAAGTCACCTGTTTGCAACCAAGTACAACTGGTACCATGCACTCTGGTTCAGTAGCCTGTGTGGACTCATCAATTAGAACTGTCCTGAAACGGAACTTGGACAGTCTTGGATCACCTGCACCAACACAGGTAGTACAGATCACATCAGCATTCTGGGAAACAAGCACAAAGCATATATTATTCCAACCACTTAACTGGTCATACAGGATACAAAAATCCTCAGGATATACCTTTTTTAGCTCTCCATTCAGAAATTCAAATACTCTAAGTTGCCTGCTTACCTGAAGGAGCTCTCTTTCACAGTTCCTCTTTAGAGATCGATATCGCTTCTCATCAGTGGCTGACAGTTCTCCCAGTTCATCCTTGAGTTGCTGAAGCTTTTGTAGTTCAGGAACACTTTCATTGTTTCTTACTTGATTATGGAGAGCTAGGAATGCAACTGGGGAATCAATGGCTTCACGGCTCTTGGCACAAAGACGAACGACCTGACAAACAATACATGTATATTGTCAATTTAATGTGCTTACATGAAGGATATAAGATTCTCCCACAAGCTACCTTGTCTAAGAGTTGACTGTCAAAAGATAAAGATAGAGATGTTCACCTTTAATCCTGTCTTGTGGATTTTCTCTGTAAGTTGATCAACAGCAATATTACTTGGTGCACAGACAAGGACTTGCCTGTTCAAAAGAAACCACATATGTAAATAAGATAGACACAGTACTTCATGAACAGTA
Source organism: Actinia equina (assembly GCA_011057435.1). Classification (NCBI taxonomy): domain Eukaryota; kingdom Metazoa; phylum Cnidaria; class Anthozoa; order Actiniaria; family Actiniidae; genus Actinia; species Actinia equina. The sequence goes on from WHPX01000033.1 coordinate 322,536, forward strand.
CCAAAAGGCAGACTTACCCATTGTTCTGTTTAGCCAAATGATAAACAATAGTTGCAGATGTCACAGTTTTTCCTGTACCTGGGGGACCCTAAAAACAAAGTGATATTATAACACTGATTCTTCACATGCACAAAGGATAAAAATAATCACCACCAATAATAAATAGTGTTATCTCGGTATATAAAATGAATTCTGTCTGTGTTCACCTGAATGAGGCTAAGAGGCCTTTGCAGAACTGTCTTGACAGCATACACTTGAGAGTGGTTCAGTTCTGGTAAACCAGGGGCAGAGAACCTGTTTCAGATAAAAACAACAATGTTTATAATCTTATCCTTTTTTTTACCATAAGAGAAATTAGATGGAAGTCTTAAAAATATAATTTGATGACTGTATTACATGTGACAATAAATTCTTTGATGAATGAGAGTTGGAAAAGAGTAGGGGTTCAAATATCAATTCTTTTTGGCTAACCTTTTTGGAAGTTGACATTTAACCATTTGTTCCTCAACATCATGTCCAAGAAGCTTGTGATAAACATATCCACTGACAGAAGTCTCATCTACTGCAAAAGTCTTCATTCCAGCCTGCATCCTGAGATTAGTTATATCAAAAATTGATTAAAATACATCAAGAAACTGAAAAGATTTCTCAAGACTGTGAAGGACTTGTAGGTAGGGATGTGCTAAGTGCCATGCGAATAGATATGCAGTGGATATATTGAGCACTGCACTTATGTAAGATAACAGTAAGATTAGATATTAGATAAATCTTTGTGGTTAATACTTCTTTACCCTCTTTAATATTGGTTGTCAATTCTGTAGAAGGGTAGTTACTACTTCATTGTTAATACAAAATATACTCTAATGCAACAGGTATAACGACAGTTGGTATTGTTATGATAATGTTTGATTACCTGTCAAATGATGTTGATTTCCATACAAAATCCACAACAAAGTTGTGTGTACATTCCACAGGGGCTCCAACATTGCTTCGCAGTTCGATACCAACCTCCTCACCAAAGTCTTTTAAATGTCAAGGAAATACTTTTATTAAAAATAATAAGCCATGAAATAAACAACCAAACGATTGTTGCAATCTCTGAAAATCAATTTTTCAATTGACAGCACTTTTGACCATCATTAATTGTATGAGATAAAGATCAATAACAGTCTTTATATATTTCTCATTATATATTGAAAGGATACTGTTAGGAACCTTGACGACATGTCCAACACCCTGCCATGGCTTATGTAGTTCACCTAGGTACCTCAGGCGTAGCTCGTCACCCGGCATCAACCTCATCTCATCATTAGTCTTGGGGAATGTAAAGAATGCAAGCCTCTTCTTGTTTAACCCTATATCCCAACGAACCACAATATCTCCTTGCGTCTACAGTGGATAAATAAAGTTAACACATGATCATTACTAAATACAAAAGTGGATCTAGAAGGCATGGATTTCGAGTTAAAAAATAATAAGGATAAAGGGTAAAGGATGCCATCTGATTCCTTTCTAGGTAACAGCCAGCCCACTTTAAATCATTCTGGATCTGCCACTAAAATATCTTCAGAAACATGACATAACGTTACCTGTGATTCCTTGAGTCTTTTATCATAGTCAGCCTCTAGTTTAACCAGAGGACCAAAGATATTTTGGTACTGGTATGCATCTTCGTACCTTGGAAATCAAATACAACTTATGGTCAATGTGGTTTCACTAAATATAATGATACAGTACAATAAATATAAAGATACCTCTCCCTTACATGGGTAGGATAATGATATTCATGACTAGGATATACCTCAAGAGGACCTGTTGAGGTTCATCATCTACACCAGGCTTGTCCAGATCTTCTAGCTTGGCTTCTGGGTTGTCCTGTTAGTGATATAGATAATGTGTTAGTTGTTAGACCTCTAGCTCTGAAGGCCTCAAACAAACCATTTAAGTTACACCTGTTTCTTGATCAAGCAATCATTCAAATTCTATTAAAGATTTGGGAGCAAAAATAGCATGTACTATACTGCAATGAGAATCTGATGTAAAGATAAATTACTTACCTTCCATACTTCTTCCAGTTTGTTTATTTGTTGGGCAGAAATCTAAAAGCAAATTAAAAGCAGATGTTGATGACTAAAAGATGAAAAATGATTAAAAACTTTTAGAGGATGCTATCATTGATTGTGACAAATATATATGCATAAAATGAAGCTAAATATATTGGAAGGTTATCTAACCTGTCTAGCCCTGAGCTGATCCTCATCTGGAGGTACTTTGACCAGCCACGACAGAAAGCAACGGTCATTAATGAGAGGTTGCCACTGACTTTGATCCCTGCAGATATATATAGTGAGTTATTATTAGTAAAGTACCAAAATATATGTACAATTACCTAATGATCTTTTATCTTATTTAATCTAGTGAATATTTTATCCAAACATTCTTACCAGTTCATGTCTTTCAAACTGCTCTGTGTCGCACATGGTTGTCTGTATAAACATAAAAATGCTTGATATGAGTGGCTATTGACTGATAGATGTTTAATTTGCATTTCTTCTGACAAGAATTGTTATTGTGAAGTGAATGTGATGGGAAACTTTAAAAAAATACATAAAACACTTACCGACATAGCAAGACTACAACAGAATCAGCTTTGGCAGGAATAAAACCAAGTAGAAAGACATTGCGGCAAGTGCAGTTGTAACATTCTAGAACAGTTTCTCCAAGGGGTCCATCTTTGTGCAGAGTAACCTCCTTGTGTTTAGCTCTTACAAGGTGGTTAATAATATGACTGGCAAATTGAAAAAAGGACATTTTAAAATCAAAATGTAAACATATATTTCAAAAATCAATGTCGGCCAGAGATCGGAAATCTGAGACCAAAATGAATTGTGTGATGTAAGCTGTGAATCTAAATAGAAGGAACATATTTTTGTTTTATCTTTTTAATTAGCATTTTGGAAAAAGTAATATGAAGGCCAACACTATAGAGCCACGTCTTGTGATAGCAAATACTGGTCTTGCATTTCTAATTTCTGACTGACTATGTCTTTTGAGATAAGTGTATGCTATATATGAAATATGATAAATTTTCTGCTTAGGTTGGCTATTTTTATCCTTACCTTCCAGAAGTATTCCCTCTTCCATTACAGAACCATTTTCTACACTGAATGCACTGTACCACTGAAGCTGGGTCATGGATACCACAATAGCTAAAATCAAAAGAAATTTTCCTGAACCTGTAACCTACATGTTCTACCAAAACTACCTCATTTTTTCATAGTACAAACATGATCGTAAAAGTGGCGTGCCGAAGCATTTTCATTGGTTGAATTGATGTCTTGCAGATGCTTTAATGGATGTTATCAACTCCAAACCATGATGATTCTGTATATTACTAGATTTGAGAGAGTACCTCCAGATGTTCATGTCCATGTCCATGTCCCCCCCCCCCCCCCCCCCCCCCCGCGAAATACCAAAAAGTACACTTTGTTACGTTACATATTCTAAGCAAAACAAGATGTAAAGCAACCAAAATAGATGACAAAAAAGTGAACAAAGAATAAGTAAGACAGCCTTTCCTATACATTTCCCTTACGTAACTTTAAGTAGGTGGGAAATCCCCGAACAAGTCTAGAGGGAGGGGTGGTATGTTATGGAGAAATTAGCTTGTAATTAATGTAAATTTCCAAAAAAAACTTTCTAAAGAATGAGTCTCTTACTGAAAAGTTGGTTAACAATCTAAAAGACATAGCAACTATCAATTTTTTTTCAAAACAATTTTTGCTTGATTGCAAAAAAATTCCAAAGCATTATGGGAGAATACTACGAAATTAAAATGCTAAAGAAACTTTGAAGTATTAGCCAAATAACTTAATTTACGCTTTATCAAATAATTTTCACTTGAAATTTTCAAATTTTATGCAACAGTTTTCGAAAAACACACCTGCATGCGTGAGCCGGTAAGTCTTTGGGAAAGAAACTTTCGTCTTCGTCTTCTTCGAAGTTCAGTTCTCCAAGAGAGTTTGTCAGCTTAGAAGTGTCGTCCTTCGTGTCTTCCAATGCAATTTCCTTCTTCTTGATTATATCTCCATTCAAGAGAGTTGTTTGGTTTTGTTCAGCGTCTGTTGGTTGTGACTGTGTTTGGGTTTGTGAAGGGACGGTAAAGTCGTGAAACTCGTATTCACTTCCCTGAGTGTCGGCACCAAAATCTGCTTCTTCTGTGTCTAGAAAAGTTAAGGTTTGTGAGGCTGGTCCATAAGAATCGACTGTACCCATTTCTCAGGAAAAATAGCGATGTTTTCTTTGTAATTTAAGTAGAAAGCGGAATATTTTTTAAAAATCCTAAATAACGTGGCCAGCCAAGATGGCGTGTGTTTTTCGTGGACAGTTTCGCAATCCGCGACCCGAACACACGAGGAGAAAAACCTTTCCGAAATTATTCGGACAAAGTTCGTAAAAAGTTCGTATTTCATAAGCGTAACTTTGGGATGGGATCCCTGTGGTAAAATACATAAATTTTGGAAAATTAATATTAATTAATAACTTTTTAATCAAAACTCCTTTAACTTGAGATTATGATGATTACTAGTATAAATTTTTTACGCGGAATCGAATCAAGGATTATAAGTTTTTATCAAAACGTAAAAATTCCAGTAGTCAAAGCAGTCGATGCGTAAAGTTTCGGTTGCAGTGTAAATAAGACTTTTAGCTGTTGTTACACCATTTCTTAGAAACAACGAGTCCTGCAGCTAATGGCAATCTTGAAGTATTTCCATTTTTAACTTAGACAAAACCTATTCATCCAAAGTATTAGTTGCTCATAACAATGAAATCTTCGAAGTGGGTCGGTACCACACCTCCACTCGGCTCATTTGAACTATTAGTTAAGAAATCTAGCATTTTTGTGGTATTTGATTTCCCGCGTACATGTATTTACTAGCGAGAATCCATAGATCCACTTCACTCAGGAAATGTTTTCATTTGATGGTAAAGAAGCCACTTGACTGTTACCCTAGATGAAAAAAATACCATCTGTGTCACACCTCCTCTAGACAGGTACCTGTTACTGAACTATATTAATTAACAATGACTTAACTTAACTGATGCAATATCAGTTCTCACAGGTGGTTGCTATGGAGCTATCAAATATAATGAAACAAATAAGAGAACAATGGACCCCTTCCTCATACCTGAAGTTAAAGTATTTAATAATAACTGACAGTCAGTCCAGCTGTCTTCGCCAGGGCATGTCCTAAGACCACGCGCTGAAGTTACGCTTGATCAACTATGCAGTAACCGTTCTCCAAACCCCCTTAACTTCATATGCAACGAATATATTCGTCGAAAAATCGCAAAATGAACAATCTAACTACAAAATAGGAAAAGTATATAAACTGTCTTACTAAAACAGTCATCGTTACCATAGTAATTTTTTATAAGTTTATTAATTTTGATAGGTTGTGAAATGAAAGGTTATCTAAAGCCAGCACGTGGCTTGATTTCGATGCTTGAATGAAGCTATTGTTTACATTCAACAAGTTCTCAGCCTGTAATAATTAGTATCTCAAATAAGGCACCCCAAGTAGGCGTTACCTTGACTTGTCCTTGTACCGACCAACATCTACCTTAACGTGAATTAATATCCCTTTCGAATCAATTCATAAAGGTAGCACAAATTGTCTTTGGCGATCCTTCAATTGATGTCATATCTGTAGTTCAGGGGGATTATAGTTTCAAAGTGAAGCCTCTAGGAATGGTTTGTTTACCTTTTTCACGCGTGGCTTGTTAAGAATAAATTACCGTCATTAAATTCATGCATTTAAATGTAAACAGTATTCATGACTCCGCTTCGTGTTATCGTGATCGCCTTGTTCTTGATGAATAGCACGAAAGTCTTTTTACGTGATAAAACAAATAGCCAAGAAAAACCTAGATTACATTAAATTTTATTTTATTTTGCCGGTAATATTACAGCACGTGGGTAATGAGTGCATAAATTACGCCGACTGATCCAATCAGTTTACACGCCTACTATAAACGAAACTAACCTATTGTTCGCATTGAACAGAAAAAGTAGCGCAATGCGACGCATCTGCCATTAAGATCGCTTCTACCTTCTGGGCATGCAACAAGAGGAAAGAATAAGAATATTATCGTTGATCTCCAGAGACTTCTGAACGACTACAAACACACGAAGGATTTTGTCTTTTCATACGTTTTTCTACTATGGCTAATATATTTTCTGGTTCGAACTCCACCGCACTGGACACTATCGCCGCAGCTCGATGTTTACTAGATCTGTCCAAATCTTTTTTGCCAAAATCTCCTCCTGCTCGGAGACAAATCGAACACACCTCGGCACTGGTGATGGTCGCTAGAGTTTTGGTGTCTTTGGATCAAGAGTGCGATGGTTTGGATACACAGACCATACTGTCTTCACCCAATCCACCGATCATGACAGATAAAGACTTGTTCAGTTATTCAAAAGAAGAAAACCTTGCTCATAAAACTTGTCAGGAAAGAGATCGAGTTACCCATCGACTGAATTCCAAGTACGTTTACGCCACACCTTCTAGCAACGCTACCGAAGTGAAAACAAAACATCCGAGGCGAAATACTACGCGAAGATCTAAGGGAGACACTGTAAAGAAGATTCATTCCTGTCATTATGATGGCTGCAGTAAAACTTATGGCAAAAGCAGTCACCTTAAAGCCCATCTTCGAACCCACACTGGAGAAAGACCTTTCCAATGCACTTGGATTCGATGCGAAAAGAAATTTGCCCGATCGGATGAGCTTGCGCGCCACTACAGGACTCATACTGGCGAAAAAAGATACGTGTGTAAGATATGTAGCAAGAGGTTTATGCGAAGTGATCATCTTAAAAAACACTGCAAGACACACTCAACTTCTTTCAAAGAAAACATGGCTAAGCCTACCAATCCAATGTTTTTCTAAACCTAGCATAGTTAATATTAACTATGCTAAACCGGAACAAAAGTCAACGCAATATATATTTAAACTGAACATACGCAAATTTGTACCATAAAACATTTGTCAAATTTCTTGATTATCTACCAATTTTGATCATGCAAGAAAATTTATAATTTTTATCATAATTTTAAGGCTTTGATCCAGCTGGCTGGAGCGATCGATGAAATGATGTTCTTATGATATTCAAATATGTAATTTTATAGTAATTATATGCCAAATAGATAAAGTGTTGCTGCTTGTACGAATGTTTCAAAAATTGTTCGCGTTTTCTTTTATTCTTGAATATCAATGATGATTTTCCAATAAAGGGAGGTACCTTTGCATGGGGTCAACAATATCTTGCTGGGAAAACTTGACAGGTGTCACGCGACGCATTTCGCGAAGCGTGTAGTATGTTTCTTCGTGCGTGACCAAACTGGAGCTTTCGTGCGAGGGAGAAACGTTCAGACATGCCGTAACATAGAAATGACTATGCGTAGTTACGGGTACGGTAAGTCGAAACGGTACGGCTACAGGAATTCCCCCACTCACACGAACTGATTAAGCCGCAACGTGGGAAGCGAATGGTTTAAACAAAAAGTTCAAAAAATAAATATTGATCGACATTTTGTCCATTTATTTTTGGCGCGCTTCTAAAGATTTGGTTCAATTTTTTTCCAGTCATGTCTTTTCCTATAATTTTTGGCCTTTTTATCTTCGGCGGTTTCTTTACTAAGTGCGCACGGTTAAAGTTATGGGTAATTATCTGCGGTGCAAATAATTGTCAGTACCTGGGTTACTTTTTCAGAGAAGGCAAAGTGAATAGATGCGTGGCAAGTGCTGGCGGCTGATACCAGAGGATACTCCGTGGGACAAATATTGTCACGTCATGCAGCCCCCTGGATATTTCCCGAAACATTAACCCTTGCATATCGACCGAACGATAGTGGGCACGGTCGACTAGTCATCTGTAATCAGCTGAAATTGGGGTTCCTGTGGTATTCTGAGGTAAGGAAGGATTACTTTGGACGAAGTCGTTTGTTGACTCAGTTTGTCTTCAAATCTGTTCGCTTTTTCTCGCTTGCTCGATGCCTGTCCAAGAAATAATGTCGGGACGGTCAAATATTGGCCTTAGTACAGCGATTTGTGCTGTTTGTCATGAAGGATTTGGCGTAGACGAGCGAATGGTCAACTCAAATGGACAAATCCTTCACGAAAGATGCTTCGTGTGAGTAATTTTTAGAACATCTTCTTCCTGTCTTGAACTTTCCTTTATCCTCTAAGAGTATGTGAGTGCTCATAATATAAAATGCTTAGAGCAATATATGGCTTTTTAAACCTTTCTTTAGGTTTACATTGCGTTATTAGTAAAGAAGTACTGGATTGTCTATTTGATCTGATGGTCATAAAAGTAAAATGTTTTTACTTCGATAATAATTAGTGTGAAGCCATACATATTACGCATTTCTATCCCTCATTCGATGTATATATGTTTATATTTACATCTCAAGAGAGAGAAAATAAATCGTATCTTCTCTTTTATGAACTTGTAGATGTACATCAAGTCATAATAATATACAAGTTTCTTTATATCTTAATTAATTTATTCATCATAATGGTTTGTAACATATGAATAAGATGAATTAACTTCTAATGTTCTTAGGTCATTAAATCATACGATAATTTTTCTGCCTTAAGCCAAAGAAAAAACTAAAGTTTGTCATATGTTTTGGTGTCTGTATAAGTAAAGGAATTTCAAGCATTCACCACACCTTATCCTCTTGAGGTGGAAACCCACTAGGGGAGAGCCCTACACTCAGTCATTTTTCCACTAATCTAAGTGATTTTCATCTCTTCGTATACAGTTGTGTTCAGTGTTTTCAGCCATTTCCTGATGGTTTATTCTATGAGGTAACGTTACTCACTTGCAATTATTTTGGCTCATGTTCTTTGCTTGGTAAATAAGAAATATGTTCAACTTTATTTTGTTAATAACATCCTTGTTTTCAGTATGATGGAAGACGTTTCTGTGAGCATGATTTCCAGACCCTCTTTGCCCCATGCTGCAAGCAGTGCCGTAAGTATATTGTTAAATTTGAAATGTACCGTATTTGTATTTTATTTTGTTGTGAACTCAAGGGCAGCATAGTGGCTCTGTATTTGTCTCTCACCTCTGCAGTCTCAGGTTCAATTCCTGGAACTTGCTAAATTATAATTTAAACTTTCAGTCATCTGTGGCCTGACATAAATCTCCTAGAGGTTGTTATTTCAGGATCCAATAACATTTAAAGATTTTTTTTAGGATTTAAAAAAGTCACTGAAATTATTAGCAAAATCGCGATCGTACGAGCTATTCATAATTTTAAACAACCTAATGCTTTCAGCCAGTAGTGCTAGATAGATGAGGCAATGCCCCATGTGGGATGGGCTCGGATATCAAATAAGAACATACGTAATAGGTAAATTACGAGCCTTAGATGAAATGACTGAAGAAGAGTGCCATACAAGCCTTTCACAACTTCAAGTAGTGTAAAAAATGAGCAAGCTCAACTAGGAACTCTGGACAGCTGTTTCGGCCTGTATTGGGCTTCATCAGCACAGTGTATCTAGTAAGCTGCTCGAAATTAACCATATGTATGTGATATGTTACTTAATTCTATCTTTATTAAATATATCAATACTAAATTAACCATATGTATGTAATATGTTACTTAATTCTATCTTTATTAAATATATCAATACTAAATTAACCATATATATGTAATATGTTACTCAATTCTATCTTTATTAAATACATCAATACTAAATTAACCATATATATGTAATATGTTACTCAATTCTATCTTTATTAAATATGATCAATACTAAATTAACCATATATATGTAATATGTTACTCAATTCTATCTTTATTAAATACATCAATACTAAATTAACCATATATATGTAATATGTTACTCAATTCTATCTTTATTAAATACATCAATACTAAATTAACCATATATATGTAATATGTTACTCAATTCTATCTTTATTAAATACATCAATACTAAATTAACCATATATATGTAATATGTTACTCAATTCTATCTTTATTAAATATATCAATACTAAATTGTTTTATAGATAAGTTTGTGATTGGACGAGTGATCAAGGCCATGCAAGCCAATTGGCATCCCGATTGTTTTCTGTGTGAAATATGTGGTGCTGGTCTTGCTGACTCTGGTTTTGTAAAGAATGCCGGAAGGTCAGTTGGTATTGAAGAAAGAAGTTCTAACGTTAGCCATTGTTTGTTGAAAAAAAGGCTTATATTTACTGATTAAAAAGATGATTCTTTTATAGGGCATTGTGCAAGAAATGTAATGCTGATGAGAAAACTAAGAGTAAGTATTGATACATCATTGTAAGAAGATGTCATCTAATCATCAAAAACTTATAAAGTGTTGTTTGCTTTTAGAAACTGGTCGGTATGTGTGCAGGAAATGCCAGTAAGTCATAAACTATCAGTAGTTTTTACCACCATTTGATTTTTGTTTTGTTTAATTTGGCCAAGTGAGTAATAGTAGTTAGTTTAATATGCCTGGGTGAGGGGCGTTAGGAGTATTCAACTACTTGCAGTCTAGTATTCCTGAATTTCGTGTTATATTTACTCTATATATTTCTAATCGTAATAATTTCATCTTGTCAGCACTTATATTCCCGAGGGAGAACATATAATGTACATGGGGGAGCCTGTTCATCCTTGGCATTACAACTGCTTTTGTTGTGGGTAAGTGTAACCTTTCATCTACTGCCATTCTCTTTATCCCAAAGTCTCTGCTGCTACAGCTTTCCATTTTTAAGTCTTGCTTTTGTTGCATGCCCTTGAAAATAGATCCAGTTTAAAAAAAACATTTCTCTCTTCCTTCCTTTCCTCTTCCTTTCATTTTCCATTTCCCCTTTCCCAGTGCCCCTGATAAAAACTTCAATCTTCTTGTTGAACATCCCATTAACTGAATAATTTATATAACTGTCATGGTCTGTTTGGTATTGACAGCAAGGAACTTGATCATCTTTGCCGTAAGAAAGATACTGAGTTGTACTGCCTTCGTTGCCATGACATGATGGGAACACCTATTTGTGGTGCATGCCGGTAAGTCCTGGTGACAATCCTTCAGTCATTAAATAAATACATGTGAACATCTAAACTCCCATTTGTATTGAACAGACGTCCTGTTGAAGATCGTGTGGTTCATGCTCTTGGAAAAGCCTGGCATGTTGAGGTAAAGAAAACAACCTTTGTTTGTTATTTGATTTCTTCACACAGTCTTTTCTTTCTTTAAATCATTTCTTCCTTTCCTTTTATTTTTTATATACTTCATTCTTTCCTCCAGTTCTCTCTTTCCTTCCTCATTTCCTTTCAAAACATTTATTGTATTCATTCTTTGTTTTCCTTCAGCATTTTGTATGCGCAAAATGCGAAAAACCATTCTATGGTCATCGTTACTACGAGCGCAAAGGTCTGGCATACTGTGAAACCCACTTCAATGAGGTTTGTACTAAAAACAATATACTTTATCTTTCTTTGACTGAACACATTGATAAACACCAGAGATTCTGCTGATAAAATATTTCTGATAGGTAAAACAAATGCAAGAATATAACTTTGTCTCAGGTTCTAGGATAACAACAATGTCAACACAAAATAGTGATCATGTTCATCTTTTTCCTCCAGTTGTACGGTGACATCTGTTTTGAATGCAACAAAGCTATCAGTGGTGATGGTGAGTAAAAACCTATATATATTATATATTATATATTATATATTGATATAATTTATGTAAACTATAGTAATATGAACTGTGCAGACGTACCAGCCAAACTCTAGAGCTTTAGATCCAAACATTTTTGACTGGACGGACATCAATTGCGCACCATTCTTTCATAATTTTTAGCAGTTCTGTACCGTGCCGTGCGTGCGTGATGTTTTACTAAACTAACTCAAATACATTGATTGAATAACTATTTCACGGCGGTATATGCTATGATGGCTGGAATAACCACGTAGAATGGCGTTCACGTCACATTTATAGACGTTAGATTTAGAGGGTAAAAGTTTATCGGTGCTAAGTTGTTACTATCAAGTATCACGCCCAATATAGTTCAATTCACTATTTATTAATATTATTTATTAATTATCATTATTATTATGATTTATTATTATATATATTGTCAGGGAATACTGATGGTTCGTTAATAATTCTTTACAGTTGTGAATGCCCTGAACAAGTGCTGGTGTGTACAGCATTTTACCTGCATTGGGTGTAGCATACCGCTCACTTTAAAGTAAGTATTGCTGATCTTCTCAATCGCAGTAATACTCTGTGGGTGGACGGGGATTAACATGCGATGGACCAGTTCCAAGGAATGAAGCATCTTGCTATCTTTTGTGTTAAACGCCAAGCACTTGAACCATATTTTGCTCAAAGATCACCTTAACTTACCGACATAAAACTATATGTTGAACACAGTGCCCCATAATATCCCATAATCCTTTACGCATGACGCTTAACGCATAGTGTAACATAAAGTTTTGTTTAAACATTGATTAAACTCTTTCTGGGTTAACAATTTTTTTCTAGGAGTAAATTTCACGAGTTTGACAATCAGCCGCTCTGCAAGAAATGTTACGAGAAAATGCCTATGGAATTGAAAAAGAGATTGAAGAGAGCAGAACAGCAAACCAGTCCCACCAAGAGAGCTTAAAATTCTTGCATATATAATAAATTTATAAATCTGTATTTTGTATTTCTATGAGTATTTTTATACCTAAAACATATGTAATAGAGTTTGAATTAAGAATAGTCACATGGAGTGCTTGTACCTTTTTTAACGACCAATAAATGAGTGGTTGTGTAATCAGCAGTGAAAAATCAGTAATTATTGATTAAATAGATCGATTGTTAAAGGTTGTCCTCTCCTTGATCACTCATTTTCCCATTATTTGATTTTCTGTTTCTGTTGACCAGCAAACTCAAAAGTCTTGATTGTGCCGGCTTTGAACCGGCATACTCACTCATTTCCATTTGGAATGCGTTTAGTACTTACTAAACGAGCTTAAACGTAACGTGCATCATAGTAAATTTGATCTATTTCAAAGGTTAGAGTGCACGCACAAAAACCGTCAACATTAAATAGTACCAAGAGAATATGAACTAAGAGAAGGAATCCCACCTATATAGTCTTGTATCCATCATGTGCACAGTTTGATGCTATTTTTAAACCATTTGATTTTATGCACGCGCATTTACTGCGCGCGCTCTACGCTGTTGCTTACGTTTTGGGGGTTTTTCCGTTATTTCGACTCTGCCCTGAATATGAATTTGCACGTCGAAAACTTGGAAAAAAATCGAAGTAGTAATTTGTTCAATTTTTTGGAGTATTTTTACATTCATTTTTCAAAGTTTTCAGCTCACATCGTCATCTCGAGGGCAGATTTGAACATTTGAACATAAGAATAGCACAAGAAACCTTTAGCAAACAGCGTAGAGCGCGCGCGTACTATATATGCGCGTGCAGAAAATCAAACGATCAAATAAATGATATCATTGGAAGATATTTTTAGAATAGATTCTAAAAGTAGCATCAAAGTGTGCACATGATGGGGCACGGGGATTCCTTCTCTTAGTTCATATTCTCTTGATAGTACTAATTAGTACTATTTCATACAGAATCCTTTGTTTTCTATTGTTTAATTATCACTATTTAGTGCTAAAAATTAGTATTTGTTCACGCGGATTTAGTGTGAGTAATTTATCTGCAATGAAAACAAGATTTTGGGATTTTTATGTTTTGATTCGTTGAAAAAGGACCATACTTCCAGACATCGAGTGCTGAACCGTCGTATGGCAGCGCGAAGCATTTATAGCTACGCCGAAGATTTCGATCCCGACACCGCTATCCCTGGATTTACAGAGTGATCAGGAAGCTCGGCCAAAGTCAAAGGGAGAAGTTAGTCGGCCCCTAGACCACAGATGATTAACCCCTTGCTATGACCAGCAAACTCAAAAATCTTGGTCGTGACGCTGTTTGTTTCGAACGCATATTTACTCCTTTCCATGTGGGATGGGTTTATGAAAACTAAAAAGTGTATCATAGTCAAATGGACGACCTCATATATATATTGCATCTCACTAATAGTATATGATGTCGGTGAAACATTGAGCGACAAGAAAAGTTAGCAATCAATGTGTTGGAAAATTCCGGGAAAGTAGCGTAATATGAGAATGAAGATAAGAGATTAATTGAATGCAATCGATTTATTTGAAAACTGAATGAACCAAAGAACTAAAAGAAGAAATAAAGGTACTAGTTGAAGGAAGGAGGGAATGAAAGAAAAGAAGAAAGGAAAAAAAGGAAGGAAAGAAGGAAGGAATGAACGAAAAGTGGGAGGGACGGAGTTCCCAGGGTCAGCGGTTAATCCCCTAGTTGTCAGATTCACCATCCACGTGCAGAAGTAAGAACAACATGGCTGCTGCAGAACGAGAACAAGACGTTGTCTTAAAAGTCACTTTAAATAAAATCCACAGGTTTATGGTAAGTATAACCTTGCTTAGGAGTTAAAGATGCCTCATAACCATTTTATTTCACGTGTTGTTTATCGATACAGCTCTTAATAGGGAAGGAAAGTTCGATCGCAGATTTAAAGACAGAGATTACTAAAGTTTCCAGATTATTGTTGTCGTCTGGTGATCTGGGGTATGTAACCTTATGTATTGCTTTTTTCATCTACGACTATCCCTTGCTTGCCACAGGTGTTTTTCTTTTTTTGTTTTGTATTTATCAGCTTCCTGAGTTGACGTTAAAGGAAGAATTTTGTCAATAATCATATCAAGTTTTTCGTTTATTAGACGTGTTTACTCTGTGTAAGCGTTGTTCAGCTGTTTTGCTTAGACGATCCTCGTAAATAATATTATGATAAATATTCAGCACCTGTACGTACATAAGAGACTGCCTTTTTAGCAGGAAATGGTTAAGTCTATATAAAACATGACCAAACAGGATGAAAATTTAAAAATATTTTTTTCCCCAACTTGTCAGATGTGCACTTTCAATGCTTGCTATAATTTTAGAAGCAAAACAAATATTTACTTTCGGCTGTAAAAATTATATATTTGAAAACCATTCTTCTGCAAGAGATATTTGATTCTTTTTTCAGCAATGCTTTTGAACTTATTTAGATCTCATTTTATGATTTTGCAGAGAAATAACATCTGTGCAAAGCTGCGATAATCATGTGTTACCAGACATATACAAAGTTGGACGTCTTCTTAAGGAAGGAGATAGCATTCTAGCATATTCAGCTGGTAAGTTATCAAAAACTTTTGCATGGGAAAGCCTGTTTAGACAGCAGTCTCATTATTTTCACACTCACTATTTCTTTTTGCCATTACAGGTCATGTATTTAACCATGCCGACTCTATTCTTGTTGAAAAAAATGCAGAAATGCTGAAAACCACTTCACAACATTCTACACCGTATTCAGGAAGTCAAAAACCAACTCAAAATAAAAGTGACTCGACAGATATTTCCAAGGCTGTCGTGCAAGGAAATACTATCAAGGAAACTGAAGATTTAGCTGAATGCTGTGAAAATGAGCAGGAATGTTCAAGTAAGAGAAATGAAAAAGAAGATATTGATAAAACAAATAATACTAGGAAAGAAAAAACTTTGCTAAAAACACAGAATGTTGAGCTTGCTTCGAGTGGCAATGCAGAACAAGAATGTGCAAATAGCAGAAAAGAAAAGAAAACTGTAAATAGTTCTGATGATAATCATGAGGCTTTTGAGTGCACGAAAGAGAAATCTAGAAACCAAACAGAGAATTTAGAGAGCACTTCAAATAAGGATAAAGGGAACAGCACTGAACAGAACATAGAAACTACAGATAATATTGATGAACAGGAAAGTATGGAACAGTGTAAAGAGGCTGAAGATAAAAGCAGTGAAGGCAGGAGCCCAGAAAGATTGACAACTAAGATGAAAGAACTTAACCATGAAACGCCACTGAACAGGGAAGATACAATGCAGTGTCAAGAAAATGAAAACAACAATAACATAAGTAAAAGTGGAAGAAAGAGAACAGTTTTCCAAGTGGAAAATTTTATTTCACAATCCAAAGAGAAAAATTGGTATGTAAGAGTTAATTCTAATCAAAATGAAATGTCAAGGCCAACAGATAAGACAACCAGAAAAAGAGTTTTTAGTACACAAATGAAATCGCCTACCAGTAGTAACAGGCAAAGGTTTGAGAAAACTCCAACAGTACAAGAGAAGATGGGTAGAAGAAACCGAAAGCAATCAAGAACCCAGTCAATAGATGAGAGCCTGGCTGATGAAGATCAGAGACACAGATCCAGGGAAAGTGCCTCCACTGCCTCTCAGCATAGCAGTATTGTATCTGAAATAGTATTAAAGTCTCAGGCTTTTAAAGAAATGTTAGAATCAACAGGATGTTTTAGTCAAAGGCGCAAACAGGCTATTGAGAAGAGTGTTACTAAAGTGGCAACATGGCTGGTAAATAGTGATCAAGACATAGATGATGAGACTTATTCAATCCAAAGAACGAGTACCAAACTCTTGGATGAACCAGAAGAATCTCCTGCCAATCACTGTGTGATAGATTCCCTGGACATCAATGATAAGGATAACACTTCTACTCCTGAAGTTTACCATAAAGATATGGGTAGAAAATATCCTATTATCAATGTGCTGCAAGACAGAGTCCTGTACTTTGATAGTGACCCCAGTGATGCAAGTACCAGCGGAGGGCTCATTAAAGAAACTTACTTGAGCTCTTGTAAAGTTGTTATTCCTAAACTCAATCTTACACAGCCAATACTTAACGGTCTTAAGACTAGTTGTAGTGCTAGTCAACTACAAAGTGTTCCATCTGAAGTGGCGACTGCCATTGAAACTAATGTAGCAGAAAGAACTGAAGAAGAGTCAAGTACTGCAGTAGTGTGTGTGGCTGGTTGTCAAGACACAAATGAAGAGGACTGTTGTCATGGTAGCAAAGAAATCATTGGTACTGTACTGTACTATAATGTGTTTACCCCTCCTGGGTGGATGGCGTGATGCCTAACAGGTTTTGCAAAGGCAGCAGATAGATCTAATTAGAATTTAGAAGTTGGTTTTAGTGGAAAAAAGAAAGACCTGAGGGACCAAAAGAAAACCCTCAAAGCACAGGAGAGAACCAACAAACAACTCTACTCACATATGACATTGAGCCTGCCAAGGTTCGAACCCAGGTCACACTGGAGAGAGGTGGTGCATTTACAGCGCACGCCACCCATGCTTTCCCCGCTTGTGCTTTCCTTCATCTTATCTTACTCAATGGCTGCACTGAAAATATTTGCTGTTTAATGATCGTTATGTTGCTAGGAATGTCATGAGACAGCAGCAATGTACAGAAGGGCGACAGAACTACACTGTCATAGTTGCGTATGTAAGGGTTAAGGTTAAGACCAGTATGTCTAGACATTGGGTCAAAATACAGTTGTTTTTAGATTGGTTGCTGGAACAATAAGAAGTAGAGGCTGCAAAACTACACTCCATTTTTAAGGGATGTGTAAAGACAATATGCATAAATTTGAGAATTTAATGTTTGTGCTATTGTTGTCAGGGAGATGGGGTGTTGACCACTTTCTATAAAATAAAAAAAATTAAATCAACATGGATCTAATTTGGGGGTAGGTGTAGTGTATCAACAGTGGGTGAAAACATTCCTGAGGGTAGGAGATGGGGTGAATGATGACGCTAAAGTCATGCACTGAAGAAAGCTGCTCTTTGAGTTATGCCAATGTTTTATGTTACAGGATCCTCGGGATCTGAGGAACTCTTTCCCGCCAGTCCAAAACTAAAGCACCTGACGTCATACACGAATGAAACGTTACCTAGCAACGCAAACGAGCAACTAGAACATGCTGAGAATGAAAAAGAAGATGAAGAGAGCTGCTTCTCAACAGAAATATTAGAAAGCGCAGAACAAGGTATGTGAGCCAATCTCTCATTATGGAAGTTATAACCAATTTCTGTCATATATCTGCTGGAGGTTATGCGATCTTTCTCAGAAGCAAGGCAGAAAAGGTGCAATTTTTAAAAGAAAGGTCGAGGAAATGAAATGAAATATTGATGGCTTCAGAACGAAAACCAAAGATTTAAAGGGAATTTTTCTAGTATTTTGACACATTGTTATCAAGCTTACCATACATAATATCACGTTTCTTTGCTTTTTTTACAGCACGCGGTGAGCATCATTCCTCGCCAAAGAAACTCAAACTCCCTCCCAATGTTGAAGGTGCCACGACTAATGAAACAGGAGATAAACACCAGGTTTCACAAGTGGTCGAGAAAAGCCAAACATCGGTGGAGAAAATCTTAGAAGAAGATATTATTTCACAGTTAGAAAATGAGCAGATAATTTGTGAAGAAGCAGTAGACAAAAGCTACCGAAAGAAAATGGCAACCGAACAGCAAAATATTAAAGACGTTAAAACTACAGAACACTTCTCAACTGTACAAAAGAAACATCCAATAGTAGAAGAAGCTGGTTTGTCTTCTCCCAAAAAAAAGAAAAAGAAAAGTCGAGAAACTGGAGAAACCAAGGTAACAAACAGTATTGATGGGTCATTTTTGAGCGAAAGTGGGATGAACTATACCTCAAGTTGTGAGAACCATTCCCAGAAGGATAAAATATCTAAACAGAGGAGAATACGGGATACAGTATATTCTGACGATAACAAAGCTGAAGAGGAGAGCAAACAGTCGATGAGCAAGGAAGGAAAGAAACGAGATAAAAGAAACAGTATGAAAGAAAAGATAGCTGCAGTAACTTCCGAAAAGACCAAAGGGAGGAAAAGAGAAGATGTTAATAATAATGTTAATAACAAACAGCTAAATGAGAAACAGTCAGAAAACTCTACCAACAAGAAAGTATTTACTCAAGAAAATTCCATTCAAGACAATTCTGGAAAGCTTCCAAGCATACAAACTTTCATTCCAGAAAGTACTGCAAGTTCTCCACGCAAAGAAACATCAGCAAACACGGAACTACCCATTCAAGCAACTTTGATAAGTTTACCAATTGGTGTCATTTCCAATTCTGAAAAGAAAGTAAAGTCACCCAAACCTCACAAGAAAAGCAACTCTAAAAACAAGGAAACTTTGCCTGGTGGATCACGAGATATCATTCATGCTGTTGATGACTTGCAAACTTGCAGTCAGAGCACTGTGACGACGTCTGAGGAAAATGCCTTTGAAAAGAAATCCGATAAGAAAAAGAAGAAGGACAGGAATAAAACAGTGGTTTCTGGAGAAGAAATAAGCGAAGGAAAAGAAAAACGCAAAAAGAATGAAAGAAATGTCGATAAAGGAACGAATAAAACAGTGGTTTCTGCAGAAGAAATAAGCGAAAGAAAAGAAAAACGGAAAAAGAACGAAAGAAATGTTGATAAAGAAACGAAAATTTCTTCATTTGATTCTCGTGAATCAACGATTCTTTGCGTCGATGAGGAAGAGAAATCTGAAGGAAAGAAGCGAAAAAAAGATGGAAAGAAGCGTGGAGACAAGGCTGTAGAAGATGAAAAGGTTGATATTCGTGAAAAAGATGTAACAAAGAAATCTAGTAAAACTAAAAAGACAAGTCGGGAAGAAGAATTTGAAGCAGCTAATAAACCGGTTAAACAAGTTGATAAACCTGTTTTAAAATCTTTAGATGAAACAGGAAAAGAGGAAGGGAAAACTCGTGACAAAACGAAGAAGGAAATAAAACGAAGAGAAAAGAATGAAAAGAATGATAAGAATAAAGAGAAAGAGGACAGGGACGAAATACCCAAGAAAAAGCGTAAAAAGGAACGAAAAGTTTGCGAGGAAAATGGCAAAGCTTCTCAAAATGGTAAGAATAAAACAACAAAATTAATTTATAAGGCTTTAGTTTTCTGATAATGTATTGCAACATAATTCAGTATCTGATTCCCATCTTTTAACAAGGCATTGAGCAGCCTCAGGCTATTAATGTTTTTTTGTTTTTTTCCCACAGGCTTGAGTGTCCAGGCCTCACGTCAAGACATGTTTACTAGTGGTTCAGAGAGTAAGATTAACGTTCCTGTAACCGATGTCTTGTCATGGATCTCAAAGAAGATCAACCCCCAAACAAATAAGAAAAGTTCAACCAAGAAAACAAACAAATCCACGTTACTGGACTTAGTGCAAGACGGTAAATGATATTACAGCGTGCGATAAAGTGCTTTTACTCTTGTATCTTTTTTCTTTCTTTTCACCTTTTCCTTTTCTATAGTTGACACTTTTTGACAAACTTTTTGCTCTCATTTTTACAGATCAAGAACTGAATTCCCACATGACACCCGGTCGCCTCTCCTCTAAATCAGTCTTCACACCAAGATCTTCATCAATGGACACTCGCTCTCGGATATTTCACAAAACTCCTATAGGATTTACTAACACTGTACCTAGAGTATCTAAGAAATCAAACCTTACTGCTACAACAGTAGCATCGAGTAGGCGAAAGAGAAAGCTAAGTAACAGTCCACCACAAAGAAGAGAATTGACTCGACAAGAAAAGGAAATGCTTTCTGGTGGAGTGAAGAGGCTTGATGAATTACTGGATAATGATTCAGTCTGGGACTAGTGATATATATATATATACAGAATAGATTTTTAATATTCAATAAATTTGTTTGTTTATTTGTAATTGTTTCCATAGTATTGTCTTGTTTTAAGCCTGGTCCTCACTATAAATATAACAAGGAACGTTTAATTTTTTATGCCTAAACTTATGCTCATGTCACTGAATTTACAAGCGAGTATGTATACTCTTATGCTTATGCTTGTGCCTATGTGCTAGTGAGGACCAGGCTTTACAATATCTTTGTTAATTCACCTCTCCTCCGCTATACTCTTTGCTTTCCATTGTTTGCTTCGCCTTGCTATATGTTCTGCTCTGCTTTTCTCTCTTCTTCACTACTATTTTACCTAAGTTGTGATACGATACGCCGAAAGGTCAAAATGAAACTCATCCTGATCAGAGAGTACGTAGCACTTCCGTATGTAATTGGATACTCCAAGGATACGCGAACAAAGAGTCTTCTCCTCAAGTATTTGCGGACTTCAAAAGACGTAAAACCAAAAAGTAAAAGGTAAATATTAAAACGATCATTGACTGCTATGACTTAATTAAGAGCTTATTTAAGTCATTTTAGGACTGAAACGGGCCGAAAGTGGAAATTAACGACTGGCAAACGTCCAAATCGATCAGTGAAATAATGTAAACTCGAAAACATTGCTATTGTGTGTTGTAGTATAGTACAGCCTCTTTTGCAGATAGTGAATCTCGTAACGATTATTCTTTCTCTGTTTGCGCATTTTGTTTCTTACATTAAACATTTTACTAAATTCGCACCCAAATAAATGACTGCTTTTAGGTAATCGCTGTAACTTTTGATCGATTCTGTTATATTTTCTACGTTCAGTGGCTCATTTTAAGTTTATTAATGGGTAATTACTTGTGGTTGCACTACAGGTCTTCTGTCCTATCAGATGACAGTAGTTGCAAACAAGGCAAATACATTTGCTTTATTCAAGTTGAAAAAGATTTCTCAGGGTTTAGAAGGCAAGAGCTCGTCTTCAATTTTGATAGTGTTTTGAGGGAGTCGCCAGGTTGCCAACAGATGCAAGTTTGTTTTGGCTACTTAGCAACAATCCCTGTCCTTCTTGACCTTATTCTAGCGTGTTCTCCTTTCTTGCGTATTTATACTATATTCTATTTTACATGTGGGGTCAGGGTACTGTCTGTCTGTCACGCGAATACTAAAGTATGAAAATGTTTGGAAATTTTTCATCACTGTTTGCTCCGTTTTTTGTTTGTTTGGTTTTTTTTTGGAGATGGCTCGCGGTATAATTAAACTAAGAAAAGGAAATATTTACTAGAATGAAAATAATCCAAATTTTAATTCAGCTGAAAGTTTAATGGAAAAACTCTTAAAGGTCAAATAATAATTGGTTAAAGTTTTTTCCTGATATTCGGATGGGAAGTATTATATTTTTGTGAATCTTAGGAGTCTGTGACGTAGTACACTCTTGTAATCAAAATATCTTCTAGTTTTATACTCAGTATTAAAGAAAAGATACCATAAAATGATTCTAGCCACAAGTTTTAAGTCACTAAACGGACATTTGGGCTTAATAGAATTAAAGTAAAACATCAGTGAAGTAATTTATAAAGAAATGTATGGAGCGATGTTTAGTGTTGAGTGTATGACGTCACAGACACCTTAATATTTGAATATAACATTTGAATATAAAGAAAAAACTTTAACCAGTGATTATTAAACCCGTAATAATTATTCCATTGAAGTTTCCGCCAAATTGAATTTCAGAAGATTTTCATGCTAGTTCCCCTTTAAACTTAAAAGGTAAATCTTAAGAAATTCGTGGAAGTAAAAACGTCATGAATTGCTAAGCATACGTATTCAACTTCACATGTAATGGCTTTCTTTTACTTTTATTTTTTTTAAAGAAAACAGACGAAATCGAGAAAATGAAATAAAACAAACTCAACTTTAATTTTCCAAATTTGATGAAGTTTCTCAAGTGAAAAGATGGAAAAAGATGTAAAAAGCAACGCAGGACGAGAATGTAATGAAGCTAACGATTCAGACCAAAACGAGACAGCGATATCTTTGACCAAATATCATGAGGCTAACATCAAGTATCACGAAAAACGAGTCACAATGGCTTTTGAAAAGGGGGATAAAATGATGGAGAAAACTGCCTACAGAAACTTAGGTACGATTTATAGATCGTTAGGAAAGTATGAAGAAGCCGTTGAAAACTACGAAAAGTGTTTGATTACTGCCGTAAAAGTGGGCGAGAATAGAGGCAAAGGAAAAGCCCTTGGTAATCTAGGAGCTGTCCACATAGAAATGGAAAAATACAAAGAGGGCATTGATTATTTCAAAGCCCAATTGACTATTGCAATAGAAATGAAAGACAGAAGAAGTAAAGAACAAGCCTTCAGTAGTTTAGCCAATGCATATCAATTGTTGGGTAAATACAACGAGGCTGTTAAATATCACAAGATGTGCTTAAGCACTGCAGTGCGAAATGCTAATAAAGAGATGGAAGGGAAGATTTACGAAGACTTGGGTTTTGCTTACCAGAAAATGAGAAAGTACGATGAAGCAACTGGGTCTTACGAAGAGGCGCTATGTATTTACAAGGGAATAGGAGAGGAGCATGGCCAGGAAAGAATGAACAAGTACTTGGGAGGCCTTTGCCAGAAGATAGGCAAGTACAAAGAAGCGATTAACTATTATAAAAAAGTATTAAGAGTGGTAAAAAAGAGATACGATACAAAACGCGAAAGAGAGTTGTACGAAAACTTAGGAAATGCTTTCCAGTCGTTGGGGGAATATAATCGTGCTATTCTGTATCAACGGAAGAGCTTAAGAATTGCTGTTAAAGAGAATGATGAAGATTCAGAGGGTTCTGCCTACGAGAACTTGGGGAACTCGTATCGGTCACTTGGAAGATATAAGGAAGCCTCGAAGTACTACGAGATGTTCCTTGCTGTATGTAAGGAGAAAGAGAACAAGAAAGATGAAGGACGTGCCTATTCATGCTTGGGAAGTGTGACTTATTTGCTGGCTAAACAAAACGACTCCAGTTCCACGACCATTTTGAAGGAAAACAACAATAAGGAAAGGAAACCTCTAGAAGAAACATCTTCGACATCTTCAGCAGAAAGATACAGCAACGCCATTGACTATTACAAGACGTCTCTGGCCATAGCTGAAGAGGTAGCTGACAAGAGGAGCGAGACGAACGCATATGGAAACATAGGGCTGGCATATCATGCGCTTGGTAACCATGACGAGGCCATGAAAAACTTTGAAAAAGAGCTCCAACTGGCTAGAGAGGTTGGAGATAAGAAGACTGAAAGCCGCGCATGCGCAAACCTGGGAGCTGCTTGTCAATCCAGTGGAAATTTCAGAGAGACTATTAAGTATTACAAGATGTTTCTGAAGCTGGTAAGCGGAGACATGAGGAAAGAAGCCACGGCATATCAGAACATAGGAGTGGCTCATCAGCGTCTGGGAAGATACAAAATAGCTTTTAAATACCATAAAAAACATCTTAGAATCACAAAAAAAATTATTGATAGTAAGGATAGCAGTAATGGAGATGATACACCATACGATGACGATACCAACGCCATGGGAACATCGAGCATCGCTGCAAAACACCTGGACACGAAGAGCGAAGAAGAAGCGTATAGAAACTTAGGAATTGCTTGTCAATCTCTTGGGAAATACTTGGAAGCCATTGATTATCATCAGAAACAGATGAAAATCGCGAAACAGATTCGAGACGAAGAAGGGAAAGAGAACGCTTATCGTGAATTAGCCAACGCGTACCAATCATATGGGAAATACGACGAAGCCATTAAACACCGCAAGATGTACCTGAGCATTGTCAAGCAAAACAGTAACAAGATCGATGGAAAGATGAACGGAGAAGTGTATGAAGACTTGGGTGTTTCCCATGAAGCAATAACAAACCTCCCCGAGGCGATTGCATGTTATAAAGTTGCCTTACGTATGTATGAAGAGATAGGAGACAAAGTGGGCCAAAGGAGAATTGTGAAGAAACTGGGAAGCCTTCACCAAAAGGCTGGCAAGTACGGAGAAGCCGTGTTATATTATACCAGAGGGTTAGAAATCGTCAAAGAGATGTGTGACAGAGAGACCGAGGAAGAATTGTATGGATATTTAGGAGTGTTGTATCAATGCATGAAAAAATACGAGGATGCCATAATATGCCACGAGAAGAGCTTAGAAATTGCCAAGAACGAGGAATGCGATGTTGCGCAAGCATGTGCGTACGATAACTTAGGAAATGTTCACAAGTGTCTTGGGAAGTATTCTGAAGCTTTGGGGTTCTACAAGAAGCACCTGAATATTGCTGAAAAGAATGGTAACGTTAAAGCACAAGGACATGCCCTTGAGAATCTTGGGAATATGTGCTGTTTGTTGGAAAGGTACCATGACGCTGAGCGATATCACAAAACTCACCTGCGTATCGCTATTAGGATTGGTGACAAGAATGGACAGCTACGAGCGAAAAAGAACTTAGATAACGTCTATAAGTTTCTTTAGGAATTCAATGAATAGTTTTTATGTTTTGGTACATATTCTACTGAAATTCATTGAATTGGACTTTATCGTAGAATGCTAGTGAATAGTCGATGACTGAGGCGGAGTGCGTGGGAAGGACTTGAGATTACACATACTCTTGCACAGAGACGATATAGATTTGTTTGTTTGAATACTGATCTAGCTCTAGTCCGGCTTTCAGAAATGAATAAACCATGATCGACTTGTTTTCAAGTGAGATTACGAGCAAACATGATACTTTGTGGTCTATAAGGCTTCGAGAAAAAAGTCTTTTGTTAATTATGCTTTATACGTGTTGTTTGATTTTAAAATTTTAATAAACATTCTTTAATTTTAAAAACTCAAGTCTCAATAGTAATAGAAATCTATATCTAAAATGTATACGTAGAAACTATATCTAAAATGTATATGTAGATTTGTATATACAACTATTAAATACATCCTATATGAAAAAAGATATCAAAAAATTCATACAATAAATAGATAAAAAAGATCAGATCAAGAATATATATATACTAAACGTGAATAACAAAAGCTTATCTACATCTAAATCTATGTTTTTAATATTGGAAAAAGTTTTCTTAGTACAGTGAGGACACTCTAACTATGAACACTTTGTCCTTTTTTACTACTTTTTTAACATACATCCCTTGAGTGAATCATTTAGAAATAAGTTGTCTTTTGATCACATAGCATATTTGTGTTCAATCCTACTTTTTTAGAGGGTTTGAAGTAGTAAAAAGCTCAGAAAACAAAAATCACAAGTGTTCATGGCTCAAATGTCTTCACTGTAAGTGTTCTTGAACCTCTTAGGCATAATAATATGAAACTCTTAGGCATAATAATATGAAACTCTTAGGCATAATAATATGAAACTCTTAGGCATAATAATATGAAACTCTTAGGCATAATAATATGAACCTCTTAGGCATAATAATATGAAACTTTGGCATAATAATATGAAACTCTTAGGCATAATAATATGAAACTTTGGCATAATAATATGAACCTCTTAGGCATAATAATATGAAACTCTTAGGCATAATAATATGAAACTCTTAGGCATAATAATATGAAACTCTTAGGCATAATAATATGAAACTCTTAGGCATAATAATATGAAACTCTTAGGCATAATAATATGAAACTCTTAGGCATAATAATATGAAACTCTTAGGCATAATAATATGAAACTCTTAGGCATAATAATATGAAACTATTAGCCATAATAATATGAAACTTTGGCTCTAATGAAATGGTTTTGTATTATTTCACAGTATCTTTGTAAATTTGTCATTACTGAAGGATTTCTGTGTCAAATAAAGTTTATTATTATGTTCTTTTGTCTTGTTTTTGTATACAAGTTAAACCATAATGCACTACGTTCATCGAACTCAGAAAAATACCTCTTAAATTCAGTGCTGACACACTACCAAATTGCAATAATGCAACGCAAAATGTATTGTTGTCTATTGTTTTATCAATGCTATTTAGTACAAAGCAGTGCTATCTGCATGGTCTAACTAGAAGGGTAAAAGTAGTATAGCTTGCAATACAAGTTCGGCGAGTTCGGTAGTTTAAATTTTATGCCCTTGTTGGGCTTCCTGTGTTGTAGTTACTTCCGCCATCCTTGCTTGAAATACAGTTCATATCAAAAGTATTAAGATGGAAAAAAACCGAATAGTTTTGTTTAATATCCTCAAGGAAAAAACTAAAAGCATTCTTCAAAGTTTACTAGATGGCAACGAAAACCTGATTAAGGAAGTACGCAAATTACTCGAGGGTATTTCTGGTATAAGCGAGGAAGAACTTGAACGTATCGAGACGGTCGACGATTTTTGGGACTTCATAATAATGAAAAATGTTATCAGTATGAACGATTTGCAAGTGCTGAAGTATGTGGCTAAATATATTGAGTCAAAAGAGTTGGAAAAGGAATTGAAAATCTATGAGTACGAGAGTTCTGGTAAGTTCCAAAAGACATGTTGATTTACAAGACAAATTTATGCGATTGTTGCGATTACCATTGATTTTGAGGTCAGACTAACATTTTGGTTATTCTCAATCCGAGATATTCAATATTCTCAATATTCTCCTTTTGCGAAACTGAGTCAGTAATACTAGTAAATATTTAATATTACATTTGTTGAAATGTAAATGATATCTCCACTAGCTTGTGGTCTGCGTGACCCCGTTGATTGCGTGACTTTTAAATCCAGTCACGACATAATGAGCAAATAATGAGTAATCGCTAAGATCACAAGCAGTGCTTATTTGGTTACCCTGCAAATGGCTGCACGACACGAAAATGATGATATTGAACCAATCACAGCAAGCAAGATCACTACTTTTCCCCTATACAATCAGAATCCTTGGACGTAGCATAGTCACGGTCATGCACAGCATGTTTAAAAAAGAATTAAATTAAAATAGTGATACGAAATCTCTTCTGTAAATAAATGCCATGATTTTTTGACAAAATTCATTACTCATGCATAATAATTTCATTCTATCTTCTTTTATTTTCTGACAGGAATGTTAAAAACTGCAAGTAAGAGAACAAGTATCTATAAATAACGTATACCTCATAATTTAAAATAATAATATTAAAGTTTGGGTTGTAAGATTTTAAAGCAGAATTCCTCAAAAAATGACAAGAATTTCAGGTCCCTAATGTTTTTTACCCGTACCTCCCCCCCCCCCCCCCCTTTATCTGATAAATTATGAACTGTAGCTTGGGAGGAAGTAAAAATGAAAAGAAGTGAACAGATAAAAAGGGGAACATATGTAATAGGTAAATTACAAGCCTTAGATGAAACGACTGAAGAAGAGTGCCATACAAGCATTTCACAACTTCAAGTCACGTAAAAAATGAGCCAGCTCAACTAGAATCTGTGGACAGCCGTTTCGGCCTGTATTGGGCCTCGTATGGCACTCTTCTTCAGTCGTTTCATCTAAGGCTCGTAATTTACCTATTATGTATGTTCTTATTTGATATCCGAGCCCATCCCACATGGCGCATTGCCTCATCTATCTAGATAAAAGGGGGGTGGGGGGGGGGGGATAAGGAGCAGACCAGGATAGGTACATTATAAATCCTTGTCCTTGTCATTATTATTATATATTATTGTCATTATTACTGTTATTATTATTATTATGATCATTATATTCTTTATAATTTGTCTTTCCATTTCTATATTTATGCATCTTCAGAATTGGTTATCAGATCAGGGTTATCTGTAGGAATTGGACTAGCTGTTCTAAGTTTCTGTGAAGATAAGTCTGCAAAGCAGGTTATTCTAGAAAAACTTGTCTTGCCTCCACTGATGAAACTGGATGAAGTGTGCGAAGGCTCAGTTTGTTTCGTAATTGAAACAACGAGCCTATCATCGTTGAAGCAATTATGGAGGAGCTACAAGGATGGGTCCTTGAAGAAGAAATTCCAGAAAGTCATCAATGAGATTGATGAAGTAAGAAAACTGACCCAAGGAAAAGAGATTGATGTGACAGTTGAAATTGATGAGGGGGAGTACCGTGAAGCATGCTGGGTACTGGTGCTGGCAGAAATTGAACAAGGTATGTCAGCTTATCATTTACCACATGATCTTTTATTTAAAAGCAAGGCTGTATTACCAATAGTACTATCAAAGACTTGGCCTTCATTTTATCTGATTATGAAGTTGTATTATGTATATTTGTGTTAATCTGGTTCGCAGCCGAAGTTGAACAAGAGTCAAGTAAGAGTATCCAAAGCAGAACGCGTCGTCATTCCTTGTCATGTGAACAAGATTTTTTGCCAACACTTGACAAAACACGATTCTCTTGGACCGCTTTGAAGGAAGCAGAAAACAAGCTGGCAAGCGAGACAAGACGAAGAATGTATGTAGAGAAGCAAAATGAAACGTTAAGGCAAGAGATAGAAGTGTTTAAAGACGCTAAGGATACCATTAAATTAAGGACAGCTTTGAAGGAAGCAGAAAACAAGCTGGCAAGCGAGAAAAGACGAAGAATATATGTAGAGAAGCAAAATGAAAAGTTAAGGCAAGAGATAGAAGTGTTTAAAGACGCTAAGGATACCATTAAATCAAGAAAGGAAGATGTGATAGCACTTGAACGAAAAAATAAAGAGTTAATATCTGCAATGGAAGCTCCTCAAACCCCCGATCTGAAAAAAGTTGGAAAATTACAGAATGCCATTGAGTATGGAGAACAGATATTAAAAAATGCTGTGGTGATGGATGACCAAATTGGAGTGGGTGGTGCTTACTCCCAAACTGGGGTATTGTATTATGCATTAGGTAATTTATACAAAGATACGAATGAAAAAGAAAACTGGGAAGATACTATGAAGAAAGCTGAAAGCTACTTCAGAGAGGCTGCAGATTCCTTGGAACAGTTGAATGCTCAACTAAACAACGAAGATGAGTTAAAGAGTGTGGTTAATCATTCCATCTTCATAACCTACAAGTTCCTCACAGCAGTGCTGGTGGCTACAAAGCAGACAGAGGAAGCTCTCATTGTCTCTGAATGTACAAGAGATTGTGGTTTAGTTGGTACCATGATCAAAAAATTCCAAATGAATGAAAATGAGATTTTAAGTGATTCGATGAGATATTCAAATGTTTCTTCCATTTTGGAAAATAAGAGTTTCTCCATCCTAATTTTTGCTATCAGAGAGACCAACATAGACATATGGATTTTAGAATGTCAAAAACCTTCCTTTTTTCTTACGAAGATGGTCCCTAATGAGTCAGAACCGAAAACATCAGCGGATACTTATATCACCGCTCTAGTTGCTGCAGTTCGCGAATCGTCTAATCAAGAACCACTTGATCTCCTATATGAGTTATTGATAGCTCCTGTGCTACCAAATCTTACCCAAGATGAAGTTGTCATAATTGCTGATGGGCCTCTTCATTTGGTACCATTTGCAGCTCTACGAAATCCCAAAACAGGACAATCCTTGTCAGATATAAAATGCATCAGGTATGCCCCGTCCCTAACAGCAATGAAGGTATGGAAAGAATGTCCAGTGAATTATCATGGAAACACAGGTGCACTAGTTATTGGTAATCCTCATGTTGGAACAGTAAGGTTGGAACTTGGAGGCATAGTGCATGAAGTCCAAGTGGAGCAAATTCCGGGTGCACTAGAAGAGGCCATGATTGTAAGCAGTGTATTAAATGCACGTCCATTGATAGGAATTCAAGCAACTAAAGATGAAGTCTTAAAAAGGCTCCAGGACCACCTTGCTGTAATTCATATTGCTGCTGTGGGAAACGAAAGGGGCGAAATCTTTTTGGCTCCATCTGACTCAACAAGAGAAATTAATGTTCCAGAAGAGCATGACTACCTATTGACTATCAAGGAAGTGCAAGAAATGTGCATTCAGGCTCAACTGGTCGTTCTGAGTGTTTCTAATAGTGGCCGTGGGGAGATAACAATGGGGAGAGTTAACAGTATTAGTCGAGCCTTTCTTGCTGCAGGAGCTCGTGCTGTTGTAGCATCATTGTGGGACGTTGATGACTATGCCACATTGAATTTCATGGTAAGCTTTTACATGTCTCTAAGGATGGGAGAAAGTGCAAGTAAAAGCCTCCAAATTGCCATGAATGACATTAAAGGAGAAGAAGATTTTGAAGACCCAAATTACTTGGCTCCTTTCTTTCTTATTGGTGATGATGTCACCATCAGTGTATGAGAAATCAGAGAGAACCAAGATTACAGTGAACCAAAGTACTGGACTCCTTTCTTTCTTATTGGTGATGATGTCACCATTAGTGTATGAGAAATGATAGAGAACCAAGATTCAATGAACCAAAGTGCTGGACTCCTTTCTTTCTTATTGGTGATGATGTCACCATCAGTGTATGAGAAATCAGAGAGAACCAAGATTACAGTGAACCAAAGTACTGGACTCCTTTCTTTCTTATTGGTGATGATGTCACTATCAGTGTATGAGAAATGAGACAGAACCAAGACTATGTGCTAAGTCTAAAGGATCCTCTGGTTTGAACATAGGTTTTATATTTTTAGCATAGTTTTATCTAGTTATACATCGGCATTGGAATACTACTCACCATCAGTGAGAAAAGGTTTTCCAATAGTTCTAGAAGAACGAAAAGGACAGGTTTTTGTTGAACACTTCAGAGCATGAGAAGTAGTGTACATAATGGGCACATATTTATCACAAAAGAGATAAACAAATAGCAGCTATGTGTAAAGACTTAGTAAATAGTCATTTTTGAAATACCAATATTGTAGATACATTGAATTTATGCATACACATGGTCTTGTATTTATTATTCACATTCAAATGTACATATGTTGCTATTTCATAAAATGCTGAATGCTGCATACTGAATAGCGCAACACACTATAGGATTGTTGCTAAGATGTAAATACATAATTTAGAATGTCTAGGACACATTATCTAAAGTATGTACCTTAAACCTAAACTTGGCTTCCAAAAGACTGTTGTTATCTGCCACAATGACATAAGTTACTATTCACTATTCACTATTAAATATGCGGTATTTAACATCTTTTGAAATAGTTGCATACATAGGTAATAGATGTACAACAGTGTTAACAAAAAATAATTTAAAATTAGGGGTATCATTTTTTGTAACATCAATATCATGTTCCACCAAAGATGAACTCAAGAGCAGCTTGTACGTTGCCTTCAGTTGCCCTGAGTGCTCGTAAACTAACTTCATCATCTGTGATGCCCATGTCACGTAGTTGCTGAAGTTGGTTCTGAATCACATTATTATAACAGTATTAAAATATGCGATCGCACTAACACCCATGTCAAGAATCTAATCCACTTAAATCCACCAGTTGTGTCAAAATCAGTTGCAGCTCATAATAATTTTTATTGCACCTTAGGTATATACCATATTTAAGTGGCGCTATCTAACTGGAATAACCATGTTGACTATATTATAAAAGTTGGATATTTTATAAAGATTCATATGAGAAAAAAATTGACACAACTGCTTTTTCAAATTGACACAACTGCTTGTTTAAAGGGAGGTTTGACTGATAAGAAATAGCTAGTTTTATCAAAATAAGAAGAACTACATTAGTTAGATTAAGAAATTATTAAAAATAATTTACCTGCAATTGAGCATTGCTTGGTGGTTCAGTGTTGGATAAATTGCTAGCATTAACAGCAGCAGTGGCGGCAGCAGCAGCAGCAGCACGACCAGACAGGGCAGTAGTTATTGCGTCAGTAAACATGTCTCTAGTAACCCGCTGTGGGCTTACTGTATTTCTTGATGGCCCTGCACAAATAAGACACAAAAATCAGGTATAAATACAAGGGGTACGGGTGGCATAGCGGTGTGAGCACTCGCCTCTCATCAATGCGACCTGAGTTCAAGTCCTGCCGAATTTAGTGTTTTATATGAGTAGAGTTGTTTGTTGGTTCTCTCCTGTGCTTTAAAAGTTTTCCGGGTTCTCCGGTTTTCCTCCCTCCGCAAAAAATCAACTCCCAAATTCCAATTTGATCACGGAATGAGGGCCACAGGTTTGTTAGCCACTGGCTATTAAGTGCTACCCTCGTGAAAAAAGGACGATTTTACTTAGAAACACTTGGTATTACGCTGAATTATTACTAAAGAATTGATGACATGCAATAAACCAAACAATGGAACAATTTTATCTAACCCTGAAACAACCTATGGGCTGATCAATGTAAGGACATAGTTAACTCACAGATCAAACCCTGAAACAGCCTTTGGGCTAATCTAAGTCAGGGCACAGCTAACTCACAGATCAAACCCTGAAACAGCCTTTTGGCTGATCTAAGTCAGAGCATCAAAAAATCTAAATTATTTAGTGTTTTAGTTCTGCAGAGGGAGGAAAACCAGGGAACCCAAAGAAAACCCCATAAATCAAGGGAGAGACCTAACAAAGTGTTGTGACTACTATACCTTCTGTTGGTGATGATGATGGTAGTCCTGCACTAGCCAGAGCAGATTGTAACATAGATGGTGTTACAGGCACAGGTCGACCAGATGCCTGAATGACTTCTTCTCGTGCTGCAATCATTTCTGCACGTGCCAACACCTGTAGTTTAGTGGAAATTCAACATAAATTATTTATTATATAAGTTATAGAGTTGGGGTATTAAGGGCACACTGGAATAATAGAGTTTTGGAACGTCTATCTCACAAGAAGAGGCTTAATACTGTACCACAGTATTATTTTAAGGTTATGATCGTTGAAGCTTGAATATGGGAGACATGTTCTGCCCTCTGCAAAAATTAATCTCTTATACTCTAATTTCATCTTTTGGGGACCTTGTCAATATTGTGTTGTAGACCAGATTCTTCTCCCCCAACCATTCAAGGAAGCAAATTAAAAAAGAATAAGAGTAAATTATATTTCCCACTGATAAATTGAATGTAATGAAAAGACTGACCCCTGGTTCTACATCAGGCATGTCTTCATCAGATTCATCAGCAGCAAGCATACTTCTAACATTCTGTAGTCCAGATCTACCCTGCCCTCCTTCTGTAGCTGTAGCAGCTGCGATGTATGATGCAGCTTCAACTAGACTTGGATGCTGTTGAACCACTCTAAAAGGAAAAACATTTGAGAGTGATTATTATCAAACATGTAAAAATATTGTATTATCTTTCAAAATCATTATTTAGCTATGGATCTGTTTGTAGGCCTAGTCATCAATCAGTTATAGAAAATGCCCATGTCTTTACATGTAGGAGAATCCATCTTATGCTCTTCTAAGAACTGTTAAATCCCTATTATAAGCCCTGGGCTTAAACTGTAACCCGTTCCCACTATTTGCATTGCTATTTTCAAGTATTTCCATAATTGCCAAAATTATATCCCTGCATCAGATTTTCCTTATTTTATGAATCACATAAGGAAATGTTCCTGGAACTACACACTGTGTCCAGCAAAAACAAAAACACATAAACAATTTTTTAATTCTTCTCTAAGATGCATGTTTAGTGCTTACTGTTCAATGTCAGCTGTTTCTATAACTTGTTGAAGAAGTTCTTGGTCTTGAAGGAGAGCTAATGACAAAATAGTAATCATTTGAATACATTTCAAATTGAAGCATGACTCTCCAAGTTATGTCAGTATAATATTAATAATGTATCATGTTGAAGTACATTTTGCCTAAGCAAAATCTTTCCATTAGATTGAGACTTTCTATAGATTTGATTGGGAGAGAGCCTCCAATATAAGCCCATATTGTTGGCTGAGAACCAACTCAGGATAGGAATCACTATACAAAGCTTATTGCAATCTTGAGTCACCAATTTGGGTTTATATTGATGGTGTTGGAAGAAAATATATCCCATATTGGTTTTTGTCTTTCAAATGCTCAATCACAGCACTTATGCCAATGGCATAGCACAGCCATACTATGAGTTTCGATTATAACATAACTATATGAAATCAACCCTATTCTCAAAAATCAAAGCCTTTCTTACCCATAGCTGTGAGGTCCTTTGAAAGACCTGGAGTAGCTGCCACTAGCTGTTCCATCATCTCGGGATTGGTAAGAATTTTTTCAACCTACAAAATGAATTCATTAAAATGACCCCTAAATTCTATCAAGGTTATCTAAATCAGCATGGAATTTAGCGTGTTTGTCTTATGGGGAAAAAACTCGGGGGAAAAAAGAAACTGGAACCTGGAGAAAACCCCTTGAATCATGTGATAGAGGAGGCAACCTCTACTAACTTGCCATGTGTCCTCCAGCATTTGAACCCATAAGTGAGTGCACTACCTCTATGCAACCATAAATTTAAAAAATACAGGGGTTAAAATAACAGAAACCAGAAACGAAGTATAACTGAGCTAACACTAATTTGGCAGGTCATCAAGACTGGCAACTTACTGTGGTTCTGTAGGCTGGACTTTTAATGGCTGCTTCAAGAACTTGCATGACATTTTCTATGGAAGCACCGCTACTTTCAGGTTCTAAAATAATACAGAATATATTATCATATATATTTGTTTATATACTCACTGACTTTATCCAATTTCCTTTCTTTAATTCATCCGCTTCCTAACTCTCAATACGTTTCTACCTTGATCCATTCATTCATCCCCCTATCATTCCTTTCATCTTGACATTCATCATTCCATCCCATCTGTCTGTCATTAATCCATCAATTAAGTATCTTTCCTTCCTTCCTTCCTTCAATTCATTCATTTGTTCATAGTACTTTTATCATTCCATCCTATCCTTTCACCCTTTTTTTCAATATTTTCGTTTCCATAAGCCATCTAAAACCTACACGACTACAACAGACTTACCAATGGTTTCTATTTGTGGAAATTTTCTCACGACATGGACAGTACAACCATCTTGTATCCCATAACTTGACAAGGCCATGTTATCTTTCATTAATTGTCCCCCATATATCAAATCTAGAGCAAACAAGATTAATCCTCTTTCAATTCTCAACATATAAATCAAAGAGTTCTACTCAACGTTAAGAAAAGAAAGAGATTTACCGACTTACTTTGTTCTACTACGGGAATATTCATAACCTTTGAAGCTCTGTCTTTCAATTCACAAACCTTTTCACTCCATTCTATACCTTCCACTTGATGTTTTTGAGGACTAGTTGCCTCTTTTAAACGAATAAATGGCATATTTTTTACTTATGCTTTCAATGTTTTGACTTTTCTATTTTGAAAAATTTTCTTATTCTGTAGCCGCGCAACTTTAAAACTCGAGGAGGACTGGAGCTACAAAATGATTGGATAATCTTAAATTTGCAAAATTTAAATAAAGATTTACAGGACCGCGCGGCTGCCATATTAAAAAAGAAATAGCACTAGTGTCCTATTGGTTGGAATGACAGGGCGGAATTTCACCCTTTGATTCCCTTTGATCAGATTCGAAATCATCATATTTCATTTCAATTTTTCGAAAGAAATGAAGGAATTTGGTCATTGTTAGTCGGAGATCTTAACCTTATTATCAGATGGAAAAGCAGTTAAATGTTTCAGATGTTGTGTGGGCGAGAGCTAGGAAGCCAAAAATCGAGATATTTTGGCCTTCACAGGTAAGATTTATTGAACCAATTCTTTGTTTGATCTGTAGTTTATTCAGGAAATAGTTGACAGCTTCGATTGGTCTTAAGCTTATATTACGGCAATTCACCTCATCTCATTTACTTTATACGTGCATAAGAACAAAGCATTATTAACGAAGCTATATAAAAATATACAAGTTTTACTAGTAAACTTAATCTCTATAGATTAAGGGCGAGCTGCTGAATTATTTAAGGTTTGTCTGGAATATTTACAGGTCGTTGAAACCGAGAAAGCTTCAATAAGATCTAAAAAGAAAGTTATTGCAAGTGTAAAATTTCTTGGAGAAGACACATAGTAAGTGTTGAAAACAGTAGATGTAATAATAATAATAATAATAATAATAATAACTTTATTAACGTGTCGAAATTTTCTAGCTTACAATAAATTGTGAACTAATAGAGGACACCTATCTTCCTATCTATCTATAAAAACTCCCTCCCTCCCATCCCATCTACCCTTCATATGTAATTTAAAAAAAAAAAAATGTTTGTGTCAGTTGCTGTCCATATACTCATCAGATTGACATATGCCAAATGGATGTATGCCATTCTAACACTATACACCATTCTTTGATAAGAGTTTATATATAGAGGATATTACATGGGCGCGCGGAAATACGAATTTTATCTTCGAGTGTTGAAAAGATCTCTCACGAGTGAGCGCAGCGAACGAGTAAGATATTTTCAACACGAGAAGATAAAATTCGTATCTCCAAGCGGCCATGTAATATTCTGTTTATTATATAATTATCAATGAAGTATGTTTTGGCTTTCTTAGGCAATTCTTTCCGTGTATTTTTGAATAGCCATCACAATGGTGTTATTTTCACACGTGAAAATAACATGTTATTTTCACGTGTAAAGATATCAATTTTTCGAAATAGATAAAAATAGATATTTCATTGGTAATCATATAATAAAAGTTTATATTTTAAGTTATTTTAAGTTTATATAATTAAACTGAAAATAGAGGGGTTGTACAGTAATGTTAGTGCACTTTCATTCATGGATTCTGCATTACATGTGATGAGAGTATTGTAAGTATCCTTCAGGGTTTTCATGAACAGTTGGAAATCAAACAATGCTCAAGCTGAGCAAAATTCTTCAGCTCAAAGTACCACAGTTAAGATATTTGTAAAATGTTTACTTGGTCCCAGGACTCTCTGGTGGCTCATGATCTTTTTTTATTATTTCAAAACTTATTGAAGACCTCATCCCTTGATTTGAGAACTTTCTCAGAGTTCTCTTAGGCCAAACAAAAAAATAAGTGTGTTCCTGTTGCATGAGAAAAATAATAAGTTTGGTAGGTGGGATTTTTTTTACTGATACAACAGTGGAAATGAGATTACTGGGAACCCTGTAGTGCATTTGG
This sequence comes from Actinia equina, assembly GCA_011057435.1. Lineage (NCBI taxonomy): Eukaryota > Metazoa > Cnidaria > Anthozoa > Actiniaria > Actiniidae > Actinia > Actinia equina. The sequence continues at coordinate 360,204 of WHPX01000033.1, forward strand.
GAATGAAAAACGATATTAGGGTTGGCAAACATCAGCAAGAAAATGAGGGTTGGTTGCACAACAGGAAACACACTTTTTTTGTTTGGCCTTATCATATTTTTACAGTGAAAATATCAAAGATGCTAAGGACATCATGGAGTGGGATTGTAAAGAGCAGCATGATCTAATCCACAATGGAAGAGGTAACCTCATTAATGTATCTCCTATTTTTAGATTCATCAATAGTTCACATGTTTAATATATCTGTCTTTAATAGCTATATATTCTTTTTTTTAATTTAGCCTCTATTAAAGCACCACAAAAGAAGATTTGTTTTAACAAAGGTATTGCTGAAGCAAGAAGATTGTTTGGTAAGATTATATGAATCAGATATTTGCAATTTTCCTTCTGCTGTACCTCATGCACTCTCCCATATTTCTAACCCCATCCCTTCTTTCCCACATTTGTTCCTTGCTATCACTTTAATCTTCCTCACTCCACTATCTAGTAAGTTTTTTTGCTCTTTATCCACTCACTCACTTGCCCACCAATTCAGCAACTTAAATAATAATTAACAGTGAGAGAACAATCAATCAAATTATGAGAGAGTCAAGGAGTCACTCTTTGTTCCTTGTTATTATATATTTTACTACTTCCTTATCTTAGGGGGTGAAGAGCTTTAATTTACTTTTCATATTTTATTATATTTTATTTACATTTCATATTTTTTTAGCTGAGAATAAAGGAATTACAAGAGATGCCAAAAACAAAACCCTTAATGAATCACCAACATACAGCAAGGGAAAAAAGTCTAGTGAAAGAAGTGTACAAAATAATAAAACTGGTGCTCATGAAAGATTAAATATGAATGATTCAAAAGAGTTCAAAACAAACAGTGATGAGCCAAAGGTTAAACGTTTTAAAGGTATTATTTGTGAAAATTTTGTAAGAAGAACAAGTCCAAGAAAATCAACACAGTTTGTTGGGAAAGCTAATGATAATGAAAATATGAAGAATGAAACATCTGCTAAGAACACTCCAGCTTCTAAGAGAAAGAGAAAAAGACAAGAAGTTATAAAACAAAATAGATTGAGTGCTGCTACACTTGAAAGTAAAAATGAAGATTTAAATGACTCTGAATCTCCAGTAAAATTATCAAAGAAACAAGGAAAAAATAATGCCAAGCAAAAAATAACTGAAAATAACCAACCGACCAAAAAAGTTGATAAAAGACCTTTTCCAAACGATGGCAAGGATGATAATTCTGGTAGAATGGAGCAAGGAAATTCTAAAGAAAATAATGATGTTAATGATGAAGGAGAATGGGAGTCTGATTCATGTTCAGATGAAGAACTTATGGAAGCAGCTTTGTCACCAAGCTCAAAGGACTTCAAATTTGAATTCAATGATGTGGTGTGGGCAAAGTTATACAGGGATCCATTTTGGCCTGCTCAGGTAGGATTTGGTATAGTGATTAGGACCCTTTGGATTTGGGTATCATATGCTCTGCTATACCAATCAGGAGTTAATTTGGCACTCCCCTCAACCAATCAGCAGCTGGTTCTCTGCTCTCCACCAATCAGTAGTTAGGCACTTCTCTAAGCCAATCACCTGAACATATTTATTATCCAATTATACTCAGTAGAGTGCAAATATAGCAAGAGAAAGCCTGAAGTGAGTTCAAATATCCTGGATATTTGTACTCTAAATTATTTTGTACCATTAAAAAGCCAGTTCCTGACAAAATAAGCTCATACTTGTTCCTGTTTTTTTTTATATTCCCCCCCCCCCCCCCCTTTACTCTAGTTATTAAGTTTGTTTCACTTATGATCGTATTTATGTGTTTTATGTGCTATATTGTATGTGCTAGTAGAAACCTTTTTCCTACAGACTTCTTTTGGATATAACAATGACCTGACCATAGCTGCTTTACTAATTAGCTTTTTCTAGCTATCAAAAGTAGCTGTGCTCAAAAAATCATACTTTTTAATCTGTTATACATCTTTATTCTTGTAAATTAAGAGTGCAAATACTGCAACTTTCCACCTGCACTGCACCCTAAAAAGTCTGGTAAGATATTTATATTAAACATCTGTTTAATTTTATTATAGGTCAAAAGAATTATTGGTAATAAGAAAGCCAAAAAGATCTATGTACAGTTTCTGGGATATGACAATAAATCCTGGTAAGATTGATTGTTGAAAATCATTTATTGATATGTGATTGAGTTATTGGGTACACAAATGTTGAGTGCAATCCAGCAATAACAGAAAAAATAGAGATTTGCATAATTATGCTTCTAAGGTGAGAAAGGTAAAGGCCTTATTTTACACTAGTGCTCCTTCACCAATAGCTGATCTTAAAGGGAGCCGAAAGTGCACACATTAAACCCCTTTCTCAATCAGTGCTCTGCTTTAAGAGCAATAGTAGCCTAAGCTACATGGATTAGAGAGAAGTTGAGATAAGTGACATCTAGCTTAGCAGGCAGTGCACTTACAAACTCAGCCACACTTGCTCCTCAATGCTTTGAATGTCATACCTGCATATGTAAGGCTTATGTGTTTTATTTTTAGCTTTTCGTGTAAGAGACTGGTTCCTTTTGCATGTGATTCTGCGAAGAGAGAGGAATTTGTGGTAAGAAAGACCACTCATATAAGTTATTGATGATAAATGATGATGAATGGAAATGATGATGCGTAGGCATGAAGATGATGGTGGTGAGGATGATAATACACTGTAGTAATACTGATAAGCCATTTAAAAGATCTTTTGATGATAATGATAATGGGGAAATTGTTGAGGATGGTTCACTGAATATTATGATGAAGTTAGTGATGATGATGTGATGATAATAATAATGACAATGGGTCAATAATACTCAATGATGATGCTAGATTTCATAAATCCAAGTTAATAAATTTCATTCTTATGTTACTTAGAAAGATGCTATGGAATTAGATCCTCAGAGATTTGATGAAGCCCTCGTCATGGCAGAAGACATGGTCAGACGAAAAGGTACATTGATTGCACATGTTCCATCTTTATTTTGTTAATATCTAAATTCTAAATATATCTTTGATTGTTGTGTCTCCAAACCAGCCCTTGGTATCAAAGAGCAGAATGAAGAGGACAAAGAAGGTATTTAGCATAAATGGTCATAATTCCATCCATCCATCCATCCATCCATCCATCCATCCATCCATCCATCCATCCATCCATCCATCCATCCATCCATCCATCCATCCATCCATCCATTTATTCTTTCACTTGTGCACTTTTCAGTTTGCAAGCTTGTTGATACTAAAGATGTTGAAGAAAACAGCAATGACAGCAAAGTGGACACAGCAAGTGTTACTGAAGACAAACCTGAGAAAGAAACTATTGTCAGAAAATCCAGCCGAAATGTAAAGTAGGTATCATCAGCTGTCTTGAGACACACATAATCCTGCCAAGTGTGACACTTTATTTCAGCCATTGAATAAAGTACTCACAATCTCTGAAATTATTGGTTCACAGAAGACCATCTAAATACAAAGATATCCTGACATACATCAGGGAAGCAAAGGTTTGTGCTTTGTTATTTTAAAGGAAAATACTGTCAAACAAAGGGACGTCCCTACGGAATGTCATGGAAACGCCTTGATTGAGGTCCACCAAAACCTACTTCATCGCGATGACGATTCAGCGTGCCTGTGCTTTTAAGGAAGACTTTAATGAGATAGCTCTGACAAAAATAAATATATCATGAAATAAATTACACAAAGATAATCTATTATTTTGTTTTTACAGCCTTTCCTAAAAGATATATTTGAAGAGAAGAAAGCATGCGAGAGGCATAAAATATTCAAAAAGGGCTCGGCAAAAGAGAAGAACTCCTTGAAACGTCGTTCAGGTTTTGGTCCCGTTGCCGACTCCGACCTGGTAAGCTGTCTCAGCGTCTTTCTTATCATTTCCTTACGTTAGGAACCTGCCTTGGAATCTTCTTAGCTTTATTAACAACAAATTTGACCATTTCTTGATTTGATTCTTTTTGATTTTCTTCAAGAAATATCAGCTGTGCCTTGTTCTCTCAACCCACTTTCCAATCATTGGAAATCGGAGTAAAGAATCTTAGGTTTTAAGTAACTGCAAGAGGATATGTTCATTTTCTCTTGGTAATATTGCCAAGAGCGTCAAAAGAAAAAATATGCGTAGCGTCAAATTAACGACAAATTTAACAAATTAACTTTTCTTCGCATTTATGACAGGAAGACGACATCATGGAGCTACTGCAGGACTTTTACAGAGAATTGGTTGGAAATAAAGAAGATTTTTCAGAAATTACCTACATCAGTGATGTGTGGTTGCCAGAGGTAGGTAAACTAGTTAATAATTAAATCTTTAATTTGCTCATTTGTGGGGAAACAAGTACACAACAGAATCAAATGGGAAACGATCAAAAGAGACAATACATTTTCATTTTCTTATTTATTGTTCTCGTATTTTCCCCTTCAGGTGATCATATACGCAATAGGAAAGATAGAAAGAGTGGACAGAAAAACTGCAGAATGTTTGTTTCAACGAGGCACCAGTCAGGGAACGCACAGCCATCGTTTCACGCAACGGCTCAAAGCCAAAGCTCTAACCCAAGAAGAAAGAAAAGAGTCCGTTCAAAGAGCAGAAAAAAGTTGTCGCATGTCCTTGAATCTATAGTTTAAAATGTATATACGATTATTTTTAAGCCAAGATTCGTTGGCATTATTGTAATTTTCAGCGTAAGTGATGCATGCATGGTACAAAATGATAGTTTTTTGTGCTCAAAACAAAATAGCGCTTAAACGGTTAATTTAAAGTTGGTTTGAAGTGTAATTTTTTGTCAAACTAGTTACGCCCTTTAAGTGTCCCTTATATTCTCTACAGCGCAGAGCGTTGTTATTGAACAAGGTCTCGAATATTCCTATTTGTGCTTACATATTCTTGTGTAATTATATGTATATGCTGTAAATGAAAATAAGGTTTTGCTATGGACTGACACCAAGAAATTGCTGACACTGAAAATTAGTTATTGTAAAACAATGACATCCTTAGTAACCAGAAAAATCTGACTTGTACGTGTACAGTAAAAAGCAAATAAAAAGATATTACGCTGAAATTCGGCTCTAAGTGCAGGATAAAATTACTTGTGAGTCGTACATTAATGGAATGAACTTTCTTGAACTGAAGTGTTGGGATATTAGGTATAAATGAGGGGCTAACCAAATTAAAAGAAAAATTGAATTTTCGCTTCAATGCAATTCAAATATTTGTACTGCCAAGGTTTTCAGGGACAGCCGGTTTTCAGGAGCTTTTGTTCGCAGGGAAAAATACCCTAAATTTAAGTAACGGTACGAGCGACTTTTACCTAAAATTCTATTTATTAAAGTTCATTAATCTGGACCATACTTCCAGACACTGAGTACTGCAAGCGGCGCGTGTGGCAGCGCGAAGAATATGAGATTCCGACATGTACAAATATAATGTCAGGATTCAACAGTTGTGATTTTCTCATCTTGTGAAAAACGTAGTAATTACCACAAAATGGCTGAAAACGAGATGCATAAATGCGTGAACTCACGCTGCATTGCGAACCTCATTTATATTTGTTTTTATTGAATAAAAGATAACAAGGACCATACTTCCAGACATCGAGTGCTGAACCGTCGTATGGACTTACGGCTACGCCGAAGATTTCGACCCCGACACCGTTATCCCTGAATTTACAGACTGATCAGGAAGCTCGGCCGAAGCCAAGGGAGAGGTTAGTCGGCCCTTAGACCGTAGATGATTAACCCCTTGCTATGACCAGCAGACCTAATATTTCGCTTGCGTCGCTGGTGATTAAATGTCCATAGTAGCTCCTTTCCATGTGGGATGCGTTTTGAAAAACTTGATTGAGCAAATAAACCCATAAAAGGGAAATAAAAGTCTTCAAAGTAATCGAAACAGCTCTTGGTTGTTGATGGGTTCCCTGTGGATAGGTAAACCGCTGAGCAATACTGTGCCAGCGATCGTTTCAAAATGGCGTCTCCTCCTCTCCTCCTTGACAACAAGGAGCTCAGTTTACCCTCGTAACAAACGTCCTCTTCTTCGGTTTTCAATGAGCCAAGAGCTCAGTTATGTGCAGCTAAAGACTGCTAACGAAGCTAGACAAGCGGTAAAGAACAGATCTTTTTTTATTCGAATGAAAGTTGAGAAATTGTTTGTAAAGGATATCTTTTATTTTATTCCAGTAACTTAATCTTTTACTTGATCATGAATCCTTTCAAAACTGTTCTATATAGGAAGAGGTTCGGCTTGAACACAGAAAAAGGACGTTACTTGTTCTTATTCTTCATTACCTCAGAGATGAAGGGTAAGTTGTTAAAATTGTCTAGCCCACGACTCGCTGTCGTTTTGTTTATCAATTAAAAAAAAAACATCTCCATAATGAATTTATATGTTTATATAAATATCTTCAAAAAACTATATATCTAACTATGGATCTTATGATTTAACAAAATGGTTTGCGTATATTGACCTATTTTTGAACTAAAAAATTGTTTAATGTGCATTTGGCAAAGCTTGTTTTTGAGGGTGGACGGTAGATGTAGGGGTAGGGGTAGGGGATGGGTGTAGGGGGGGGGGGGGATGGGGATTGCAGCATGGAGAGACACCTTAAAGTACAGGCAAGAACCAAAAAGTACAAAACTGTATCATCCCAGCCTAAGTACTTTGTTTTCTCCCCAGATATTTAGATGCAGCCAGAGTTTTGGAAAGAGAAGGAGGAACAGGACTGATGAAATATGAAGTGTGCGATAATGTTGACCTGCCAAATATCTTACAAGTAAGATACCACATACATGCAGGGAACCATCCTTCAGTATTGAATGAACTTGGCTACTGGAGATTGTTGGCTGAAAGTAGGGGTTTTGCTTTTGTCAATCAAAAGTGTATCATAACAAAGGGATGTTAGCAAGAAGTGTGTAAGCCATAAAGCCACCCCAACCCCACTCCCCCGCCCACTCCACTGTCAATTTATAAGAGATACATGGGTTATAAAAAGCAAATTAATAGGAAGCTAGAATATATCACAATTTATGGTTAATATGTTTGGTTACAGGAATATGAATCGTACTACTATGTTAAGTTTAACAAGCAACCAAAAATCATCAAGAAATCACTCAGCTCTGGTAAATGGACACTAGCTGTTCTAGTTCTAAATACTTCCATACCTCCATGGAGAATGTCAGAATTCCCCTTTATTCCTAGAATAAGAATAAATAATAGGCTAATTACACCCCTCTTACACTCAATCCACCCCATCCCCAGTCATCCCCATCTCTTATACCCAATCCTCCCCACCCCATCCCCAGTCATCTCCATCTCTTATACCCAATCCTCCCCACCCCATCCCCAGTCATCCGCATCTCTTATACCTAATCTTTCCCACCCCATCTCCAGTCATCCCTATCTCTTACACACAATCCTCCCCACCCCATCCCCATTTCTTACACACAATCTCCCCACCCCATCCCCTGTCATCCCCATTTCTTATACCTAATCCTCCCCACCCTACCCCCAGTCATCCCTTTCTCTTATGCCAATTCTCCCCAACCCACCCCCAGTCATCCCTATCTCTTACACACAATCCTCCCCACCCCATCCCCAGTCATCCCCATCTCTTATGCCTAATCTTTCCCACCCCATCCCCAGTCATCCCTATCTCTTACACCCAATCCTCCCCACCCCATCCCTAGTCATCCCCAACTCTTACACCGTTCCCCCCCCCCCCCCACCCTACCCCCAGTCATCCCTATCTCTTATGCATAAGGATATCCTTTTCAAGAAATTTTATCACTAATATATATACTTTTTTTCCCTAGCTGATTCAAATAAATGTTTGCCTCCAAAACTGAAAAGTTTAACAAAAAGGTATAAATTTCAAAATGTTTAGTTTACCAAAAGTATTTTACTATATATATATATATATTTGACTTTCTTATGTCATTGAACATGATATATGCTAGTATCCTAATAGTTCTCTTTGGTATTTAACCGTAGTTCAAGGAATAATTCAGTTTCCCTGCCTAGCATCAGTAACACTAATGGAGAAAGCACACCACAGTCAGCAGGATCAGCATCAAAACGACCAAGCAGTGATGGAAAAAGAAAACCTAAACTAATAAAACAGGTCAATGTCCTATGTAATTTGCACTGCGGTAAAATGATAATCAAGTATAAGTAAACTCTATTCACTGTTTTCATTGCTATGTGCTGATCTAGACAACAGTTATTACATTGGACAATACGCTACTGTCAATCAAATAACCATAGGATCTTCTCATGGTCCCTATTTGCCTATATGTACTCTAACAATTTATGTGATTGACAGCAATGTATTGCCCGATTTCTAAGATGGGTCAGATTTAGGGTATGCCAAAAAAATGCTTCTGTCTTTAAGATGCTATTCAACTCCTGACACACTGAAGTATTCTTTCTATCTAAATTTACAGTAATGATAAAAAGGTAAATTATACACCGTGAAAAGAAAACTGACGTTTCGGATGCTAGTCCTTCGTCGCTAGTAGCTTTTACTCCAACGAAGGACTAGCATCTGAAACCTCAGTAAGTTTTTTATCTTTTCACAGTGTATAATTTACCTTTTTATCATTACTGTTTCATTAGAAACACTGACGCAGCTCACACTAGTTTTTAGCTAGTTATATCTTCTATCTAAATTTGTTCATTATCTGACTGTGACTATTCAAAATTATAGAATTCTTCATCAGCTGTAAACTCACCTCCAGAAGTTACTCCACAAAGTTCATCAACCAGCTTGAATTTATCTGGAACATCAATTACTACACACGGCAAAAATGCATTGCCTAGCAACCAGGGCAACCAGCATGGCAAGGTCAGTGACAATAAATGCAGTTGAGCTGCCTGTGGTGACACAGGAATCCCATCCCACTTAGTTGATTTTGATCATTGCCTCTTCCTCTTTAAAATTGCTTTCTTTTTATAACAGCAAGTGATAGTGGATATGAGAGCCATGCTTAATAATGCTATTAAAGGAGATTATATGACTGCCGATAATGATCCTGCGGTAAGTAACTTATAAGAACTTGTGCTCTCCATAAAGAAAATACCCACACGTCCCCAACACAGGATATCTAGGATTTTCAAGTGGAAGGGAGGAGACAAGGGGGCTGTATTTTCTGTTTAGAGTTCTGGGGACAGAGATGAGGTACTCTAATCACCAGGATTGTTAGGTTGGTAGTCCCTACAGTAGGCATGCTTGAGTTATATACCATCTGGGGGACTGATGGTGACATTGTACTTCAACTATTTCTCTCTTGGACATGATGTCACTGCCCTCATCTCCCATACTACGGTTCAACTTCCATAATAACTATGTTATCAAAGTGTTTATAACTTCATCTTTTCCTTCTAAGACCCATAGCTAGTGTTTGTTATTTATATTTTATTATTTATATTTCAATAGAATCGCTTGTTGAAACCTGTTGGAGGATTTGCAGGACTGACAGGTGAATGGAGAGACCTTGCCTCTGTTATTAGCCGGGATATCTATCTTCATGATCCTGATGTTCGATGGGATGATATTATTGGACTTGATGCTGCTAAGAGATTGGTCAAAGAGGCTGTTGTTTATCCTATCAAGGTACAAAAAAAAACAAGTTTGTAGTCTTCTCAAAAAGTTATAGAAGAAAATGAAAGAACAATGATGGAACTTACTGAAAAATAGTTGAACTAGAGGTGGAATAACCAGAAGATTTCATAAACGTTTTTCACTTATTGCACAAAGATCTGGATCATTATGGAATGGACTTTGATGTATTCCTGAACCAGTATACTGTTTTCTGTTTTAGTATCCACAGTTATTTAGTGGTATATTGTCACCATGGAAGGGTCTTTTGCTCTATGGTCCACCAGGTAACTTATTCATCTCTCTCATCCATGCTATCATCATCAATGTAGATTCCTTATGACTGTTTGATAATCACCTTACTCCAGGTACTGGCAAGACCCTGCTAGCTAAAGCAGTAGCTACAGAATGCAACACGACTTTCTTCAACATATCAGCTTCTTCAATTGTCAGTAAATGGAGAGGAGATTCAGAGAAACTTGTTAGAGTGAGTAAATACAATAATATGTATCAGAAGATTATGTATGTGAAGAAAATATGAAAGAAATTCCTCTCCCTGTCCATCTTGTCCTTCCTTCCTTTCCTCCTTCCTTCCTTCCTTTCCTCCTTCCTTCCTTCCTTCCTTCAATCCCTCCCTCCCTCCCTTCTGTTCTTCTCTTCCTTCCTTATTTCTTTCCTTTTTGTTCACTAAAATCGCACTTTATATTGACCAATCTTACTTCCATCTTAGGTTTTGTTCGAGCTGGCTCGATTCCATGCCCCATCAACGATATTCCTAGATGAGCTTGAATCGCTTATGGGACAAAGAGGAGCGGGAGGGGGAGGGTAAGTACCGAGTTTTGTTTTATCATATATGGTTATCCACGGTGCGTAATGAAGTCACGTGATATGGTTTCCTCGCAGGTCAGAACATGAAGGTAGTCGTCGCATGAAGACAGAATTACTCGTTCAGATGGATGGTCTTGCGCGATCAGATGATCTGGTATTTTTATTAGCAGCTTCTAATTTACCCTGGTAAGATGACATGCAATTAAAACAGATTTTAGGACGATGAATAAACGTGACCGTGACGGTGTAGTTTCCAATCATTCTGATTGGATAAGAAGAGACCTTTCTCGCTGTGATTGGTTCATATGATGTCGTACTTGCCTTAACATGGCCGTAAAAAAATAAATGTAAATGAGCTTTGTTTTTAGGGAGCGTGACACAACTGATAAACCTGTTGGTATCTATTTTGAACGTCTCTGAATGAGACGGGACCGCCTGTTTACTTATTCATCCATGGTTGCTGTGTCATGCATTGACTTGCGCAGTCATCACGTATGAAAACTAATCTATCTCTCTATGAAATGAACATTTATTCACTTTGGTGCCACCAAAATTCATCTGTTCTCTGCTTCATTAATTCTTGGTGTTTCAGGGAATTGGACCACGCAATGCTACGGAGACTGGAGAAAAGAATCCTGGTCGATTTACCCATTGCTGAAGCAAGGAAAGCCATGTTAAAGCAATATCTGCCGCCTGTTATCGCTGCTACTGATGAAAATGGTGTTGAAATACGTACAGAGATTGATTACGAGACTTTAGCGCAGGTGAGAATATTGAAGGTTAATGAAACTATTTGCTTGCGCTCATCAATAGGCGTTACTATCACATGTTATCATTTACATTAACTCTTGGATGACCACAAATAAAAGGGACGGTAAAGAGAAAGAGTTAAAAAGGGTGGGTGGGGTGAGGCGGTATGGGGTTAGAATCAGGGGAGTCCTGGTTTGGTGGGAAGAGGGTCCTCGGTGATAGGAGAAATTAGAACAGGATGGGTGGAGGACAAAGGGAACTTAGTGGATGGGAAAGAGCGGTAGGGTTGGGTGTAGGGAGCTGTCAATGGCACTGTTTGTTCCATACAGTATTCGTATGATAATAAAATCTTTATTTTCACTGACTAGATTTTTCTAGCCTGAGTCATATTCGGAATTTTCGGATAAGAAAATTCCGGATGTGACGCAGGCTAAGATTATCGTTGTGTTTTAGAAAACTGATGGATACTCAGGCTCAGACATGAAACTGCTTTGTAAAGAAGCAGCGATGAGAAAAGTACGCAAAATATTCGACATCCTAGAGGGACATCATCCTGGTGAGTACGTCACAGATTTTACGTCGAAATATCCACATGAAATAAGAACCAATCAGAAGTCAGTTGAAATGAATTTCTCAGAGATCTGACATAGGGGAAATCGTTTCCCTTCCCCTACACTACCAAATAAAGGACGATCATAACGTCTCTGAAGTCAGAAAATCCAAGTTTGCAACAAATGTTGGTTTTACATCGATTGACAGCTTGTACTTGTATCTGCAGAAAATGTTGATGGTCGTGCGACACCTCTACCTAAACTGGAGATTGAACCAGTAACAAACGCTGACATGGAGGCAGCGCTGGCTCACACCAAGCCCTCTGCACGGCAGTTACGCGATAAGTACAAAGAATGGCAAAAAGAATACGAATCTGTATAAATAATGTTATCCTACGGTGTAATATATTATAATCCTCTGAGTTCTATTGATGATTATGGACAGAGAGGTTCATAATTATCAAAAGACTACTGATGTGCGAAAACTATGATGATTCACATGTATTACATGTGAATCATATGCTATGTCGAAGCGTTTTGGTCACGTGTGTATTTATTCAAAATGCAGATCACTTGGAAGTACATAACTACCATGTTAACATAACATAGGCGATAAACTTAATCACGTGACCTGATGCGTGACTTTGTTATTCACGTGATCTTCGGCTTAATCACGTGACTTTATAGAAATAGGAGCAATTTCCCACTAGTGTTACTGTTGAAAGCCGTGTTTATAGTGATTTAAAAGTTAATCACGTGACCAATCACGTGAACACTGTGTCATTACTCAGACCCCTATCCTATTTTGTTTCCAGCTCGGTCACTAAAGTCTTGTTTTGCAAAAAGAATGGTTTTATTTCACGAATAAATGTATAAGCTGAACAAATTGGTGACTCTGGTTAGGTAACACGACTTTCTTAAGTAAAGATACAGCGATTAGGATTGCTGAGAGCGTTAAGTACACGAGCTTGCTTGACTATTCTTACACTCCCCGCGTTATTATCCGGTGTGTTGGCAGCAGCTGGCGATATGAATGAGACCTGATAGTGTTTCACAGTATATTCAAATTTATTCTCAAGTATGAAATATTAACTTATATAAAAACGTTCTCTTCCTTGCTATAGAAATATTCGGATTTTGAAAATATCCAGATCCTATCCCGGCCCAATCCCGATCGTATCCCGATATCCCGATGCTCTTCCGATCCTATCCTGATTCTATCCCGAACCTACATAATCAGCTGAACCATACCCAGATGTGCTCGGTACGTGTTCAAAGTCAGACGCTAAGTTCCAATCATTCAAAGGATCATCTAAATATTCCTCTGGCTCCTCTATCTTTAACAGTCTGTCGTTCATCTTTTTCCTGAAGTATTTCACGTAAGATATCTCATTTCTTTTCATATTTTCACATTTTGTTTTAAGTGTTGCTGGTATATCATTCCTTAAGGAATATCCTTTGACATAAACCCCTGTGTATGCTTCGTCTAAATAACTTCCCTGCTCTAAGCATTTTCTAGATATCCTTGCATTTAAGCGTCGAAAAATTTTTAGTTCTCTATAGAAAGCGCTTCCCTGGGATTTTATCTTCCTCCACAGTGTTTGGTTGAAGTACTCATAGAGAAGAGAATCCGCTCGATTCCAACTTTTAATGTCGTGCTTGACGACCTCGGCTAAATTGTCTCTCTTTTGCTGGTCCTGTCTTTCATTCAGCTTGAAGTACAAAATATCTTCAAAAGACCAACACATAAGCCGCTTCAAGAGAATCAAAGACTCGTCAAAATGCTCCATAATCATGATCAAGTCAAACTCTTTGTCCAGGAAATTGAGATAGTTGTCTATCGCAGATTGGTTCTGGAAGTACCTAAAGTCAAGTCCCAGATCGAACATCATTGGGTTTCGCAACAGATGTAAAGCGAGGGTCTTCTTCATGTGAGGATAGATGTCTCTAAAAGATGGGGGATACTTTAAGAACGTTCCTAGTGGATCCTTCTCCTCGTTGAATCCTAAAGGATTTGCAAAATGCATGAAGTTGAAGACTGATTCATACTGTTTAATGGGGTCTCTTAGTATGGTGATGAATTTGGATTTGTTTTTTGGGAATAACCAATGCATGGGTTTCCTGTTGTACCTGGCGTGGTTACATAGTATATTAGCGTTCATTTTGTACAGCGGTGCTGTGTAGGACAGACGGAATCTAGTCGGCCATAGAAAAGTGAAAAGGTGCCTTTGTTTTGGCAGTACAAATGTTAGGTTCCACTTATCGCCATATCTATTAAGGATATTAGTAATCGTACTACCACCAGTCTTGTGGGTCTTCAGAAACAACACGTGATCTACTCTCCGACATCTTTCAATCTTTTTTCTTTTCCCACTTCGTTTTTCAGTGGTTTTGGAATTTTGCAGGGTATTTATCTTATCGGGTACAAGTGTTTTTGTACTTTGTTGGTGTTGAGAAGGAGCTTGTTTTCCTGTTTGGATGGGTATTTCCAATGTTGATAATGTGTCTCTTGAAAAACTGAAAAATGAGTTACGCCATGGATTAATAATCATGTTGGTGATTGATGATAATGATGGTGATGATGATAATAATTAATGATGGAGCTTAATGAAGATGGCGATGTTGTTTATACCGTTACTATGCAAACACTGATGCATTCATATCATGAATGCTAGTTATACAAATGGTTTTGAGTGACATATGACAACATATGGAATATCCCACAAAACAATTGTCAAATAATTATCCGATTCCTTTCCACCACTCATAGATAATTGTGTTCAAATTGTTCTCCTGCAACACCGACCTGTACTATTATTTCAGTGTCGTTTCAATATTATAATCTCAAAATAATGATATAATCATTACAGCAAAAGAATACTCCGAATTTTTCCATGGGTTTTATTACCAAACGACCCCCCGGCCTTTGTTTTATGCATTAGTATGTCAGCCTGCCTTATAGCCACGAAGAACCGACTTAGAACTGTTGATTTTTCAGTTGCTGAAAACCTTAAGATATTTGTACGTTTGTAGTGATCTTTTCACGTGCCACCAAGGAAGACAGCCTGTTATAGGCGCATTCAATTGAATATGGTTGACCCTGGTGAGTGATTACAGGGACAAGCGAGCAAATTCAAGTTATTTAGTGAATCGACTTACCGCTGTTCATCCAAACAATTTCTGAGCGATCTTTCTCTAGTGTAGCTGACACTACAATACAAAATAATCGCTCCACAAATCAAGACGACGAAGATCGATCTTAAATGGATAAACATACTGTTCACATGATCAGTCGTCAGCTATGCCAACATCTTTGCCAACTTCGAAAAATTCCTAAGTTTTTTATCCAGTGATTCGTCTCTTCTTTCATCCCAAGTCAGCACTTCTTCTTTCTCTACGAGGCTGGCCAATAATCCATGGAATTCTTTAGAAATTGCTAAGATTTGTAAAACTTGTATTAGCTTGTATTGTTCGGGTTTGTAGCGTGGTGAATTATTGATAATGTTCGCATTTTTGACTTGTTCCACAAGCAGATCTTCCACCTGCTTTTGATACTCCGGCTTTTTTCCTTGGAAATCCTACACGTTTTATTCCTCGCATTTTTATTGATAAAAATATTCCTATTTTTAGAGAACCTAGTATTAATGCTTCGCGCTGATTTACAATTGGTTATCAGCTCAGTATTTCAAGTTGTATTATTTTTATAGCGATTATTTAGTAGTTTGAAGCAAAGACGGGTATCGCTCGAGGTGTCAGGCGTGCATCTACATACCCTCAACTGCTAGTGGTATATTGTTGTTCTACTAAAATGCTTTTAGTGAAAAATTGATTGAATAATTCGCTTTTCAGTTATATTTTTATATTTCTTAGTGTCTATTCATTCTCACTTGTTGGAGCATGTGAGATATTGGATTCCTTTACTCGACATTGGATGACCAACGACAGAACCAACGACCAGTCGAAGGAGCAAACACGTACGACACTTCACCCATATTGACAGGATACAGACAACTTTATATATAATATCCCACGAAAAAATAATTCTCAACTCAGTTATATTGAGCTGTTGCAGGTTTTGAAAGCATTTCAGAGTTGTCTAGTGAATGAAATTTTTGAAAAAATCTTAAGAAACTTTAAAACTGTTACAGTCGAAAACGCCGCGAATGCGCATTTTAGTAACGAACAATTTAAAAATCCGCTAAAAACGCAAAAAAGGCTTCTGGTTTCTTCGAATTGTTTTTATTGGCAATAGTCTCTTATGAATTTTCTGTCCTATGAATTTTCCCGAGAAGCAGTGCATGAATTCTTGAGTTTCTTCGTAGAATCTTAACCTTGCAATAATATAAACATTTGTAAAGTTGTTTGATGAATAAATGTAATTTTTCGACATGTTTTGACATTATCCAAAATAAATACACTTCAAGTCAGACTTCAGTTCCACATAACGTTTCTTTTATATCTTTCTTTCATTTCCTCTTCAATATGGCTGCTTTTTTTTCTGTTCGGACAAAATCTTTTTATCTTATTTATTTATAGAAAAAAATCGATGTTTTCGTAGCCAAGGTTTTCTGAACTGTTGATTTTCAGTTTCGTTCTCCCTTACTTTTGCAAAGAGTGCTCTGAACCGTTAGCTTCCTAAAGTTAGTAATCATGATGTGATATAGTCTCCCATGTGTCAACCAGTTCTATGTTGAGTCCAAAAATCATCTAAGTATAAAAGGTCATACCTGATCTAAAAGTGATATATTGATTGTACACGCAGTATAATGGATGAAATGTAGAGTAGATAAGAGCATTGTGAGTGGTCGGCGTGGGGGAGGATAATCCTTTACTTTCGCTCACTCAAAAGATAGATAGCTTTCTAAAAAGATACCGCGAAGGCACAAAATCGTCTTCTCAACCCATTGGAGAGGTCTTTTCCAAGAACGAGCCGAGGGGACGCCTTCACTGTTATCAGATCTAAATCATTTTAAAATGAACTCCAAAATCAATCATAATAAAGATTTTCCTGATAACTTCGCTTTGCGAGGGTCTAATTTGTTTTGTACGAAGTGTTTGCATTTCAATGAAGGATGGTTATTTTACGCGTTAGAATAATTTGCATATCTAAAGAGTTTTACCGAGCTGCGTGGATAATCGACAACCGTAAACCATTGGCGATCGATCAGTATCGATGTAACAACACTCGCCTTTACTTTACAGAATTGCACAAGATTTAGTAGTGGCGCTCAGCTCGTCTTGACGAATGGTCTCAGCAGCTTAGATGCAGATCAATACAATACTGATCATGATTTCAGAACTAAACTCTGTGAAGCAAGTTTATTTCAATCAGTGTTGATAGCCAATCATGCTTACAACTAAGAGAACATTTCCAAATCCTTCAAGCTGGCTCAATATGTTGTATTGCGCGATTTGTCTTTGTTCCTTTTCGTCTGTAGCACAGAATGGTACAAAGAAATATTCTGCAACAATTTTATTACCAACACCGTCAGTGAGAACAGCGAGCAAGCAAAATCAAGGAATCGTAAAACATAACATTAAAAATCATGGCTCCTCTGATGTTAAAAGTGTTTCACCTGGAATATCTCAAGCAACTACACCAATGCAAGGATTTCTGTCAAGAAATCTTACGTTGTATGGAAGTCTTTCTTCCAGCATCAATTATATCAAGAACTCCAAAACAAAAACTAAACAGCTTTGTGTACATCACAAGTTATCCCTCGTTTACTAATACTCCAACGATCACACATAACTGTCAATTTTCCCAATCATCTCAAGTACTTCAAAATCTCACCGCAGAAAATAACAGGAGCAAAAACAATGGTTCTGATATTTCGTTTAAGGTTCATTCAATCGATAATAAAAATTCTTCAAATTCAAAATCTCTAAACATGACGATAACAAAGATTTCAAGCTGTGTTAACGACAAATGCCGTAGTTACGTCACTCGTTGGGTCGATTTTTACCTAAACGTAAGTTCGTTTCTTCATTATTATTTTGCTTAATTATTTAAAGAAATTTGTATTTATTTTATCAACAAAAGTTTTTTCATATATAACTTGTTATAAATGTATTCAAACACTACGTTCTTATCATTTTTAAGGTTCTATTAATTATTACTATTATTATCTTATCATTTCTTATTTATATTATTCTTTTTTTGTATTTATAGTCTATTAACATACTTGTAATGATGGTTGTAGTAGTGTTGTTGTAGTAGTGGTGCTGTAGGAGTGTTTTGGTTCAAAGGTTTTGGTCGATTGGTCTTGGATTAAGAAAAACCGACTCCTCTTGTTACTGAAAACAATACTGGACACTAGTTCAATAGTCCCCTTCACAGTTCCTTGCGCCATCTTGAAAGGTAGTCGTGCCTTTGCATCGTAGCGAGACGAACGGTGAGCTTTCAATGATAGAGACCTTTTTTAACGCCTTGGACACATGTCTCTATCATTGCAAGCTCACTGTTCGTCCCGCTACGATGCAAAGGCACGGCTACCTTTCAAGATGGCGCAAGGAACTGTGAAGGGACTATTGGCCTGCAAAAGCCATTTGCTTGATCCAAGTGAATATTTCTGTGTTAACGCAAGGCACGTTGTATGAAATCGATAAATACCAACCTGAAAAATGCTGCTTAATACTATCAAGTGCTTTGAAATGATGATATGAAATTATCGTCGTCAACTTTATCATCACTTCAACACCATCAGTAGCATAATCATCATCACTACCATCAAAATCGACTACATACATCATCAACAGATTGGTCGCTCATGGGAGATGGTCGCTTACGAGAGTGGTCGCTTATGGGAGATGGTCGCTTACGAGAGTGGTCGTTCAAAGAGAGTCGACTGTATCAACATCATTATCATAAACATAATTTAACATCATTTTCATCAACGTCATTGACCTCATTATTTTTTTTTTGTTTCTGTTAGGTGGGTGGGTGGATCATGCTAGCAGTGGTGCTAATAGGAGTCTTATCACTCATCATTACACATATACTTGGAACAAGATCAGTCAACTCCAATGAGATATCAGGGCTTCGAGGAAGAGATGTTCATGGTCCGCGATATCGAACACACTGGATATAGAAGCTAATTAATCATCTATTTATTAATAATATTGATATTTGGTTTAGTTCACTCTGATCCCCCATAGAAGTGGATCCGTTATCCGGAGTTCCGTATTCCAGACTCCGTTATGCGGCAATGTTAGCTTATCTGAATTAATTTAGTTACAAGGCATAAAAGGGTTAAAACACGAGAGCTCATGTTCTCAGACTGAATCTCTCATTTACAACCTAGTTCACAGGGCTCACTCTCCATCCTATGCAGTTCTTGGAAGGTTGGCTCCGCGAATGTAGCTAATGGAGACCGAGCGTTGCGTGACGACACTGAGAACGACTGAGGGAGACTGTGAACGAGATTGACCCATTTATTTATTAAATGCGAGGGAATTTTCATTGATTTTTGTAACTCTGATGTAATCCTAAAAAAACCCTTGAGCGAGAAAGACTCATTGAAGTCAATGATATGATTTGAACAGCTTGAACGAGTGTGACATGATGACATCCACAGTGATATCGCCAACGGTTTAGTCTTAATATCATACGCTTGGAAAAAGTAAAGAGACTCATTTTCAGCTTTGAATACAAAGACGTGTTAGAAGTTCAAGATTAAGAGAAAGGGTGTTCTGTTTGGATGGAGAGCCACATTTTTTATTTTAATGATAAAAGCTGCTCTCTTAACAACATTAATAGAAGACACGTACAAGTCCTGTGAGCTTGACTAAGATCCAACTTAAGGCCTCATGGAAATTAATTGTTTTTGATTGAAAATAACCAGGACCATACTTCCAAACATCGAGTGCTGAACCGTCGTATGGACGTACGTCTATACGCCGGAGATTTCGACCCCGACACCGCTATCCCGGGAGGAATTACAGACTGATCAGGAAGCTCGGCCGAAGCCTAAGGAAGAAGCTAGTAAAGTTACTTAAATCTGTATATGAGCCGCTTTAATGTTAAATGTGAATCTTCTTAAAAACTGATATAGCAAAAAAATAAAATCAATCAAACATAATTGGCTTAAAAATCTTGTGCGGCTCCCACCCTTCGAGGTATGCACCAATTTCCATACTTCTTACAACTTCTACATACTCAGCCTTGTTTCGTTCAATTTCTTTCGATGGTACTTTAAATAATCAACTTCATTTAACACGAATTTTTGGCAATAATTTTTCAGTGCTTTGGTAGCATTTGCTTTTACCTGGTATCCTCGGACATACTTTTTCCTCAAGCAAGTCTTTCTAGAACCTTTTTCTAGACAGACATTTTGGAGTTGCTTTAACTCTGAACGAAATATTTCTAAGCCTTCATAAAAATCCGGTCCCTCTGAATGAATTCTTTTCCAAAGTGTAGCATTGAAATGAGAGTAAAGCATATCATCCGCTTTGTTCCAGCTTCGAATCTTGCTTTTCAACTCGTCAGTGATCACCTCTTTATTCCTTTCTATTTTTAGTCGTTCCATTTGTTTGACGTACAAAATATCTTTGAAATCCCAACAAAATAACCGCTTCATAAGGACAAGGGATTCGTCAAAATGCTCCAAAATCAAGACCAAATCAAACTCGTTATCTAGAAAGTCGATGAATTTTTTCACGGCTGTGATGTTTTCGTAATACTCCATCTCTAATCCCAGATCAAACGACTGTGGATTCCTTAACAATACCGCTTTTTCATCATGGCTTTTTTTTACCGGTATCAACTCTCGCAATTTTACCAAAGAAATATTTCGACTTAAAAAACGACCGATTGTCGTACGGCTCTCTTTCTTTAGCCTTAAAACACCATCCAAATTAAAAAAGTAAAATACCGATTCATAGTTGGATAAAGGCTCCCTCAAAAGCGTGATGTACTTAGCTCTTGTAGTGGACAGTAAAATGTTCATAGGTATCTTGTTGAAGCGAGCATGGTTACAAAGAATGTTAGGGATGTTATTTAAGGGTGCAATAAAGTTTAGTTGGAACTTGTATGGCCAGTAGAAGGAGTAGACCTCGTCTTGTGCTGGTATGACCACATTTAATTCTATATTGTCGGCAAATCGATTCATGATGTTCGTGAATGTACTGCTACCTGTTTTATGTGTCTTTAGGAACATGATGTCCTTAACTGGTCGAGTACATTGAACCTGAAGGCTGTTGGACAGTAGACCACTGAAAGGAAAGACAATAGAAGGATAGTGACTGAGTAATGGTGGCAGAAGGGAGGCTGGGGTTCAAGGTAGAAGCTGATCAAAACATCTTACATTAAATGTAAATAGGGGGGAAATTCACGATTGAAAGTGACGAGGAAAAGGAAGGATAAGATGGAAGGGAAGGGGAAGGGAAAAGTAGAAAATGAAAGGGAAGAAATGCAAGAAAGGTAATCAAAGATTTGAATAGAAAAGGTTTAAAGAAGAGGGAAGGAAAAAGGAGAAAAATATTTAAAGAAAAATGTTAAAAACGCTATTAGCATCGAGAAAAACGCCTCTAAATGCCTTCGCTTTTATTATTTTTGGTTGATAGTGTTCAATGGGAATGACATGATGCTCGGCTATTAGACCTAACCTCTAGACTCTCAAGCTACCGACGACATTGGCTTTCTAAGCCGTCATTCTTCTTGCTATGAAGACTCGGAAAGCCAGTGTTTTCGGAAGTAGCTTGTAAATGCGCATGCGTAGAAGAATGTATGTTCTTCCTTGCTCGCTATTGGCTTAGCCGAAGTTACTGATTTAGTTGGCGGCATGATTTATAGATTTGGAACCCACTATGATTACTGAGAGCAAATCGCAGTCAACCAAGTCGATCCACAAAGTTTGGTTCAAATTTTTGCTGTCTGTATATGTACGATCTTGAGAGTCTAGAGGTTAGGTCTAATAGCCGAGCATCATGTCATCCCTGTTGCACACTACCAACAAGAGGATGGTTTTACTACTGTTTTTACTTGTCCTTTTTTGTGCTGTCGCTATGTTAATACAATTGTACTTGGTGAACAAGTCCAGGCATACTCGACAGACATTTTTTAAGACGTAAGTTAATTTCTTTGCATTATTGGGTACAAAATCCTCGTGTACAACTTTGTAAGTTGGTTGCAAATTTTGGTGCTCATTCATCTATACATTTAATAATCCAACTTTGAATTTTCTGTTGATCAGAATTTGCCAGTCGGTTTATTTTGTCACAAATATTTCAGTAAAGGTCCGTGGAATTTCAAAGTGTTTGTCAAGTGCTGCTGAAGTTGTGCATTCTTTAAATTTGCCGTATTGTGATGCTGAAAAAGGACCAAAATGGCTAATTCTGAGTAAGTGATTTTAAAATCAATTAACAGCAGCATATGATTTTAGGATTTAAAATGAGGTGGAAATAGTAAAGTGATTGGTTAGGCCGGCACCACTTTTATTATACAGGCTTGTGCTACTTTGAGAGCTCTTTTCTTGAATGAAGTGTTGACACAACACTAACGAGACGTCCACCCTCGGGCTGTTTTAAGAAAAGAGTGTACGTTTTCTGAACAATCCAAATCTGTGACATCAAAAATGTATATTCATCCAGTGATGTTTAGACATTTGTTGAATTTCTTGAATCACATTACATCTTTTTGTACAATGGACAGCAGAGTAAGCAGGCTGAAAATACAAAAAGTGATAAATGAATATATGCAATGAAAACTGGTAAACACAGTTCGAAAACATTTCATATTTTTGTGATATTCACATCGCTCATAGTTTATTTTTCTGTTATGCCAGTTGCAACAAAACAATCACCAACCTCTTTAAAATAGCTGTATCGATGTTTTGATCTTGTCTTTAGTCTTTAAAAAAATGGTCAGTCTCTCCTAGCTTCTCTTCGTCTATTTTTTCGCCTTTTGTCCAGAACCATTTAACATCTATTTTAGTCTTCATATTCAATTTTTACTATTAGACTCGATCATACAATTACAAGAACACTCAAACCATCACATGTAAACATGTCAACAAAATAATAGTGTTGAAGCAAAGGTAATTAGAGGGATTTTTCTCTCAGACCTCGAGACACTTTCTAGTAGTCAGTGTATAAAAGTCAAACAGACAAAAAAGCAATGAAAACTGATAAGGTATGAGCCTCTATTAGTACACTAATCATTTCACACTATGAGGAAAATCACTCTATTTGTCTCTTTTTATATATATATATATATATAACAAAGTATGTAATGTGGTCTATACTGGTAAAACAGTGCTCAATGCGTTGGATGCAGAGCAATAGATATATATAGTAAAGATAGGATTAAAGACGAGACATGTTCACTGTAACTCCGAGTTTCGTGCTTACGCACTCATCAGACAGACTTTAAACTTTAAAGTCTGTCTGATGAGTGCGTAAGCACGAAACTCGGAGTTACAGTGAACATGTCTCGTCTTTAATCCTATCTTTACTATATATATATATATATATATATATATAAAGAGACAAATAGAGTGATTTTCCTCATAGTGTGATATATATATATATAAGCCAATGTTTTCCACGAATTCTAATTTAGGGCAATTAAAATGAATTAAAAAAAGTATTTTTTTTACATAAGATGCCCCCTCGCGCCTCAGTGGTGCCTGCATTTAGAACTCCTGATTGATAGGATTAACACATCCTAAGAGCTAGGAAAATCCATTGGAAACATACAATACACTATTAATTATTATGAGTGGTACTTGATTATCAACTGGAGGTTTTAAAATTACTACCTTTTTCTTGATGCTTAACTACAGGGTTTTTGAACTTTTCTTAAAATATTTTTCCATCTCCATTTTCCTTGCTTCCCTCTTCTTGATACATTTTCTCATTTAATTTCTTGATGTCCTTTTTCTTCCTTTCTTCCGTTAATGTACTGTTTCCTTCCATCCTATCCGTTTCATCGTCTCTTTCAATCTTTAAGTTTCCCACTATTTACGATTTAATGCTTTTACCTTGAACCCCAGCCTCCCTTCTGCCACCATCACTCAGTCACTATCCTTCTATTCTGTTTCTTTTCAGTGTTATACAGTCCAACCACCTTCAGGTTCAATGTACTCGACCAGTAAAGGACATCATGTTCCTAAAGACACATAAAACAGGAAGCAGTACACTCACGAACATCATGAATCGATTTGCCGACAGTAGAGAATTAAATGTGGTCATACCAGCACAAGACGAGGTCTACTCCTTCTACTGGCCATACAAGTTCCAACTAAACTTTATTGAAACCTTAAATAACTTCCCTAACATTCTTTGTAACCATGCTCGCTTCAACAAGATACCTATGAACATTTTACTGCCCACTACAAGAGCTAAGTACATCACACTCCTGAGAGAGCCTTTATCCAACTATGAATCGGTATTTTACTTTTTTAATTTGGATGGTGTTTTAAGGCTAAAGAAAGAGAGCCGTACAAAGATGGGTCGTTTTTTAAGTCGAAATATTTCTTTGGTAAAATTGCGAGAGTTGATGAAGAAAAGCTTTCAAACAGCATGGTTAGCTAGAAATCCACAGTCGTTTGATCTGGGATTAGAGATGGAGCATTACGAAAACATCACAGCCGTGAAAAAATACATCGACTTTCTAGATAACGAGTTTGATTTGGTCTTGATTTTGGAGCATTTTGACGAATCCCTTGTCCTTATGAAGCGGTTATTTTGTTGGGGTTTCAAAGATATTTTGTACGTCAAACAAATGGAACGACTAAAAATAGAAAGGAATAAAGAGGTGATCACTGACGACTTGAAAAGCAAGATTCGAAGCTGGAACAAAGCGGATGATATGCTTTACTCTCATTTTAATGCTACACTTTGGAAAAGAATTCATTCAGAGGGATCAGATTTTTATGAAGACTTAGAAATATTTCGTTCAGAGTTAAAGCAACTCCAAAATGTCTGTCTAGAAAAGGGTTCTAGAAAGACACTTGCTTATGGAAAAAAGTATGTCCGAGGATACCAGGTAAAAGCAAATGTTACCAAGGCACTGAAAAATTATTGCCAAAAATTCGTGTTGAATGAAGTTGATTATTTAAAGTACCATCGAAAGAAATTAAACGGAATAAGGCTGAGTATGTAGAAGTTGTAAGAAGTATGGAAATTGGTGCATACCTCGATGGGCGGGATGAGGAAGCAGCACAAGATTTTAAGCCAATTATGTTTAATTGACGGTTTCTATGGTTATACTTCAGTTATGGTAGAAGATTTAATCTTGCTTGTTCATTGCTGTCATAAAATTGTTAATCGAACCAAACTCGCCAGCTGAGTGACCTTCCAGAGCAAACTCAAGGTCAACCAATCAGAATTGAGGTTTTAACATCATATTTTGATTAGCATTTTCCATGATTCTGCTAAGAGAATCTGTGAATACGAATACTTTGTTCTTTAAGTTGATCTTAAATGCTACTAGTTGAACTTATGATGCAATTCTATAGGTTTAATCAACACGACAAATCTACATTGTACTCAGCCCCTGCTACGAAAATGCTTACCTAAAATAGTTGAGCAATAATCCCTTTAGGGGAACGCAACGAACTCAGCTGGCGTATTAGCGATATGTGGCCTAGGCCATGATAACGTTATGAAAAGCGCGGCTTCTTCAAAATATATCTACTTTGTATCGGAAATCAAATGGGTTCCAGTGTAGTTTGAAAACAATCAGTGATCACCAGTGCAGATTATAATCAAGATTTTCAAAATTGTGGTCATGGGAACCTGAAGCGCCTCACAGCGGCTGCGCAGTAGGCTAAAAATGTTTGATTCATTTGTTTCTACAGAGATCGAGAGCTGTGTTTGAATAGTTGCCAAAAATATCAAAAAAACCTTGTGTTCATGGTTCGAGTGTCTGCATAGCCTGGAGCCGACACGGAGGCTAGTGTTCAGACTGTAGATAACAGCGGGGAACCCACATTCTGAGGATAAAGCTCATCATCTAGTGCCATCGTCTACGACTGTCTATAGGGAACTAAGTGAATTTATTTCTCAATTGACACGATTTTCTTTGTTATTCACAAGGCTTTATTTTTATTATAACCCTCATTATAGATAATAATAATCATCGATCGGCTTTGAAAATTATCTGCTGAAAGTAAAATATACTCTCTGTTTGTCTGTGTTTCGCCTTTGTTCTCGTTTATTGATATTATGCCTCCAAATCGGGATAGGCTGTTGAACCGGGAGAAAATTTCCCCTACTCTTATACGAATAATTCAACAGGTTCTTTTATGTCCCCCATTTTAGTAAATAAATAAAATAAAAAAAAGATAAAATAAATAAAATAACATAGCCTGCATGAGTGGTTTCTTATAACTATTTATTGAACTCGCATTTATAATGAGCCATTCAATTCGATTCTTCAGCCCCGCTCATGCAGAATATTTTATTTTATTTTAAATAATTTTATTTATTTATTTATTTATTCATTTGTTATCTTTAAGTCAAATATATAAACATTTGATAGAAAACCTTCTCAACTGATGAATAAAATACCTAATTAACTGGAAGTGTCGGCAATAATTCCATTCAAAATTACCTCATTTGAATGCCCACTTCAAAAACATGATGAATGACTACGAGCAGCTTGCAGTCGAAACGTCACGGTCCTTTCTAAAAATTATCCTCAACCGTGAGACAAACGCTGGCTGAATATCATTTAGCGATAATGTCATCCCCATTGCACACTACCAACAAGAGGATGGTTTTACTACTGTTTTTACTTGTCCTTTTTTGTGCTGTCACAATGTTAATACAATTGTACTTGGTGAACAAGTCCAGGCATACTCAACAGACATTTTTTAAGACGTAAG
This sequence comes from Actinia equina, assembly GCA_011057435.1. Classification (NCBI taxonomy): domain Eukaryota; kingdom Metazoa; phylum Cnidaria; class Anthozoa; order Actiniaria; family Actiniidae; genus Actinia; species Actinia equina. Next base: position 386,807 of record WHPX01000033.1, read on the forward strand.
TTATTTTTCTTTAGATTATTGGGTACAAAATCCTGAATTTTAAACTAACTTTGCCGGATAGAGCGCATGAAGTAAAACCATGAAATAAAGCAAAGTTGATACTGACAAATAACACTATTTAGTGAGTAGAGTGCACGTACTAAATCCGTGAACATTAATTAGTACTGATTAGTACTATTTCATACGGAATTTGTTTTGTATTGTTTATGAATGAATCATTATTCATGTTTTCTATTGTTTATTTCTCACCATTTAGTACTAAAAGTTAGTATTTGTTTCACGAGTTTAGTGCGTGTATTGTTTCTAGTCTATCACTCATCAACCAGAACATTCTTCGTACAAAGACAAATACGCAAGAGACCATTTGTGTCTTTTGTTCTGGTTGAGTTCTAGCAACTATTAGTCACTAGATAACTAATACTTGTCAGTATCAACTTTGTTTTTATTTCATGGTTTTACTGCATGCGCTCTAGTTAGTTAACTTAATAGCCCACGTAAGACACTTATAAATACTGCTGTTCAAAAATCCAGTTCTCACTAATGGATGTATAAATGTTTTAGGATTTTACTTTAGATATCAGTAATAATTCTTTTCGTTGAGGCTTTCACGTGATGGTGAGATATTGAAATAAGGCTTTTACGAAACATTTTGAGATTAACTTTAGTCTTTGAAAAACATGGCAGACGTTCGGCTCTTTTACATGCATTATTTGGCATAAATCATCCATAGAAAATCCACGTCAAAGTTTACAAATCTATATCAGATATAAAGCCTCCTTCACGGTCATAATTTCTTTTGTGTTTGTGTTTGTGTATTAATGTTTTTTAATAATATATAGATAATTTATTTTAATTTTGAATGAAATACAAAAGGAATACTCAATATTACACTAAATTTTCGCCAATTATTTAGCTTTTCCATCCAGTATAATTACACAAAATGAGCTTCTATTAGTAAATAATCTTTTCAATGAGGTCTTTGACTCTTTGGTCTTTAAATTATTCTTCGTGCGTTCGTACTTTGTTTTTTTTGTTGTTGTATTTGTTTTGTTGAGGGACACGTTCTTGTAACACCTTGTAATATCACTGGAACTTTCACTCAACCTTCTCCTTCCATATCCTATTCATTTCCTCTTGCTTTCCATCGTGAGTTGTTTCCACGAAGATCAGTTTTATCATTCCTACTTGTTGAACACCAGCCTCCCTTCTGCCACCATTACTCAGTCACTATCCTTCTATTGTCTTTCCTTTCAGTGGTCTACTGTCCAAAAACCTGCAGGTTCAATGTACTCAACCAGTTAAGGACATCATGTTCCTGAAGACACATAAAACAGGCAGCAGTACACTCACGAACATCATGAACCGATTTGCCGACAAAAGAGAATTAAATGTGGTCATACCACGAAGGTTCCACATTTCCTTCTACTGGCCACGTAAATTCCAACTAAACTTTATTGCACCCTTAAATAACATCCCTAACATTCTTTGTAACCATGCTCGCTTCAACAAGATACCTATGAACATTTTACTGCCCAAAACAAGAACTAAGTACATCACGCTCCTGAGAGAGCCTTTATCCAACTATGAATCTGTTTTTTACTTTTTTAGTTTGTATGGTGTTTTATGGCTAAAGAAAGAAAACGTTACGACAATAGATCAATTTTTGAGTCGAAATATTTCTTTGGTAAAATTGCGAGAGTTGGTACCGGTAAAGAAAAGCCATGAAAAAGCGGTATTGTTAAGGAATCCACAGTCGTTTGATCTGGGATTAGAGATGGAGTATTACGAAAACATCACAGCCGTGAAAAAATACATCGACTTTCTAGATAACGAGTTTGATTTGGTCTTGATTTTGGAGCATTTTGACGAATCCCTTGTCCTTATGAAGCGGTTATTTTGTTGGGATTTCAAAGATATTTCGTACGTCAAACAAATGGAACGATTAAAAATAGAAAGGAATAAAGAGGTGATCACTGACGACTTGAAAAGCAAGATTCGAAGCTGGAACAAAGCGGATGATATGCTTTACTCTCATTTTAATGCTACACTTTGGAAAAGAATTCATTCAGAGGGACCAGATTTTTATGAAGACTTAGAAATATTTCGTTCAGAGTTAAAGCAACTCCAAGATGTCTGTCTAGAAGAAGGTTCTAGAAAGACACTTGCTTATAGAAAAAAGTATGTCCAAGGATACCAGGTAAAGGCAAATGTTACCAAAGCACTGAAAATTTATTGCCAAAAATTCGTGTTGAATGAAGTTGATTATTTAAAGTACCATCGAAAGAAATTGAACGGAACAAGGCTGAGTATGTAGAAGTTGTAAGAAGTATGGAAATTGGTGCATACCTCGATGGGCGGGATGAGGAAGCAGCACAAGATTTTAAGCCAATTATGTTTGATTGACGGTTTCTATGGTTATACTTCAGTTGTGGTAGAAGATTTAATCTTGCTTGTTCATCGCTGTCATAAAATTGTTAATCGAACCAAACTCGCCAGCTGAGTGACCTTCCAGAGCAAACTCAAGGTCAACCAATCAGAATTGAGGTTTAACATCATATTTTGATTAGCATTTTCCATGATTCTGCTAAGAGAATCTGTGAATACGAATACTTTGTTCTTTAAGTTGATCTTAAATGCTACTAGTTGAACTTATGATGCAATTCTATAGGTTTAATCAACACGACAAATCTACATTGTACTCAGCCCCTGCTACGAAAATGCTTACCTAAAATAGTTGAGCAATAATCCCTTTAGGGGAACGCAACGAACTCAGCTGGCGTATTAGCGATATGTGGCCTAGGCTAGGATAACGTTATGAAAAGCGCGGCTTCTTCAAAATATATCTACTTTGTATCGGAAATCAAATGGGTTCCAGTGTAGTTTGAAAACAATCAGTGATCACCAGTGCAGATTATAATCAAGATTTTCAAAATTGAGGTCATGGGAACCTGAAGCGCCTCTGTCACAGCGGCTGCGCAGTAGGCTAAAAATGTTTGATTCCTTTGTTTCTACAGAGATCGAGAGCTGTGATTAAATAGTTGCCAAAAAATATCAAAAAAACCTTGTGTTCATGGTTCGAGTGTCCGCATAGCCTGGAGCCGACACGGAGGCTAGTGTTCAGACTGTAGATAACAGCGGGGAACCCACATTCTGAGGATAAAGCTCATCATGAGTGCCATCGTCTACGACTGTCTATAGGGAACTAAGTGAAGATATTTCTCAATTGACACGATTTTCTTTGTTATTCACAAGGCTTTATTTTTATTATAACCCTCATTATAGATAATAATAATCATCGATCGGCTTTGAAAATTATCTGCTGAAAGTAAAATATACTCTCTGTTTGTCTGTGTTTCGCCTTTGTTCTCGTTTATTACCTGGAAGTGTCGGCAATAATTCCATTCAAAATTACCTCATTTGAATTAATGCCCACTTGAAAATCATGATGAATGACTACGAGCAGCTTCCAGTCGAAAGGTCACGATCCTTTCTAAAAATTATCCTCAACCGTGAGACAAACGCTGGCTGAATATCATTTAGCGATAATGTCATCCCCATTGCACATTACCAACAAGAGGATGGTTTTACTACTGTTTTCACTTGTCCTTTTTTGTGCTGTCGCAATGTTAATACAATTGTACTTGGTGAACAAGTCCAAGCATACTCAACAGACATTTTTTAAGACGTAAGTTATTTTTCTTTAGATTATTGGGTACAAAATCCTGAATTTTAAACTAACGCACGCACTAAATCCGTGACCATTAATTAGTACTAATTGTACTATTTCATAAAGAATCCTTTGTTTTCTATTTTTATTTCTCACCATTTAGTACTTAAAGTTAGTATTTGTTCCACGAGTTTAGTGCGTGCTTTCCAATTGTTTCTAGTCTATGCCTCAAACACTAGAACATTCTTCGTACAAAGACAAATACACAAGTGACCATTTGTGTCTTTCGTTCTGGTTGACTTCTAGCAACTATTAGTCACTAGATAACTATTACTTGTCAGTATCAACTTTGTTTTTATTTCATGGTTTTACTGCATGCGCTCTAGTTAGTTAACTTAATAGCCCACGTAAGACATTAATAAAGACTGCTGTTCAAAAATCCAGTTCACTAATGGATATATAAATGTTTTAGGATTTTACTTTAGATGCCAGTAATAATTTTTTCGTTGAGGCTTTCACGTGATGGTGAGATATATTGAAATATGGCTTTTACGAAACGTTTTGAGATTAACTTTAGTCTTTGAAAAACATGGCAGACGTTCGGCTCTTTTACATGCATTATTTGGCATAAATCATCCATAGAAAATCCACGTCAAAGTTTACAAATCTATATCAGATATAAAGCCTCCTTCACGATCATGATTTCTTTTGTGTTTCCCATGAATTATTAATGTTTTTTAATAATATATAGATAATTTATTTTAATTTTGAATGAAATGCAAAAATGAATACTCAATATTACACTAAATTTTCGCCAATTGTTTAGCTTTTCCATCCAGTATAATAACACAAAATGAGCTTCTATTAGTAAATAATCTTTTCAATGAGGTCTTTGACACTGAATTATTCTTCGTACTGTTCAAATAAATGAATAAATTTGTTTTTGTTGTTGTTGCTGTTGTTGTATTTGTGTTGTTGAGGGACACGTTCTTGTAACACCTTGTAATATCACTGGAACTTTCACTCAACCTTTCCCTTCCATATCCTATTCATTTCCTCTTGTTTTCCATCGTGATTTTTTCCACGAAAATCAGTTTTATCATTCCTACTTGTTGAACCTCAGCCTCCCTTCTGCCATTATTACTCAGTCACTATCCTTCTATTGTCTTTCCTTTCAGTGGTCTACTGTCCAACAACCTTCAGGTTCAATGTACTCGACCAGTTAAGGACATCATGTTCCTAAAGACACATAAAACAGGCAGCAGTACACTCACGAACATCATGAATCGATTTGCCGACAATAGAGAATTAAATATGGTCATACCACAAAGGTTCCACAACTCCTTCTACTGGCCACGTAGATTCCAATTAAACTTGGCCGTTGCATCCTTTAACATCTCCAACATCCTTTGTAACCATGCTCGCTTCAACAAGATACCTATGAATATTTTACTGCCCAAAACAAGAGCTAAGTATATCACACTCCTGAGAGAGCCTTTATCCAACTATGAATCTGTTTTTTATTTCTTTAGTTTGTATGGTGTTTTATGGCTAAAGAATAAAAACCTAACGACAATAGATCGATTTTTAAGTCGAAATGTTTCTTTGGTAAAATTGCGAGAGTTGGTACCGGTAAAGAAAAGCCATGACGAAAAAGCGGTATTGTTAAGGAATCCACAGTCGTTTGATCTGGGATTAGAGATGGAGCATTACGAAAACATCACAGCCGTGAAAAAATACATCGACTTTCTAGATAACGAGTTTGATTTGGTCTTGATTTTGGAGCATTTTGACGAATCCCTTGTCCTTATGAAGCGGTTATTTTGTTGGGATTTCAAAGATATTTTGTACGTCAAACAAATGGAACGATTAAAAATAGAAAGGAATAAAGAGGTGATCACTGACGACTTGAAAAGCAAGATTCAAAGCTGGAACAAAGCGGATGATATGCTTTACTCTCATTTTAATGCTACACTTTGGAAAAGAATTCATTCAGAGGGATCGGATTTTTATGAAGACTTAGAAATATTTCGTTCAGAGTTAAAGCAACTCCAAGATGTCTGTCTAGAAGAAGGCTCTAGAAAGACACTTGCTTATAGAAAAAAGTATGTCCAAGGATACCAGGTAAAGGCAAATGTTACCAAGGCACTGAAAAATTATTGCCAAAAATTCGTGTTGAATGAAGTTGATTATTTAAAGTACCATCGAAAGAAATTGAACGGAACAAGGCTGAGTATGTAGAAGTTGTAAGAAGTATGGAAATTGGTGCATACCTCGATGGGCGGGATGAGGAAGCAGCACAAAATTTTAAGCCAATTATGTTTGATTGACGGTTTCTAGGGTTGTACTTCAGTTGTGGTAGAAGATTAATCTTGCTTGTTCATTGCTGTCATAAAATTGTTAATCGAACCAAACTCACCAGCTAAATGACCTTCCAGATCAACAAAGTTTGTCAACACCATCGCTTGATGAATGACTACGGGCAGTGTAGTGATTGTCAAACAATAGGAAACAAAGGATTCTGTATGAATGACTATTAATTGGTACTTAATAGTCTAATATTCACGGGTTTAGTGCATCACCAAACTGAACTTTTTCAATCGTCGCGTTGACAATGTTCTGTTTGCTGGAACATTTTCGAATTTGCGATTCAGAAGTGATCTAGAAAAACTTAATGTTAAACGTAAAACTCCTTAAAGACCATATAGGAAAAAATAAGTTAGCTTTATTATATAATTACCAATGAAATATCTATTTTTCTCTATTTCGAAAAATTGATATCTTCACACGTTAAAATAACATGTTATTTTCAGAATTATTTCAGAATTGTTATTTTCACTTGTGAAAATAACACCATTGTTATGGCTATTCAAAAATACACGAAAAGAATTGCCTGAAAAACCCAAAACATACTTCATGGATAATTATATAATAAATAGAATATTACATGAACGCTTGGAGATAGGAATTTTATCTTCTCTTGTTGAAAATCTCACACTCGTTCGCTACGCTCACTGGTGAGAGATCTTTTCAACACTCGAAGATAAAATTCGTATCTGCGCGCGCCCATGTAATATCCTCTATTTAAGTGACATTTAATGATAGATGTGTTGATCATCACAGTGAATGAGCGATCTAAGCGAACGCTGTAAAGAAAGACTTGAAAAAGTGATTTCAAGCTTCAACGGAAATCGAACCCATGACCTCCGCGATGCCGGTGCGATGCTCTGCCAACTGAGCTATGAAGCCAATCATGTTGGCGAGCGGTCATTTTTGTTGGGTTCTTCAAGCCCCCATAGATAATAAGTGTGAAAATTGAATGGGCTGAACTGTGGTGGAATAATGATAGATGTGTTGATCATCACAGTGAATGAGCGATCTAAGCGAACGCTGTAAAGAAAGACTTGAAAAAGTGATTTCAAGCTTCAACGGGAATCGAACCCGACCTCCGCGATGCCGGTGCGATGCTCTGCCAACTGAGCTATGAAGCTCAGTTAAGTGACATATAAGTGACATTTAGTTAGTTTTTACAGAAGCTGGGAATTTCACGAACCGCTTACCAAAAATACAGCTTTGTGAAAATTGGGTTATTTTCGGTTGTTCCGGCAGACGCGTTCACGTTTTGTCGAAAGGCAAAGTTTCCCGCTCTTTTCTTACCATTAGCGAATGAATTTGCAACCGGGCGGATTGGTTAAATGGTAAACACCAAAGAAGACACTCTTTGCATTCTTGGCCTGAGGAAATTAAAGATTAAAGATTGGAATACGTCACTGTTGCTCATATTGGGTCAGAGGAATGGACACCCGGTTGGCGTCTTACAAATAAGGTTGTTCAAAGTCTTCTCTATTTATACATCGGTACTATTAGTAATGGAAGTACCTCTTAAAATCGATTTAAAACTATGAGGATTGATTGACAACATCTTAGATACTAAGTACGTTCTTGAAAACTGTCCTGTCTGTTTCAAGAGATTATAAAGAAAGAGACAAAAAGAAAGAAAGAGAGAGACGGATTGATGGACAAAACGCAAAAAAAAAAAAAAGCATATTTAGGTGTATTTCTTTCTTTTTAATATGGGGCAAGAACGTCGTAAATACGAGCATAATTGTGATATTGTTTAACATTATTTAACATTGTCTCGTTCGTTTAATAAAGTAATGTTGCAAAATGAGAAAGAAATTATAAACGCTCTTTCAAAAGCAAATTGACAAAAACCACTACTGCGAACTCAGATATTCCAACAGCTTGTCTTGTGAAATTGGTTTTTCACTGTCACCAGTTAAAGCATCGAAAACCCAGATTTCAGCGTGCAGATTGCAACTACCGAGTACGAAGAATATCGAAAACCACAGTAAATGTACTATTTTAAAAAGAGACAAACCTTGAAAATGTTACCGTGGATCGAACTGTGGTCTAGATATTTCTATAAGGTGATTTGTTCGCATGCCTAATCAGCCTTTTTTGGCTAACTGTGGTTCATTGATGTATGAATATGCAGCCCTTGGGCTACCTGTGGTTGACTTGGTGTTGGCTTCTCACTGCACTGGATGATGGAGAAAGTCCTTTCCACTATCCCAGTTATTATCCACAGCATACAAGTGACTAAAATCTCCTTGATCATTGTAAACATTCAGCATCTGCTTTTGACGTTCCATATTGTCTGACATAAAGGAAAGTTCATTTTTGATAATATCACTGCAATATTTTTTGGTCACCGGAGGTAGGTTATCCCTGAGTTTATATCCTTTCACATATTTTCCTGAATATGCCTTGGTTAGTGCTGAGGACTGGACGCATTTCTCAAACACCTCTTTCTGAAGCTTGCGAAAGCGCGCCAAATCTTCGTAGAATCCAGGTCCCTGAGCAGCTATCTTTTTCCATAGGGTTTTATTAAAAGCTTGATAAAGCATCCCATCTGCCTGGTTCCAGCTTCGAATATTTTGTTTGAGTTTTTCTGAAACATTTCGCTTGTCTTTGTTCTGTCTTTCATTCTGCTTTAAGTATACAACATCTTCTAACTCCCAACACAGAAGTCTTTTCAATAAAACGACCGATTCATCAAAATGTTCCATTATCATTACCAGAGTAAATTCGGACTCAAGAAACTGTATATATTTCCAAACAGCGGACATATCTTGGAAGTATACAAAATCAAGACCAAGATCAAAGAACATGGGATTTCTCAAAAGACAAGAAGCCAAACTGCTATCCATCCTTGCCGAACGAAATGTTGATACGTTTTGGAGATATTTTTCCAGTATTTCCATGCTGTCCGATCCTGGGATATTCAGCCCTTGCCACAACCTCATGTAATTGAATACTGATTCGTATTGTGCCACAGGGTCGCGTAAGATTGTTATATACGCGGTGGTTTCCTTTGGGAAAAGAAAATGCATGGAAAGTCTATTGTATCTCGCATGGTTGCATAAAAGATCTGGTTTGTGATACGTCGGTACAACTGTTTCTATTTTCAACCGTTTAGGCCAGCCAAATGATATTTGGTTTTTTGGTAGAGCAAAAGTCAAGTCCTTTTTGATGCCATAGCGATTGATAATGTTAGTAACGGTACTGCTTCCGGTTTTGTGAGTCTTAAGAAAGAGAACTTTGTTTATGGGAGAACACTTTGTAGAAGTTGGTTTTTGTGGCATATCTTCTTGTCGTATTACTCTGTCTTCCTCTGTTTCACTGCGAGCAAAAGGAGAAAGGTAGTACGTATGGAGATATTTTAAAACGCATCATAAGAAATACTAAAAGCATAGCTTCTCCCAGATGAATAAAAAAACAAACGACAAACAAACAAATACCTGAATATATAAATAATAACTAATTACAAAAATTGATTAAAAACAAAAAGAGAGAGAGAGAGATTTCCATTCACAAAAGGCTATTTTCCTCATTCTAAAATACAACCAATCAAAAGAAAGAATGGTTAGGATTAACCAATCAGAATTCGAGAAAACACTAGAATGGCTTTCTGAGTTTTGAGGCAAAGCTGGAGTTGAAAATGGCGGGACGCTTTTAATATTCTGATAGAAAAGAGAAAAGTCAAGTTTCTTTTCAAATAATTTCCTATAAGTGGAGCGAGATAAACCATTTTTGTAGGATCCTGGAGAACCTGTGGTCATGAATGAAAGACATTTTAATGGGAAATTGGATAAAAACGGTCGAACAAGACGTCGAAATGAAACTATGTCAAGATGAAGCTCAAACGTTTTTTGTTCAATGAGGTAAGCCGTTTTTAAAACTTTAACACAAAAACAAGATACAAAGGGCCTGAATGAATTTATAATTTAACATGCTTTCATTTAGTTCGTATTCAGTTCTGCTATTTTTCCCTTACTTGAGCATGAAGAACGGTGTTTGATTCAGAAGTCGTTTCCTTGAACTTTGACCAACTTGTCTTCTTCGTTGAGTTGAATCAATGAAGACAAAAACTTCGACCATGATAAACAGAATAACCAATATGCAGCATACAGATAGAAGTCGCTTTGCTTTTATTCCTCTCCACGAATGATTCATGTTTTCAAAGCTGAATAATCTTGACGACAAACTTTAACTGACAAACTCCCCTCTGAAAAAAACACCACCAGGCACAACTACGCAGACTCAGTGCTACTCTATGAGAACGAGGATTAGGGGCCTCGGGGAGGGGTAATGCGGTAAGCTTAGAAAATCTAACGAAAACATATCACTGCAATAACTTCCTAATAAAGTTTCTGGTTAATTTCCTTATTAGGAGATCGTTCTTAGTCTGATCACTTTAAAATTTTGTTCAAAGTACGTAGTTGATTGAGGGCAAAGTGTTTTCCCGCCAATTTTGGGCTTCCTGTGCCCGCAAGAAATGTGAGTTAATGATTGACTTTAGAACAAACAAACATGAATTCTCAACTCTGACGATCTCTACGATGTTTTACATGGTATCTTCTTGTTTTGTGTTGGCATTTATAATTTATATTTATATTTACAACTCCATAACCAAGCATAAGTTAGTTGAAGAGACGAAAGGCAAAACAATCTTAATAATCAGTAATGATCAGTTTGACGACCGTGTATGTTTTTATCAACCATTATACTGCATCTTTATCGACTCGTATAACTAATATAAACCGTTAATTTCAAAATCAACATGTAGATTATTGTTCTTAAACTTATTTTCGAAGGTTAAATTGAATAAATAACCCATAGCACAACCATGCCGAGTAGTTTACATCAAAGAAGAAATTGTACAAACAAGCGAGTCAAATACCCTTGATGTGAACAGACTAGTAAACAGTGTAATTATTTAGAGTTAAATGGAAAAATAAGCTTAAATTCCATCATAAATACCTTGAAATATGAGTTTGCCAGTGAATAGCTGAAATGTGTCCTTTGGAAGACATTTGCCACAATGTTATAGCACCAGACACGATTAATAGAACCAAAAATACATTCTGAATGGTGTGATTCAAAGTTAGCATGACAAGTATTCCTAGATTTCATAGCACTATTTACAAAAACGAAACGGAGAAAAATCTATCTTCGTGTTATGATCATTGGCGTCTATATCTATAATATATCTTGCAAATGGTTGACTTGAATACATTTGGTTGGTGTCATCTTACATTAAGACACAGGGATCCCATATATATGAATTCCATTAGTTTTGATCAGAGAAGCTATGATTTTTAATAGCACCGCTGGCGTATTCTATCGTAGTATTGCTCTGTCATGGCTGACAAGTACAAGCTCGGAGGGGAAGAATGTTCATTTACCGCGCATGTACTCTTTTTAATCCTTCCCAAAGCATATGATACTTTAGGAAGGATTAAAGAAGAGTATATTCTTCCCCTCCGTATGGCTCGTGTTTGTCAGCAACGATTTTAAGAATGTTAAATGAATTTTTTCAACTAACACCCCTTCCACCAGAAAAACAACAACACTGAAATCAATGAAATCAAGAGATTCGTTTTAATTAAGTATTGTAACTAGTAATGGTTTATACAATCAAAAATATTTGAAAATATTTATGCAATAATTTGGAACGTATGAACTTTGAGCAAATCATATTTACTCCACTCTATAAAGTTCAATTTCAAAGCTTAGGCCAAAAAATGGAGAAAAAGAGCAGTAAAGAAAAACCAGCAACGCTGACTAGCGGCTGTGAGTTAAATGTGATTTTCGTGAAAACGTGTTCATTCGAAAATCCTATCCTTCTCTTAAGACCTGGGAAAGTTTTATTTTCTAATTATTTGTTTGCGTCCGCGTAATTTGTGCGCTTCGAGGTTGAATGGCAGCGCGCCGAAATTATCCAATCAAGCCTTCTTTATTAAGATTTAGGAAGTACTTTTTGTAGTAAACAACAGCTGCAAATCTACTGTACTTTTCTAGTAAAAAAAACAGGTTTTGATCAAGTAAAACTTTGTACATGCGTACTAGAAAAGAGCAGGGTTGTTTACTGTTCAAACAATTACTACCTAAGCCTTTTTTTGTTTTCTTGTTTAGAATTATTTCATGTCAAACTTTGAAATATTTCTATCACAATTTTTTCTCAATTAGTCGAGAGCCGTCGACCGATTTTTAGGGTCAGCTCTTAGAACTAAATGATCGTACTTTTTCCTTAAGTCAACGTCTGTTTCAAGCTTTTACGTGGCCTAACTGGTTCAATCTAGTTTGACCAAGTACAAACCAGTTATGTGACGTATTGCTTTAACATTAGTTCTTGAATACGAGCTCACTCAGAGTTCAGTTCAGTCAGCAGTGTAGCCCGCAGAGCAGAAGAAAAAGCAGAAGTAGAAATAAGAGTTAGCTCCAGTTCTACAGTTGCAGTTATAGTTGCAGTAGTCTAAACAAGCATCGTACAAGAAGGTAGAATAAAACCTTGACCGAAGACAGACCGACACAAGAGGAAATCTTTGTGTCCGATTGGGAAAGAATCAGTCCCCCAATTTCCCCACGTGATAATTTCCCTCCATATACATAATAATTCAGTTTTGATAAATTTTATTCCTATGGATTTCCAAAGGTTGTTTAAAGGATTTTTCTTAAACTACTTGTTATACTCCGTAAGAAATCAAGATGTGAGATGAGCGTTGTGTGCATAGAATATTGAATGTAGTGGTAGTGCGTGTGTTCGGAAAGTGTCCCAATTAGTGCGAAAGTGCTAGATACGACTAGACACTTAACTAAAAGTGATTTATTTATTCATCTTTATTTCATGAGTACGGAACTAGTAAATATTTTAATCATAAGGTTTTGAGCAATGTTTAGTGTTGAGTAAAATGTTTAGTATTGTCGCAATAGGAAATACAACATAAAACAAGATTGCTGCTCATGTTGGAAAATACTGATCCTGGGCACCCAACCTGCTGCAACAGTGGATAGGGCACATTGACAATGATTATGATAATGACGGTTTTGCATGCTGCGTGCTTTCAGCACTGCATAAATCTTGATTTCAATTCATTGAGTCTTTCCTCAAAACCATCTTTAACCAACATGAAGAAGATTATAGTGCAGAAGCGATTTTTTTTAATTGAGAGAAAGCACGAAGTACTCTGAAGTGCGTCAGTACTATATGACGTTAGCATGGGTTCTATGACGTCATCCATGATGTCATATGACGAAGAAAACTATAAATATACGGCCATCAAATGTTCTGTCAAAAAGGCTGAAGGTATAATTGTTCTATTTATAGGTGGTTTCTTTTCTTTTCTTCTTCTTTTTTTGTTTGTTTGTTTTACTTTTTTACTTTTTTGATTTGTTTCAGCATGCATAGTAAATCACCGTTCGCGTTAATTTCTTGATTCTTGTGCCAAAACGTTGAGTGTCATAGTAGTGTTACTTCAATAGATACGATGCAAAACCATTGGCTAAGATCAACTACTTGATCAACTCCATGGAAACGCCATGCTTGTTACCATGAGTAACATGGCAGTATCATTGATTGAATTTGACGTAGTTGTACGAGACTTTCATGACTAAACTGTTTCCTACTGCGATGCCATTGATAAACCTATAATTCTTCAGACTAGCTACAGAAGATCCTTTTGATTCCTAAACTGCCTTATATATTACCTATCCATCTGGAAGCACCCACTTTTAAGCTTAAAGTTTCAAAATTATCTCAAATTCGTCTCAACCGGTTGTTGATTTTCTTTGTCTTTTTTTGCCCGAAAAGGGTGGATATTTAGACGTTAACGATGCACATTGGAGGGTTGAAATTCCCAAAGGCATTCATCTCTACTACCACAGAAATAATCATGAATACGAAGTAAAAGAACATATAGATCCAACCAACTTTCTTGTTGAGAGTCCACTTGTAGTAATATATTATAATGAGTGTGACAGCAATAGAACCAAGAATAAAGAAGCATGAAATAAGCAAACCATGGCTGTTGATTACTACCGATGAATCATATTCCCAGACAGTGGTCTTGATGAGCCATGGTATGCCAAGACACAGAAGAATATCGAACACATTGCTTCCTACAGTGTGAGAGACAGCCATATCTCCATCGCCTACAAGCAAGACACATCTCATTAATTGTTAGGTTGTATGTGACATCATAGCTGTCATGCTAGTTTACTCTAACAAAATAGTTGATTTTTGTACCTTATGTCCCCACTCCACCGCGTTGGTTGTAAAAAAAACTTACTCGTGGTAGAACGAGGGGTGCGATATTGAATAGGCATAGCTTGCTCATCTGACCATTTCTCCCATAGTGTTTCGGCCTTATGAAATATTCAATTTTATATTCAAAGCATTTCTTTTATAGTCACATTTAGAATTTACTAAGATCGAGATACTCTTTCTATTACTGGTGTTCATTTTGACACAAGTGCTTCTTTTAAGGGGTAGGGTCACGTGACCTCTTACTGCAAAACTGCAAAAGGCCTAGGTGTTTATATCCCTTCGTTGGGAAATCCTGGCTACGTCTTCGAGTTTTATCTTTTTGCTATTTTGCAACTTTACCTTTGCGGGCGACAAATAGACTGGATAAGCAATCCGGGACACTGCTACCAAAGGCAACCAGTGACAAACCCATAACAGAGTCAGGTATGAGAAATGTATAGCCAATCACAGTTACCATCCAGACTAACATATATGACGTCACGCCAATCCAGCCAATGCACACTATAAACGAAAACACAACCCATTTTTCGCACGATTTTTTCTTCACATCGGGAATTGAACAGTAGAAGGCTATGTTGATGGGAAGGCCTAAAAACCAACAGACTCGTTTCCAGGCACCTTTAGGTGGAGAGAATGGTGAGCCAAGGGTGAGGTCTGGGACTTCGTGAGGGACGTGTTTTTCGTACTCATGATGGTGAGCCAGATGTTCTCCACTGTCTACAATATGATAAAACAACCACAAGCTTATTGTCAAAGAAATCGCAAAGAAAAAAAAGCGAGAATAGGCAATCACCTGAAATATTACTCTTTTTCTCATCGCTATCTTCAGTCTCCATATCTTTTTTCTCTTTTTCTTCCACTCCATTTTCTTCATCCTCTTTTACTTTGATGTAGTTCCCTTTATTATCCCGGCCATTCTTGGCATGCTGTTCGTGAAGGTCAGATTTATACTCTGGGGTAGTGGTCTTAGTCACTTTGTATAGGTAAGCCTCGATGCGAGGATTGAAGTACATGATAACGAGGTACACAGAGTAGAAAGAAACCATAGCCGTTGCTTCAGACCTTACAAAAAATATCCAGAAACATGTTAAAGAAGAACTAACATCGACCATAAAACCTCATACATGCCAGGTGGCCACCATCATCCTTGTGTGGGAACCCAGGGGTAAAGTTCTGTCGTTCTGGGAGCGAGAAATGAGCGACATAATTTTACACCTGGGCTTCCGAAGATGTGCCACCATGAGCTTTATAATAATAATAACAATAATAATAATAAATAATAATAATTTATTAAAGCTAAAATCTTAAATTCGAAGGTTATTTACAATAAAATTACAGTAAATATATATGGATAATAACAAAAAGACGATTAATATGTATGGCAAAAATAATAATGATAATGATATGCCCTGTCACCATAGGTCTTTAAATTTATAGATGGCATTTTCAATAGACATTTGTTTGATGATCTAAGTTGTCGGGTAGGAGTGTGCTTTGGTCATGGTGTATTTATTACTGTATAAAGGGTTGAGCCACAGACATAATAATTATACTGACTTAACCTACCAAACAACGACATTATCCATAAGGACCAACATAAGGCCAATCAAGCTTAATAGATAGAAAAAGCTATCCCGTACAAGAGGCCACCAAGCAAGATACAGAACCTGTGAACAAAAATGGTTCTCAAGTCTTTCTTCGTTCCCTTCTAAAAATACCAAAAAAATACATTCATTGAAGACCCTTTGATCTCAGTGATAGTCACGTGGAATCGGAAATCACTACCTGGTACCCACACCCTTTTGGGTTTGTCGATAAAGGCCCAGGAACCTCGTCATAATCGGGAAAAAATTAAAATAATCTTGAATCAGGTCAAATGCAAGTAGTATAATGATAAAATATAAGTAATATATAAATATTAGGATATAAATATTAGATAGGTTTTTACCGTTCCAGCGCTTATACCACACACTCCAATCACGAACAACACGTTAAAGACCGCTGACCCTAGGATGGTACCAACACCAATGTCTCCTTTTGTGATAAAAACACCTAGAAAACACAACATGTTAATAACGCTAGTAAGAACATTTTTATGTATTCATTCTTACCGAAAAGCAAGGATAGTTTTGTCAAATTGTTTTGATAAAAACACCTAGAAAACACAACATGTAACTAATAATACTAGTAAGAAACATTTCATCATTTATTCTTACCAAAAAGCAGGATGACAGTTTTTTTCGATTAGTTGGATATGAGCAGCAGTCTTGACTAATTTCACCGTCACCAGTTTTAGTCAACGGAACACGAAAATAAAAATACTCAAGTAACGAGAATTTTGTCTTACAAGATTTAAGTATAATTCTATTCTTTTCTATATTTCATTTTCATTTTTAGCTTATTTAGTTCATAGTATATTTTGGCCGGCATTATTTACCAATAACTGATGCAAATAATTCCGGCGCAGAGCTTCCAAGCGCCATGAAGGTCGCCCCAGCAACATCGGTTTGAAGTCCAAGACGATCACATATAATTTCCAAGCACGGAACGAAGTAGTCATCACAAACAATAGCAATGGCCCAGAACATGTAAAATGACACTAGAAAATTAACCAACACAGCGCCATGTTGTCTTTGCTTTTGGTTGAACACGTCATCGGGAAACTCTAGAATCGCTGGAGGTGTGCAGTTGAGTTTTCGTGTCTTGTGGGCGAGAAGACGCCTCGAAGGTAATTGAAACTCTTCTGCATCACTCCTTTCTAAATTAAAATAATGAATAAAAAGTGGATTATTTTATTTTCCCACAAGCAAACTATCAATCAATAATCTTATTTATCAACGGTAAGCGGCTCTGATTTTTAGGGCATGCCGTGCTAACTTTATACCTTACCCAGGTAATCAAATCAAATTTCTCGCTTGAACAGTTTTAAAATGACGCTGGCAAAACATGCCATCTAAACAAGAGCTTACTGTCTCAACTTTAATTGCCCCCCCTGGTTGTCCACCGTGTGCTCATTAATTATAAGGCTTGTATATTTGATTATGTTATCATTTAGATATAATAAAACAAACGTTAAGAAAATTGGATCTGTCAACAAGTTAGCACCTGTTGATTCCTGATCAGAGGCCAGGATCAAAGACGCCCTCAAGAGTAGGAAATCACTTAGACGTTGCTCAAAGGATACTATGTTACTTCTTGAAATTGCATTGAATTGAATTGGTCTAAGCAGTGAACCTAACCATCTGAACTTGCATATTTAAAGCGAAAAAGAATAGGGAAATTATTGGTATCAAAAGACTGAGTGCAAAAGTGTATAATCCTTAGTTGTGGATCGAGTGTCTGTGAAGAAGGCGAGAAGGGTATGAGCTAATGGTTAGACTGACCTACAACCAGTTACCCTTGGGCCAGTTTGTCATAAATTTGATACCTTTTTTAAAATTGAAACGAATATCTTATTGGAATTGCTACTGCTAAACCGTAGTTTTCAAGAAAACTGATTAAATGATTTTTACCATTGTTGACCAATAGAATCAATGTTATAAAGTGACGAGTCCAAAGGATAACAAAAGTAGAATTGAGTTCCTAAGCCAGGAAAATGTAAAATAAAAAATCGAATATACAATTTTTTTTTACAAAATTCTGCTATGTCTAGGGCTAGCTTTTTCATATCGGTTATTATATCCCCCAGTATAAAGTACCCAGCCCGTACCCAGTTAATCATAATACCAATACTGGATCCCCGCCTTTGCAGTGTTTATTTTTGTTATTTTTATCAGAAATCATAATATTTTGTAGAGAAGACTTTAGAAGACGCTTTATGAATAAGAAACACTCGGATAGCATTGGGAAAGAATAAAGAGAAAACCAAGAGCAATCAAACTTCACGAAAAATTCAAATTAATCCTTCATCTTACCTGCGGTTTGTGTTGCCGTCTTTTCATTGGCAAAACTGCTGTACGTTGAGGCTACGACTACATATAGAGCTAGGATAACTATAGCAGTCAGTACTCGGTTCTTGAAGAACCTTTTTCGGCTCTTCATAACTCTGTAAGATAAAAAGTAATATAAAAGGGAGACAAAGCTACATTTGGATGGAGAACGGTATTCCACAGCTCTACTTTACGGCCATCCTTCATGTGGTCTCCTTAGTGTCACAGGCTCAGATATTTAGAAAAACATTATTTATTCAAAGCCAACTACCTGTCATTCTCTTTAAATACCTGTTGTAAAGGTTATGGTTCTAGCAACACCCGACTTCACTTGAATTATCATGTATTGAGCCATAGACAAAAATAGACACACATATATACATTTGGTCACAAGAGGTTGTCATATTAAAATAAAAAATAGCAAAAAACCAATAGAAACTGAATTATTTTTACATTTTGACTCAAAAGCCCTTGATAAAGAAAATAACTGATCAAGAAACAAGGTCATATGTCACAAAATGTCAGCGGTCTATGCCTCAAAAACAGTGAAATACTGAAATACGCCAGCTTTGTTTTAAAATGCAAAGTAACATTCGTTATTTTTATATGCAATTGCTATTGCATCCTGCAATTAGATGTATATAGGTTCATAGAAAACTATTTATTCCCGTACCTTTCATGCAAGCTATTTTTGGGTAATTCTATCTCGTATGGACGAAATTCATTCATTATTGCGTAGTTTGCGTCAAAATGATTTTAGATAGAGGAAACGATTTCAGGATAGAGTTATTTCTTATAGATACATAAACGGCATCACGTTATCTTTCCAGATAGATGCTGCACAATTCATCGTCGTATCCAACTAAAATGCTATTCACGTGATTTCTTTAATAGAGTAGAACAGAAAAGAAAGCTCAAAAGGTTTAGATAATCAAAGGACAACTTGCACCCTGTGGTTGCGGTAATATTGTTTAATATCTAATGATAGTACCTGTTTTTTTTAGGGAGGATCATTTAAAGATAGGTAGGCAGGGGGTAAGTTACTAGTAATCCCGCCTGGAGCTTAGATTTTTTTTCCGAGAAACATTTGCTTGGCAAAACACAATTCACATCTTTAGTAACTTTCTCCTGATGAAAGTTATATAAATCATCAGTTTTTTTATCTTGAAAATTGACTTGAATCACAGAGTGATTCGCGTTAATAACGTCTTATTTGACCAAGACATGACGTAATGAAATCTCAAACGACCTGCTGATTCGGTGTTGAGCGAATGACTTCTGAAAATATCGTCCAGACGCCGATCTATATATGATCGCCGGCGCTTCTTCCATTGCTTGGTACAGGAAATGTTGACTCATTGATACAGATTAATATTTTTACACTGAATCGAACCCGTACCTCACACTAAAACTGATCGTTTATTATGTCGCAGGGGAAGGATGGGGGAAGACGGGGGGGGGGGGGGGGGGATGGGAAGGGAGGGGGGGGGGGGATGGTGGTGATTTTAGAGGGAGGTTCAATTTTAAAGATGGAGTACATTTTTGCAATTTCACTATACTGGGTGGGGGAGGTGTGGGGGAGGGGGAGTTAAGTCTTAGATTTTATCCTATCAAGCAGCTCGGTAACTTTAAATTTGAGCTGCTGAGCAACACAACATATTTTTCTAAATAAGGATGAAGAGGGGTACATTTCGAATTGACATATTTAGGGGATACCAATCGTTTTTTTAGCCTGACCCTCCTCCCCCTGCTACATATATAATAAACGATCCTTAATGCGAAACCTTTGTCTAACGATTTGTTTATCCTACGACTCTAAGAGGGGGGAAAAAGTTGACAGAAAAAAAAGAGGTTAAGAGTGATTTTATTTGGCCCGTGAACCGAAGCAAATTTGTATCATTTAGTGACTAAAAACCAATATAAAACAAAAGGAAACAATGGAAAATCCCCACAATAATCAACTCAAGTAAAAAGGATTAACAAGGATTATAACACCTTCGGTTTGGATTTATTTTCCCTCCAATAATTTTTTTTCTTTCTTAAAACTAGCAGATGATTTTTAGTAAAACTTTCGTTGAAAATGAAAGA
Organism: Actinia equina; assembly: GCA_011057435.1. NCBI lineage: Eukaryota > Metazoa > Cnidaria > Anthozoa > Actiniaria > Actiniidae > Actinia > Actinia equina. The sequence continues at coordinate 407,103 of WHPX01000033.1, forward strand.
TCAATCTTATAGTTATTGAAATATATATATTTTTAAACATTTCCATCCGCGAAGATTTCATCATTCATTAAGTGTTTGCACTCTTCCATTATCATACTCGTCGCGCGGGAAAATCCACAGTATAACGGTTGCTTTGCATCATCACGTGATGGCTGGCAGCCATGACAAGGAGGCACAACAATAGAACCTTTTCCCCCAGGTTCAGATTGTTCCTGCCTCCCGTTTCATGGCTGCCATCACGCGATGGTGCAAAGCCTCTTTTATACTGTGGATTTTCCCGCGCGACGAGTACGATGATAAAGAGTAAATAGGAATTTAGTAAATAGGATTAACGAGGATAATGCGGACACCTTCGATTTTGATTTATTTTCCCTTCCAGTAATATCTTCCAAAATAACTGGCAGAAATTTTAGAAAAAATTCAAAATGAAAGATCAATAAATTGAATTATTTTTCAACGACATGCCAACATGCGGGAACTTGTGATGTATATTTGAAGTGTCGTATTGATCATGAAATAATCAGTAATTTTACGAAAGGCTCACTTCCTACATGATAATTGTTATTTGACGGCAAATAAATAAGAATATTCACGAGTTTAAAATTCCCATGCGTACCATATATTTGATAGTATATACACTGTAAACATAACTATCAAATATGCATTTGAGACTTTTGGGTTATAGTTCGTGTGTATCCTCTGGAACAGAAAGCTATAGCGCATAAACACCATTTCTGCCATCATTAAACTTATTAATAAACGGTAAGTTTGTCATTTAATACTACTTTTGGTGAAATTTGTAAATAAGAGCGTTAAATTTGAATCACACTTTATGGTTTTCAGAGTAGTGCTTAAACCAGCCCCCTAATTTAATATTTCTACAAATATACGCTACTCGTTAAACACTTACCTTCAGTTATCAGGAACTGACTAAATAGTTTAAGCAGTTTAAGGTCGCTCAACAGTGATTAGGAACTGAAAGTTTATGTTTTGGAGCCTCAATCACTCTTCATCTGCGGGTAATTATTTAGTGACTGGAGATAGAATTCCCCTGAGTGATAAACACTCGTCATTGGAACAAAAAAGACATATGATTGTCAAACAATAAAACGAATCTATTGTGTCACTGCCTCATTCTATTGTTTTACTATTTAATAGGTTCTTTCGGCCGATGAGAACGGGAGCTAACCCACACAAAAAAAGCATTAACTTGTACCGTGATGTGATCATTAAAAAGTACACCATAAATCCGTAAAAAAGTTAGCTCACGAAATTGTAACAATCTAGTGCAAATAGGTCTACGGTCTACTGAGGTCCGACTAAACTTATCAATTTGTGCAAAATTTGTGCAATTTATTAGAAAAGTTTTCAGGGATATATGGAATGCACTATTACAAAAGCAAAGAGGCTTATTTACAAGCATATGCATGAGTAACTTATAAAAGCGGGCATGCGCAGACAACCCATTAAATTGTTAAATGGAAATGACAATTTGAATACATATTGTTCTGCAAATCATAAAATTTTTTCTCAAAGATTCCAACTTTTCTAAGTCCAAAAACTAATTTTCCCCCATTTTCTTCCTGGCTCTCTGTGGTTTTGAGAAGGTGTGGCACTCAGCTTTATTACGCTTCCGTCCAGAAAGCATTCAAGCAATATTTACAATATCGTGCAGGATTAACGTGAACTATTGTTTGCTTTTTTATTGCTATTTTTGTTAAAAGGGCTGTGCAGAGGCTTAGCAAAGTGCATTATTACAACTTACTTGTAACTAGTATGAAGAATAGGACAAAGCAAAGAAAGAATTTAAAATCTTTTTGAACTTTTTTCCAAAAAAGTGATTGACAATCATCCATTCCTCTTTAAGGGAGGTGGGGCACGGGCGGATTTTCGCCCCTAAATTTTATAATTTATCTGTGCTTTCTCCCCATTCCCCCTCCCCCAAATTCTCATATTTACTTGGAAAAAAAAATTACAGTTCCGTTTCAAGCCGAGGCTGGAGTTTCCGCGCATGATAAAAGTATAGTTTTGCTATGCGCGGAAACTACAGCCACCACTTGCAACTATTATTTGTGGTCACTCGAACGAAACTGTAATATGGAGTATTGGGCTTCCTGTGCTCAAACTTTTGACCTCAGAGGTGTTGATGCAAGAGAGCTTCTGAGTCTGGAATGCCAGATAGACTGTACTTTGAAGTTTTTTTTTATCTTTACCATGAGACTGCATGTTTAACAATCACATGGTTATGATCTTTTCACACATGGCAGCCATGTTAACTGAAACAAAAGATTCTCCTGCATTGCCTTATGATACATTTAAATGCTTCAAGATAGGGGTAAGATAGGAGGGTAGGGCATAGGTAGCCCACTCTATATGTGTGGATAGGGTAGAGTGCATGGTTAAACAAAGGTTTTTCTTCTCTTGAGATAACAATCACATGGTTATGATCTTTTCATACGTGGCAGCCATGTTAACTGAAACAAAAGATTCTCCTGCATAGCCTTATAATACATTTAGATGCTTCAAGATATGGGTAAGATAGGAGGCTAGGGAATAGGTAGCCCACTCTATATGTGTGGATAGGGTAGAGTGCATGGTTAAACAAAGGTTTTTCTTCTCTTGAGATAAACATGGTGCTGCATGATCGGGGTCCATTAGGTTTTGCCTTCTGGACAGTGAGTTCTTTAGATAGATAGTTGGTGAGTCCATCATAGTGGGTCAAAAAGTCCAAAACATTCATATTATTAGTGATCTGTATACAGCTATTTCAAAAAAAAAGTTGGTGAAGGCTTTGTTGCTTGTTCCTTGCTGCATAACAAGCCCAAATTGATCAAACGCAACTTATCAACTTTTGACTTGTATTTTGACAATACATAAGTTACATCAGTTAAGTAACTTACTAAAAAAACAAATAGTTGAACTAAATGATAAATACTGTTAGATAACAGTAATGATAAAGAGGTAAATTATACTGACATTTTGGACACTGGTCCTTCCTCTTTTAATACTCTGAGGAAGAATTAACATCCGAAATGTCAAACATCAGTTTTTTCATCTTTTTGCGGTGTATAATTTACCTTTTTATCATTACTGTTTCATTAGAAACACCAACACAGCTCACACTAGTTTTTAGCTAGTTATCTCTTCTGATAAATAATCTAATTCATTACTGACTAACAGTATTAATCCTAAATATGAACAATGTTTCTCAAGAAAATACATACATATTCATAAGGGACTGGTCAGAAAGTAAAGGAGAGGATATAAGCTAGTCTATGAAAAACAGGGGGTGGACCATTTTTTTGAGCCTCAAATAAACAAAGGGCATGAGAAAATAAGCTGGTTGTTTTTACTATAGGACCCTACTTCATTGGGATTACTGCAATTTTGATATTCTGCGAGTTCGGATATTTCAATGGCTTCTTGTGAAATTGTATTTTAACTGTTTTTTCAGGTACCAACTGATTAATTTCAGTTGAGGCAGCAAAAAATCAAAATTCAGCATGCAAGTTGCATCTACGAAGAGTGCAGAATATTGAAATCCACAGTAAAACGAGGAGTAGGGATTTTGACTTTTGATAACTGAATATTATTATGGTCCACCCCCCCCCCCTCCCCACCCCCTTTACTTTTTTACATAACCCTTAAATAGCTTTAATTCTTGTTCAAAAAATATGGTTGATTTCATATAAAAAACACATATTAGTTTGTTCCAAGATTTTTAAGTCTCTTTTTTATAAATATAGATGACATTGTGGAGTTAATTCAAGGATCAAAATTCTTCTTCAAGGCAAGATACCAATAAATATATTTCTTTGTAATATAAACTCACTACAGTTTTTAGCAGTTGTGATCACCATTCTTGCACACATTGATTGGCACTAGAAATATAAACTTGCCAACCGTTGAACCAGCACCACTAAAAGAATAGTTTGAATAAATTTTTCATAGTTATTACATAATAAAAAGTTCGAAGAGCCAATACTTGAAGTAATAGGTGGAGAGTTGAAAATATCAAATTATTCGTAAGGTCGTCGAGAGACGATGTTGTTCATGTAAACATGACATACTTGATAATAATGCCAACAAATGCTAAAATCAAAGTCATGTAAGCGGCAAATAGCTCAAAGTCGAATCTCTTGTCATCAAAAGGCTCTGTTGAGTTCATTGCTGATAGCTATCTAAACGACATTTAGAATCCCCAAGCTCCTAAACGATTTCTCTTCAAGTTTGTCATGCTGATATATAATGGCATTTTTAAGAACTTGACGGTATCCGCTCAAACTTGATCAATCGCGAAATCGATCCATCGTTAAACAACTTCCAACCAAGAATGTTAATCTTGAAAAGATGACAAAAAAAACTGCTATAAGAATAGATTTTACGTTTGTATCGTCGTGTACGGGAATTGTCAGGGGAATTATATTCAAATGCAAATTTGGAGTAATCGGCTAGTAGTCGTACCCTACGATAGCAGAAATTAAACCATGATAAATATTTATGTGCACATGCTGATGATACATCGTTTAAATATGACTAAAATATGAGACCACCCAACCGATTTCGCTTCTTGGTCTTCGTGCTTTCAGTTCTAAGTCAGGAGAACCAAAATTTCTAAGTCCCACTCGTTTGTTCGGCAACCTATGACGTACATCGTTAATCCCTACACGACGATAGTACCGATTTTACTGCTTCGGTCACAGGGAGCCCGGCTTTAGAATTTGTACATGAATAAAAAAAATCAATAAGTGCATTATTGGGTTTCCTTTGTCGAGATTTGAAACAAAACCCTGATACGCTGAATTTCCGGTAATCGTACTACCAGTAACTTGATAGCAGATTAGCGTAATGTAACTTGAGAGCAGCTAATTCAAATTTAACGTATTAGCGTAACGTACTCTCTAGCGGTTCGAACCCACCGTCAGAAAGTTTTTAAAAAATCGACTCCACTTTGCCATACCCCCTAGACATCCGCAGAGCTGAGGCGTCGTATGGACTTCGGACTTGACGGCGATTAAATCCTTCTGCCCCTGGGTGTACGAATTACGCAAAAAAATGTTCTAGGCAAAGCATCAGGGGAGAGACCAGCCAGCCCCAAGACCATCTCGGCTGATCCCTTGCATCTCTGCCACGCACGGAATCGGTTGAAAAAGTCTAGTCTATTCGGTGCATTGTTTTCACAGCTATAGTTATGCTGAATCACCTGGAACCGTGGTCCAGTGGATAAAACAAGTCAAGTCCGGTTGAGCGAAATTAGTACCTGGATGGGTGACCCGAGACTTATGCCTACTGAACTTCTTTTTCAGAATCTTTTTGTTTTTGTTCTGTTGTTGTAACCTTCATTTAATTATACGATTCGTTTTAGTTGACAATCGGCACAATGCTTTTAAAATGCAGCAACGTATTTAACCGTTGAAGCAACTCGATATCATTTTCTTATAGTGCCGCAATGCAACTCGAGTCTAACATGCAGCAATTGGGTCGTTTATAAAATGTAGCACTAAATTCGTAATCGTCTAACTTGCTGCATTCATATATCTAATGGGCCATCGTCACTAGTTTTTCCTGACCGTGGAAAAATTTATTGCTTTCTAATATTTGCATCTATTTTCAAAAGGTAGTCGCAGCTAAAATACATATAAGGGGTATTCCAAGACCCAAGAATACTGAGCTGGGATGACTTGTGTTTCTTATTATTCCTCGTCAGGAACCGCACAGAGGTTAGTGTTGAGATATTCAGTTTTACTTGAGGTTCACTGACAAAGCCAAAAACTTGAATTTTCATGTTTAAATGACCAATGATTTCCTTTTGGTTTTTGAAAGACCTATCGCATACCTCTCCTTTTGCACATGCGCACTTAGGATTCCTCTTTTTCTTCTTCTTTCTAAATTGTTAGATAATAATGATCATGATTTAATAATGTGTATCGGAAAACCCCTGCAATGTCAAGAAAAGAAAGACGATTCTAATCAGTATTTCATTATTCTTTATTGAAATAACACAGAATGCTGTTTATCTGACAAGTTGTAATTTATGCTCAACAGTGAACTGAACTAATCTTGGTGATTATACACCGACTCAAAATATGGCGACCATGCAATTGGAATAGCTTTTGTTCCCGTGCATTGACTATCGACTGACAACCCTCTCATACATGTGAAACCACTTTTAAGTTGTCGAATAATAGTTATTCACATTGGTCGCAAGTATTTGCGTAATATCCTATTTACAGTTTTAAAATATCTTCGTTTACGGAATTGAAGCTCAGGTCATTCAGCTTTTCTTGGTCTAGTTTTCTAACATAATATATGTCACCAAGTGTTTGATTCAAACAATGGCAAAAAAATGCTAGTTGACCTTGACAAGACAGTCAAGATCAACCAATAAGAGGCTTAGGAATAATTATATCATATGCAGTTATTTTTACATGGTTTTACGAGCTATGCAATAAAATATAACTTTGATACAAGATGTATTTTTACAGCAAAAAAAGGCTGAGAGAACAAATTATTTTGCTGCTTAATTGTTTTCACTTTCCTTTTTTGTTTTACTATTTTCTTTCAGTAAGCATAAACTATCCTATATTTATAATCCTTAGTTTTTGGCTTTAAGTCTAGGTCTCTCATATAAAATATCAATAATGGAAGCTTATATTCTGTCTATACAAAATATTTTATAATTTTGTTTCAAAGCGATGAGTCATCGCTGTAAACCCTCTTGCAACTTGTGTCGCAACGCTGTTGTGAGACAAGTTGCAGAGAATATTGCTCCGTGTAATCGCTCCTTTTAGTTATTAAGACTTCACTTTTAACATTGTGATTCATCGTCTTTTTTTGGAGTAATCTCAACATATTCATTCAGTTTTCCTGGTTCCCGCTCAGTTGCCCCCAACTTCATCACTGGTGCGCTTCTTCTTGTTGCAAGAGAAGGACGAGTATATGAGACCGGTTGGCTAATTTTTGTACTACTTACAGTCCAGGCCTTGGACCTAAAGGTAGGCTCTAGTTGATCTTGTTTTTCTTTTTCTCCGTGGTAGAAGGGGTCGATAACCTGCGTCTGCGCCGATGAGTTGTCTTCTTCTTTCCGTTTGGATGATTTGATGGGATGGTTAACGCGGTTTTCAACGCTTTGCCGAGGTATACTTTTAATCCGCTTCCATAAGGACTTTCGTATCGAGGCAGATTTAATTCTCTTAAATTCTCCACTGTGATCAAAGTCTTTTGGGACGTAGAATAAGGGCATGGAGGGAAACTTACGTATTGCTCTTCTTGTGGTATCTGTTACCAGTTCTTCCTCAGTTTGCAAGCCGTCGCTGGAATGATCGTCTTCATTTTTGGAGTCCGTGAAGTAGTGCGGAGTTAAATCAAACAAGACCTTGCCATCTAAACTATCAGCCGAATTTCTTTTTTCTCGAATTCTTAAATCCGACGGGAATTCATTTCTTTCTAATTCATTATCAGACAAAGTTATGTAGGCTGAATGGTCTTCGTCAAAGGCTGTTTTTGGGTGAGTTGCTGCCTTCTTGCGTACTACTTGTTCAGGATGTTGGAGCACGTTTTCGTCTTTCTTTATGTAGACAAAGTCAATTTTGAGGCCACTTTTTTCTTCTTCACTATCGCTTTTACTTTCTCTTCCTTTTGTTTTCTTTTTCTTTTGATCAGCTTGTCGTAGACATTCCGCAGCAAACGCATCAAGGGAAATGTCTTTGAATGTACCATCAGATCTTTTACTCTTGCTCTCCTGTGAATCCTTCGTTGTTGGTGGTTTAGGGGTACGGTGACTCTTCATAGACCTTGGCTCTTTCATTTTACTGGCATCTTCAATGTCTTCCTTTATCCCAGCAACTGGGTGGTTTTGTTTAGGAAATAGTTTTATATTTTCAGTCTGGTTTGTCTCGTTTGATAAAGAACTATTGTCTTTTTTGTCATAATATTTAGACTGTTGATTCCCCTGTTGACATTCGCCTTCACCTTCATTTTGACTCGTTGACTCCAAAGAATAAACATGATTCCCTTCATTACCCATTTCCGATTCCAGATTAAGTTCTGGAGTCGTCGAAACCGCACACGTCTCCTCAGCCGATAAACGTCCAATATTATTGTCACAGTTCGTAGCATCCTTCGTTTTGTAACTCTCTGCCGTCAAATCACAACAGAAACCTTCAATTTCTACTGATTTTCCATCGACGCTATCACAACTCTCTTCCAGTTCACTGTTCGTTTCATAATGTCTGGAGCCCCCTGAGCCAGCACTGCCGCTTGAAGATCCACACTTTTTTAAACGATACTCGTTTTGTCGCACGCTTTGAGAACAATTGCAATCTATTTCAAAGGGTTTACCAAACGCTGACCCCGTATCTTTCAGCGACACTTTTCGACTTGCTCGCGTATTGGTAGCCTCGATTGTCTCTCCTGTGTGAAATTCTTCGTCTGAACTCTTTCGCGAGCTGCGTCCGCCACAGCCTGAGACAAGTTCTTCCAAAGCATTTTGAAGTTCACGCATCTCTCTCGTCTCGTTTGATATCATTCGATTATTGTCTCTTCTTAATAAAAGTATATCAGATAGGTCGTCACTCGAACTTGTAGATTCAAAGCTCCCTTGTCTTGAATCATGAAATCCCGCGGTTTTGTCAACCCACCTGTCAAGACGTGCTTTAACATCTCTAACAACCTTATCATGACTGCTTGATGTTTTTGACTTCTCATTGAGTCTATTAGCTCCATTAGAATCAATTTTAGCGCCCAATGTCTGAGCTCTCGCTCGATTGTTTGCTTTGCTTGAAGCTTGAGAGCTCCTTGAGTTTATATTAATATTGTAATTAATGTCCACATCAGATGGATAGCTTTCTACACTTTCTTCAGTATCTTGGCTGCTTGTTCTCGTTACACGACATTTTGAAGGAGTAGTTTTTGATTTTGACCTCAATGTGTCAGAATTCTGAATTACTTCAATCAATGAACTCTCAGACTTGCTGCAACTTCTTCTTAAGGATCCGGCACTTCCAACGGTATCTTTTTCTCTCTCTGGCCTACTGGTATCATCTCTAGACGCTCGCCTTCGCCTTGGCTCCAAAAGAACTTCTTGCTGCAATTTCATCGTCTTTGGTTCCTCAGATGTTTTCCTACAGCTTGGCTCGATTGTATACAAGTAGTTTTCAGAGTCAGGCATCATAACTGGAGTACTTCTTGATCTAACATGGCCTGGTACTATCTTAGCCTTGCAGTTTTGGTAATCGTTCATTTCCGGCGGATTAGGCCTGAACATTGGCTGAGATACATCAGAGTTACGGCGACTTCTCTTACGATCGCGTATAGATAGACTTGCCCGGTTGACCCATTTCTGCAATCCACCGTATAGATTCGACGAAATGGTTGGCATATTTTTCTCCTTGACTGAGGCTGCCATTTATGTCAAGAGTGAACAAACATATATTTGTCAAGAGCACTGGAGCTCATGAAATTTGCATTTATTACTTGCTGCAATGAGTACACAAGTTCACGCAAACTCTCGCACAAATTGACAAAGATTCTTGTTTTCTTTTTCTTCTTTTCGGGGAACTTTCTCAGCAAATCATCTATTCTATCTTCGCTTGGAATCAGCTCTCTTTATTCTACAATAATAAGGAATAAACGACAATTAACTCGGTGAGATTGCTACTTTATTAGATATTTATTTAGTGTCAACAAGGATTAAAGCAATTAGGATATAGCGAGGTATTCAGCGCTCAATATCTGTGTTTGTTAGAAGCGTGCATGTTTTGCGCGATATAGATTTATTATACTTGAACTCGTAATAAATTATAAAAAATCCGACCTTGACTGGCGTGATGTCAGAACTTGATGCTAGATCTATTTTCTTCTGACGTAAGCTTCCAAGACTCCATTGTTCGAGATCAACCAGCTAAAACTATTAGATAATTGCTGAGTTATTAAGCTTCAAAATTAATCACTTTTTTATCAGCGATTGGTTGGCTTCCTTACCAAAACCAAACAATCCAAGAAACGTTATCTTCGAAATATTTATTCCTTTGTGACAAAAATAACACATGCAGCGAGTTACCAATCGTGTAGACTACCCAAAACTTAAACGCGTTGTTTTCATGTTTAAATGTCAGTTAAGGATGATTTAAAACCTACGCTTTTAAATGAAAGTAAGTCAAGGTCAGTAAGGGTGCTGGAGACGAGAACACTTAAAATATTACTCGAATTAAACTCAAACCGAAATGAAGAAAAATAACAAATTGTTTTTTGTTTTGTGAAGTTTTTTTTTTGATAGTGTACTTAAGTTCTAAAAACGCATTTATTGTTTAAAAATTATAAGTTAATCAGTGATGAGTATTATCAATTTATTATAAATAGGTTATGCTTGCTTCGGTCAGAATGAAGAGAGAACGGATAAGTATGTATTTACATTTCTTTGGACCGTGACAAAAATATGCAAAAAAAGTTATAGAAGACGGCAAAGAGCTGCAAGAACCACAATTTAAAATATAAATTATAATTGCAAAAATATTCAAAATAGAACTAATGCGAATACCTGAATTTTTTTAGTTAGTTGTGGTATCAGTTGAATGATAACTATTCAAGAAGAAGAAACAACGAACGAGAGGTCCTTCAACTCCACTGAGTTTAAAATCATGAATATGTTCTCAATATTTTCATACCTTGTAGACCAATTCAGCAGCAAAAATGAAAACAAATCCCGACGTTCACTTGTTTAAGGTCAACTACTTGTCTTGATTTCCTTGGTTACTTTTTTAGACTAACTTACAGCACACACACGAGATCTACCAGTAATTTATCCAATCACGGGTGTACAGCTATAGTACCGAAAACCGTTAAGGGCAGTGTCTATGATATCTGCATTATTGACACTAGTACTATGTACTCAAATCTAACTCAAGTCTTTAAATGAATATAATATTCAGTCGGTTCTATTAATCTAATAGAGTAGAATGCTGTATTATATTTATAGTAGTGAATAGTTTTGCGAAATGTTTAGTATTTCCGTTAGCCATTGTTCTGTTATGTGAAGGATTTTTCTTTTATCACGTACACTGTCTAGTTCCACTTTTGAACCTATTTCGTGGGCGTTGCTTTGGTTAATTCGATTTACTGTGTAACAATTATGAGAGGGAGTATCACAATAACTCTATAGAGATAGATTAGTAAGGTTTTAGTCAGTTGTAAACTACTTTTGTTTGATGATCCTGGGTTTCAAATAGAACTGATTTTCATATTCGAAGCATTATGTCATAATCATGTGAGTGAGTCGTAAACATGCTAACATGCTGATACTTCTCGCTGCTATCTTTTTTCTACCATGCAAAGTAGTACACCGGCTTTTTCGCATCTCAAGCACTGAACGAAAGCAAAAGCGTTAAACAAAACGATAATTGCAAACTAGTGTGCAAACCACTATCCGTGAAAAAGTACACAAATTTGTACAAGATTGTAAAAATTAGTGCAAAGTTTTGTAGATCTACTGAGGTCTGCTGAACTTACTAATTTGTGCAAATTCTTGCAAAGTGTTTCACTGATATATGGTATGCACTCTCACTTATTAACTCAGTAGAGAAGTAATTAATCTTATTTTGAAGTTATTTTAAGTGATTTATGACTGATACAAAGGATGAATAGACTATATCGGAAAGGCGTCACTCGAACATCAGGAACTGAACTGAACAAACAGGTACATGTTCAAGTGAATTTGTTTTTAATCAATAAAAATTGTAGCAGTTTTACAAGGAAATCTTTTTTTTACAAGCTCAGTCTTTGTCTACCGTTGAATAGTTCAGGAGTCAAGCTAACGATTTTCAAAACACTCAAGGAATGCTGTTACATTTCGTTTTTCACAATTCACGTCACGTGGTTTAGTGCGTCGTCGGATCAGTCACGATGACATAGCAATTAATCATTCAAGTGACATTAACGATATTATTAACGCCAGAAATTGAGAATTGTCAAGATTATATTGCATGGTATAATATTGCTTGTTTTGGTTAAAAATAGTTCGGGCAATGAGGCGCCATTGTCTTTGTTTTCAAAAGTGTCTACTCATGATTAACACTATTGGCGATCACTTAAGGCTGGTTTTCACTAGGCATAAGCATAAGCACAAGCACAAGCATAAGCACAAGCATAAGCTAGTGAGGACAGTGCCGACATAAGCATAAGCACGTACGCATGCGCACTAAAGAAAAATTAGTACGAGAGGGAATGGGAACCAGAGTGAAAGTCAAAACAAAATGGACGACGAGGAGATTTTTCTATACCTCTCTTTAATAATATTAGTACGCCTTTTTCGTGACAAAATAAAGCGAAAAAGCAGAAGACCGAAAAGATTTGGATTAGAGACATTTATCGTCACAGAAGGAGACAAGGAGAGTTTAATAATCTAGTCAGGGAATTACGGTTTGGCGATAGAGAGATGTACTTCAGGTAAGTTTTAATCTTCGTAAACGTGGGATAATTTTTGCTTCTATGGGCTATTGTTTGAATGAAGTTTGAATTAAAAGCCATGATGCTCTATCCCCGGTTCATCTAATTGCGTCAAGTGCCATTAAAATCTTGCTAACTCATTAAGTCTAACTCATTTAAAAACATTTCGAATTTCAGGTACATGAGAATGTCCCCTGAGAATTTTGATTATTTGCTGTCAATAGTGGGTCCACACATTAGAAAAAATACAACTAGAATGAGGCAAGCTATCGAACCTGCAGAAAGACTTGCATTAACTATCAGATATTTAGCCTCTGGGAACTCACAACAAAGCATGTCCTTTGCATACAGAATTGGAAGGACAACTGTTAGCAATATCATACAAGATACCTGCTTGGCCATCTGGGATGCTCTTAGTGAAACGTATTTGAGACCACCAAGTACATCTGAAGATTGGAAACATATCGAAGAAGACTTTAGTAGCATCTGGAATATGCCCCATTGTGTGGGGGCTATAGATGGAAAACACATAGCCATTGAATGTCCAGGAAACACAGGATCACTCTATTATAATTACAAAGGCTTTTACTCAATCGTATTGATGGCTGTTTGTGATGCTCATTATGTGTTTTCACTTGTTAATGTTGGTGACTATGGAAGCAATAACGATAGTGGGGTACTACAAAATTCCCCAATAGGAAAAGGTCTGGAAAACAACACCTTGGGAATACCAGATCCAGAACCACTGGATGGCTGTAATATTCAACAGCTTCCATACTTTTTGGTAGGAGACGAGATTTTTGGTTTGAAAACATGGATGCAGCGGCCATACCCAGGACGTGGTATTTCAGAGAGCCAAAGGATATTTAACTATCGCTTATCCCGAGCCAGACGTGTCATAGAAAATACCTTTGGCATCCTAAGGGCTAGGTGGGGAATTTTTGCTCATGCAATTAATGCTTCAGTTGAAACTGCAATGTCAATCACAAAAGCAGCAGTGTGCTTACACAATTTTCTCAGACAAACCGAAAGTGCAGGATACTGTCCCAATGGCTTCTGTGACAGCGAAGACAGCAGTGGGAAAATCAAGCCTGGGCAGTGGAGGAAAGAGGTACCAAGAGAAGGCAGTGGAGCTATGAGCCACATGGCCACTTTAAGGGGTAGGAGACAGTCCAATTCTGCAATTGAAGTACGAAATGCCTTGAAGGATTATTTCTTATCTGACAAAGGTCAAGTGCCATGGCAGTGGGACTATGTACGAAGTAGGGGACCAACATACTAGCCTACTAGCCTCGATCCTACAACCTGAATTCAGAGTCTATGATTATTGTTAAATGAATTTAGAGTCTGTTATTAGTCATCATCAAATTTGTTTTTTTTAATGAATATTGTCATTGCATACTGGGTCAGGTAGAAGGGACAAGCTACTAACATATTCACAATGGGCTGTACCTTAACAATATCACCAGCCCCCCTGTGACATAATAAACAGTCTCTAAGGGACAGTTCATTTGATATGACGAAGGGGGAATGAAAAGGGGACCTGATATTTTAGAGATAGGGGGGGGGGGTGTTTTCTTCTGATGGCTTGAGGGGCCTTGAAATTATCATTAATTGTAATGTAATAAATATTTTGGTCTAATAAATAAGGGTCTGAATTTCAAAATTTTGTGGGGGAGCATGTCCCCCAAACCCTCCTAAAATACTACCATCTTTGGTGGAGGATGTTGTTGTTGTTATTGTTGCTAGTGATATTTTAGAGCAAACACATCAAAACCATGAAACAAACTCAAAATTGATACTTACAAATAGTACTTATTTAGTAACTATCACTCAGCCAGAACATTCATTACACAAAGAATAAAGTGAATATCACAAAGGGTCTCTTGTATGCCATTCTGCAACAAATGTTCTGGTTGAGTGATAATTATTAAATAAGTACTGTTTGTAAGTATCACTTTTGAATTCATTTCATGGTTTTGATGCATTTGCTCTATTAGGAAGCCAATTCATAAATATGATTTTCAACTTGATTGCCTTGGTAAGTATTCTCCTTTGCAGCTGTCCTTGGGGTCACAAAACTCTTCTCTCCAAACAAATGCTAAAGAGAAATGTTGCATGACAACCGGAAGGGGGAAGACTATGAAAATTTTATTATAACATTTTATTATGAAACATTCCTAATCAGTAGGAGTGTCAAATATTTATTATTTAATTAAATTTATTTTTGCTCAAAATTCCATGATTTAATAAATAACTCAAACTTAACTAACATGTGAAAAATATCAAAACTGATGAGATAAATTTTAAGTTGTTTTATAACATCTCTGTAATGTATATATATATATATATTAACATTTGCCGAGTTTTAAATAAAAACAAGCCTTATCATTGTACAACAAGATCCATCATCAATCTTTTCATCATAATTATTTCTTGCATACGATAAGTAAAGAATGTTATTTTTGTTTGTCACGCCTAAGCTCTTCAAAGAAATATCCACGAGGATATAGCTCAAAATTTGTCTCACTGTCTGAAGTCTCTCTTGAAAAGACATTCTGAATTTCATTGATTGGTGGAGTCATGACCCTTGTGGGTTTCTGGAACCGAGTTTCAGGAGTAGATGTCATCCTGAAGGTTCCCAGGGGTGAAGTGACAGGTGAAGGATGGTTATCAGATGTAGCCATTCCAGTCACTGGTTGACAAAGCTGATTGGGAGGGAAAGGTCGTGCAAATTGATTTGGCATTGTTGCTACGGGGCTCTCAAAATTGGGATAACTGTAATCTGATGTATTCTTTATCATGAATTTGTACATTGTTTGGTTTATCTCCATCTTAGCCATTAATCTGTCATGCAAAGGCATCTTTTTCAGCTGAGTTCCTATCAATTCTGTAAAAATGGTCTCTTCATCTTTGTCCTTCTCGGGTTCCTTTCTTTGGTCAAGTTTACTCCCAATACTCTTTATTAGTTCTATACCTGCACTTTCAAAGTCATCCCTCTTTGATCTTTTTATGTTTTTTGTTCTCCCTGTGGTCTTGGATTTAATAACTGTAGGTTCACTGCAGTCCGAGTCCAAAGAAGGATCAGTCTTATCATCAGAAGCTTCTTCTTCATCAATGTTGCTACCATCTTCAGACATGGAGGCAACCATATTCGATGATGAACGGCGTGGCTTGATATATTCGTCCAACCAGGCTAAATAGGGGAACATGTCACTTGTCTCGCTCTTGACCTCGTTGACAGTCTTTGTGTCTGTGCCACTCACTTTTACACACTGTAATTTCTTCTTATCCCTCGTGTAACGATTACGAAGGTTCTTAAATGCATTTTCGGCATCTTTCCCTATCAAAACATTGATGGTTAATTCATGATATTAAGCTTAAAACTTCGTATACTGAAGGATGCAAAATCACTAGAACAAAACAAAAACGTTTGCAGTTTACCTGAAGCAAACCCAACCGAGGTGGCAACGTCACTCCATGCAAGATCCTTTTTGTTTCGATCTTTAAAATCTTTCAAGGATTTATCAAAAAGGATAGGAAATCCACGTACAGTTTCTGCTAGTTTTTCGTCAATGAGCACAACACTCTCTTCGTCCGCCATTTTGTTTCTCACGGTAAGCCGGGTTGGTACCCAGTGTTCTGTGATTGGTTTAATACCTTCGCTTGTGCTTGTGCTTATGTTTTTCCTATTTTCACTTGACACTAGGACAAGCATAAGCATAAGAAAAACGAACATGTTGGTTTTCTTGTGTTTGTGCTTATGCTTGCGCTTATGCTTATGTCGGCACTGTCCTCACTAGCTTATGCTTGTGCTTATGCTTGTGCTTATGCTTATGCTTATGCCTAGTGAAAACCAGCCTTTACACGTTAAGAAAACGTTTTGAGGCTTTTACGATAATGAAGATAAACACGGACCGTCTTTAACACTAGAGTAAGGTTTGAAAAAATAAAAAAGGGAGTAAAATGACTAATAAAATACAAAGCTTAAGAATGAACTATGAATATCCATGCATCTAACATATCTCCCCGGCATTCGATTAATAATAATTGATAAAGTGCAGAGAATGTTTAAAAAAACGTTGGTTTTTTTCTTGTCAGTTTGAAGAATATAATATTATCAACTGACTGTTACCTAAGATTCTTAACTTGTGAACTATGAAACTTCTTATACGGTATACAACCTGAGTAAACGTACACACCCACTCTAGTACTAGAAGAGCATAATGATCTCTTGGTATTACTGGTACATGTTTCCATGACAACACGGTATAACATTTAGTAGTGACTTCCTTTCCTACTTTCTATTCTTTTATTTTTGTTTTCTTTGTCTTACTTACTTATTTTTGCTTTTTTTTATTTATTAATTCGTTCATCCTTTTTTTAATCTATTTTTCCTTCAACATGCAACTTACTCAGTACCAGACAAACTATATTTAAAATCCCCTGATGAGTGGGCAACCACAAACAGGCTTGTAGGGATGAAATTGTAGTTCATTTGTCTTGTTCTTTTCTTACTTTATATATCACGCTATACACCCATGTATTGAGCACTGTTTCACAGAAATCAATTCTATACTTTATACATATATAGTATATATTTCCCAAAAAACCTTTTCTTTGACGACAACGTGGATGACATTCAGTACACTCGAAAGCTGCTTGTAGTAGAAGTGGGTAAAGTAAGTGGTTTTAGTGCCCACAATTGCAAATTCAATCAATTCCTTCAATCAAAAGGTGGATCACTCCGAGTATTGTTGCTTGATAACGTTCAAACAACAGCTAACTTTTAATTTAAGGATAGTGCGCATGTCAGTGCCAAACTATATCCATATTTGTTAATCTATATTCACTTCAGAAAGGCATGGTTGCATAAGTGTTATTATACTCCAGGCACACTAGTAGTTTATTTGAATTGTACGCGCATTCCTATGAAAAATAAAATATATAGCAAGTATTTTCTTATTGTCCTATGCTGTGCAGAAGTGATGTAGAAAACTTCAAATTATTTTACTCTATTAATATATATTATTTTAATAAGATTCTCTAGGGAGACACATGATGAACATTCCTACAACAGTAACCAGGCCACGAGGTAAATGTAAACAACAGGTTTTATCATGTTACGCACATTGCTTTTACATATGTTTGCAGGTTAGAACACTACCGGCCTGACCCGATAACACTTAAGTATGATCAGGTTATAATTGGATCAATTACTAATAATATTAGGCAATTCCGCTCGGTACAAGTGTTTAGTATGATTGTTATGTGTGCTGAAATACTTATGTTGAATCAGTGGACTTGTTCTTACACCGGAGAAAGACTAACGGTCATAACGTTAGTAACCGTACCTGTTGTATTCAACACACCAACACAGTCCCAACTAGTAACCACTAGTCATTCGTATTCACTTGTTGTATTCAACACATCAACACAGTCCCAACTAGTAACCACTAGTCATTCGTATTCACTTGTTGTATTCAACACATCAACACAGTCTCAACTAGTAACCACTAGTCTTTCGTATTCACTTGTTGTATTCAACACATCAACACAGTCACAACTAGTAACCACTAGTCATTCGTATTCACTTGTTGTATTCAACACATCAACACAGTCCCAACTAGTAACCACTAGTCATTCTTATTCACTTGTCGTATTCAACACATCAACACAGTCACAACTAGTAACCACTAGTCATTCGTATTCACTTGTTGTATTCAACACATCAACACAGTCCCAACTAGTAACCACTAGTCATTCGTATTCACTTGTTGTATTCAACACATCAACACAGTCCCAACTAGTAAATCAGGCGCACTCATTGGTTACAATTAACGTGGTCTTTTGCTGCTATATATAGCGCGCACGCGCACGCTTGTTTGTTGATTTGTCCCGCTTGCAGAGATAAATGACATTGAAAACTTTCTCTCCATTATTTGTTATATTCACTTTTGTTAAAAATACTAAAACAATTATTCCTCTTATTGACATTACATGACACTAAAAACTAACTTGTTACGGTGGAAATACGTAAGTAGTAAAGAATTGACGATTACATTGAAAACTAGCCAGATGCAGGCAAAGGCCTAAGGGTGTTTCAAATGAATTTAGCAATATAATAATAAAACAATCGAAGTGTGTGCAGAACCCTTACCAATTCCGATGTATAAATAAGCTCGAAGCGTGCGCAATTACTACAACTCTGCTCCGCAATGGCATCAAATGCTGTAGTTACTTCTTTCACGACGACTCGCTGAAATTAAATATAAAAGCCAACTTTAATTTTGAACTCCAAAAACAATCTAGCCCTTTAGATTGCTATTGTTTAGTAATATATGCAAAATAAGAATATATTTATCTTCTTGCATGGTTAATCAAGACAATATTGACAAGATGCCGAAGCTAATATCGGCGCCATTATGGCGGGGACAGATTTGTACTAATCTGAAACACAGATACATAAGAATTCCACAAAATGAAAGTCATTTCCACAACTAAGAATGGTCTCCTTATTTTCACATTTACTTAGTGAGATATATGATAGTTTTTTGTGACACACTTGAAGATTATTGTCTCTTTATACGGTTCGTTAGGGAAATATTCGAAAAAAGTCAAAATATGCTATTCTTGCATTTTCGTTTTTGTAGTTTTACTCATAAATTCAAGCTTGTGCATAACCTATTTATTCTTTTTCCAGATAGATGGTTAGGTCATAACTTAGGAAAATATTTAGAACTTTGCTCGCGATATATACTTTTCTATAACATCTTTTCAGAACTAATTCTGATGCTCGATGTTTGGTCGTTTTGCCATTAAATATAGGAAGTTTACAATGTAGTAATGCATAAGCAAGAGGTCTAAGCTTTAAACTTATATTTTATTATCACTTAACTGTGTGAGTTTTGTTTGTAACTAACTGGACCATTCCACAGCGCGATAGAGAAAAACGCTTTGTGATTGGAGAACAAAAGCTGCAAAGTATATGAACAAGACCGCAAAGTGCTTAATCTTCTTCATATAAGATCAAAACAGGCAGGGGGCTGGGAGACCGAATATCTACAATACACTTTGAACAAAAGTTGTGCTCAGTATAAAAGAGGTTGCATCTGTGATAGTGCGGATTATTAACTGCAACACGCAAAGATAATCTGTTTGGATGATACACACAATTGATCTTAACACAACCACAACGGGATTTAATTTGCTTTAATTCGTGGGAAAATAATTCTTATTTAAAAATTGAAAGAACTTCGATCTTCTTCAATTTCCGCACGAATGAATATCAAAGCCTGCAGATCGAAAGTTCTCCGCAAAATGTTGCAAAAACTCATCAGTAAATCATTAACCATGAAATAAGATTACTCCACTTACCATTAGTTTGATTTTGTCGATTTTGCTATTTGCTGAATTATCTATAGAATCCTCGTGTTGTTTTGTTTCCTTAACTTCTTTCTCGTCCTGCAAGTGTCCGCACCGACTGAACCGATCCGATGTCAGATACTGACGTGATTTATGAAGGATCTATAAATATATTAATATGTCACAAAGAGTACCCCTTAGCCTCGTTCGTATGTGCGAATCTGAGTCTCTAATCCCTACACAGTTGTTTATTAAACTAGAATTACTCTCTATACAATGTATTACTCATAGCTTAAATCGAAACTGACAAAAATTTAAATAGTGATAAAGGTTTTTTTTAGAGATGACTTCAATCTCGCGCCCTGAAGGATTGTTCTGCTGTGTCTGTTCTCGTTCGTTGCGAGAATATTAATTGAATTCAATATCAAGGGCTTCAAACTCTCATTTGTCATTTTTTGAAATATTTAGTTAGTGTTTAAACTCAACTCCTAAACAAGACCTCAGTCTAGAGTCAATCATGAAAATCCCTGAAAATCAACTTAGAAACTCGTCTTCATCTCAATCTGAATATTTCAGATGGCTCTGAAATAATCATACTTCACTGATTTAGCAGCGTATTCAGTATGAATATCAATACGTCATCTTCAGAGTTCTTTTGTCTTGGCGATAAGTTGTGCCATATCGGTTGACACACGACCTTTTCAGAATAGCCCCAGGCTAAAATAGACTTCAAGATTCCCAAACTACGTTGAATTCTTTCTTACTGTTAGATCGCGCTTTTGATTTCAAAAACACTAAATAGCGTCAAATCAAAGGAAAAAAAAGCCATTGGTGTTATTAGTTTTGACCATAAAATTGAATTATGGTTTACAGCCCAATCCCTGAAATCTTTGGTCGAAATATTATTGGACACGCGTCGAAGGGGAATGATTTGACACAGCACACGTATTGCACGAAGTAACTTATTATTAGGAATTGCAGTCGGTCAGATAGTATGCAAGAGTGGCTATAACCTTCACGTACTGTTTAAGCTTGAAGTACTAAGTGTGCGCTGAAAAAACACGATTGGGATCCCTGTGCCTGTCGGGAACTTTTTTAGCAAATTCGGTGCCGCGGTAGAAGTATATTCGTCCAGCTAGTTCGTTTCTGTGTGTTTACCTTGTTCTATGAACATACCCATAATGCATTGGTGTCTTATCTCTCATTCACCAGGCAAATAATAAGGACTAATAAGCCAGTTTATCAATCTTCAGAATGCGAAAATGTCGATGTAAAATACTTATAATGAGTGTTACACTGTCAACTTTTGTGAGGATAAGTATCCCCTTTCTGTCTAGAGTAGATAACAAAGACATTAAATCATTTGGGGTCAATTATTAGAGGCTAAAGCCCGACATGTTAGAACTTGTAACTTCGCTATTGTAGTTTCACTATTCTTGAAGTGTTATAACGCTATTTTTATCCTTTCATTGGTTTAAACTTCCTTCCATGAAACAGGAATCATATTTGAACTGCGCTGCTGCCATTCTCACTCTATTCAGTAACTGTTAGCTGTCGCTACTCAACTAACGTAGCCAGTCAAGACTATGTAGGATTAGGTAGACCCTCCATGTTAAGATATAAACAAAACGACTTGCTAAGCAAAACCACTTAGGATAAAGCTGCAACGGAAACAAAGTCGTTTATGCGTCATTAAAAATAGTAACGTTTGGTTCAAGCGCACTGAAGTTACAGTAAGTGTTGTTGTGCTAAAAGGGCTCCATTTAAACTAACTCTGCTAAATTGGATGTTTTCTGTATAAATATTGATTTAAATAAACCATAATCATAATAACAATGAAATGAATTTAATTTCCAAATCAATCATGCAAGTTAAAAAAATTGTGCCGTACAGCATCCCCGTGAAACTTTTCTCGCAACGTTGTTGCACAGCCGTTCCAGCTAAAAAATTCAACGTGTAATAAGGTCTTTATATTACAATTTGTCCCTCGCATTAATTTGCTGTTGTCACTACTGAAGTCAGGCAAGATTCTGATTGTTTATGTAACGGTTGTGTAGCTGTCTAACGACATGGTGGTAGAGCTTGTCTCTGCGTGTTCTTGCTGAGTAGAAGAATTCGATCTAGTATACAGGAAGTTTAGATTTACGCTAGATACACGATGAGGTATCTTTTAGGTTCCAAGAAAAAGAGAGAGAGAGAGAGAGAGAGAGAGAGAGAGAGAGAGAGAGAGAGAGAGAGAGAGAGAGAGAGAGAGAGAGAGAGAAAGCGGGAATAAAATGGGAAAAGGAAGGTATTAGTAATTTGAAGTAAAGGAAAAATGAAATAAAACTTGAGAAGTTTAAGAGGAAATGCAAGGCAGAAGAGGAAGCAAATAGAAGAGAAATAGGACTAATAAGAAAGAAGAAAGCGTGCTTAGTCATGCAACAGCAATGTGGAAAGCACAAAAAAACAAACCCGACAAATGACAGCTAGACGAATGTTTCATGGATATTTTTGAGCAATATATTGCAATGAGTATCTACCGCATTGAGTTGTGGAATGATATATCAATCGTATCAGTTTTCTGATATTTAATTTCGCTGGTTTAACATTCTCTAGTTACATCGTGCCGTTACAAATCTCAACCACTGATTTACGCATCATTGACAAATAACCAGAAGCATAATAATATTTACCAATAACCTCTGCTAAGATCGATATAATTTAAATCTGTATGCGCAAAACGCGATCAGGTAGTTAAGAAAAGTTAAGGTCTTGGGCAATCATTATTGACAGTGCAATATTACTAGCTATGCATTCCTGCACAGTAGGTCATTTACTGCTCTGTTATTATCTTAGAGCTACGAAACAATACCCTAGATAACTAAGCAAAACATACAAGTTTTAAACTCCTAGTTTCTATAAACGATTCTTCTGCTAAAGTACATTTGCTGAGGGAGGTCCTGAAGTGAATGTGCTTATGAAGTGTAACTTTAACGGCTTTAATAGTGTCATTAAAAACTAACCACTCCATATACAAACCAACCCCAATATATCATATTATTTGTTCATTGTACAAATATATAACAGCTCTAGTAAGCTTACCTTACAGTGAGACGGCCGTGATTTAGCTGTTTCCCTCGCTAAGAAATGTAATATTCGCTATCAGACTTTGGATTTATATGCTACCCTGGCGCGCTGGTCTGCTATTGGTTCACGATATCACTCAAGCATCTCGGATATTTCCAGTTGTTTTCATTTGATACTACAGACTGACATTCCATTGGACATTGGTTTGTCAGTAGCCCGTGATAAGCCCTTTGCGGTCTTGACTGACGATCTTACAACATGCTTATAGTACCGTATTCTCGTACGGTCTTGATTTAGCTGATTTTTGAAATCGTAAAAATAATGTTTTCTGTACTTTATAGTTCAGGGAGGTTTTGATAAGGGATGCACGCCAAAAAATGCTTTAACACAAAGATTTGCATTATTTCCTTAATTAAAATAATAGAAAATACCGCTTATAAATCACCAGCAAAGGGGAAAATTGTTTTACTGTGTGGGAGTCATATAGTAAACACGTGACACACCCATTGCATAAGTGAAAACTTAACATACAAGATAACAGTTACAATAGGCTTATATGTTACTATTCGTCCAGAGCGTCCAGGAAAACCGATAAAAGATAATTTGCGAACTTGGCCACTCATGCTTTTTTATGGCTGTTTCAGCTACAATTCTTTCAAATTTGTCCTGATTACCGAGTTTCCGATCGTGGGACAGTCCTGCAACTTTGGAGGGTACGTGCACGACAGAATGGTATTAAAGGGTGTCCAGAATGAGGCCTATCACATGAGTGGTATTCAATACTGACATCAAAATGGCTTGGCAAAAGCGCTAACCAAACCTTACACAAGTTTACATATAATCCTCTTAACTAAAAACCTGCCAAGGACTTTGTTCTTTAAATTTGTCTAGACTCATTCACGTACTTCGGTGGATGTTTCGAATTCTTTTTCGAAGAGATCCATAAACTGGATGCCTTAAGAGAGAATTCTTTTCGTATTCAAGCAGTGAGCAGCAAAAACTATTTTCTTGACTGTGAGAAAAGCTGTTGTACAAGGCTAAAATTTTGTTATTCATAAAGTTTAACATGTTTGGAAGTGGAGATGACCGATGAAAGTTGAAACAAAGCCTAGCCCAAAGCAAACATTTTATTCGAAAATGAGATTTAGGTCTTCATTTGCTTATTTCCGAGATATTTTATATAAAAAAGCTTGACAAAGCAACATTCTAACACAAATGTAACAAAACATCTTTGTACATTTGAAAATACCGCTTCAAACAAGTATTTTATCATAGTACATCAGTTTCTAACTGTTTCAAAAAGGTTTTGAGTGTTAACCCAAAACGAAAATTGGGATCAAAACTCATACGAAAGTCTAGTTTTTGGCGCTTTTGCAATTATTGCAAGAGCCTCGCATGCTAAACACGGTCATGCCATGAAAAAGCAACCTGCAGTCAGTCATCAAGCCAACACGATGATGTAATAAAATGAAGTGCGTTGGTACGTGTCTATAAGAATCCAACCAACGCATCGAGCGATGTGAAGGAAGCATCATCAAGGGGTCTGTAACTACCCTGACGAACAGTCTGCGTTCACCGGCGGGAATGATAAAAAAATCTGACATGATTTTCTTCACGAGAATATAATCTCTAATAATTGACGCTTGCACTTATTTTCTTGCTTTTAAATTGTTTACCTACAGTTTCTAGTTAATTTTAACCCCTCTACCCGTAAAAAGCGTTGCGGTTTCCAGGTCCCATTACATAATTACAATATGACAAATAAAACCCAGCCAGAATCGTAGCGAAACTAAATTAGCATGGTATGCGATGATGATGCAATGAAGGCATAACTAAACACGGGTCAAGTAGCCACATGATTGTTGTGTCGCGTTTTGTTCGAAAAGTCCTTCGTCTCTACGTCTGTATTAGTTCACACGCGTTGAGTAAAGCACAGGAAGACCAACCAGAATCACACGCGCAGACAGTCACTCGACTAGCAAAAAACTGGTCTGTGCGTCTCGGAGAGGTCGACTTGCAGGAAGTCTATGTCGCGTTTTCACCGCCATTAGTTGCATAGCGGTTACTTTAAAAAATGTTTGATTGTAAATGATTTTTGTGGACAAATGCGCAGGAATACCCTGCTAAGAAGACGGTTTTTTGATTTTGGGATCAGATTGTTCTTATTGATTGATTAATGTAGGACCATACTTCCAGACATCGAATGCTGAACCGTCGTATGGCAGCGCGAAGCATTTACGGCTACGCCGGAGATTTCGGCCCCGACACCGCTATCCCTGGATTTACAGACTGATCAGGAAGCTCGGCCAAAGCCTAAGGGAGAAGTTAGTCGGCCCCTAGACCGTAGATGATTAACCCCTTGCTATGACCAGCATACCCAATAAGTAGATAGAGTATCTAATAACTTGGGTACCATGGTCACTTTATTCCATGTGGGATGCGTGACAAATTTACCCATAAACTCGAGATAAAAATATAATGGAGGATTAAACACAGTTATTTCATTGTTTTTATTAATTAATCTTTAACAAAAGATATTTTAACTTCCATTAAAAGGATAAGAGCAAAGAGAAGCAAATACCTGCTCGCCCCAGTCCTTTCCAAAGTGGTCATTGCAGGCGCTGTCCAGCGGTGTTTTGGCGGTCAAATCAAAATGGCTTCTTTACTTGAAGTGGTTCAACATTTTACTGATAAAACAGGGAACCTAAAACAATGTATGGACATACGAAATGCAGGTATATATACACTAGACGATAGAATATTGTTCTCTTTAGACTTCTGCCCTAATAAAAAGATAAAATGAACCTGTTCATTTTCTTTTTTTGAGTTGATATTGTACGTCCAAGTTAACCTCGTCAAATACTATTCAAATAATATTTTTACGATTTAGAAAGAAAGAGGAATAGTAATAAGAGCTAAAATTCTTGAAAATTTATATAAGAGGAATATTTAAGGATCAACAGTGTCATCTTGTTTCATATTTATTGTTCTTGCAGCAAATTCATCAACTTGTCTATCTGACTTGAAATCCATTAATAACGAAGTTACAGAGATCGAGCAAATACTGTCAGAGATGAAGGAACAACTGGTGACAGAGAAACAAAACCTTGATAGAGGCAAGGTAGTCTTTACAGTGATCTAACCATTATTTACGTAAGCGGGGGGTGGGGGGAGGGGGGGAAGCAAGTCCAAGTTTCTTCCTATTTCAGTTGCAGAGGAATATTTAGTAATTATTCGTCGAAGGCAAAGTGAATATCGGGGAATATTAACCTCCAAGTAACAAATGAGCGTGTGCGTTCTTAGGAAGTACACAAGTTGGTATATGCTAATAAATAATAGAGTATAGAATGTTATTGTCCTTCTTTCCCTTGAATGAAATTTTGCTGCTCTCCATCTATTTTCCCTTCCATCCCTCCTTAACTTGGATATAACCTAATTTATTGCTATTCAGGCTCTAGTAGAAGTGGTACAGGAGTACAGAGATAACATCAAGCATGTTGCAAACAATTTGCCATCTCATTTACCAAATACCAAGAGGTAAAAGTATTTATAATGTGGAATCATATCATATACAGAAGTACATAGAATAAATTTGAAAGAGAAAATTTGTGTCCTAGATGGGATTCAAACCCACAGCCTCGTTATTCTAGTCCGATGTGTTAACCAACTACTGTACGCCAACAGGAAATGAAGTTGAAATACATGTAGTAAGTGATTTGTCTGTACCGTGAGTTTTCCCAGGCTTTTCTCTTTTGGGTTTACATTAGAGTTGGGGAAGCCCAGAGCTTCTAATTATTTAGCCTTTAATTTCCTTATACATTACAGTAGTAGTTTGTTGGGGGGACTTATTCAGATTGGTTACAGGGGCGGTGGAACTGGGGCCCCCCCTCCCAAAAAAACATTGGTTCTTATTCATTGTTTTACGGCTCATGCATCTGCAAACAAACAAAACATTGTCATTATCACATAGCATAAACTATAATCTTAAGTGTCCCTGCCCCCCCCCCCTCCCCCCTTCCCAGGAATATTTTTTTCAGTGCTCTCCCAAAGATTTTTTAGCTCCCACCACCCATGGGTTAATATTTTCTCATTACACATCATTTCTTTTTCTAACTGTAGAACATTAATATGCTGGAGCTGCCTCAGTTAAATCATTTTAGTTTCAAGGGATACAAAGTACTAAACAAAACCTTTAGTTCAAACGAAACCTTTATCATTTATCAAGTTCATTAATTATTACTTAGGGAAGCTTCAAACAAGGAACAGTCTACCAAGCACTCAATACCAATAAACCAAGAACAGAATTCCATCAAACGAGCTAAAGTGACCAGCCGTAATGGAGACATAGAGGTCACACAGATACCATACTTAACAGTGGATGAATTTGGAACTGTACCAAAGTAAGGAAAATAGATGGAATATTTAAAAACAATGTGGAATATAAGTATTCTGCAATAACGTTCCAAGCTACTTGTATTTCCTTTTAGTCTTCTTCTTCTTCTTCCTACTCCTCCTTTTTAGTTGATGATTTTTAAGTTCTCTGCTGTGCTGTGGTTTTTCTAACAACCAAAGATGCATTAAAGCCCTTCTATCTGTTACTGTAAGGTGTCTTAACTTCATTTATACTGTTGCCATAGATACATCAAAGGAAGGATTAACTATCAACAAGTGAATGATGCAATAGATGAAATCAACAAAGTCATCAAAGCCAAGTATAAGATTCTTAACCTGCCGAGGTCTGCAATGGGAGAGCCAATCATGAAGAAATATAAGGTATATTCTAATATTCTATTACTGACAATTTGAACTATATATCTTAAAATATAACAGCGATACAGGAAGGTCCTACAAATTCTGTGTGTAGGGGGTATAAATGTGTTTGTTTGTTTGATTTATAGTGCTACTGACCTCTAAAGCAGACTCTTTAGTAAGCAGACACCATTTATTAAGTGGACAGCTATGGTGTCCACTTAATAGTGGTACCACAAACTGTTCTTATGTTTATTTGCAACCCTCTATCACCTTTCTATTCTGCTATACGCTTGTCTACTAATCTGAGATCTAGAGGTTGTAGTATCTATCATGTTGTCCTAACCATTTGACAAGGTCCCTACAGAATAACAAATTCGAAATTATTTATAAGTTGCTTATTGTGGATTGAAGAATATGCTCTTTTTTATCAATGTTTTTTTTTGTTTACAGGCTTTCAAAGAAGCAGAGACAGAGGAAACAAAAGGTAATACCATACACTTCTATAAACCCATTGCTTTGATTTCTTACTTATGCAAAAAAAACAACAATGTTTTGTCCCCGAACACAATATTTCTCTCAGGACTCAGTGCAAGTGGTCTATAGACAGCAATTCTAATATGCTATAGTTAGTTATTTTCAGACTATAGGATCTTAGAAAACCAAGCTTTATTTTTTAATTTTTAGGGCATTATTTCTTCATTGAAAATGATGTGAAGAATTATTCCAACCTGAAGCTTGATAAAGCAGGGAGAGCCATTCTGACCATCATGCGTCACTGTGGTCGACTGAAGGAGCTGCGTAGTGGAGGACTAATAAGATATGCTATAAAATAATAATCTAATGAACCACTAACCCTCATAGAATATAGGTGTTAAAAAACCTCTTGGGAGTAGAGGTGAGAAGGAATGGGAAGTTTTGATAACGTGTATCCATACTCTAGAAACTATTAGTAGATATTGATGCCAGTGACTTACATGATATTAATAGTTCCAGCGTTAAGATATCAGTCGGTAATCAGAAAAGGTCTGGCCATAACTGATCTTAGCCTTGCCGGTTATTTTAACCAGTAACATTTAGCCAGAAATTTAGTATGACTAAGCTTAAACTAATTTGGCCAGTGATCATGACGGGCATAATTCATTTCCTTTTCTTTCTTTCCATTTCATTGGAATCTTTCCACTTGTTTCTTGTGTAAATGGTTGTCTTTTATTTTCCCATTCCCTTATCATTTATTTCCCATTCATTTCAAGCCCATGGTGTTTTAGAGGGTATTAGTAAAAAGTAAAGCAACTGAATAGTGCAAAGGGTTTTACTTAATACTTCACAAATTGCTAACAATTATTGCAAATAACTGTACAATTCAATGTAAATACTACTTGTTTATAAAAAGAAACCATAAAAAACACTGTGATTTTAAGTTTGACACTACAAAACATGGCGATGAATGGTATAACTACCATTTGAAATAGTCCACATTGTTTTAGCTTTTTGTTGATTCTTGTAACTCATTAGTACTCTTTTACAATAATAGTGGATACCTTGACACTGGGATCCTACTGTAAGTCACTATAGTGTTTTGTGTAAGGTTCTGTAGAAGATTGTCAAAATATTCTATAGATCATGCAGTCAAGCTGCTGAAACTGCTACAAGCCGTGCATGACTCCTAAACCTTTAAGAAATACTTTCAGTATATATTGTTTCTTTTTCTATTTACATTTTTTGGTTTTTGAATTCATTTATTTAATGGTTTTTTACAGTTTTGTTTGTCAAAATTGGTCGTCAAAAGTTCAAATTTGTATGTATTTATTCAGTTAAAAATCCTTGTGCGATATTCATTATTTCAAACATCATTCACTTGGACTTGTTTATCCTTTGCTAGCAACTTGTCCCTGTTGGAAAAATTCTTTTCCCACAGGAGAAATATTTTCATTTTCTGTTATTGTCTGTTGTACTGTCAGATTTTCTTGTCTTTTCTTGTGTTGATATCATTAGTGTAGCTTGATGATTTGTCTTTCACAAGGACAGCATAAGGAAGGATCAGGTCGGGCAACACACCAATGATTTCTTCATCTTGTAGTGACTTGAACATTTTCTTCAGCCATACCACTATTAAGGTTGCTCTGCTGTCCCTGATTCGTAGTACATGTTGCAACGTTGTTACTCTCTCAGTGTGTCTCATTTTCTTTGTTTTCTTTTGTCAAAAAAAATTCTACATTTTCATTTGTAAGTCATTTTTTTATAATTGTAAAGTAGTTATTGTAACCCAAGGTAATACCATCATCGCCGTAATTCTCACAAAATCAGTAGTGCTATTTCAATTCTTTCTAAAAACGTCCTGTGTATATTATAAATGTACATACATCCAACCAACAGTTCTGGTTTCATTTATCCCATTTTTCTATTTCCCATTTTTCTATTTCCCATTTTTCTATTTCCCATTTTTCTATTTCCCATTTTTCTATTTCCCATTTAGGAATAATACTTTTACTCCTGTGCAATCTGTGCTTGAATTTTTTTTTGACATCCATTTGGTACATTTTTTCAAACGTATCATTCTTCTGTGTCCAGAGTGCTGCTATTCTGTTCATTCACACAAAGTATTCTGTGATACATAGAGAGTCATCACTTTGGTCTTCGGTTTGATCACACAATCGCTTGCCCATGCGCAGTCAGAGCTCTGTGTTGGCTTGTACCTCTGTTGGTTCTTGCTGTGTTGGCGAGGCCGGGGGAGTCTGTGGAGCAGCAGGTGCTGGTTTTCCCTGAAAAAAGGATCAGTTTGATTAGTTTTATCAACCTTGACAACATCAGCAGCAGCATAAACATACCTTGAGAGCTTCTCTTCTCTTGAATTCAACCTTAGCAATCTCAGTCTCCACCCATTCTGGAATGTCAGGGATGGCGTAGGCTACAGCTACTTTGATGCCAATCACGAGGTGCTGAGGAAAGACGATATGAATGTTATACAAATATCTGGTCTTGGATATCTGTGATGATTGTTTTGTAGATATTATAAAGAATTGTGAAGATCAAAAATTGTCCTTTTCTTTCCCTTCCTTTCCTTTGCTTTCACTTTACTTTCAATTTCTTTCCTTTTCTATTACTTTCATTTTTCTTTCTATTTCTTCTCTTTCTTCCTTCTTATGTTTCTATCCTTTCTTCCCTCTTTCATTTTCTGCCTTTCTTTTTCCCATTTTGTCTCTTTACGATTCATCCTTTTTGTTTCCTCAATTATGTATTATTTTGCTATTATATGTGATCTAATGAAGAAATAGAAAACGGGCGTGCATGCTGTGTGCAGTTATAAAGACGTTGGCATAACAGGAGAGAAGTGTTAGGAGAAGCACGACGCACTCTCAACCAATCAGAACGCGATATTTTAAACAGTTATTATGTAATTGTTATATAGCAGACATGTTTGTTTACCTCCAGGAATACAATGAGCAGAATAGTTTCTGCAGTAGTCATATTGGGGAACATCCTCTGGATAGAACCACCTGTACCAAGTAGAGCCAGGTTCACCATCACTGCCACCACGCCCATCACCTCCATCGCATCCTGTCGGAACAATAGAAAACCAGATAGTCAACAAGTTGATAACAATAAACACAGCAAGTCGTCTTTTAGTAGTAGGAGTTGTTGCTGAATAGTGCACCGTCACGCCCACCAATCACAGCCAATCACAGCCCTGGCGCGATCTTCAAGGGAGCCAGAATGACCATCTTCCAGTCCAAACCATCGCCTAATGAAGACTAGCAGTAGCAGTTCAAAAGTTGCGTTACTTCCAACTTCCGAAATCGTGAGACAAATGAATAAGTATGATCTTTGAAATTCATGTTATTTGATGTTTCATTTTTATGTGGATAGGAAACGTTTTAAGACACATCAAACAAACTGCAGGCCTACCAAGGTTGTTTAATTTACTGCTTTATCTTTATCAGAATGTCGTACTATGTACGTGCTGTATGTCAGTACCCTATGTGACCCACTCATACGACAACCATTCTCATGGCAATCCATTTCAATGTTACAGCATTTTGTGCTGTGTACATGCTGCAAGTAAGTACCGTATGTTCTCATTGTATTTATCAGTACAGTGTTATCTTACCTGCCATGTACCAATGTTCTCCACCTTCTCACCAAAAGGTCTCCTCAGGTTGGTGCACAGTTTGAAGGCATCGCTGCGGATTTCGACGACGTTGTTCAAAAGAGCACAGAGAGCAGCCAATGGGAAGGCAGACGAGAACAAGACGACGTAACCAAACTGGATGAACATCTCAAGGTAATCTTCGAATGTATCCTTTAAGAACAAATAAAAAGTGTTATCAATGGAGCATAGCAGTGTTGGTTATCAAATTGAGATTTATCAACAACAACCTTGCTTCGTGTTAACTTGGGGGAGGGGGTAGAGGATAATTTGTCCTACCTCGTATTCTGGCATGTTACTTTCAATCTCAGCCTGGTTCATCAAAGGAGTATCAAGTTCCTTTGGTTTATCGCCAGTTTTCTTGTCAGCTGGTTGGTTTTTGGCCAGCTCCTTCTTTTCCTTTTCCATCTTCTTCTTCTGTTTCCATTCCTTCACTTTTTGCTTGACGAAAGGTACTAATGCTTCTTTCACGTTACCAACAACTTGTTTTGTGATCAGAAGAGCGGCTAGTGTCTGGAATATACACGTTTATTTATCGGTCAGAAACAAGGGTAATAATCAAGACCTTATATGATGGGTATGATTGATGCTCATCCAATCAAAATGCTCGTACACGGCACTGTCACGGTCATGGCACGGTATAGTGACTCATTATAACGTCAAACGTCACGTAGTTGATGCACATGAAATTTGACATGTGTGACGTAAAAAGGACTTATGACTTATGTATGACGTCAAACATCTCGTGGTTGATGTACATGAAATTTGACATGTGTGACGTAAAAAGGACTTATGAAGTATGTATGACGTCAAACATCTCGTGGTTGATGTACATGAAATTCGACATGTGTGACGTAAAAAGGACTTATGACTTATGTATGACGTCAAACATCTCGTGGTTGATGTACATGAAATTTGACATGTGTGACGTAAAAAGGACTTATGACTTATGTATGACGTCAAACATCTCGTGGTTGATGTACATGAAATTCGACATGTGTGACGTAAAAAGGACTTATGAAGTATGTATGACGTCAAACATCTCGTGGTTGGAGGCCAGTAACAGATATTTCTGTATGCTATTGAGTCGATGTACTTACATTCTTGAGTCTTGGGAAGTCTCGTACATAGAAAGCAATGTAGAAGAGAGACAGGAAAGCGTTGAAAAACTGGAACTATAAAAGGAAAATATAATAGAGAAAGGGTCAGAGACCATCACCGCAGTAGGATAGGAGTAAGTGATCATCATGTAGCCCATGGTTACTCACCGATACTAGCTTGATAATCAAATGGTTTTCGTAGTTTTCTTGTAAGCGATAGTTCTCTGAAAAATATTAAGTAGTTGACGTGACTTAACTGTAGGGAAAAGGACACCAAACGAAGTCCCCATTTTATCAAACCCTGAAATAACCTTGAAATAATCAAGTCAGGGCACGGATAACTCACAGATAGAATTGGAATTATAGCCGGGTGATTGGTTTTGTAAAGGGAAAGACATGTATGGCACGCGTAACCCACCTTTGTCATTGAGGAAGTAAGCCAGTTTCTTGTAGTTATCATCCAGTTGTCCAATACACACAGCCAGAAGAACTTTGGGTGCGAACTTCAGTGGCTTTGGTGGGTTTTCCATTTTGTCAACCCATCTTTGGAACTCGAAACAGAACAACATAGAGACGACGACGACACCAAGTGATACAAGGATAGCAGGAAGAGATACACAATAGCGGAAGATATTTCGCTTGATGGAAGGATAGTGAGGCTCTAGACTACCCGTTATCTCGCTACGCTTGAACTCACCCTATAAAAAGAAAAAAGAAAATGCTGGGTTTCAATCAGTTGATAAAAGTAATTGAAACTCATTATCTGCTGCAATTAGCGGACAAACACTGACCACCATGTGCTGTCAGCCAGAAAGAATTCCATTGAA
The DNA here is from genome assembly GCA_011057435.1 of Actinia equina. NCBI lineage: Eukaryota > Metazoa > Cnidaria > Anthozoa > Actiniaria > Actiniidae > Actinia > Actinia equina. The sequence continues at coordinate 440,801 of WHPX01000033.1, forward strand.
AACTCGTGATTCAGCTGATGAACATTCCTCACGAGACAGGAAATGACGTCAAGTGAAACCTATTAGTCCACTGTATGACGTCATCTTGGAGATGACGTTATTAAAGACGTTTTCATACCCTAAATAGAGGTCTTGGGTCTTTGAGTGCTTCGGATGGCATGTCCAATGTACCCCATTTGTAGGCCAGTTCAGCACTCCTTCGTTTCCATGCCTCCAGGAAGAGCGTTGCCCAAACGATGTTGAAGATATTGCAAGCCAGCATGCACCAGTCACGTGTCACCTCACTGCGCATGCTTAGAATGAATGTCACGATTCCAAGGAACGCGGGTGCAATGAGCCATTTTGTGTACATACCAAGCCAGGCAAAGTACATTGCGATCTTGACTCCAAAGTACTTACAAATGTCATCTGTGATTGAGAGGTTAATCAAGAATACGTGGTCAGATATGATACCCCTTTTTTTCTAGCAGTACTAAAGATGATGGTTTTAATTATTTTTGGGGTGGTATGGGTGGCTGCTGATGCGTCGTCTAACCGCTGTGAGTCCAACGGGTCGGGTCGCTGGCTCGAGCCCTGCGGACGCCATATATGAATTGAGTTTGTTTGATGCGTTGTTCTCTCTCTTGCCACGAGGGTTGCTCTCCGGTTTTCCACCCTCCGTAAAAATCGGCTTGTGAGTTGAGAGTTGCGCGTAGAAAATTGCAACGTTGTGGTAGTGTGTAAGTGGACTCGGAGATATAAGTAGTCTCAAATCCGAGTATAAATAAAAGGATTATTATTATTATTATTATCTTATTTATGATTACATGCATATGTTAACTGTGAAAACAATGATGCATATGATGATGATGATAATGATGATGATGATGATGAAGACTCTGCTGCTGCTGAGGATGATGATGATTGTGATGATATTCTTGACGGTGATTCTGTTACCTATGGGTTGTGGTTTGAAGAATGCTTTGACCCAGGTTTTCCTCAGTTTGACCAAGTCATCCTCGTTATGAAGGGGGAAGAGCTTGTCTATCACTCCTTCTGACAGCAGCTTAGGGACTGAAAACGAAAAAAGCTAGTCGTTAGAAACAGCCCCAGACTACTCAGAGTATTCTTGCTACAGGGTACCCAGTACATCTATCACGGTAACTTACCAATCTGCATGCCTTCACAGAACTTTATCTTTCCCAGTTCGTCACCTTCAATAGCCCTCAAGGTGTTGATCATCTCGAGTACAATGGTCTGTTTGTCTCCCGAGGTGAAGAAGGTGGTCGGATCATCATGGTTCTCAAACTGTTCCTTTTCATCAACCTTAAACTCCACCATACCTCCGCCAATCAGCTTCTTCCTAAAGCCCAGTTCCTCAGCCCAATTCTGGTAAACCTGACCGGAAGAGGAAAAATGTAAGAAATGACTTTATAAGGACGCTGCGCTCCTCTTGGTCTCCACCAAAGCATGCGTTTTAGAGTTTTACCGCTGAACGAAATATTCAGTGTAATACTGACCTCGTAGGAAGCCGATAGGTAGAATGCGTAAACAGGGGTATGTGCCATTTGTCGAACATGTACATCTATTTCTGGTACGCGGGCTCGTAATCGGGACAGCAGCCACATCACTACATAATCCTCGGTGTCCTTAGGGAAAGTAAGGATGACGTCACATGTCTGAGATGGCGTCGAGTGTTCCCAGAGTTTGGACGACAGCACAAACTTTCCAGTCTTTTGCCAGTTATCTGTAAAAAAAAGAGTTAGGTTTAGCGGGTGAGGAGATTTGACAAAAGAGTTAAGAGACTGAAAAAGGTTATTGCTATATTTCTATACAGTTTCTCTTATATTCTAGGCCTTTCACACTCCTCCCTTTCTGTGTAGCAGGCATAAACTATCGGCTTAGTAGAATTTATCGATAAGCAATATTGCATCAAAACCTAGGTTGGATAATATTTATGAGATTTTATGAAGTTTTTTATGCATTATTTCTTCCCGCGCAGCAAACTTACTTTGCGAGTCGGTAGAGAACACATCTTTTGCTGTGGTTTTTGCTGTCGATAGAGCAAGAGTATTAATTGAACTTTCGTTAGAAGAGAGAAATAAACATAGACCAAAAAAAAGCTACGTGTGCGAGCATGACGAACCCTGTTTCAAATTCACAGCGCAAGCGCGCTTTTCGATATGTCTTTTTCCATCAGGATATTTTAGAGACTGCGCGGTGTTTTCACTAATCACTTAAGCTCTTCAAACAAAACGATTTTTCTAGGAAACTGCAGAAATTGACAAATACGTACAACTCCAGCAGTTTGATACAGCCAAGAAAAACAAGTCGCTAGTATAGAAAACGCTACCGTGTGTCAAGCGAATGGAAGTTGAAACTGCATTAATGCATTGTGGAAATTATTCATAAGAAGTTTGGAAATTTTGTGCAGCTTTTTTGGCATTTCTGGACTGTTTTTCCAGTAGAGCTTCGATTATCAGCAAATCTTACAAAACAAAATGACGAACAAAGCATAGAATTTATAAGTCTATAAGATTGCATGAGAAAACAAAATACACAAGTGAATTGCAAATGATTCAACGTTCAAAATTCAGCGTTCCTGTTTGCCTTTGGTGATGATTTCAAGATTTCATTGCGCGCTCGGAATTTCTAAAGAGAAAAATAATTTTTCTTCAACGCAAATTTTTACCTTTGGCGCTTGTTCTTCTCTCTGGAATTGGCATTTCGAACGACAAAAAAAAGGAGATTTCCCTCCAGCGTCCTTAAAAACACACCTTTTTAAGCTTTAAAAAAGTGGCTTGCTTGCTGGAGCTGGTTTTGCTACCTGCTAAGCCAGGCGGGTAGACGCGTAAAATGCTTGACTATGATTGGTTGATTGTTGTTCTCTGATTGGCTGATATGATCGAGGGAAGCAGGTTACGGGTGGCTGTTTACTGGGGCAACTTCCCCAGATTTTTTATGGATTAAAACAAAAACTTCAGATAAAACCACGACTCTACTTCAATGATAGAGATTTTACGTATCAATGAAGGCCTGAATCTTTTAAGCTATAAAAAAAATTCTAAAATAGAATTCCTGAAATACTTTTTTTTTCCAGATTTTTAATCTATTAACAAAAATCAGTTAAAACCACGACCCTAATTCAATAATGGAGATTTTCCACAACAATGAAAGTCTGAGTTTTATTCGCAAAAATAGTTTCTAAAATATCTAATTTATTCCATTCAAAAGAATAGGTAGACTATAGAACCTTTGTTTCATTTAACCAATTTTGCTGTTCTTCCTTAAATTATGATAATTTGGAAGTCAAACAATACCAGTGAATGACACCTTACTGGCTTCACCTTACTGTCTACATATTATTATCGTCATTTAATAATGACTCATAAAACAAATCCACGAGACAAGTGTTTATTTAGATGAAGTGAGATGAATCACGTTTAAGTTCCTACCGCTGTAATCAAGCAACCAAAAATAATACAGGAAAATAAGCCAGTGTTATGGATAAACGCGCGTGAATCAGAAATGCGTACTTTTACGAAATAGACCTCTTCGGCTCTGGCGTAATCAGTTTTCCCATTTCAGACCACGTGTCATTCCCTAGAGAATTATTTCTTTGTTTAACGTTTGCACATTAGAAGATACATGAATGTGGATAGAAATCATACAAGGAATCGTATTCTTAAGAAAATGACACGTGGTTTGAAATGGGAAAATCAATATTACCGTTCAAGGTAAAGAGGTATATTGTTCAAGTAATATACACTTGGCTTTTTTCCTTTTTGCTCGTATTTCATAGAGAGTTGATCTGAAAAAGCAGCAGAACACTCCATTTTGCGTTTCTTCTTTAAGTACTAGAGCGCCTGGCATGACCCAGGGTATATCCCTGTGTAGGAAATTAGAAGACGAGGGGGCAGGGGACAGGAGAAAGGTTGGTAATATGGACTTCACTGCGGCGTCCCTACACAGGGTTACCATACGTGAAAGAACTCTAATTAACGTTCAGGCATACAAGCATTAGCAACGACACACGTTAATATATAAGCACTAGTGATGTTAATATATTTCGTAGTAGTACAAAGTGTTTTCAATCATTCATTACTTCGTATATCCCATTCATAAGCTTTTCCTAAGGAACTAGACCGTACACTGTGCCTGATTTAACTAAATATAATGATTACTTTTACTCTGGAAATTTTGATGCAATGTTACCCGAACAACTGTAAATCACGGTAATTCGTTGTGCACTAGAAACATGACAACCCATAAAGGTTTAAACTCTTTTATAAAGTGTCAATTAAACAACAAATAAATAAAAAAGACTTAGTATAACCTACCCCAGGTCCAGAGATGTTTCGGCTGTTGTTTAGTTGTTGTCCAAACCGTTTGAACTCTCTTCATTTATCCACTTCAATTCATCCAATAATATTATCTTCATTTAGTTGAATATTTTATTCTCAGGAGTTTATTGAACCCTTTTCATTTTTCATTTTGTTTCTAACTTTATTTTGAATATTTGTTCCTTAACACATCCATTTTGTAGCCCTGTCTTTATCTTCTAGTAAAAATAATTACAGACGTTGTTTTAGTTATAATTTGAGATATGCAAATTTTTCTTCTCGTTTCTAGGAGATCAACACTTGTCTTGGGAATGTTGAAAATAAACAAAATCAAAACCCCAGTTGTGTGTGCGTTTAGAAAAGGAAGCAAAAAATAATAATTCTTTAGCGAAAAAAATTAAAAATCGACATATTTCATATTTCTTAAATAACATTAATCTTATTCCCTTTATTTTCAAACTTCTTAGCTTTATTGCTATTATTATCGATAGCTTCCATCAGACTAAAATAAAGAAATCTTACATTTTCAAAATCAGTCATTTTAGAACATTTCCATGCCTTTTCCAAGACATGATGTATTTCATCAAATTAAAGAATCAGTCATTTTTGGCTATGGTTTTCATGAAAAATGGGCCATTTTCACAACTTTTGCAAAACTATGAATTATTTATCACAAGTGAAAAATCAGTCATTTTTGGCCAAAAGGCATGGACTATAGCCCATGGTTTTAATGAAAAATGGGTCATTTTCACACTTTTTACAAAACTTTGAATAATTTATGACAAATGAAAAATCGGTCATTTTTGGGTATTTTTGGCGAAAAATCATGGACTATAGCCCATGGTTTTGATGAAAAATGGGCCATTTTCACACCTTTTGCAAAACTATGAATTATTTATCACAAGTGAAAAATTAGTCATTTTTCGGCCAAAAGGCATGGACTATAGCCCATGGTTTTGATGAAAAACGGGCCATTTTCACACTTTTTACAAAACTTTGAATTATTTATGACAAGTGAAAAATCAGTCCTTTTTGGGCAAAAAGCATGGACTATAGCCCATGGTTTTGATGAAAAATGGGCCATTTTCACACCTTTTGCAAAACTATGAATTATTTATCACAAGTGAAAAATCAGTCATTTTTGGCCAAAAGGCATGGACTATAGCCCATGGTTTTAATGAAAAATGGGTCATTTTCACACTTTTTACTAAACTTTGAATTATTTATGACAAGTGAAAAATCAGTCCTTTTTGGGCAAAAAGCATGGACTATAGCCCATAGTTTTGATGAAAAACGGGTTATTTTCACACCTTTTGCAAAACTATAAATTATTTATGACAAATGAAAAATCGGTCATTTTTGGGCATTTTTGGCGAAAAAGCATGGACTATAGCGCATGGTTTTGATGAAAAATGGGCCATTTTCACACCTTTTCCAAAACTATAAATTAGTTATGACAAATGAAAAATCGGTCATTTTTGGGCATTTTTGGCGAAAAAGCATGGACTATAGCCCATGGTTTTGATGAAAAACGGGCCATTTTCACACCTTTTGCAAAACTATGAATTATTTATGACAAATGAAAAATCAGTCATTTTTGGCCAAAGAGCATGGACTATAGCCCATGGTTTTAATGAAAAATGGGTCATTTTCATACTTTTTACAAAACTTTGAATTATTTATGACAAGTGAAAAATCAGTCCTTTTTGGGCAAAAAGCATGGACTATAGCCCATAGTTTTGATGAAAAATGGGCCATTTTCACACCTTTTGCAAAACTATGAATTATTTATCACAAGTGAAAAATCAGTCATTTTTGGCCAAAAGGCATGGACTATAGCCCATGGTTTTAATGAAAAATGGGTCATTTTCACACTTTTTTCAAAACTTTGAATTATTTATGACAAGTGAAAAATCAGTCCTTTTTGGGCAAAAAGCATGGACTATAGCCCATAGTTTTGATGAAAAATGGGCCATTTTCACACCTTTTCCAAAACTATAAATTATTTATGACAAATGAAAAATCGGTCATTTTTGGGCATTTTTGGCGAAAAAGCATGGACTATAGCCCATGGTTTTGATGAAAAATGGGCCATTTTCACACCTTTTCCAAAACTATAAATTAGTTATGACAAATGAAAAATCGGTCATTTTTGGGCATTTTTGGCGAAAAAGCATGGACTATAGCCCATGGTTTTGATGAAAAACGGGCCATTTTCACACCTTTTGCAAAACTATGAATTATTTATGACAAATGAAAAATCAGTCATTTTTGGCCAAAGAGCATGGACTATAGCCCATGGTTTTGATGAAAAATGGGCCATTTTCACACCTTTTGCAAAACTATGAATTATTTATGACAAGTGAAAAATCAGTCATTTTTGGCCAAAAGGCATGGACTATAGCCCATGGTTTTATTGAAAAATGGGTCATTTTCACACTTTTTACTAAACTTTGAATTATTTATGACAAGTGAAAAATCAGTCCTTTTTGGGCAAAAAGCATGGACTATAGCCCATAGTTTTGATGAAAAACGGGTTATTTTCACACCTTTTGCAAAACTATAAATTATTTATGACAAATGAAAAATCGGTCATTTTTGGGCATTTTTGGCGAAAAAGCATGGACTATAGCGCATGGTTTTGATGAAAAATGGGCCATTTTCACACCTTTTGCAAAACTATGAATTATTTATGACAAGTGAAAAATCAGTCATTTTTGGGCATTTTTGGCGAAAAAGCATGGACTATAGCGCATGGTTTTAATGAAAAATTGGCCATTTTCACACCTTTTGCAAAACTATGAATTATTTATGACAAGTGAAAAATCAGTCATTTTTGGCCAAAAAGCATGGACTATAGCTCATGGTTTTGATGAAAAATGGGCCATTTTCACACCTTTTCCAAAACTATAAATTAGTTATGACAAATGAAAAATCGGTCATTTTTGGGCATTTTTGGCGAAAAAGCATGGACTATAGCTCATGGTTTTGATGAAAAATGGGCCATTTTCACACCTTTTCCAAAACTATAAATTAGTTATGACAAATGAAAAATCGGTCATTTTTGGGCATTTTTGGCGAAAAAGCATGGACTATAGCCCATGATTTTGATGAAAAATGGGTAATTTTCACACCTTTTCCAAAACTATAAATTATTTATGACAAATGAAAAATCGGTCATTTTTGGGCATTTTTCGGCGAAAAAGCATGGACTATAGCCCATGGTTTTAATGAAAAATAGACCATTTTCACACCTTTTGCAAAACTATAAATTATTTATGACAACTGAAGAATCAGTCCTTTTTGGGCAAAAAGCATGGACTATAGCCCATGGTTTTGACTAAAAATAGGCAATTTTCACACCTTTTCGAAAACTTTGAATTATTTATGACGAGTTAAGAATCAGTCATGGACTTTGGCCGTTGACCTGTGGGGCTGTGGGGCTGTGGGGCTATTTAGCTGTTGGGCTGTTGGGCTGTTGTGCTATTGGACTATTGGTTTTTTATTTCCGGCAATGTAATTTACCGCCAAATCGACAGGAAACTCGTATGAATTAATTAAGTTTTGGTGGCAAAAGTGATCTTCCTTCGGGGGGATGGCACGTGTTCCCTGTTTCCCCCTCCCTACATGTGCCAGGGACCAATCAGCAATACTCTGAGCCCCCTTGTGTCATATGTTTTCCTGACATTTTAGCTTTATTTTAGGTTATTGAAAAACTCATAAAAAATTAACCTACAATATCAAGAATCGCGTCCCAGGTGGTTAGGGTTTGGTTTGAAATTGTATGAACCAGTATGACTCAACATTAGAGACTCCAGGGGAGTTGTTCTTCATGAGGTCGTTCAGAAATCCTAATATTTTTCTTACTTTGTGCACGCAACGGAAGCCAAGTTGAAAAACGTTTATAATCGTCAACTGTTTTAATTTCAGACTCTTTCTATGTTATAATTAATAGCAATATCAATAAGAGGGAAGTTTAACGAGAATAACAACGTCAATAATACTGTAAAATTGAGAATCATTCCGTTGCTAGCGGCATATCATACTTGTTAACACATACGAGTTCGTAACCTACGTAACGTATCTTATTGTTTTGCTAGAAAGTTAATACAATTTCTTAACAAATGAAAATGATAAAAGATAAAATGGTTTATAGAAAGGGGGAAAAAACTTCTCAATTGAACCTTGTTTTTCGTAAATAAATGAACTGAAACTACCTAGTCATAACTTGAAAGAAAGTTAAGTAGCACCTGTCGTAAATCTTTATTGAAATCATCAATAAGATTGCTAATAAGAGTTATTCTTGTTTCAAGGAATTTCTTTCACTGAGAATGGCCATAAGCGAATTTATTTAAAAATATTTTTTGGGGACTGAGACAATAATCTTCGGACTTGGCTTCTATACTTCTATACTTCTATACCGTAAGAGTGGTAGTTACTAAAATACGTGTCAAACTGTGTCAATTCGTTATTATTCACATCAGGATTTTTGATTAGCTAATTAAGTCAGTCCGTTATTATTATAACCAGCATTATATTTACAATTGTTTAAAGCCGATAATAATTCATGAGGTAAAATGCAGGAGTAAAACCATTTACGGTTGGTCAGTGGGTCGCCAGTATCACCAGTGTTAACAAGTCACTCCTATTCAAAGGCTAGAAAAATGTTTTGAAATTAATTTTTGACTCTATCTTATAGCTCAAAGCTTCGTTTATCTTGCGTATGTCTAAACGGTAGATAATTTTATCGCTACAATGGCACAGACATCTGAAAGTGTACGAAGTACGGAGTTGGAGAACTTGACTCGTTCGGATGAACCGACGTTAGAGGAGAGTGAATTTCCATCGGTTGGAATATCAAACAATCCAGATAAACACAATTCGTCTAGCAAATCTACGAAAATCCTTATAATTTTGATCGTTTTGTTTAGTATAGCATGTCTTCTTATTGGAATTGCCTTGGTTATCAAAGCAAATGCAAAATGCAAGAAGATGAATAATCAAAGTAAGCATCTTTTCACTTCGAAAACATGCGCTCCGTCACAAGAAGCCAAAAGAGTCAAACTCTTCGAGTTGTTCAGGAATGTGCAGAGAACATTCTTTGATTTACACCCAAATACAATCGGCCTAGATGCCCTTGCAAGCTTGGAGAAGATCAAGAGAACATACAAAGCATATGACTCTCGACCAGAAACAATCAAAAAACGAACTGATTCTGCAAACACGCTGTTGAATGACATTGCTAATATGGACACAAAAGTGTCAAAACTAAAACCTCGAGAGAAAAAACTTTTATCGCAGATCAAGTTTTATCTAAAACACGTATTTGGCCAGCCTTATGATGGAGATTATTACACCGGGGGATGGATGATGGGGCCGAACTTCTTCTGTTGGCAACCGATGTGTAGTTTGGGAGAGGAATTGAAAGGTCACTTGCATCTGTTTGCACCCGAGAGGGAAGGAGATATCAAACAACTGGAGAGGATTTTTGACGGCTACAAGGATACGATTTACCAGTACATCGATAACTTAAAACTAGGAATCGAAGCAGGGATGGTTCGCTCGGTAGAAGAATGTAAAGCAGGGCTCAATTCATTCAAAGAAATCTTCCGAGAAATTTATTTCTCCAACGGCACAGGTATGTCATCAAATTTAGCGATATTACTAATACTTGCTGTTACCTATTTTATCGATGTTTTGGTCGGGTTCATGTTGTAAACCCACTTCACCCCGGTTTGATAAACTTGATTTGTAATTGAATAATTGAGTGGAGAAACTGGCCTCGTTAGGAATTCCATTCCGAAGAAAAGAGCCTGGTGTTTCCCTTACAGGTGTCGAATTCTTCTTCAGCTTTAACCAAATGTTTGCATACAAACTAGAACGCCCAATGTCACGGTTCATTATTATTTCATTAAGTTTTTATGTTAATTGGAAGCTAAAACTTTCATTTTTATTCTTGTTTTCTTTCGGGGAAATTTTATTCAGTGATCGTCACTTTTCGCGACGCTTCTACCAAAGATTTATCTTCATATATAGTAACCAAATCAGATACTGCATTGATTTGTCTATTTTAAAGGAAATCCGTTGTGGCTAAGCCTCAACGTTTTGCAGATCAACCGCAAATACTACTATGAATTAATTATTCCCTTCGCTTTTGCTCTCAAAGAACACAATAATGACATAATCCCAAGCAATAAGCTAGATCTTTATGTGAGCGAGTCATATTACAGTGTAAATGTTTAATGTGCCAATCACACTCGTATATGTGTATTGACTTCAATAACAATATTTACTAGAAGTTTTGTTCGGATTTTCTTCTCGTCTTGTTATTAGCTTATATATTTTTTGTTTCTTCGTTCCCGAGAAGGTATGGGTGGAGCGATATCGCATAATCAAGCTTCAGGCAATCCGGTCAAATTTTTGGCAAAAAAAAAAAAAGTTTTGTAAAATCAACTGACTTAAAAATTTATAAATTTGAGGAGAAATTTTTGCCGAACGATCAGGCAAAACAGGAAGTAACACTACGGGGAAAAAAGAATTTCCTTTTGCTTAAAACATCAAAGGACTGCCGACAAATTATCTGGTGCCGAATGGCATCGTGGGAGAGTTGTCCACCGTTTTCGCAATTTTATCCCAAAATTCTATGCAAGAAGATTTTACCAATTTTCTCGGTTTTTGGAACAATTCGTTTTGTTTTGTTTTTTATCCTCGTTTTGTTGTTATTAAACAGGATAATGTGTTGTTGTTGTAGGAGTATTGAAGGAGTCGTTTGGCAAGATCGTTACGGAACCTACATTTTTCAGAAAACTTTCCAACGAGACGAGGAAGAAGTTGCTCAATCATACTGGACAAACTGCAGAAGAAACAATCAAAAACTCTATCGTTGATAATTTTGGCATCCCCATGGAGAAACTACTAAGGTATGTTGACACTTGGCTGGGACAATGTAGTGTCACCGAAGTTCTGTGCGCGTGTGTGTGGTTTCTATACACGTCCCTTATTTCAAATGACTGTAAGACGGCACGGCACAGTGTACGAAACGTTCACAGTGCAGAATACCCGAGTCAGTGCACGCAAGAACACCTACTCGGCCAATGAAGATGCTCTGAACCCGTGCCGTCACGGCCACGGCAAGACACGTTAACAGTTTCGTACGAAGAATGGTCTATTTCTAATTTACATATCTAATCCCCTCCTTCTACACCGTGCTGCAAATATATGCCTTAATTTTTATGATTTCTGTCCTTCAGCTTCCTCGAGAAGGAATATTCTCGTCACTGCGTCCCCAGTAATGTGTCTAGCGGTCTTAGCAACAGGCCATTGTCTTACGTGTATGTTGATGGGGTAGCAACAAAGCCTACCAACAAGAGGCTGCCTACGGGCGAAGAGCTGAATGGTACCAACACGTACGCCGCCATCATGTCCTACTTCACCACTACAGATATCACGCCAAAAGAAGTGTATGACAAGGGATGGGAGATAGTCGAGAAAACATATCCACAGGTATGCTTACTGTCAGGGGTAGGGAGGGGAATGTTGACTAAATATGGTAAATACAATGACTACTGTCAGGGGTGGGGACAGGAATGCTATACAAGCGATAGTAAGATGACCTTATTGTTAACATTTTCACAGGTAGTCACCGTCGCCAAGCAAGTAACTGGTATCAATGATACCAAAATGGCGGTTTCGCAGTTCCGCGCCAAATTGAAATCACAGAGCATGTATTTCAATGATGCACCGCTGCCCAAAAACGAGTCGGGCCCTGATGCGTATGTTAAGTGTAGCTCAGTTGAAGGCGCAAAGAAACACTGCCCTGTACGATGGAGAACTTTACAAAAATGGTTCAAATCTTCCCGTGAGGTGAGTACGTTTGAAATGATATTTACTGGCCGATGAAAAGCTCGATTTTTTACATTGAATTTAATTCTTTTTCAAAGATAATGAGCATGCTGGATCCAAAGACCATCGATATGTTTTTCTTCACGGGTCAGAAACACACAACACCAAACTGTCCAGTAACACTTTCCCCAGACTTCAACCCGTCATCAGCAGCTCAGAGCTACGAAAACAGTGACCCTAACTGCACCAGGCCCTGCTCGTATAACGTGCCTTTTTTCCTGACGAATATGGGCCCATCATTCAGTGAGTGGTCAGTGAATGCGCATGAAGCAAGACCAGGCCATCATACACAGGTTTGTACCCATAATTCCATACGAGACGATCTCGATACCAGTCTCCCTCTGAATTTTACAAACATACATTTTGATCTTGACAGGGCCAAGGTTATCAAGAGCACTTTCTCGATACTTGTGGAGGGATAGGCACTTGGCTTAATCAGGTGGCGAGGTTTGATGCATTCTCTGAAGGCTGGGGTTTGTATGCAGAGTCCATGATTGGTGAAGATACTGATACTTATGAGGGAAGACCGCTGATGAAGTACGGCTGGCTCAAGTGGCAGGTTAGTAGACTAATTCTTCTCTACTGAGAAACGTTGACTTCGGATGATATGGGAACAAAACACGAAATAATGTAGATTCCTAATATAGATTTGGCGCGCTCTTCGTCTGGTCGTTGACGCTGGACTTCACTCAAGAGGACTAACGAGACAACAGGCACTGGATCTCTTTGACAAGTACGCCTGGGATGACTCGGATATCCCAGAGAAAGAGCTTACTCGTTATCAGAGCGGCCCTGGCCAGGCTACAGCCTATATGATTGGACAGCTGACTATTACTAAACTGAGACGATACGCTACCGACAAGCTGGGGGAAAAGTTTGATCTAAAGGACTTTCATTTCCAGGTAACTCTTTAGGTTATATATATTTAATGAAGAAAAAAATGAAGTGGTAGAGGAGAACTGCGTATAAATGTAAGAGTTTCAGCGGCGCGCTCGAGTGTGCAGAACATTATGCGCGCACATAATGGAAAACGCAGAGACAACAATCGCAATGGATCGATCCATGCGCACAAATGGAATTCGAAAATAAATAAATAGCGAAAAAGAAATTATGTAAAAAGAGTAGGTTTGCCTGTGCGCATGCTTTAAAGTTTACTACCGCTGCTTGGTTTAGTCTTATAAAAGTTGACGAAAAAAAATGTACTTTTTCAAATTATTGATTTCGATATAGAGCCCTTGTAGAACATCGAAATGCAGCTCAATTTGGTGGACAACATTAGGTTTCCAATTCTCAGGAGATTTAAATTCTTTTGTTTCATCCTCCAAATTGAGTTGCTTTGACGTCACATGCAAGGGTTCTATTAGAAGTCAAATTTATATCTTACCTTGTAATAATTATATTTCTTAGGTTCTTTCCCAGGGTAGCGCGCCTCTCAGTTTCCTCATCAACCATGTCGAGCATTACGTCAAATGTAAACTGAATACCAACGAGTCTGGCTGTGAATATATTCTCTCTTCACCTTCGCCATCGAGTGAGCACAGCTCCTATGTTAGAACCTTGGAAGGAATCGCGGTCCATCTACCACACTTTCCTTACAGATCCAGAGGGTACTTATAGACGACAAAAAGAACGAATTATATCATTACAAACAAACTTGCGATCGCACTTTAGATGACGTTAGTTAACCATGGTAGTTAAACTCGGTTGTAAGCAATATTGGACATATTGCATATTGAAAGTCTTTTGATTAAGTGTGGCTGATACTTCTAAGTTCCTTTGATGCGCGCAAATGACCCGAGTATCGAGAGGGAACCAGATGACATTTTAATTCGTTTTCAGCACAATGACTTAACTATGAAATTTGTGGCAACACGTTTACTCACTTTAGAGAATGATACCCGATGGCGTCGAAACGTCGAAAAATTTGAATAAACTTGTCGCAACAAATACAACAATGACATATAGGCGCACATACACCCAACTGAGGGTCTTCCTCAGCACATCGTGTCAGATCACCTCATTTCGATTTCAAACTATGATAAATACTATGATACGCGTACTAACTCGATACCTGCACAACTGTTGAACCCGCGTCGATTATCAAACTTTAAAATGTGCGAGTGAACACCAAGTCTGTTGCACAGTCCGTTCTTCCCTCGCAGCTCTAATGGTTGTTGAGCATGCGTAGCGTCTCAGGCTCTAATCAGTGGAGTGTATAGGTAGATAGGCAATAAATCTGTTAACAACTCTTTCACGAACACGTCAAATAAAGTTTTTAAATTCCAGTCTCGAATGATTATTGTTTATGTGAAAAGAACTTTGTTAACTTTGATGGCATGCACTCGGTATCTTATCTGAACTTCATCGCAATTCTATACTGGAAACTGTGATTGGATGCGTTCTTTTGATTGGCAGTTTTGACAAGCCATTTAAAAGTAAAGGTAGACTACCAAGGGCTTTCTATACAGCCAGCAAGAATACAGACAAACAAAACATCGAGAGCTCAATCATGTTAGAAACAAATCAGTCATAAAAACACAAGAAAACAAAGTATTTGATAGCAACATCAAAACTATTTTTGTTCGTATGGAAAACGATTACAAAAACGTTTACAAAATATTCCGCTAATATGAAACATATGCATAATTAGTTCAAAAAATTTCCTTATCAACAATTGGAATTCTTTTCTGGATTTCAAAGAGGAATACAAGGTCAAATACAAGACAGTAATTTACGAACATAATTTACGAACGCCAGGATGGGTTAAGGCAAGCAAAATGCGTACAACTTAGAAGCGCTGGATCGCACGGGTTTCAGTTTCCATCTCAGTCGCAGAGGTACTGATGGTTTATATATAACATACAGAAACTCACAGGTATCATTCTGCGTTTCTAAGTTGCGCTACTCAAGATGTTGCTTTGCGCAGTATAAATAAAGAACCATTCGCATGTAATCTTATGACACCATTAAATGAATATACTCTAAAACTCCTAAATCTATGTTCTTTCATCTTTCAAAGCAAGAAAAGAATTCCAGTTTACTAATATAACCTTATTTCTTAATTTATTGCATTATTTTCAAATAGTTTTTGTGATGCCCGATGGATGTAGTCTTTCAAGTATATGTTTAGAAAAGAAGCCAGAGTAAACTCGTAGAAGAACTAACCCTTGCCTCACGAAATAACCATATGCTCTATCAGCGGACACTCGGGTGAACTAGTTTGTTTTTTATTTATAGTGAGGATAATCACCCTTTTTTTTTTCTAATTGTAAAAGGACATAATGTACCCTGTATAGCTATAGAATTGTAGAATCACTTGTCTATGAAATACTTCACTGTAATCTAACAGCGGAATCAAGAATGAGTACCTGTTAGTGCGATTAGCTGAACCTAGAACTATATTATCGAAAAATCTTTACTCTATTTGATATCATATGATTCTTACACAAGTATTATTGACCTGCTGCTGTCCTCTCTATTACTTTAATCGACGTAGCTTTACAGGAAAAGAATTCCTGGCCTTGAATAGCTTTTGCATGGGCTAGTCTTTAGTACGAAAACTTGTAAATCTATACTCTAAACAAATGATTCGATTGGTTCCCATTACCAACTTATATTTCGCCAAAACAATCCTCTGGTACAACGAAGGCATGGTTTTGTTTATATTTTGATTTGATTCAAATTATCAGATAGCTTGTTTGGTTATTTTTTATGTGACCAGGAACAAACAAAATAAGAAAGTTTTTGTCCACCAATGGCTAAAGACACTGTATTTTATATCCAATACAGGATTTGAGCCTAGGAAATATCATCATTGACTATGGTCTGATAAAGGTGTTAACTACTTAGTACAGACAAATGATAAACTAACTATTTCTTATCAGACATAGCTCCTGAGATTCCTTGTACAGCAGCTTCTGTTGCGGCCGCCTGGACATGGGGGTTGGTTGCCACACCCCTTGTGAATTCACCCTGGGCTTTTTCAAAGCTGGCACCAGCCCTACGATAGATCCCGTGCATCTGGGGCAAGAAATAATGATTTTGTTTAAAGAATATGCAGTCAAAGCCTGCATGACTGGTGACGTCATATGTCGCATGATTGAATGATGTGTCAGAAGTGTTTAGCAAAGTATGTCTGTCCAAGTTTGACTCACGTTGATCACATATGCATAGAGCAATAGACCATTTTCGAGTCTCAAATTACAACTGTGTTTCTTGATTACAGACTCAGGCTTAGCCTCGATTTTTGTGCAGAATATTCACGTGTTCCAGTCAAGGTCTGTCAAGTTTCAAAGTGTTTGTATTGTTGAAGTTATGCACAATCTCGTACCCAGAGCCCTTATTTCTTACTGCGCATGCTCGACGAAATAGTTGGGCTCTGGAAAACTCCAAACCGGAAGACCCAGATTCTGGGTTTCTCGCACATGCGCATTATGACAGACTAGGTAAATTCAAAATGGCGGACGATGTTCAACGAGCATGTGAATTTGCGCTTGGAAAATTAGGTTTTGAAGATGGTTTTCAGTTAAATTAACTCCGAAAATACCTACTGGATGGACATCAATGCAATTTCCATTACAAAATCGGCACAACTTTGAAAAATCCGGCCCTACAGGCTTTTTTGGTGTACTTAATTCGAGACGCCATCTTGTTTATTTTCCCTAGTACTGTAATTTTTACTTCCGGTATCTTCCTTTGTTCTCGAGAACCAATCACAGCACAGGAAATATTGGAGTTTTCCAGAGCCCAATTATTTCGTCGAGCATGCGCAGTAAGAAATAAGGGCTCTGGGTACGAGATTGAGTTATGCATTATTTACTTTACTGCTGGTATTTGAGAGTAATTAGACACTGATTCAAGGTTAAGCCTACCACTACAATAATCATTTACATCATGCAACACTCAACTTGCATTTTGTTTTTATGGAGTGAGGAAAACTGGAGAACAACCCTTGTGGCACAGGAGAGAACAATAAAAACATGCTGACCATGCCTTATTTAGCTCTGGAGCAAATCCTCACAAATATATCTATTTAATTTACCTTAATTAGCAAGAAGATATCAATAAGAACTCCAATGAGGAAGAAACCAGCACAGATAAACATCATTGCACCCACAGGGACATTTATGTGGATTACTGCAGTAGCATTTATAAACCCACTAGAAAACAAAAGATAGAATGAAAAAAGAAAATTGAATGAATGAAAAATGAATGAATGAAGGAGTGAAGGAACGAACGAACAAATAAATGAGAAATATGTAATCATCATTAGTGAGGGTAGCATTTTTTTACAAACCTGTGCCCTCTTTCCATGATGAAATGAAAAAAAGTTGATTTTCATTGAGGGAGAAAATTCAACCAAAGAACTCATGAAAAGAACCAGCAAAAATGAGAGAGAACAATGTGATAATATATGTAGATTTCTTCTAGTTTAGAATATAATAGAAGCTTTGCACCATCACGTGATGTCAGCCAAGTTAGATGGCAGGAACAATACAATGGTTTTACATAAAGAAGAATTCAATAGGACATTTGCATTATGGCGTCACTGACCTCTACTACACTTTCTGTTGTTCAGTTAATTAACACCCATTAAAACAAATGTAAATAAGAAAGAAAATTTGCAAAGCATCTTGGAAGTGGTAGTCAAATGACGCCATCATGCAAACTTCCTATTCACAAAAGCAAAGAGATTTTATTGTTTTGCCATCTAGCCACTGGCAGTCCAAGCTGCTTTATGGGTACCAGCACGTGATGGTGCAAAGCCTCTATTCCAGGAATTAATACTGACCATGCTCCACCAGCAGGTACACCCAAAGTATAATAAATGTTTATTCCTATGTGCAGAAAAAAGATGAGGAAGAATATCACGTAGCTAAATGAGCTGTCATTCCTACAAGAAAAGAAATTCAATGTAATAATAATAATAATAATCAATTAAATAATTGGAATTTAGAAATTGATTTTTGCATAGGGAGGAAACCCAGAGAACCCAGAAAATCCTTGAAGCACAGGAGAGAACCAACAACCAACTTAACTCAAATACAACACCAAGCGTGTCAGACTCCAACCCGGGTTGCATTGGTGAGAGGCGAGCGCTCTCACTGCTACGCCACCCATGCTTCCCATGTAGTTCCCAAAATTAGATGCCGCCTGGTAGGTGTTGGATTGTTAGTAGATTGATTATAAGTTGGTGATACTGTACCACCAATTTTGAAGATTAGCTGCTGGTCGTTGGTCGTGGGTTGAGAGTTCATTGAAGGAAGGAAGTAGTTTGGTGGTGAAAGTCAATAGTGCAGGGATTAAAAGTTCTGCAAGTAGATTTGGAACTCTCTGTATTGTCAATCATTTTGACCAGTAATGTTGAACTTTAAGCTGTGCAATACTGAGATAATTATTGGTAAAACACAAGTTCCATAAGATAGAAGGTTATAGATCCAGGTTGTAGTCAGCTAACCATCAATATTCTATAGAAACCCTTTACTTTGTACTTTACTTTTTTTGCCAGTGCTATAAATTGGATAGGAAAGTATGCACTTTGACAAGTGTTATTACAAAGTTGACAAGCTACGCCTTTTATCTTTTACTGATTCATCCCTGTCTAACTTACTTCAAGGCTTTATATGCAGGCCTGTACCAGCACAGAAATGAGGCAGGGATATTAATGAGAAGGTATGCAATAGAGATGCCAAATGTCTCGCCATCAGCATAGCTATCTTTGGTGGGTTTTTCAATCAGCAGTGCAAGGGCAGTCAGAAAATTGAAAAACAACACAAAACAGTATGCTGAAATACAAGGAGGAAAACCCCTTTTACTGATACTATTTTGAAATGTTAACAGATAAACTTGTAAGCAACATAGCAAGCATTGATATAACATATCTGGTACAATTACTTAAACCAATAAAATTGAATTAAACAAATTTTGTTACCATCAACTGGTATTCTCATTTTTAACATTTCTTCATGCAATTTAGATCTGCTTGGAAGATTAATATTTTATGTGGTGAAGTTTTAAGGTTTAGCAAGAAGTGACATCCCCTTTATTCTAAAACAGTGCTTTTTGTGATATCATTGCTTGCTATCTTACCCCAAGATTATCTGTCTATTTAACCATAAAATAACTTACTTTAGTGACTTATAAGCAGGTCGGTACCAACACAAAAAGGAAAGAGGGACATTTGCTATTAAGTAGAGTATCGAGAGCCCAAATGTTTCACCATTGTCAATCCCCTCAACCAGAAGTGCAAATGCGCATAAGAAATTATAACACATGACAAACGAATAAGCTGAAAAACAAATGCAATAAACCAAAAATTTCTTTAATCTTACTATGAGTATAACAGGCAAAAAAAAAGAAAATGTGTTAATTACATTAAGCATACATACACGAATAATGTTAAAATATTAAAGAATTAGTTTTTAGTGTCACAGAAATAACAGCTGTTAAATATTAGATTTCTAATAAATGAAAAGAAAATTAATGTAGGTGGTAATAAATTGGGTAAGGCTGGTAAGGTGATTTTGCTTCTATCAGTCCTGATGAATTAGTCAATCAATGTACATTTTGGTTGTATTGTGTCATTGTAGAAAAATTCACAACCCCACTATGGATGGGGAATTTGTAAAAGGAGCCCCCTACCCCCAGAAATTTCCAATTTTCTTTCAAACAAACTCTGTAATTTGGTTCTTTCCCTCCCCTCCAGAATTCCCAATTTCCTCCATGGGTGGGGTATGGATATTTTTTGGAAACTGCACATTCAATATTTCTGAATTCCAGAGGTTTCTGGCTTGATAAACATCAGGTATTACTACAGTACATGATAATTAAAATAGAACTCTTCTGGGAAAAGTTTGTCAAATATCTTATCTTATTGCTGTGTTGGCAGAAAATATTTCGTTTTGACAAAAGATAATAGAAAATACTTGCCAATTTTTTCGGGTCCAAAAAAAAAAAAAAAAAAAAAAAGAAAGAAAGAGTTGAAGTGTGTTCAAGGTTCTTCTTACCTTGCCATCTTAGAAAGAGAGATCTGCATATTTTCTGGTGCTCTATAGGGATGTCTACTTGAATGTCATGATAGAAACAAGGATTGCATTTACACCACTTTGGTAAAGGTGGAAAGTTGTTTTCTCTGTAACCTGAATGTATTATAATAATTTCATTAATGATATGTTACCCCTTTTCTTCCCAGGATTCCTAGCAAGGTACTCACTCCAGCTACCTTCACCCATCTTGGATTTCCCCAGTTATATTACATGTATTTTAAGAACCAGTTCATTCTCAATAACCGGATTTATTTTTCATTGCAAACACCAACAACAACTTAAATCATAAAGATTATGAATACCAAAGAGGTATGTTTTAAATTGGTTTACATATATATAAGTTCATGGGAGAAAAAAGATTAAGTTTAAAAAAAAAATTGTTTTTTGTAATATGAACTGGACAGTAGTAATTACTGCATGTGAGAATTACTTAATTAAGTCCTTTTGTATCATAACAATACCTGTAAATTGCATGCGCTGTAGTTCTTGTTCTTTTCTTTGTAGCTCTGCAGCTTTTCTCTCCAAATCCTGGCCAGAGGGGAAGAAAACAATTTTTTTTAGACCTACATGTACAAATTTCATGTTAAATACAACTTAATGATGATAGTAAAAATGATGAAAAATCTATCTATTTAATTAATGTACCTCTTGTCTTTTCTTTAGGTTCTCTTGTTCTTCAACAACCTACAATCAAATAACAATATTAAAACATGAAGGTTAACATGAGCTTTCAAATTCCAATGAGACTGCACATGCACAGACATCACAGTTAGGTGTGATCTTTTTTTTGCAAAATGTGCTTTTTTATGTCACATCACAGGTCCTTTCCTTGAGTATTATTTTTATATTTTCTTATAAGAGTTGAAAAGATACATTACATAACATTATATTATAGTATCAATTAATGAATATTTTGAATATTTTTTGGAGAATATTATGCCAAAGAAAACCCTCAAATATGCAGTTCATTTCCCAATGTTTCTCTGTTTATATAAAAGCATTGAGCAACTCTATATGCATTGTTTGTTTATTCAGAATAACAGTATTTAAACAAACCAAGGGAGCACAGCAAATGGGCACACAAACACGGTTTTGAAAAGTTGGGTTTCCTGAAGTTGTCGCTCTTTGGTTGGGCTTTGGTATGAATATACACGGGGAGTGAACTCAGGTCATGTGATCAGGTCTCGGCCAATGAACCCAGGCAATGTTCCAATGGTCATCTTACATGCTCATCACGGTGTTTTTGAACAGTTGTGTATCGTTGAAAAATATGTTACCATACTTTGTCACAATTAATGAGATAATTATTAAAATTTGCATTTAAAATTTAAAATGACATTAAATGACATAATTTTGATTTGTTGTTGTTTTTTGCCTGCAGCAAAAGTGCGGTGAAATGCTAAATTTAGTGCAGACAAAAGCATTTAATGCCGCTGCAAAAGGTTTTACACATTCGTCATCACCACAGGAAGCCCATTTTTACCACAGCAAACCCAATATTTAAAAGCTGTGGGCGTGCATGCATTTGCTGTGCTCCCTTGAACAAACCCAATAAGTTACTACACATGACTTAGTATTGTACTTACAGAATATGGAGGTGGTTCTTGTCTGGTTTCTATGATAGCTGGCTGTGTGGTGGCTTTTGGTATAGGAGCTGTAACTGGGGCTGGGATTGTTGACTGTTATATAAATAACAATATAATTTACAATATTATAAATGTAATAAAAACACCATTTTAATAACTACAGAAACAGGTATTTTATGTAGAGTTACACTGTAATATTATAGGGAATATCACCTAAATTCTCAAAGAATTAATAAGAAATACCACTTGCATTTAATGATTTAATCTGACAAATGAGAGAAAAAAGGAGTGGTATTAAGCCACTTTCATCAAATGTGAGTGGTATTGATTCTTTGAGAACTAGTTAAGGTGGTATTTCCTACACAAATTTCTTGATCTTTTTATAGTTGAATTGACTCCAATTAACTGTAGAAGTAAATTGTTTTCAATAAAGATAACTAACTTTATATTGACTATTGTAATAATAATGGAAGAGAAAATGTGCTTTTTATAAAAGGGGAAGTCAAGGTAATAGGATGAACAATGAACAATAAACATTGAGTAGGGAAGACCAAATAGTAGGAAAATTGAACAGAAAAAAAGAAGAAAATGAATGAACATTTTGTTTCCCAGTAAGCTAAAAATTTTCTCATTTCATAATGTAAAATAGTAAATATAAAAATAAATGAATAAATCTTAAAATATATAAATCTTAAATAATATCAAAATTTAAACTTAATGTTTATGTGAGTGGGATTGTGTGGACAAATTCTTGATCTATGGGATCTGTGTGGCTTCAAATATGGTATCTAAAAATGTCATCTATTCAAAACAAGATCGTATCATTCAAACCGACGATGACAGATGTCTTTGTGAAAGCCATTACTTGGAGATATTATACAATATTCCATTTAAATGCCGTTAAAATATCACAATATGAAGTGAACACAATACGAGTGAAGGTGAAAGCAAGACAAGCTCACCTTTGTGGAAGGTCCTTGACTTGGTTGGTTTTCATCAGCAAAAGGATTAAAATCCTCTATTCCTCTGGCAGCATTACTAGTCATAGAGGCAACAGAAGGATCCTACGAGAAATTCAAGCAAAGAGAGTCGAAAATACCGCCAAAGACTACGAAGTAAATCAAGTTTTTTCTAATAACCATTCTGGCTTGTGTTCAAATATCTCTTCAATACGACATAAACTACAAAACCTAAAACCAATTTTTCCATGGAATCACTTACCGCAAATGGATTTTCTGAATCATCAGTATACGGTTTATTAGCCATATTTTATATTTTGAGGATGATCTTTGGAATAATCGTTGTTTTAAGGCATAAAATTGTCTTTTTTTCTGCCCGATACGTGTCTCTCAACCAAAAATATTTCACATCCGGATACACATTGCGCATGAGTCAACATCGCTTGGTCATGTGATCTTACCATGACGTAATATCAAATTATAAGTTCTTAAGTAAGAATAATATAATATAAGAATTGCAAAAAGATACGCCTTAGTAAGAAAAAGTGAAGACATATATGATAATATCTATTCGTAAGAGCTAAAAAAGGAGACGATACGGTTTTGAGAATGATTTATTTAATGCAGAGAATTTTATAGTCGTACATATTGAGAACAGTTGTACTTTGTTTTAGTTTTTATAACATCAAAAATTAAATATTCAGAGACCATTAATATTGTCCATATGCATCCATGTGTTGGATGTCGTCTTTTTTTAGAAACGTAGTTAGTCCGTTGCTTGTATAAACAATGTTATTTCTTCTTGTTAAAGAAAAGAGACAAACATGGAAGAAAGAAAGACAGACAGAAAGTGAAACGAGAAACAAATAATTAAAGAAAGAAAAAATGACAAGAAATGTTATTGTATTAAAACTAACTACCTTCACCAAAAGCAATTTCTTTATCTCGTTTTCTCTCTTTGTTAATCCATAAAAATGAAATAAAGCTTTTTTGAACAAGAACTACTCTAAGTGGGCTCCCTGTGGTTTACACATAAAACATATGAATGCTTTGAAATCATTTCCGAGAGATTTTACTGAATAATGTAAAAAGCGACCACAACGTGACCGCCATCTTATAACAAATAACAAATTTCGGGTTTCAGATTCAACCAACATGACGGCGATAAAAAAAACAATATGTCATGCAAGGTTTTCAGGTCTGTGTGGAGGTGTGGATCCCTCCCAAACATTAGCCATGTTGGATGACATGACAAAAAAAAACATAAAGTCATCCAACATGGCCGCTATGACGTCACACGCATCCCAAAAACAGTCTATTAGGGCATGTCGTTGTTGACAAGTCGAGCCTGACAAAGCTCAAGCCAGTCAGTGGAAGTCCATTTGCTCTTATAGTCCACCACTTTATCGATGATATATAGAGTGTCAATTTGGATGTTGTTATTTCTGTTTCGTGTGTCGTTCCACCACGCTCCTATCTCCGTGTTATCACTCTTTCCATTAAAACCAGAAACTTGCTTTTGTTTTTTATCCAAAACTCCATTTACAAATATCTGCCTGAAATTCAAAAGCAAAAGCTATTTATAACATATATCTACTGTATGCGAAAGCATCGCTATTGTTTTTGTTAGGGCCGGGGAGGGGACGGGGAACAAAATTAGGAGACCCGATGCACTTATTGCACCCCACTACACTAACATTCACAGATACGTTACTGATGAAAGTATACGATAAAATTGAAATACCTCGTTCCTGTTGGAGAAGTCTTTTTCCAGGTCCACGTTATCTGATACCACTGGTCAAAGTTCAGTATCGCATCTCCCGTCATATCATTTGAGTAAAATCCATGCAAAACGCGCTGTGAATCGGAAAAGATTTACGCTTTGAGTGGATGTTATTTTAGTGAAATAATAAAGTTTTTGCATGTTAAGGAGCAAAACAAGGAATTCCCAGCTAGTAGAGCCTTAGGCCCTCGTTGGCAATTTCTCTCTCAAGAACCGCCAACTAGGGAGACTCTTCTAGTAGGGAAAAGACAAGTAACCATGTAACCATGACGACAGAGGCGTGTCCTAGTATTTTTTTGAATCGGCTCTTCGATTTTTCGGATATCGGAAAGACCTGTCGTATGACGCAGGGCGAACAGCGTACGGCAAACAACGTACAACACACGGCAAATGACACGCTGCGAACTGCCAACAACACGCAGCGACCGTAGGCGAACGATGCACGAAGCGTAGTGAATCATAATTAATACCTTAGATCTTATGCCCAGGTGAAGTCCTTTGCCATTTTGTTGCTCGCCAGCACCAATAACTGGAATTTCCTTCTGGGAATTTAATCCTTGGTCAGTAAATTTTATTAGTGCCATAACAGACCATTCGTTCCCGGACCAGAAATCCACAGGGATCCCAATGAGGTTGATATGTTTTCGTCCTTTTAGTCGAATTGCTTTACTCATCGCGCTTGGTAGGTACTCGGGCACTGTATTGTTAGATGCATGATCTTCAAAAGCTATAAAAAATAATAATGAATGTCTAAAGCATGCACAAGCTTGCGGCGATGGTGGTGTGCCTGGTGGTGGTAGTGGGGGGAATCCTGTGCTGGACTTCCATCCCATCCTAGGTG
The DNA here is from genome assembly GCA_011057435.1 of Actinia equina. Taxonomy (NCBI): domain Eukaryota; kingdom Metazoa; phylum Cnidaria; class Anthozoa; order Actiniaria; family Actiniidae; genus Actinia; species Actinia equina. Next base: position 466,239 of record WHPX01000033.1, read on the forward strand.
GGTCTCCTAAGTTACCAGTGATATTTCTAGTCCCTCTATAATGTATAAGCCAGAAATAACTGAAGCAATAAGCACGTTTCTTCTCCTCACACTTTCCAGGGTGGATAGCGCTATCCAACGGATAAATCTTATCCAGTGGATAAATTTATTGGATAACAGCATCGACTTATCCAATGGATAAGGATTTATCCGCCGGATAGCGCTATCCAGGCTTCGTACAACCGGACCCATGCAGAATAATATACCTGCGGTGAGATTAACGTTCGTGGCGACACTCCCCGGGCTAAGATTCACTCTGAGGTTATCGTTAAATTGGAAAAGAGCACCAAACTTTGATAACTTAAAGGTTTCTAAATCTATTCTAGGTACGCTTGAGTTGTCACAGATGTCTTCCTTTAAGGCCAAACTCTTCCATCCCGTTGGAGTACAGACCTTAAAAAGATATTCGAACATATTAGTATACGATTTTCCTGTGTAAAAAATCTGTTATATAAATACCAAGACACTGAAAACGACATAGCCAAGACATGACTCTCTCGCGCGCGAGAGGGCAGTGGACATTGACTAACCAATCATATCGCTAGAAAGCAGGAAGACATTCTAGAAGCACGGTACTTGATGCCAGTCGTGCACCGAACGTCACCCACGCAAGTCAATACTGTAGTATAGTGCTGATCAGATCTACCTACCTGGACGTTGTAGTTAGAGTATTTTATTTGTCCGTAATCTTTCGTTTCGTTGCAGCTGGAAATGAAAAGCACGACGCATTTTACTTAACATTTCGACAGATCTAACTATCGACAGACCAGACGTACAACATAATTGCGCAAAAAAAATATTTTTTTTTCAATCTTTTATGATACCAAAATAATCTCGATCTATATAAAAGTTCATCTATTGGAGGAATTATTATTGGCGCTTCTTTTATTTTCATATACACCATACATGACCATACATTCAGTAATCGAGTGCTGAAGCGTCGTATGGCAGCGCGAAGCATTTTGGCCCCGACACTGCTATCCGTGGAATAACAATTTAGTTAGAGGTTAATCGGTCCTTAGACCATAGATGATTAACATGCACTTGCTATGACCAGCACACTCGAAATATTACCTGTGTCGCCGATGGCTTAGCTCACATGGTCAGGTTTTTTAAAATTTCATGTCAGACGCGCTTTGAAAAGCAATCCGTGCTTATATATGAATATGTATATGCAGACTTGGGGTACGAGTCAAGTCAAAACCGAAGGTAATCCTGGCATGGTAGCGTTGACCAGATAAACTGATGGATGAGCAACTTGATTTGATGGAGAACGGGGGAGCAAGATGGAGGAGTAAAGGGTGTAAAAAAGAAAAATGTGATTGCCTTACCTTTTGTTTATTGTTGAATTATCGACCTTTGCCATTGGTCCTGGAGGTCCAGGAGGGCCCTGAGGCCCTTGTGGCCCCTGAAGCCCCTGTGGACCCTGATCTCCTTTAGGGCCCATGGCACCATTTACTCCATCCTTGATAACAAAGAAAAACAAAAGAAGAAAAAAATAAAACGATTGGTTTTGTGGCTCACTGAAAGGTAGTAAAAATACAATTCTTCAAATATTTAACTTCGAAGAACTCAAGTCCTATCTGCCATGGAAAGGTCCGTTAGTCTACTTCGTAGGCGGCAATTAGTTCCGGTATAAAGGTCGGTTGACATGGAGCAAGGCACAAGACAGAAAAGAGAGACAACTTCCGGAGTTTCTTTCTGCGCAAGCTCGAGTTTCCATTCAACGATCCTAGTCAGCCACAGGGATACCACTCTTAGATTTATGTTCATCTACTTATCAATTTTATATAAAGTGGCCTCCTTCTGAGCCGGCGAGCTAATCATCGATGGTATTTTTACTTGCATTGAGTAAACGCGCGCGGTGGGAATAACATGAAATCCGATTGCGATTCGGTTCTTCCTTCTGTTTTTTTCTCATTTTCTTATTTTTATTTTTGTCAGTTTGAAGGAATTTTTAGGTTTCCTTTTTTAACCGTAGAATGCAAATTTGCACTCCAAGCACTTATTAACTGGAAGGAGCTGACCTGAATCAAAAGATGTCTTACCGTTCCATTTCTTCCCGGCCAACCTGGAGGTCCTTGCTGAAAAGATATATAATCTTATGAATTATGGATATTCCATTTGAAAATAGGCGGGAGGAGAGTAAATTGCGCGTACGCATGACGGCGGGGAAAAGGGGAAAGGCTAAAAACAGATACACGATACCCAGAACAACCCCTGCTATCGTATTGTCTCGTCTTTGAATCCAAAGCTTTCGACTTAAAGAGCGCATCTTTCCTAAAATAACGACTATACACAACATGAAGCCTGCTTACTAATCCATCTGAACCACGAAGTCCAGGTTCTCCTTTATCACCTTTGTCACCCATGGGACCAGGAGGACCAGGATTACCCGGCTCTCCTTTCGGCCCTTGTACTGTGCTGCTGCTGCTGTTCGTATTCTGCAGTTCAAAAAGAAGATGCTTTTAGAAGAAAGCTGGGATCCAAGAAGAAATAGAAGATAATAATGATAATAGCAACGAAGATGGACTATAGGTCTTTACATCGCGAAAAATTCTCACCAAGACTAGAGAGCCAATCCGGACTTGGTGACCTGCATCCGGCTCAAAAATAATATCTCCATCTTCTCCCGCCTTAAGAACGAGACTGCCTTCTTTGGTTTCAATCTTAGGGGGTCTTCTGCAAGCGATAGATATATTGACACTTCAGACCAGGGGCGTATAGCGGGAGGGGGAGGGGGGGAAGTTTAACTCATTTTCCCTGATGATGCGTGTTTAGCCCGAAAGATCGGAACTGATAAATATCTAAAAAACAAGGCTCTTCACACCTCATTCACCTAAGTAGCACTTCGAAAAGGCGCCGAGATGCGAGGTGAAAAATAGTAACTTGCATTATATTATAGAGTGGCCGGGATTTAATGCCAAGATTCTAACCGGGTACCCATTTTACTGCTATCCTGGCCCGCCCCTAAGCACGCTCGTAAAGGAGGCTACGATGCATGATTTGTCTTGACAAGGATATCTACTTACAAGCACAGTAATAATTTTAATTGGTTGTCATTAAAGATTAAGTAAACAGATACTTCCTTAGTTCTCAGTGATGTTTGGTTACAGCACATATCTCGCTGTGTACTTTTGTGTAATTCTCCTACATATTTCCACAAGAGAAACAATAGTTCCATTCCAAAAAAAAAAGAAAATTATAAAATGTATTAACGGAAGTATTTCGTAAACTTAATGATTATTTCCAGACCACGAGCTTCAGTGCTTTTCACCGACGCCCGATGCGAAGGTCAAATTCATTCTTGGCAAATAAAGATTAGTTAAAGACGACATATTTAATCTTCGGCATTTACGAAGGGGGTTTTAAGAACGCTAAAATATTGCCTCAGGCTTGAAAACAAAATATTATTATCATGGTTATGATATTGCTAGCTGGCTTGAGCTAGTATTAACTACTATACAGCTTGGTCAATGTTGCAGACGTCTTTCGCTTTTTTACATCATAAATAATTCATTCGAAATGAAGTTAACTTAAACCGTTAACCTAGCTTTGGATTTTTCAGCTTTTTTGTTGATATATCGGGAATCTTATCAGCTGATGAACAAAAATACGAAGAGTGACTCAATTCATGCATCATTTTGGCGCGGTTTTATATGCTTGGGGGGACAGTGTTGCTTTATTATCGCTGCAATCACACGTAGATATCTTCTAGCTGCCTTCAAACACAGTACAAGCAACCTAAACTAAATGAATTGTGCTATAAATGAAAATAAATATATTTTTACCTGGACTTTTCCTGAGCGGTTTGTCCTCGACTGATGGATATAAACAGAATCACGAGCATAGAAAAGTATGTTCGAGGATTCGAATACTTCATCGTTGATGGTTGAGTGTTACTGTTTTAGTTGTAAATATCTGTGAATAGTTTGGATGTTGGAGGTCATTGACGTTTTCAAAGTACTAGGAATAAAGTCATACCAGTTTGTGACTGTCACCGCTTTTCGAAGCCGCCACAGGGAAATATAAATCGTGCCGCAAAGCACAGGTTTTTATGATGCGGGCTGCGGATTATGTGACATGTGCTATTGACAAGTGACAATCGCCAAGACTTAGCAACGAGCTGTCAGTCTGTCAGTAATCATATCGAGAAAAAAGGAAAAAAGTGAAAATGGATATGTACCTTAAAAACAACGGAGCAACAACAACAATATCACAAAATGAAAATGAAATAAACCCCGTACTTTTTGAAATACGTACACACTTCCTCCTCGCGCAGCTCTCGACGTCGAGCGCGCTCAAAGATGATGTCTCCAAACAATACTTACTTATTAACTTATTACGGGATTCCTGTGGTTATGACGGAAAACAAGATGGCGGCGTCAAGTTCTTCCTATGGACAAGTTTTATACAGAACAGGACAAGTAAGAAATATATTTTCATGCGATTCTAGTAATAGTTACTATAGATAAAACAATAAGCTTTATTTACTACTATTTTTTATTTGGTAGCTTTCACGTTTTTAGATAAAACCGTAAATAAATCTGACGTTTCAAAACATATAACGGTTTTCCCATCTTGTTATTAGGAATCTGATGCATCAGATATTTGGGATGATACAGCATTGATAGAGGCATATGATAAAGCCGTTAACATTATGAAGGTACCTTTCTTTAGACTTATTATTTGCATAATCACTTACTATTTGACATCACACTAGTAGACATTTAATTAACTATTTAAACACTAAACAAAAGCATTTATTCTATAGGATGGAAGTTTTAAGAATGGTGGAAGTAAAGGGAAAGGAAAGAACAGGTATAACAGCAGTGCATTGAAACTCTGCGTACCATGGTATTCTTCGTTTGCACGTTACGTCATCGCGGCCATGTTGGTACCATTTAACAAAAGATTTCTTATTAGCAGCCATTGTTAACGGCACCACAATGGCTGCCATGTTTTTTGTCTTTTAACTCTCTTGGGAATGCTTGCAACCCATCAATAACCTGGGGTGTCATCATAGTATCCATGTGCAGCCATTTCCTAACCTTGACCTTTTCAACCCTCCACTCTGTCGTCAGGGACAGATCAGAGATCACTCAAAACTGTTTAGGTTAACAGGCCCCAGCCTCATTCTTTATTTCTTATTTTGTTGAAGAAATAAAAAGAAAAATAAGGCTAAAGCTGCAGAAAACCAAGATTCATCCCATTCATCTTCAAAGGTATAATAGCAACATACCCTACATCAGGCCCCTTAGCTGTGTTTCCTCATTTCAGTCTCTTCAGTTCCCAAGTTTTGTTCGTTCATTGATTAATAGTTTTTGAATAGATATTCAATATAAATGATATATGGTGTGCTCAAACACAAAGGATGTCATTAAGGGAAAGACATACATGCATATAAAATAACTGTTATGAATGTCGCATTCTGATTGGTTTGGTGTGTGTGCTTTATGAGAGCACATTGCACGTGCATCTTCTGTTGCGTCATTCCTATCTATTATTGTAATTTGTAAAAACTTGCTTGCTGTGCTGTGTGCAGTCATAAAGCACTTGGGGATTGGCAGAACACTCAAGAAGCTACGTGTCAAGCTTCTCCTAACACTTCTCTCATGTTCTGCCAACCCCCGCGTGCTTTATGACAGCACAGCATGCAAGCGCATTTTCTATTTCTTCAAAAGAAAAAGTTCAGCTTCAGTGATCTTCTTTTGTTTTTTTAATATAATTCCTATCCCACTAAATCACTGTCCTATTTTCTTATGACAACGCTCTTGCAAGTAGGTGTATAACCTAGAATCACACAAGTAGATCTTGAAAGAATTTTCAAGGTAGGGCCTATAAACATTCTCCTTGTGAGAAAGAAAACTTAAATATTAAATTATTATTTTTTTAACTATTTTTTTAGTGGCAGGTTGGTGACAGCTGCCGAGCTGCATACTCAGAAGATGGGGAGATATATGAGGCCGTCATAATATCTATAAACAGTCAGGAGACTTGTGTTGTGAAGTATAATGGATATGGTAATGTTGAAGAACAGTATTTAAAGGATCTTATGCAGCCTTTGGAAAACAAAAGTAACAAGGCATCAAAAGATGTTGACCAGGGATACTATACAGCAGACACACCTCACTATCCAGTAAGTCATAACTAGGGTAGAAAACAGTTTGTTTTTCAACAATTTAATTTTTTTTTTTTAAATCTGTTTTCCCACGCATGCACTAGGATAATGTAAGCCTTGCGTCAGGATACCTGACCATGGGCAAAGATAGAAAATACTGCCTGCTTTCAAAGCCAATCAGAATGCACAATTTTTAGGACACTGGACAAGGAAAATAATAATAAAGTTTAATATAACATTGCTTTCAGCCAAGGACAGAAACAGCGACAAGCATGGATTGGTCATCATCTCAGACTCCACGTCATCCTGATGATCAGTGGAGAGTGAGTGATATTTGTCTTGCACCAGAACATCCAAGTGGTCACTGGCATGAGGCAGTAATCAACTCCTTTCCTACACCTTATACCTGCCAAGTTACCTTCCTTAGATCAAGAAAAAGGTAGATAGTTTACCAACACTTGATACCCCTGTATGTAAATTAAATGTTTCGGGAATGTAACTATTGGTAGAGTGCATACCATATATCTGTGAGAACTTTCGTAAAATAATGCACAAATTAGTAATAAGAAGATATAACTAGCTAAAAACTAGTGTGAGGTGTGTCGGTGTTTCTAATGAAACAGTAATAATAAAAAGGTCAATTATAGTCCTTCGTTGGAGTAAAAGAAAATATTCCTCTTTTACTCTGACGAAGGACTAGCGTCTGAAACGTCAGCAAGTTTTTTCATCTTACCTTTTTATCATTACTGGCACAAATTAGTAAGTTCATTAGGTAGATGTCAATAGACGGTAAACCTACAAAACTTTGCATTAAAGTTTTGTTAGTTGACCTTTTCACAGATATATGGTATAAACTCTTACTTGTAAGACATTAATTCCCACATTATAAACATTGTTTCATGGTCTTTATGGTACTTAAACCTCTGGGACTTTAAAATCTGAAAAAGTTTACTGTGGAAAATTTAATGGTAAGAAGTTCAATCCCAAGAAAACATGCTGTGCATATGAAATAATCTAATTTATAGAATGTGCTGCATATTAAGTTCTGAGTTGCAGACCTACTCAGTGAGTGTTGGTGACTTTTACTGACATTTTTTCCTGTGTTTCCAGCCAACAAGTTGATAAATCACAACTATACCACAGCAATGATACTCAGTCTCATCATAACCATCTGCCACCTCCGCCTCATCATCATCATCCTTACATGCCCCCAGGGCCTCCACAGTGGTATCAACATCCAAACATACCTTGGCCAGGACATCCACCCCATGTGACTGTAAGTTAACTGTCGTTATGTACGGCACCTTATGTACTACTCAGCATCAGAACATAAAGATACCTTTCATAAGAATTTTTAGTGCTTTCTTTTGAGAAGGCAGGAACTATGGGCAACTATTAATATTTGTTGACGTAAATCTTGCATTTTATGCTTTTCTATTCTGTTTTGCTTTAGAGAAGTTACACAAGTTTTAGCATGTTTCCACCATCCAGACCCCGGCCGCCTCCACCACCTCCAATGTTACCTCATCTAGGGATGTTTCCTCCCTTTACACCAAATATCAATTTTGTGAGTACATTATAATAATGATTTTACACATGTTGAAAACTGTACAGCTCACACATGTTAAAGTAATATACCCAACAACACTGAAAAGGCTTCCCATTGTATTATTGCATTTCATCCAATCACAATTCTGCCCCTCAAAAATGACTGTAGACAGTAATGTAGCTATGGATCGCCTGCAAAGGGCGATCTGTATGTAAACGAGGAGAGCTATAAAATATATGTAAAAAAAATTTTTTTTTGACACCACAGCAACCACCTACCCCTCCCATACCTCCTGTTCCACCACGCCCAATGATGAATGCTGCTGAACAAGAAGATGAAGCCCTTGCCAGCATGCTGATGTCATGGTATTTAAGTGGATATTACACAGGTTATTACCAGGTATATACAGATGCATTAATTTCATTATATATTCAAATATAGTTGAGTTCATAAACCAATCGGATTTTAGTTTTGTGTGTGTGTGTTTCTTTGTATGTATAAAAAGAGAAAATGCACTACAATCTGCATTTGAATAAAACTCTGAAAAGTGATGGTATTACTACATTTTTACAAATTACCTACACTAAAACTTACTATACTGATTACTAAATCTTTTCCTTCTAGGGTTCGCACGGTTCGAAACAAAGACCAAAAGATAAATCTCAAGCACAACCAGACACAACTAACACACAGGACTCCCAACAACATGCAGAGCAACAAGCCACACCAGTCAACAGTCAGGATAAAGCTCATTGAATCTAAAATTATTCCTCATGACTTAATTCTCTATTTATAAGTGTGTGGAGTCTTTCCTTACACACCCTCACTTTTTTCCAAAATCTGTAAGTCTTTCTTTACCTAGCAAAAAATCTTCAAAATTATTAAATTCCTTTGTAATATTCCATAAAAATGAACTGTTTTACAAAGATATCTTTACTAGTTTTGTTGAAATAATTATAAGTAGTAGTATTTATGATTAACGTTTTAGCTTCAATTTATTCTAGAGATACATTTTTGTGTTATTGAAGAACCAAACAAAATGATTTTTGTATGCAAACCGATATTGAGATTGTCTGCAAGAAAAACAATACATAACTGTGAAATAAAATTTTCAATTCCTTTTGGGGAAGTTCTTTAGTACAAATACTGAAATATGTACCTATTGCTACTTAAAAGTTTGATATGGATTCATCTATGTCATCCATGAGTTCTTTGAGTTTCTGCCACTGTTCCACTTGAAGAGAAATACCTAAGAAAGAGCCAAAATGCATTCAGAATTCAGTATGACAAAACGTTTGTGGGTAAAAAAAGCAATCGTCCTGGCTACACGTGTCTGACTTCAAGGGCACTGGTAACACAGGTAATCCAATACTAAAGTTTAATACATGGACCAGGTACTATAGAGGGTTCTTACTCATAAGACAAGGCAGCCATATTGTTTTACCAAACAATAGAAACGTTCTGCACAGTTTTTGCATGTATATATATATAGTTCAATTCCCTGAGGAAGGAAAATGCATTGTTTTGGTAAACCAGCATTGCCGCTGTGACATCACATGAAAATACTCTAATAGAATGGATACAAAAGTTTGGCATTTTTACCTTTCTTTCCTGGCTTTAGATCTCCACTCTTGTCTTCATAGAATTCTCTGATATCAACGAGAACCTTACCTTTGAACTCTCTAATGGAAACTTGGCGATTTCTGGCAATCTTTAAGAAAAATAAAGTACTTTGAAATCAGTTCAAAATACTTCTGTATTTATTACAACAGTGACAAGTCCAGAATGATTTGAAGGGGGTGACTGTTACCTAGAAAGGCATCATACAGCATCCTTTTGAGGTCATTGCATATACTATATTCTTGTTATTTTTCAACTCCGAAGACTAATCATTTAATTTAACCCCCCTGGATCCGCCCTCTCACCCCCATCCTCCATATATAAAATTTCTTGGAGTCAAGCAAAATGTCAGAAACTTACAGGGAAAACATAACTACCATCATCTTGTTTTGCTTCAGATACAGCACTAGATTTGGCTTTCTTTTGTTTTTTCGTCTCTTGCTGAAATGAAAAAAATTACCAGCATAAAAATGAGTTTAATTTATTATGCAGAGATGAGAATTTTGCAAAAGGAAAAAAAAAACACCTACAATAATTGTTTCTTAAAATAAATTCAAAAACATCATCATTGACTGGCTCAAGGGTGGTTCAATGCTGTGACTGAACCGAAAGGTAGTATGCATAGAAATCACTAAAGATCTTGAATTAAATATTCCCAATTACAAAATTACTAACAAGATAATAATGTTGACCCACTACACATTAAAAGTATGTCTTTGGGTGAGGCAAAAGAAAAAAATATTCATTATAATATCTTGTTAGTTGTATTTAGTTCAAGAATTTCACTGATTTTGAGAATGTTAAAAGACTATATACTTTAATAGTCTGGCAAAGGTCCGTCCTGTAAACCTGAAGCTAATCTATTCAGATATGTGGACACAGGTCAAGGTCCTAGAGACGGGCTGGTCTGGGTCAACCTCTTTAGTGGTTTCTATCCCTATCCCTACTTCCTCTCATTCCAGTAGTGTAGCTTGAGACAACAACAGCATTTTTTGAATTGACTGTGTCTCCAACAGCATTGTAAATCCATATAACTTCTAGTACCCTGTATTCTCATATTCTTGGCTTCAATTAGATGTCAGCAAAGTTCTTCATCTTGGTACTAGTTCATGTGTACTGAATAAAGCACAGGAATCCCAACCAGGATCACATGCGCCAAATGAAGAACTTTTCCAATTTCTTTCCTGCCCATTTTAATTTATGCTTGTCCTCTTAATCAAAGCAAAAAATTTGAAATACAGAAATACATGCCATTATTGGCATGAAATGCGAATAAAAATACTGCAAAATGGACAAATCAACATCTTATGACTTCATAGTCATTTTTCTTGCGTTGTTTGTGACTTAGTGAGTCTTAGAGTTGACTTGGAATAAGTCTATGCTCCAATAACTTGTAATTATAAAAATAAGTATTGATATCATTTTTTCCCTGGGGGAGTGGGGTAAGGTAAGCGCCAAAACGTCTTCGTTCGGAGAAGTTTTTGATGACTTTTTAACTAAATTTTTCAGCAGCACTAAGCAAGACTAAGCCTTTTCGTAATGTTTCTATATTAGTTGTCTTCTTGGGCATTGATTTCACGACTCATGGCAGACATTTTGTTCAAGACACCGAGTCACAGATATTTTCGCTTTCAACAACGTTTCTACTGGATCAATTTTTCTTACCTCGACTTCCTCTTCTTCTTCAGAACTATCGCTACCAGATTCCACTATCTCTTTTGACTTGGAACGTTTAGACATGGTTTATTTGAATGGAGAAGTTCTTGTCGGAAAAAAAGCTGTCGCACGATTCCCGCGAAAAAGAACAAGATACGCGTTACCAGTTCTCCTTACCGAAATCTTTACCACAGGAAGCCCAATCAATAAATGAAGTGGAATTGAGAACGTATTGAACTGAGTAGAAAGTGCTATTTTATTAATCTCATGGAAAGGCTTGGTTTTGGGGGAAAATAACTGGGTTTTTTAGAGGCTTGTTTTGTTTTCATATATTTTTGTTCTCCATCGGTTTAAATCTAAGAAACATAAAACAGCTTTCCGTTTTAGATACTGAGAAATAAGAGAAAAATATCATATGCCCTTGGCAGGATTTGAACCCACGTCTTCGGTATTCTAGTCCGATGTGTTAACCACTACACTACAAGGACCAACCACGCTGGTAAAGCAGCCAGAATATGAAATGTAGGGTATTCGTGAGGATCCCAGAGCGATATTTTTTCTCTATAGGTAAGTTGAACGCATAATTTCTACTTTACTATGTCTATATCTGCGTACATTTACGGTGTTCAACTTACCTATAGAGAAAAAATATCGCTCTGGGATCCTCACGAATACCCTACATTTCATATTCTGGCTGCGTTACCAGCGTGGTTGGTCCTTGTAGTGTAGTGGTTAACACATCGGACTAGAATACCGAAGACGTGGGTTCAAATCCTGCCAAGGGCATATGATATTTTTCTCTTATTTCTCTGATTCATTATATACGCACCGAACGCATAATTTCTACTTTACTACGTTTTAGATACTCTTATCTTAACACTTGGGATGCTGAGAAAACACTCAACAAGATTGGAACCTCTCCGCGTATATTATTTCAAAAATAAATGAACGAAAAATGCTGTTTTATTTTCTCCTCTGAAAAGTCCACATTCAGAGAGCGCACGGGACAATTTAGATACTCTCATTTACATGAAAAATCTTTAAGGAGTAAATAAGACCTTCTTGGGGCACTTAAAAAAATAACGACTGCCAGGTTCTTTCCTTCCTTTTTTCTGCTTCCTTAAATAAACAACTTATCAGCCCTTGAAAGAAAAAGAAAAAGTTCTCCAGGAGCCAGGAAACGAACTCAGCTCGTAGTGACTTGTGGGTTCAATTTTCGAATCAAACTGGACCGAGCACCTAGAGTTTCATGCGAGACGAGTTCCTTTACCAGTCTTCCTTTGAACTTTGGACAGACTAAGAATTGCGCAATAATGATAATGTAAAGCTAAGGGCTCATTGAATCATCAAATATGAATAGAATCAATAAAATGATTTTTACATGTAAAAGATAATCAGAGCATGAACATATACTATTACATGCATCCTTTCAGTGTTCATTAATTTTCTTTCAATCCAATCTTGTTTGCCGAAGATACGCGTAGTAAGGAGGAGAAAAAATTACACCATAAGGAAGAGAAAAGATACTGCAAACCAATGTGTAAAAAAATGATAAATTATCAGTTAAAAACAATGTACAATAAGTTTGTCAGCCATTAATGATTTTTCAAGGCACACGACTTGAAAGTTTTGTACTACGTTAGCTACGTGCACCAGTAAAATCCTCCCGCCCATCTGTCATTACCAATCAGACCGATAGCACATCGTCGCGTGTCGTAATCAGAGTATATATATATATATTCGTCCCTGGGTTCGGTAGATAAAAGAAATTAAAGAACACTGAAATATTCTAAAGGGGAATGTTGTAGAGTCTTAGATATGATTGCAGATGCCACAATGTCAGTCATTTGTAAGAAGTGCATCCCACCTGCGATTGCCTAATGTGGAAAGTGCATCTAATCTCCGAGAGGCTGGCCACAACGACGTTTTCGCACGTGTTTATGATTTAAATTCAACTGAGTATCAGAATGACTGATGACCTTGCATCAGAACTGACCTACTAGACATGATGGCCTTCTACTGGCCGACCTCTTCATACTTCAGAGAGGCGGATCTACTGATGTAAAGTTCTAATGTTTGTTGCCGAATGGTGACAACCAGATGATAAATAAAATAACTCAGTTACCTTTAAAAGAGCTTTTTTTTATCGTTAATTTAAAAATTTCAAGGAAATTTGAGTGTTGGGCTTTTTAAGACCATCTCGAAACAATTTTAAGCGCCCCCCCCCCCCCCCAACAAAACAAAAACGACAAAAAAAGAAAAAGAAGAAAGAAAGGAAACAACAGAAAAGAGAAGAGAAGAGGGAAAAAACCTAAGGAAGAGAAAAAATAAACATGACAAAGAGAAAAGCAAAACAAAGTAGACAAAACTGATAAATTATTATCAGTTATGAAACAATGTACAACCAGTTTGTCAGGTCTGCATTGACCCGACAAGACAAGACATTACGGTGCACCAGTAAAAAACTAACGCCCATCAGTCATTGCCAATCGGACCGATAACACATCGTCGGGAGTCGTATTCCACGTATTTCAGTTTTTCGTATCTCGGAAAGGGCTATAAAAGAAAATAAAGCACGCTGAAATATTCTAAGGTGGAATATTGTATTTTCTAAATTGTCAGTCATTTGTGAGAAGTGCACCCGGTCTAAATCTGCGATTAGCTGATATGGGAAGTGGATCTAAACTCTGATTGGCTGATGTGAATGGTGCATCCAATCGTTGATTGGCTTTATCAAATGCACTATTTAATAATCATTTGTGGTGTTAACAATCAGTCATAGATTAAGGACCATTGCAATTATCAACAAAGCCTAGCTACAAGCGTCCAGAGGTAACACATTTTTTTCATCAATTTTTTTAATCAAGTCGTTTTTTATATTTGACAGTTTGTCTTACCACTCAAAGGTAAAATATTTGATTCGCTTATTTACTTTTTCTATTTATATTCGTACTGATGTTCCTCTTTGTGGCTCTTCTTTTGTTCCACGTTCTTTTACTACTTCTTCTTCTGTCGATCATTGTGGGTTGATGCCCTTCAAGCTAGACGTTACCCATTTAGACGGCTTCTTAACTGAAATTTTAATCATCTCCCCAGATCGGGGAGACGACTCTATAAAAAATCTGAGAATCAAATAAAATGGAATAAAAAAATTTTTAATAATTTTTTTTTCCTATTCACTCTCCAGATCCGATACAAATCGGTGTGACTCTATCAAAAAATCCGACAATTAATGGAATAGAAATTACTTATATTTATAAAATATTTCTTGGTTTAATTTGCTCTTTTTCTATCTTCTTTTTTTTTTATTCTATTCATTTTTCTCCCTGTTTTTTTTATCACGAAATGATTTTTTAAAATTTTTTTTATTAACAATTCTTTTTTTTAAATTAAATAGTGTGTAAATTATTAATTACAAGCATGTGTTTTCTATATAAAATATATACATATTATTACAAAGACATTTTTTATTTTTATTTTATTTTATTTTATTTATTTGTAATTTTTTTTTGTGAAATGATAATGAATATAAAACAACGCACTAAAGGAATTTTATTTCAATCCGGCAAATTATCCATTTATCTTTAATCATAACCTTATAACGATGGGCCACCAAACAAAAACCAAAACGAAATAAAATTCGTTTTAAAAACTGGACGTTCATCAGAAAAAACCTAACGAGTAAATTTAACGCTTTAACTTATTCATGCTCTAAAGTCCTGGAATAAAGTGCACGGCAATCTTCCTATCTGGTGGCTTTCTTATTAAATGGTTCGTTTATCCCTTTCTCGTTTCTTTCCTTCTTTCCTCTTCTTAGTCGGATCTTGAATTTTTTAAACAAGACGAACGTACAATTCTCTCTCTCTCTCTTTTCAGGATATATTAAAGTCAAGATGCAGCTTCAAATTCCCGTTTTCTTGCTTCTGCTTTTTTTGATTTGCGTAATCAATGCCAGGCATAGCGATTCCCCGGATGTGAACCAAATACTGGTTTGCCAGGAGTACTGTGAAAATTGCGTCACAATGTATGGCAAGGATCAATACGATGACCGCTTGTGTTTGGACGATTGTAAAGAGACGAATGGAGCAAACAAAGATGAGAATTGCAAATACGAAAAGTATCATAAAAAACGAAAGATTAAAAAGTTGTCCCAAGCAACTGAACAAAGAAAAGTCTAAATATCGAAGGGAGTCTGGTAAAAACTCAGCTCGCAGTGACCTATGGGGTCAATTTTGGAATCATAGTAGCATGCGATACGAGTACCTTTACCAGTCTTCCCCTGAACTTTGGAAAGACTAAGAATTGCACAATAATGATAATGTAAAGCCAAGGGCTCTCTCTTAAATTGCTATATATGAATCAGTAAAAAGACTATTAAAAAGCTTCAGTATTGTAATCTTGAAAATACTTTTGAAAAACTATATGGCATCCTTTTATTGTTCAGTAATCAAGAGAACCCTGTTAATGACATTGACAGTATGTTGGATATAAACACACTTCAAAAGCACTCCATTTACCCCTTTTAGTGTGGGGTGGGCTAGATAGTAAGGATGGCATTGTCTCTTGAATAGATGCATGGAACATCGGTTTTCACAGAAAGACCTGTAGCTCTATCTGTAATGCTCTCTATTGCCACTGTAACATCTCTTTTACTCTCCTATATTCATGTCACCCCATACTGCAAATTCATTATCATGCATTAGAATAGTTAACTATATAGCTTCTTATTTAGTAGTTCACCTCTGATAGAACTTCATCCCATACATTACTTTAGTAAATAGGTCCTTCATCCATGTCATCATCTTCTGCAAGATCCTCATCATCATCAAAATGTGAAACAAGATAGTCATTTTCCTACAACGGAAAAGAGAAGCTAGAAATAGTTCCAAATTATAGTTTTTTGTTGATAATTATACCCTACAGCTTGCTCTTAAATAAATAATGGGGCTAAAATATTGGCTTTTCATCCACTGGACCTTGTTGGAACTTTGAAGCTGATTTTTGCAGAGAAAGGAAAACAAACAGACTGAGAGAAACAGCCTTAAATCACAGGAGACAACCAACCAGCAATTTTCTACTTACATATATATATTATGACTAATGGTTGCTGGTTGGGACTGTGTTGGTGTTGAATACAACAAGTGAATAAGAATGACGAGTGGTTACTAGTTGTGACTGTGTTGGTGTGTTGAATACAATAAGTGAATAAGAATGACTAGTGGTTTCTAGTTGTGACTGTGTTGGTGTGTTGAATACAACTAGTGAATAAGAATGACTAGTGGTTACTAGTTGTGACTGTGTTGGTGTGTTGAATACAACAAGTGAATAAGAATGACTAGTGGTTACTAGTTGGGACTGTGGTGTCGTGTTGAATAGGGTGAGTAAGAATGAAACTTAAATGCTATGTAAAAATAAGAATAAGAATGACTGGTGGTTACTAGTTGGGACTGTGTTGGTGTGTTGAATAGGATGAGTAAGAATGAAACTTAAATGCTATGTAAAAATGGTATAACAGTACAATCATATTAACAGTGCAATCATTTCTATGTAGCATTAGTGAGAGATGAGCCATAAACTATATTTTAATCTCAAACACCCTTAACACCCAAATCTTACCTCCTCTTGTTCTTCTTCATCATATTCCTCCTCTTCATCAACTTCATCATCACTAGCTTCACCTTCCTTGCTCTCTCCTGGTTTATTCTCCTGAGACTGTTTTTCAGTTGTTCCTTCTTTCTCAAGCTCCTTCAGATGAAAAACCATCAAAGCATTTATCAGGAATTTATCACATTCATGATAAAGGTAAATTAATTATATAAAATAAGTAAATTAATTAGTATAATTGAAGATCAATATCATTTCAATCACTTTGTTGAGTTTCCCCTCTCCTCACCCCTCACTAGGTCAGCCTCTAAATACCTAACTGCTTGCACTAGTTAGCAGATTATGTGTTATCTTATAGCACAATTTGCTAGTAGGATTTTGATGTTTCCAATTTCATATAACATTTCATTTCCTAGAGTAACATTCCTTCGTTTAACAGCTGTGCGTGAGAAGACACATGAGTGTGAATGCTACTGACACCAAGAAAGACAATTGGTCTAAAATGGAAAACATTGCATACAAGGTAAAGAGGTCTATTTTGTACCATAAGCATGCCACAATATATTTGTAATATTATCAAGGAATTCAACACACCTCTAATTTTTCCAAATCTACTGAGGATTTTTCTGAGGGTTTTCTGCTCTTTTCATGTTTGGTCTCACTGATTAAATGAATAAAAACAATTACTGAAAGACTTGTCATTGAGTAGAGATTTTATACAACATATCATTGTAACTCAAGTGTGAACATTTGAGCCACAATAACTGTTGTCAGTACCAGTATATTATATATTATTATTCATTAAAAGGTCAGGCAAAAGGATGCAAATCATTGTCTAAAAATAGCTTGGTCTATGGCCATGAGTTATTGCAGATACTAATGCCTATGCATTTGGTCTGTGGTTTGAGCCATATGCAGAGCCTAGTAGAGTTGGGTTTGTGTGACATGTTGTTCTTTCCTATGCTATGAGAGCTTAGTGTAGGATCCTCCCATTTTCTTCCATCCTTGAAAATCAACAATTGTAAATTCTAATCCAATTTAGAATCTCACAGGTTGCACCTTAGGTAACTCTTAGTGTATTACCATTTTTAAAATAACTGCTATTAAGTCATTTGTTTTACTGCAATACTTACATACTCCAGAGTGCCGTAATTTGGGTCGTCCTACTCTGATCTTCAATTCAGAGGGGATATAAGACCAGTCTATTTAAAAAAGTAATGTATTTTTTTGACAAAATATCCATCTAAGAGTGTTTGTCTCTCCTTGGTAAGGTAACAG
Source organism: Actinia equina (assembly GCA_011057435.1). Lineage (NCBI taxonomy): Eukaryota > Metazoa > Cnidaria > Anthozoa > Actiniaria > Actiniidae > Actinia > Actinia equina. Next base: position 484,106 of record WHPX01000033.1, read on the forward strand.
TAAAGTAACAGTTAGGTGATTGTAAGATAACCAAACTGTATTGTAATGGTGAGTGGTTGAGGAACAGAGTTACTGACCACTTACCATATGGTGAAGATTGTTTACCACCAACTGTACATACAATTAGTTCATGTATTATCACGGTTTGCCCCTCCAATTAAAGTATACAAATTATACTACAGACAGCATGAGAAAAATCAATGTACTGCAATTTACCTGGTTCCCACTTGATTTTCAAATTATCTTGTGGTTTTTCCTTGTATCTATCAGAATACCTTTCAATGTCTAAAAAGGAGGCTTTGATAAGTAATGCTTCTGGGGTAAGATAAGATCTTGATAAGTTTCACGACCATACCTTTATTAATGATTTTTGGCTTTACATAATAAGGAGATTTATTCAGCATGTATTTTATATCTTGTTTCAGTTGCAACATGGTTTCATCTGTCCTCTGTCTTCCTTAGAGGGAGTGGTATTTTTTCTAGTGGCTATAGTACACAAAAAATGATGAGCTAGCTAGAGGAGTAAATATCCTTGAGTTGTGTGACTGCTTAGTAAGAAGTCTAGCAGACTGTCAGTCAGTCAGTCAGTCAGTCAGTCAGTCAGTCAGTCAGTCAGTCAGTCAGTCAGTCAGTCAGTCAGTCAGTCAGTCAGTCAGTCAGTCAGTCAGTCAGTCAGTCAGTCAGTCAGTCAGTCAGTCAGTCAGTCAGTCAGTCAGTCAGTCAGTCAGTCAGTCAGTCAGTCAGTCAGTCAGTCAGTCAGTCAGAAATTGCTAGCTTTTTCAAACTTGTAAAAATAGGTCATAAATTAGACTTTTGCTTGAGTGTCTTACTGGAAAGAGTGGAGGTGGTTGTAGTATTGAAGCAGGTAAAGCATCTCCTCCTCTACCAAACCCAATGGATCCGATATCAAAGGTAAAACCACGACCTTTGCCGCGACCTCTTCCACCACGACCGGCCATTTTGAATTGTGAGAACAACACAGGTAGCCCAACACCTTGAATACAACTACAAATTAACCATTTCAAAACAATAAAAAATCTGTCTCTTCTATCTCTTGAAAATTTAAAATTATTCTTATAACGAAAACTATACGACTTTCTATTATCGATTTTCAATTATTATTCATTAATTATTCGTATTTACATAGTGGGTTACCTGTGTTAAATATTTTCAAAGTCTCAAAATGGCGAACAGGAAACACACTGTTTTAGTCACAGGTAAAAGATCTCTTTATTCTTCGACGTATTCTAACCTCTCGACTTATATTCATAACATCAGGTACACCTAATGATTCAAGATCTACTAAATAGTCTTCTGTGGGAAAGAATTTCTGCATCCCTCTTATTGAGCCTAAAATGATCTATTTTTTAATTATTTTGATGGATTTTATATTATATAACATAAAGGTTTTGGTCCCTTTGGTCCTCACAAGGTTAATTCTAGTATGCAGGCTGTAAAGGTATGTCTGGTATTAACTTACTTATTATTATTATTTTATTTAAAGTTTTTTTTTTTTTCTAAAGTTTGTCAATTTTGAGAACGTAAAGTTTGAAAAGCTGTCGGGTATATAATCAAATCCTTGATCTTCAGTCTTTTTTCTTGCATTTCATTCGATTATTCAAATCTTAATCTTTTTGTTTTGTAGGCACTCGCAGCATCAGACATAACAAAATATGTTAATCTAGTCACCGAAGAGATTCCAGTTATATATGAATATGTTGAGAAAAACATACCAAACTTGTGGAAAAAGCATCGCCCTCAGGTTAATATTGGAAATACGAATGTTGATTGAACAACAACATTAATTTTAGAACTATTTCTTTCAACCAAAAGTTTATTGTTCAATAGATCACTGTTAACTGGTTGGTAGACTGATCATGCTTATCAAATATTGATGGTGATCAATCAGTTGTAGAGGCTTTGCACCATTAATCTTGTGTAAATCAGACTAGATCAATTGTTCCTCCTCCTGTCATGGCAACCAACACATGATGATGCAAGAGATTCAATAAAATCTAGCCTGAGCTTATTAGGGTTGGAGGGAGAAACTGAGGGAATTTGATATTTTGATATTTTTATTTTCATGGTGTCCAAGTCATTTGTAGCCCTCATTGCAGGTTATCTCTTGTTCTGTCTTTTTTATTGACTGGGCTTCCTGTGGAAGGTATTGGAAGAGACACATTTAGCCCAGCAATAGGGAAATTTAGAAAGAAAAGGTGCTGGGCATAGAGCATGAGTGATCAAAAACCACCCAGTTAAGTTAGTAGTGTGCAAATATGTCACATTCCTCCAAAACAACACAACCTTCCCCCTGACCTCTAGGCATAAGTTAAGCATTACTGTATGTTTACAAATCTACAGTTGTGCATCCATGTTGGAGTTCATGGGTTATCCAAGACAGTTTTGCTTGAAAAATGTGCTCACAATGATGGGTATCAAGGAATTTGTGATGTTGACCAGAAACTCCATAAAACAAGCCATTGCATTCCAGGTAAGAAAATATTGTCAGATATTATGGAGTAACAGGCAGTCAGTGGTCCATGCTTGGCCATAATAAGCAGACCAAGTGTCTGAAAAAACACTTCTAGAGCTGGTGCTCTTGACTGGTCTGCATGACTGGCCATAATTTTAAGTAACTCTGAATAAGGAATTTCTGAAAGGGGCGCATTATCATTGTACTTTGGATCAATAAAAATGACATACAAAACTCCTCCAACAAAAAAGGAGAATTGGAGGTGTTTTTAGTACTAAGAATATAGAATAATCTAATTGATAATTCATGTATGCTATATAGGTGCACCTAATGTGATGTATACAGACGTGAACTTGGAAGCCGTTTGTGCCAAAGCAAGACAAGGTGGCAGTCCATGTGAAATCAGCTTGTCTGATGATGCTGGAAGGTATGCAGTGATAATAATTACTATAGCAGATAAAGATGATTATCAATTCAACACTAAAAGATAAATATTTATCTCCATGCAACCATAATGTAACATCCTATATATCATGATTCTTTTAAACTTAATTTTGTACTTTTTTTCAGGTATTTATGTGACTTTACATACTACACATCACTTTACCATGGAGATAGTCCAACAGTCTTTATTCACCTTCCACCCATGGAGGGTCCTTATACAGCTCAAGAAATGGGAGAAACACTTCGAATTTTAATTCTTACAATATTGGATGAACTGAGAAACTGCAGGCACTCTAGAAAATCAAATCAAAAGCTATAACAAATTCAAAAACTATTCTTTATTCAGAAGACCATGTGACAATTTTTATTATGATTATTTTTATGGCTTTGTTTAGAGAGGTAGTTATAATGAATTTTCTTTTAATATTCTTGCTAGTACATCATGTTACAGGTATTAAGCACTGCACTTTAAAAAGTATGAAAAAATCAAGCTGTTCACATTTCTTTTTATTTGGTACTAAGAAAAGAAGCTCAAATTTTTCTTCAAATGCATGAAAGATCTTAGAATGAGTATTGAAAGACTTCATTACAAGAATAGAATACAGTACACTAGAAAATATGTCGAGCACACAGTGGCTCGAAAAATTGCCATTATTAGTATTTTAACAAAAATTCACTTTATGAATAATTATTATATCAACAGCTGTACCAAATGAATGAACTCTGCCAATCCATGTGTACATAATTTTTTTAAAATTATAAATTAGATTAGAAAATCAGATTAGAAAATAACACAAACAACAATAATAATTAAATAAAATCACAGTTATTGTAAAGTCTAAGACTATAGTAGACATCGATATCATAATAATAATTATTATTATCTAAGTTAAACTAAAATTAAACTAAATTAACTTATATTCAACATTCATCACTCCTTGTATATGTACCATGTGTACAATTCAATTCAAGTTCAAATCCCTCACTTTTAATTTTTTTTCCCTTTGGCATCACCAATAAGATTAAAGCAGGATGCTAATGTCAACTGTTAGTTGTTATAAGACTGTTCTAATGATGTAGGTGAATCATACTATCTTAATAAGGACAGGTCTTTTATTTTCTTCCCCCATTTCCTTCATTAAGTATGTTGAAAGCCATATGATGTAATCTTTGCATGCACTAACCCCCCCCCCCCCCCCCCCCCCCTCCAACAAAAAAGGAAAGCTTAGAAATATAAATGTACATGTCTAGATATATGGTAGCCTCCTGCTGGTAAAATATAAAAACCTGGTTCATATGAGCAACTCATAAGCACAACACAAGCAATGTTCACACAGAAATGCAAATAAAATGCGACCAAAATAAGATATGCAGATGCAGCAATGCTTGTTTACATTAAAAAATTTTGAGTTTTGAGTTTGCATTACAATACTGTTACTTCAAACATATTTTGGTTTGGAAATGTAAGCACAAGAAAATGAAAGTTTCCATTCCTTGTACTAGCATTTGCCTGCTCATGTGTGAACCAGGCTTAATGTCTAACACTAAAGCATCGTCACATAGATTAATCTGTCTTTAGTCGTTGTGCTGGTGGTTCTTCATCAGGAGTTCTTGCTAAGATTATAGTCTTCATGATGAGTAGTAGAATAGCCACTGTTGCTGGTATCATTGTAAATTTAGGATTTTGCAACACATACTGCATCTGTATAACAGTGGCTTGCCATAAGATTCCTGAGATACATCCAAAGATGCTAACCTCTTTTGGACCAGATATGATAAATAATCCTGTCAGTCCTTCTATTACTGCTGCTAATCTCATGAAATAGTCTGGATCTATCTTTGTTTTAAACAGCTGAGTGAGAGGACTCACTTTGGCAAACCGTTCAAACTCTTTTCTCTAAAACATAAAGACATTGTCATGACAGATGTTGCAGCGAAGATCTGGTGTCCAACCTCAGAATGGAAAAGAAACAGGGGAGGGGTAGTAGCTAGCTCCCAATGTGATTTCTTTATTTCTTCGTTTTGAAAACAGCTTTTTTAATACACACAAACAAACAACAACAACAACAGCAAGCGACAATGACTTTAAAATATTCGTTCAAAAGGATAATGATCATATGAAACTGCTGTACTTATGACTTGCATTACCCAATGGCAGGATCTCCTTTTAACGTACCACAAAGAACATGCGGTTCAAAGACGAAGAAACTCACAACATTTAGTAAATATCAGTAACTTTCAACACTAAAATGGCTTTTATAGCCCTGAAAATGACTTCTCAAAGTAAATAAATACTACAAATTTGTTTATTCAAGATAATTTAATTACGATAACTTACCATAAATGCATGTGACTTAGCATCAAACTTGTCCGTAATCTTAACCATCGCGGACATGCAGAATATTATAACAAGAAGGCCCGTTATCAATCGGTTCACTCTGCCCATATTTTTTCACTCGAATATACTGTGCAACATTTACTCGAAATGCGTACGATGTGCAATTTATGGCTTTTTGCTGGCGAAGTTTCTTTCAAACTTGGCACCGTCAGGCCATGTGCATGACTGGGGGTCACGTGACAAAAACTACTTTGATTTTAATATTTTATTGAACATTTTCGTGATTTTTTCGGCGTAGTTTAAACATGATTTCTGCGATTCACACACTTCAACAGTTTGTGTGAAATTGGTATCGTAGCCAAGAATATAATAGATACCAACAGATTATCTTTGATGACAAATGTGAACTAACCATATTTTGGCATTCATCTCGAAACTACAGAGTACCCAGAATATCAAAAACGCAGAAGTCTTTAAACATTATTGATTAGTAAGCTTGATTACGGAATACTCTAATCCTAAAATAATTCAATTCATGTAGTTCACATTTTTAGTTTCCACTTTTTTTCCAAACTAGATTTATGAATGCAAATTTTATTGAAAGAGTGTGGTTATGACAGGTATCTTTACACTATAATTTGTTTAAAACTATTCATTTTTCACTTTAAACTAAAGCCCCATCCACACTATGCCGGATAAATTTGAATCCGAATTTTTATTTATAGTGTGGACGGTAGGGCTAACCCGAAAAAATAAAAATTCGGATTCAATTTTATCCAGCATTGTGTAGAAGGGGTCTAAGCTCGTCTAAGCTATAGTGTTTTGAAGAAATGCTCTTTATTTTCTCTAATTCCTTGGACATTAACAAAATATTTTTTCTGAATAAAAGTGTACTTATCATACTGACAATAATGAATAAATGCAATCGAAGATGCAGAGTTCTGATGATATTGATAGTATATGTTGTTTGGGGGTCCTTTTACAGCTGTAATGCACATCTATGGTGCATAACTTAGACAGACAGACAGTCATTTAAACAGAAATGACCTCATTTGACAATGCTATAAATTGATGAATAAGCATTATAGTCTAGAACTGCCTGGTTCACATCACATATCTTTGCATTAAACGTTAAATTGTGCAAGAAAAGGAAGGAATGCAATACAAGTCCTATTGCATGGATAGCAGAAGCTCCCTTATAGTTTCTAATAGATAGTACATGCTTTGCTACATGCTAAATACTGATCAGCACTCAGAGTTCTAGGAAACTCAACTCTCACACATAGTCTAAGACATTACAACAAAACTGAAAAATCAGAAAAAGCTATAATCTTGCTCACTATTTCACAAGTATGACTGTCATAAGTGTAGTACATGCATAAGGCTAGTTGGTATTAACTTGTGATTTATAGGTCTGCCAACTGGCTAATCAGTCTTGATTCCTTTTTTCACACCCTTCTCTTCTCTCAGCATCAAGAATAGGTTGAAACAAAGCAATAAAAATGACACACCAGCAGGAATGGACATTTGAGGAGGCTCGCCAAGCATGTGAAGGGTGTAAACTGCGCCAATCATGATGACCATGAAGAGAAGCTGAGTTAAGACCTTAATGGGGACTGGACCGATCAAAAGGAGGACTGCACCAACCAGTTCAATCCATCCAATGACGACTCTATAAAGATCACTCTTAACTTTGTAGTCGAACAGGATCGTACAGGGATGAACTTTGGCGTACTTCACAAACTCTGTTTTCTATGATACAAAAAAGCAAAAGCTTTCGAATAAAGAGTTCATTTTATTAAAGTTTCAGCCGACTGTGAACTCAACATTCACACTCCCAATGTCCTTCGATCATGCATGCATGATGTAAACAAACGTACTGCAAGGACAACAAAACTCAGCTGAAATAACCCTACTTTCAAGGAAAAAAACCCAGCCAACTCTTTCATCTTCGTTGAAATTACTTATAAGTTTGTAAAAAATAATGAAATATTGCAATCAGGCGATGCGTTTTATATTTTAAGAGCTCTAGTTTCTTACGTACCATGTGCTGATAGATTTCTGGGTTGACTTTGTCCGTCAGTTTTAAGACTCCAGAAGCTGCGAATATAAAGACTATCAGGAATGTAACAAATCCATGTAGTAAACCCATATCTACGGGATGGAGAAGCAGATAAGCAATCTATATCGCTTTTGATAGTATAGGAAGTGTTTGGGCGCCAAAACGTATTGCAAATAACAACACAGGTATCCCAGAAACGCCATTAAACAAACATTCTCTACCACAGGGAACCCAAACAAACAAGAAAGGAAAATCATGAAAACTCATGTTCTCTGCCCTTGCTCTCATAATAGCCCGTTTGCATGATGACGTCATTTTCTATCACTTCCAAATTGCTTTGCTAATTTTCCTTCTTATTCGAATCTGTATTCTCTCATGAGAATAGTAACACAATAAAGTGTTCAAGGGATTCTGGTAGTGGCAGTAAATGACTCCATTATGCAAGTATCCAATTCCAAACAATTAAATCAAGTCCAAAGGATAGAATAACAAAATGCTACTACAATTATGAGAATTGCAGGAATTCCTGTGATTTTGATTTTCACTCTTGATACCAGATGCCTCGAGTACCCCATTCACACCAAAGCTTAAACATGTTTTAAAGTAGTTTAAATAAACAGGTTTGGAAAACTATATACAAACAATGCACAATATTTGTTGAAATAATGCATGTAAACTATCCTTTGTCTTGCTCTGATAATATCTTACAAAGTTTTATTATAGGTTATATTGTAGGTTTCTAGTTTCTCAATTTTTTCCCTAATGAAAACATAGTTTAACTAAATGCGTTAAGGTGTGAATGGGGTATTAGTCTTACTGTGCATGCTCGACAAAATGCCATAGACTATGGGAACTCCTGGCTTGCCAATTAAGTGATAGCAAAGAATACAGGGCACAAGTTATTTCATTATCAATGTAGTTTAATCATTGTTTATTATTGAATGGACATCTCAATAGTTGTACACAATTTTAATACAGCTTATAGTTGAAAGCATTTTCACAAGTTTAATTGAATTAATCCAACATGACAAAAGATTCATTCACTATTTCTTAAATGGGAAATGGAAGTGAAAAAAACGAGTCTTATTCAAGTCTCATGTAATCTCTTACTAATTTACAGGATCTATGTTTTCCCATTTCAGAGTCTAGGTCCTCAGCTGATAAAATGTTATTGATATTTTGTTGTGCAATTAGATATTAATTTAAGAAATCAGGAACCTTTGAGCCTAACTGAAGAAGGTTGATCTTGGTATCTTGATTTTGGTATGATGAGGAACATCCAACATAATGATAGTCTAATGTTTCCAAAAATAAGCTGTTTTTAAATAAACTTTTATCTTAAAATCTTACAATTTTGAGCGTGTTAAAAAGTTCCCCTGACTTCAAACCCATGCAGTGCTATTTTGAATTCCAAACTCCAACACCCTCCAAGCTTGTCTGTGTTCCAGGATACTCTGATCTCGGCATAATGCCCATACATAACTTACACTCTCAATATTATCCTGCAAACAAAAACCCACAGCAATCAAACACAAAAACAATGCTTCCTTACATTAATTACCCCAAAAAATGTCATAAAAAAAGAAAGCTCTAGTACCACCCACACCACAATCTCACCTCACCACCTTCTATTATTGTTCCTGTGGCATCACGCAAAACCATTATTTGTTGAGCGTTAAAAGTCAGGACAAGTACTGGTCCTTGCTCCATGATTTTTGCCATGGCAAGCTAAAAGTAAATATAAACTTTCATTAAAAAAAGTAAATCAATTCATTAAACAGATTCATTAAATACATTTTATACATACGTCAACATCTCTAATATCCAATAATTTAGCATCTAGTTTCTGCCCAACTTGTTTAATCTGTTCTATTTGTGCTGATAATACATTATATGCCTAGAAACAAATAAATGAAAATAATTTAATAATTATTAATTAACAATAAATATTAATTGAATAATTGAAATAAATAAGTAATTAATAAAAAACTAATAATTTATCAATGTAGCCATAAGAGAGCTTACTATAAAATCTTGTTAGCCGTTAATAATAGATGTTAATGAGACCTTTTGTTAAATGGCACCAATATGGACATGATGATCTGATGTGCAATTTGATTAATTTGAATATAAATTTTTCATTTTATCTCTGTTAGTTTTTAGTGTTGTTTATACATGGCCATCTGAAAGCCAGAAATAATACAAAGACTCTTGTTCAAGAAAAGCTTACTGCTACTGCTGCTGCTACTGCTACTGCTGCTGCTACTGCTACTGCTACTGCTAGGAATTGGAACTAGGAAATAGATAGATAGGTAATGCTACTCACTGGTTCATGACACCAATCTTTTAGCAGTTCAAGATTTCCTTTCAGGAATGCCTATAGAAAAACAAAAATGACACATGATAAAAATAGATTCCCTTATGTATTGTGTTTAGTTTCTGGTTACCTCTAGTACAGCAGGGATGATTTCAAATTCACATTCCTGTAGAAACTTGTCTTTATTAAACTGTGGATCAATCTTCGTGATTTCAGACAATGTCTTTGCCATTTCTGATTGAGAAAATACATCACCTAGAATAAAATGACAGAAAAATGAAATTTATTTTTCCCACATTATTCAAGTCATGAAAGTCATTCAGTTTACTGAAATAATGCATTAATGATAAGGTCTAGTGGTCTAGTTTAGGTACAAACACCATGAGGCATGATAAACTTAGGATGTTCGTACCCAAGCTAGACCACAATGGACCATGTTTGCTATCTCAGAAAAGGTCTATAAAAGGGAGGTTGTTTGTAAACCTCATTTATAAAAGAAGCACTAGAATACATTCCAATGTTGTAGAGGTATGCTTATCTTTAAGAATGGTCTATCCATATTAATTAAATAATGAATCAATATTACACTTACTGAATATATAATAATGAATCAATATTACACTTACTGAATATATAATAATGAATCAGTGTTACACTTACTGAATATATAATAATGAATCAATATTACACTTACTGAATATATAATAATGAATCAATATTACACTTACTGAATATATAATAATGAATCAGTGTTACACTTACTGAATATATAATAATGAATCAATATTACACTTACTGAATATATAATAATGAATCAATATTACACTTACTGAATATATAATAATGAATCAGTGTTACACTTACTGAATATATCCCCAACTTTGTCTGTCACCACTCGGGTAGCTCTAACAAATAAGTTGTCACTTTCATCATATTTCATTTTTAGAGAAAACAGACCTAAAATGAAAAAAAAGGAACAGATGAAAATGTACATTCTATGTGGAATGTATACTGTGTGTTGTGTGTGCTGTGTTTATTTTCCAACAAAGTTGATTCACAAAGTTGTGAGAACAAAATGGTTACCATTCACAACAGGATTGTTATCTTTGAATTCCTGCCATTGTTGATACCATTTTGAATCCTTGTGTAGAACCATTCCAGTCGTATCCCTTTGATAACAAAGATAAATGTGATTTAGTCATAATTACCCAAAGGAAATTATGCAGTATTTATATTATCCTTTCCTCAATAAAGGAATATAACCCAAAATCCATGTCAACACAAGGGAAATTTCATAGTAAAACATCGAAGGAAACCATTAATGTCATGACCGCCAAGAAGAGCTGTCAAGAATGGCAAAAACAAACAATAGTATAGTTTTCATTTTCGATTTGTTCTATTGTATTTATCTAATTGGGTTAGATCTTCTTAGAGCTGCGACCTTGCCCAAGGAAGCACCATTTTCAGGATTTTCATAATTGGAAAGTTTAAATATGGATCATTTCTACAGCATCCACTAAATTCAGAATGCACAACAACATTTTAATTTTTTTATCTTATCAATTTTTACTTACACATCTGCCTCTAATCTCCTCTCCTTTTCCATTCCTTCTCTTTTACTGGCTTCTGTTCTCCGCCGTAACTCAGCGGGAGTTTGGTAAGGTCTGGATCGTTTGAATTCTTCATCCAATACCTCCTCTTTCACTACTTTGAAACCCTAGTTCAGAGCAAACCACATTTAGAACAGATTAAAATGAAAACGGTATGGAAACCACAAGAATTCCAAACACAATTTTTAGTACCTATTGCAATAATTAATTTTGTAACTTACAGTTGAAACGGTCTTGAATGGTGCAGTTTTGCTTAATTCGTCACTCTGTTCTTTGATTTTTGAGGCAGCATCTTGTGCTGACTTGCTTAGCTAAAAATTTATATGCAAATGCAAAATATTTCTAAATCTAATAATAGTAATAATAATAATAAATAATAATAATATAAATAATAATAATAATATGGAATAACATTTTATCACCTCTTCGGATGCTTCTCTTCCTTTTTTGAAAGTATCACTTTTTGTAAACTCTTTGTAAGCCTGAAATTGAATAAAATATAATTAAATGTATATTTATATAATTATAAATATTTAAATAAAAAATATGTGAGACATTTATTAAATGTCTGTCGATGACAGTCCCTTGGTTAGACGATACTAACAAGATTTCAAGATTACATTCATATTTACCCCCAAAATAGATAACATTCATATTTACCCCCAAAATAGATAACATTCATATTTACCCCCAAAATAGATAACATTCATATTTACCCCCAAAATAGATAACATTCATATTTACCCCCAAAATAGTTAACATTCATATTTACCCCCAAAATAGATAACATTCATATTTACCCCCAAAATAGTTAACATTCATATTTACCCCCAAAATAGATAACATTCATATTTACCCCCAAAATAGATAACATTCATATTTACCCCCAAAATAGATAACATTCATATTTACCCCCAAGGTAGACTTTCATTGCTCTAGCACCAAAGTCTATAGTTTTATTTACCTGTGTCACTTTTGTTGCAGCACTTCCTGACACACTTCTTGCAGTAGAAGAAATCTTTGTACTAGCATCAGAAAAATTATCCTTAAGATTTAAAGGAAAGACTTATTATGACTTCACATGATTACAACGTTACTCACCACATTATTCTTAATTGATATTAAAAATACAACCAAGTTAAAAAACTAGTGAACAAAACCAGTGTCATGAGATTATGAAATATTTTTTAATCAAAATTTTTCCAATTTGTTTTAACGTGTTAGGCCCAGTTTGGAAGTGGAATTTTGGTCTAGTGCAGAAGGACAAACTAATGTTTAGTTTGCCTGCATTGGATTCGGCGCATGCGGGATTCAACGTTTAAATTGGACCTTAGTTATTAAATCTTTTATATACTCTTTTTGTATTTTTTTATATAGAGATTTTATGCTTAGTATTTTAGGGTGCGTATTTTAGTGTACCTATGTAATTCGCAGTTGATCATATTAACATGTTAAATTGTGCAATACAAATAATAAACTATTATTATTAGTAGTATCATTCTTTTGTTTTTACTCTTCCCAAAGGATACGAAAGGAATAACGATGATTTGCTGAGGCGTTGCAAAACAATAACTTCTCATTCCCCCAGAGGTTTGTCATGTTGAATTGGGAAAACATTGTCACACCACCAATAAGGTCTATTGAAAAATTGTTGTCGGGTTCAAAAAAAGGTTATATCATCAAAGCTAAGACCGAAGGGGAGCATGGGAAGATAAACAATATTATGCTAATTTCATTCGTATTGCACATTTCATGCATCACGGCTTTGGCATGTTGTTTATCTAGGTCGACCGGCTTTGTTCTATTGTGCATTTTTACATGTCTATATGCAAATATAATACACATTTCGGAGTACCCAAAATCTTTGTGGTCTTAGCTTCGATGATATGACCTTCTCGAACCCAACTACATTCAATTAGGTGTATGCAGAACTAGCTAAACATGTTCTTTCATTTGCCATACTATTGACGATTACTGTACCTTGACTTTATCTAAAAGTTCAAATCTTGATTTTGCAGTTTTTAAGGTATCAGATTTTTCAAATTTTTCTGCTTGTTTCTTGAATTTTTTAATATTTTCTTGCATTTCCTTGTTTCGTTCAAACCCTTCTTTAATATTTTGTATAAAGCGTCCAAATAGTCCCGGTTGTTCATCTGGTCTTCTGTATGCAAAATTCCTAACCTGCTAAAATTAATTGCAAGAACACTTCCAATGATGTTTTATTACTGTGGTTTTCGATATTCTGTGAACTCAACAGTTGCGAGCTGCATAACTGTTAAGAAATGAGTACTTAAAGTGCCTATCACCCATTTTTTTTTACTTTTTCATATCGAAATATAAGCTATTCTAAGAAACGTGTCGAAAGAATTTTTTGATTCTGACCCTTCTTTCTATTTTTTTCGAGCGGTCAAAAGTGCGAAAATAGGCATTTCTTTGACTCTGGCCGCGTAAAATGATAACCTAGAGGACTGGGCTGTGACGTAAGAGGAGTAAGTTGGGTTTAGATGTTTCCTCATTCTCTCTAGATTTCACTGGTATTAATGACCAATTTGCCGTTTATACGCTTTCAAAAGACCTCATTTTTCTGGTTAGAGGATATTAATTACTTCAGACTTCAAGAATGATATTATTTTTGAATTATTTTAAGAAAAAGAAAAGCAGCGAGAAGTTAAACGCAACCTAGGGAAAACCTCATATTAGGCTGTCACGCTCAGAATCAAGTGTAATAAATTAGCTTCAAAAACTTATAGATTTCACATACAGTAACTCTGAGCACTACATGTACCTACACCCTTTAAGTCATAAATGTTTTAGCATTATTCTTATTAATATCTGATGTATTTATGGATGAATATGTGAGTCCGTGCCGCGGAAAATTCTTCCAGGTCGTTTCCAAATCAGAAACATCAAATGTAAATAACAGAAACAATGAAATAACTCCAGGTAGTTCACAAAATCTTTTTCGATGTAGATGGCTTAACAGTTTTCAAAATATCTAAACATGAATTGCATTATATATTTATACTGTAGTAGTTCAGTCGAGGAACTACATGTAAGGGTGCGTGACACTTCGTATCATTAGTCTACTGTTACTCTGCAGGTCAACATGGTTTCACTTCATAGTCAAATATAATATTTTCTATTCTATCAGTTTTCTATCCTGTCTCACAGTATCTAGCCATACCTATCTTTAAAGATAAAACGATCGTCTATTGAGGGAAATTCGATAAAGGTAAAAAATCTGAAGAGCATTCTACGGTAGCAAATAATTAAAATATTGTGAATAGTAGTATTATTGTGTCAATCGTACGGGAATTTTGTCTCAACCATTCATTACAGCCCTTTTAGCAATGCACCAAATACTTCTTAAGAGTTTAATAACCACTGAAATGTTACCACAATCACCAAAACTGTTTTATTCTTTAATAAACCGGGAATAAATTCCCGATCCGGTGCGAAGACGACTCAGTTCGAGCAATGGCAAGTAAAATGTTACCTGTTATCAACTTCGGTTCCCTATAACGACTCTAGGAATTTCCAGGTAGGGATTTCTATCTATGCTGCTGTACTTTTGGTGTATTTACTAAGGTTTTGACAAGTTTAATTCCCAGCCAATGAGATAATATTTGTGATCGGGTCGGAATTACTTCACTTCAGTCACCTCGCTTGCTTTGCTAGGTTGTTTTCGCTTCACTAATATACCAGTTAATTAGGCTACGAATCCTGATGAGAACTGGAAATGGAATCTTTAGATAATTAACTTCCTCATAGAAGCCCAAGAAAGTAGTTAAAAGTCCAAGGACTTCTAAAAAAAAACAAGAAACGCAAGGACGTCTTCAGTATCCCCCCTAGTATCCCATACATTTCTTTGTAAATCAAGAAGAGCGTGTTGCTCCTTCTACGTCACTAGCCCAGTCTCCCCTCTCGCTCGGTCATATTTTGAAATCTTCCTATTTTCGCACTTTTGACCGCTCGAAAAAAATAGAAAGAAGGGTCAGAATCAAAAAATTCTTTCGACAGGTTTCTTAGAATAGCTTATATTTCGATATGAAAAAGTAAAAAAAAATGGGTGATAGGCACTTTAATGAGTAGGGGATGACACATATTTTGAAATGGGAAACCTTACACCCAAGTGGACTTGAACCATTAACAAAGTTAGTTTAAGAACAGTTTTCTCATTTCAGATGTGTCGATCTCCAGACTATCATATAGGCATATCCCTTTCAGTTTATTTAGTTTGACTGACACATATAGAATCGCAATAGTGAAAGACAGGGCTTGCTCAGATGCTAATCTGATTGTTTGAATCTGTGACATTGTTGTGAAAGTGCTTTCTTTCTAAAGCATGTGTTGATGAGCATGTTTTCAAATACATGTAATCTATTATGTCATAGAAATATCCTGATTGAGGTCCACCAAACCTGGCTATTTTAATGTTACGAATATCATATGATACCCATATGCAATTGAAAACAAGTGCTTATTTATAAAAAAAAAATTAACAAACTTCACAGCAGCAAATTTGATTTTTTTTGACAGACAGCTAGGGTAGCATGCTGGTTTCATGAAGTCTTTCCAAGAAGAACAAACTTGAATTCTAATGAAAATACCTGTTGATTATGATGTTTTTCTACAAGTGCAATTTTCATCCAAGATCTTCCACCACATGAACGACTTGAACTTCCACGTGGGACAACTACTTGACATCGCGAAACATGACCACAACTTTGACAAAAATACCTCGAAATCGACGCCTGGAAAACGAAAGCAACACCTCACATTAATGAATATATTTATGCACAAACTGTGTTCAAATTATAGGGAGTTTAGCGCTATTTCAGTGGTAAAAACAAGTAAAATTTGAAAGAATTTTTTCTAACCAACCTGCGCCATCTTGGCTAAGTATTGCGTAAGACATTGCGGGCTCACATCCCATCATACATCACGATGCCAGTATTTTCCAATATGGCGGACAAGCACTACTTGTAGTTCAAAAGTTTACAAACACTTTTGAAGCCATAAATCATTGAATCTTGCTAGAAAGGCTGCTTTGAACATGAAGATAGCTGTAGAAGGGTGTGCGCATGGCGAGCTCGATAAGATTTACAAGTCCATTTTGTTTCTTCAAGAGAAAGAAGGAATCAAAGTTGATCTTCTGTTATGCTGTGGTGACTTCCAAGCCGTCAGGAACGTAAGCGACTTAGAGTGCATGGCAGTACCGCCTAAATATCGAAAGATAGAATCATTCTATAAATATTATTCAGGAGAAAAAGTTGCTCCAGTTTTGACGATATTCATTGGTGGAAACCACGAGGCCAGTAATCACCTTTGGGAACTACCCCATGGGGGGTGGGTAGCGCCTAATATTTACTATCTAGGGTACAGTGGAGTGGTCAACTTTGGTGGACTTCGCATAGCTGGATTATCAGGAATCTATAAATCACATGATTACCGCAAAGGGCATTACGAATGCCCTCCCTATGATGGCAACACAATGCGAAGTGCTTATCACATCCGAAGTTTTGACGTCTTCAAGCTTAAACTCGTGTCTCAGCCAATGGACATGGTCATGTCACATGACTGGCCTCAAGGGGTGTATCACCATGGTGACGTCAGTAAGCTATACAAGTATAAAGGTTTTCTACAACCAGAGATCGAATCTAATACCCTAGGAAGTCCCCCTGCTATGGAAATACTTCAAACTTTACAACCATCCTACTGGTTTTCTGCACACTTACATGTGAAATTCCCAGCCCTCATCCCTCATGGGTCTGAAACAAATGGACAGACCAAGTTTACTAAGTTTCTTGCATTAGACAAGTGTCTTCCTCATCGAGACTTTCTGCAGGTGATCGATACAGGCCCTGACAAGGGACCATTAAAGTTATGTTATGATGCAGAATGGCTGGCAATTCTAAAGTTAACAAATCCTCTTATAAACACTACCTCCAGTTTCACAGTTCTACCTACTACTACCGAGGAAATTGAACACTATAAACCAAACCAAGAAATGGCTGCAAAAATTGAAAGTGAATTCAAAGGGAATCTTATAATTCCTGAAAATTTTGTTCAAACAGTTGAAGCATTTGATCCATCCCAAGCCAAGAAAAGATACAAAATAATGAACTCAGTTAACCCTCAGACACAATACTTATGCGATGCTCTTGGTATTACCAATTCATTCTTTCCTCAAGAGTCTCAGTCAAGTAAAGCTGATGCTTCTGCCAATCCAGATGAAATAGATTTAGGGGATGATGATGATGATGATGATGACAATTATGAGACAACTGGTGATGAAGTGATTGAGAAAGAAATTGTTCGTAGTAGCACTTCGAATACTAGCCAATCAAACCCTGATGAAATAGCTCTTGATGAAAGTATTTTAGATGAGCAAAGTGTTCAAGACAAAAGTCCTTTGAGTACTCCAGGGGACAACACCTTCAGCAATAAGGATTTTTCTGAAAACACTGTGCTTGGCACTAATACCAACACTGATGTCAATTCAGAACCAAAACCTAAAGTATTTAAGCTCTGCAGAAGAAATCAAGCCATATACACACAAGATGATGAAGATGATTAGGAAATAAACAAAACGAGAGGTTGGGGTTGATTGTCGATACTTATCACCTCTAAATTTTAAGTGTAAGAGCAAAAAGACAAGAAAAAAATTATTCGTGTTATCAAGTTTTAGATTTTCCTTGCTTTTAGTCACTCCTTGAGTTTTTTATTGAAAAATAAAGTAAATAATGATGACATCAAAGTGTATAATTTTAGTGTTTAGATTTTTTCCCTCTTCCAATTAAGCAAATATTTCAGAGAGAATATATACAATTTCTGACAACAGGATGTAAGCACTCTTTGAAGTACTCAAGTTTTTAACGCAATTGAAACTAGCACTTAAACCCTCATAATTATTGTGAGAGAAGATTAAAGGGAAAGTCATGAGATTGGGTAGGTGGATGTCAAATAATATACTGGTAACAGAGGCGGATCCAGGCAGAAATATAAGTGTGGAATTGACTGAATTTTGCAAATGACACTACAGAACTGGAAAACTGGGGAAATTTTAAAAAAATGCTGTCTATCCCACCTCAGAAAACATAACCAACAGGGATTGAAATTGGAAATTGGATTCACCCCTGGAAAAGCAGAGCGTACCCTGGAACAATAGAGCTAATTCATTCTGGTGCAATGTTTTCCTATTACAATGTGATGGAATGTTTTCCTATTTCTCTTGAAAATATGATTCTGTATCTATGTCCATGTGTTTTATCCGATGCACAACTGTTGAACCAAAAAAATTATACTTTTGGGAACGTCACATGGTTGGTAATGGGAAAACATTGCAACACTATAATTAAGGTCTACTTGAGTAGTTTTGTCGATCTTGAGGGGGTGGGTACATATAAAAAGAAGGGATGGATTTGGTGTATTCGATCTGCAAGATTATCATCACCATTTTTCCATCGCATCCTTTGGCGTAATAAATAAACTTTACTTTTGAAATTGATATCCTAATGATTTTGGCACGTTTTCCCTCTCTTTCACAACCTCACCACAGGAAACCCAATATCAAAGCCTACTAAGTCAGCGGGTTTATCCTCAAGGCGCTAAGCATGCGCATTTGATTTCACTCAAAGCACGCTTGTTTCAAGATGGCGGACGTTCTTGATGTTGATGTAGACAAGCCAGAATTCTTTGATGATGAAGGAGAAGGTAGGCTTGAATCACAGCTGTTATTAATGAAGTTCGTAGTTTACATATTGGGGAAAATTTAACTTTGTTGTTTGTTTATGTAGACGATGTCCAAAGAGTGAAACAAGGGGCGAAAAAGCGCAAAGGTCGTGGATTCGCAGGTAAAAAAGCAATTGTATTGTCTTGCTGTTTGAGCAGGCAGTTGACTTTTGCTTTTGAATTCATCCCTAAAATTCTCTGTTGTATCTTTAGGAGATAGTGCTTCAAAGAATGATGATACATACGATTCGTTAGAGGCTGGACAAAGCGGTGAAACAGGACCCGCCAGATGTAAGTCTGGAGTAAACTAACTTGAAAGTCTTGAAATTAGTTTACAAAAGTTTTGAGTTGTTTGTAAATCAGTCAAGAAATGGTGTAATAGTAGGATTGGTTCAAAGCTTACGTTAATCAACCGGATTAGGGACTTGATTAACACCAATATCTGCTGGTTGGTGATGATTAGTGTGACTTACGTTCCTATATGATGAAACTCTTTAACCTGACCATCTGTGGAGGGTAAAATCTGATTTAATGAGACTGATAGGAACGGGGTGAAAAACCTATGGAACTTAAATAGATTATTATTGGTTATTTATTGTAAAAATCGTGATGTGTCGAAAGTTGTGTGAAAATAGTGGTGTAGTGGTGGTGCATATGAAGTGAATCTCATGAAAGAGTGATGGTTGTTGAATATAAGTTTAAAATATTATAGTAGAATTGCTTGTTAATTTTCTACTGTGCTTTGACAAGTTTTTATCTAATTTTTCCCTAATCAGTCTTTCTAAATATGTTGAGTACTTTAGTCTTATGCACCTGGCAAGAGAGAATGTGCAATCACTCCCTTTGTCGATAAAATATATTATATTACATTATGTAATGGCTAATTTTACAGTTACGAATGCCCACAGACTAATCCACGAACTGAAATATTTTTCTGTTATTTTTTAAAATCTCAGCTGTGGAAGGATGGATTTTATTTGTCACAAATATTCATGAAGAGGCTCAAGAAGATGATGTTCATGAACTTTTCTCTGACCATGGAGAAATTAAAAATCTACACGTTAACCTTGACCGAAGAACAGGTTTCCTCAAGGTATTTTGTCCTTGTTACAGTTAGTTTCAGTAATGGCACAGTATATTTACAAGATATAGAAATATAGATAAGTTATAGTGCTTGGGAATGAGGTTATTCTGGGCGAAAGACCCTTGGAAATAAATTTGGTAAAATTAATTTCAGATCCTGCTGGGAATCGAACCCACGACCTTTGGAATTGTACTACTGATGCTCTACCAGCTGAGCTAGAGGTCAGACTGAGAGCAGGCCAGGGTGAAATATATGAATTCATGCTGTGATTGTGGGTTTAAGATTTCAACTCACAATCACATGTGAGCCGGGCTGCATGCTTATCGTTTGGAGGGCTTTCTTCAGAGTTTTTCTGCATAAAAATCAACTTCTAATGGTTTTCAACTTCCAAAATGATCATGTAATAAAGGCCACAGGCTTTTTAGTATTGCCCTTGTCATCTCTTCAAAGTAAAAAGCATCAGTTTTAAAGAGTCTTTTCGATTGTTAAAGGAAAGCAAAAGAAAAAACAATATGGGTTGCCACATGTGAGTTAAAATGAAGAACAGTGTGCCCAAACTATACCAGTCTGCTACAAGTTTGTATTGTTTAGTTGCTACGTTTATTGACTTAGTTCCTATATGATGAAACTCTTTAACCTGACCATCTGTGGAGGGTAAAATCTGATTTAATGAGACTGATAGGAACAAAGTTAATACTGTAAACTATAGAAATGAAATTGAAATTATTAGTTATTTCTTATGATGTACACACATGATGGTGTGGCCCTTGTAAAACAAGGACAATCTAATGTTTTTTCGCCATTTGTTATTCAGGGATATGCCTTAGTTGAATATGAGACATTCAAAGAAGCACAAAGTGCCCTGGAAGCTTTAAATGGTACAGAATTACTGGAACAAACAATCACTGTTGACTGGGCTTTCGTACGTGGACCAAATAAAAAGAGCAGGTATGGAGCTTACTATTTTATCCCATTTACTTTCTGATTGGTTATTTTGTTGTGGTCTATACAAGTGTATACCATGGTATTACATAATAGATTGCTCATATGAATGAAAAACCTTCAAACAATAGAATTTTTCCAGAACTTTTGCTAGCATTTTCCTCTTTCTTGTAAAGGACAAGATAGTTATGGTTAAGTTAATTTTTGCACTTCCTATCTTGCTAAAAGATTGATTGATCCTCTGCTTTGAGGGTTTTTTCTCCAAGTTCCCCAGTTTTTCCTCACTCCAGGACAATCAACTTCTAAATTCTAATTTGTTCTATTGGTAGCCTTATGGAGTTGATTGCAAAGCCTATATCTGTTCACCATGGATTGGTAAATCCAATAAGAAATTACAATAAGTAATAACATTCATTCAGCTAATGCATACAAATGCCAACAGTATAGTAAAGAAGCCAAACTTCAACATCACAAGCATTGTTAATTGTTACAGACCTTCACTGGAACACATGAATATTCTACACAAATTCAATTCTAACCCTGAGCAACTAAGCCTGGAGTATTTTGTACCCAAGGCTACCCAACATTACTGTAGCTTTAAAACATAAATTAGATAATTTTCGAGATAGCTTCCTTATTTAGATTTGGCTGGATGTATTGGTTTTTTTTTAAAATAATAATACTTCACTTTTTTTCTTGAATTAAGTTAAAATATTAATACTTTAATCCCCAATCAGTGCCAATATCTCGAAAAAATGTCAAGGTAAACATCAAGGATTAGCTTGTGATATATTTTTTATTCCAATAAAAGAACAGAAAAGATTGAAAGGATATGAACAAAAAGGATAGGAAAAGAAAAATATAAGGCCTTAGTTTCAATTTTTATAGTAATTTTTGTTTTATTTTGATGGATTTAATGAAAAGTTGCTTGATATTTCTATTGGATGTTTAAGTTACTCAGAAATAAAAACACAATTTTCCTGACTCAATTATGAGGCACTTATTGAAAAAATATATATACAAAATATCAACTTCCCATTTTAGTTTTAAATGAGTTTCTGTATCATTTAAAACTATGAAAATTTATCGGGATTTTCCACAGACAAACGCATAAGACCAAAGTACTGCCAGTGCTTTTCTTACCTTAACAATTTTTTTTTGATAGTTGATGAAATGTCAGTATCTTTTCTCTGTTGAGTTTAAATTTCCCAAAAATGCGCGGGGAAAACTCTTGGGGAAAAAAACGAGAAACGAAAGGGAGTTTTTATCGTAGGCAATGAAGTCCTGATAATGATTTGATAACAATTTTTTTTTTATTTTTTAGGGGAGGAAGAAGACGCAGAGATTCAAGCCCTTAGAAGCGTTATAAAACCATTCGAAGTGTTTTGTAATTTTTTTCATTTTACGTTATCATTTGTCTTGTCCTAAAGGTGCTTACTTTACCTTAAGGAAGTAACTTAAATATTGAAAAAAAAACAGTATTGACTTTTGTTTTTACTCACTCGGATTATCTTTCCTTTCCTCTTCATCCTTTGAATATTAATATTCTAAAGCAACCAGAATGAATCTATTAGCTATGGTTTTATTCAAGCACTTTAGCTCTTCAACAGGCTGTATTTGATGATAATCTTAGAACTATACGATAAAAGATAGAATTTATTTCTAAGTTTCAAGCTATACTATGATTAACTCTAACAAGCATTCTCACATCTGTCATTGTAGAACATAAACTAGTTAATCGTTCCAAAGGATACCTTCCCTGCAAAGGTGTATTTCAAATCAGTTTTTTCATTACGTTAATTTACATGAACACTTGTCCATTACGTGATTCACAAGCGAGCTTGTCAATTTTATTCCAGTTTTCCTTTCAGAATTTTGCAATACACCTTAATTACGCCCTAATTTCCTCTCTATTGTATCTGTTAGTTTGTTAAGATTCATTAGTTTTCAAATTCCAAGATTCTCCCAATCCCTATCTGAGGTTGGATCATAGTAAAAGCGCACCGTTTTTGTAATGGTCAAATACACGCTAAGTAGTCAAAATATACTTTATTATTTTATACTATTTCACGGGTAAAACAACTTCATGCTTTCAGTTCGACCTCTTTGAGCCACTCCTGTATACTTTGAGGTGACGATTAGTGATGATTTTTTCGTAGCAGTTTTTCAAACATACTTTGGTTGTCTTTCTACTGTAAGTCCACGGCCTTCAAGCGCGCTTTTTCGTGCAGAAAATTTGTCCTAGATTTTGTCCGGGAATTTTTTTTCAAACTTATTGATCGTCTTTATGAATTACCGCGGGGATAAACCAACCCTAAGGAGATAAGCGATTTGTTTAATTAGCTAGATCTTAAAGGCAGATTTCGATAAGAAAGCTATTCAAGCCTTCAACACGCAACTCCTAGCCTTGTTGGATGAATTTATTAATAATTACGCATTACGAAGAAAGCCGGCGCTCTCTGTTCTAACTTTATTACATTTATTCCTGGTACTAGGTCTTGCAGAAGACTGAGGAGTTGACAGTAGGATAACGGGGTAATAATTGGTAATAGAAAACGAGTGAAACTAAAAAAGAAGAGCCGAAGTCTTTAAATGAACACGATCATTTTGTTAATATTATTGGAATTAATGATAGTGGTACGATCGATTGGTCACGACAATTTTGTTGAAATAGTCCCACCGATTAATCTCTGTGAAATTAACAGATCTAGGCTTAGCACTGCGATTACCATGGGCGTCTCTCGGAGGTGAAAAAAAAAATTAGTGGGCGTAAACGTACGTTTTAGGAAATTGCTGCAGTGTTTGTTGTAAAAACACTAGTCAAAACACCTGTACGATACTTGTAGTCACTCAAAAACTCCATTTTTGGTAATTTAGATAATACAAACAACTCAATAGTAGAACACGTTTCAAAATATGTATTTTACGAACCTTAATAGATAGTCCTCTGTTAAGGGTGTTTCGTGTTAGTTTTGCTGGTAAAACATCTTTATTTAACACCTTTTAAAAGACTATAATTCTGTCTCTTTACGGGACGAAAGTTGGACTTTATAAGACGCTGGATTTGAGACTAATCATTATAGTTTTGACATGCAGTAATTAAACCACCAAGAGATTTACTCACGCAAAGCGATTAAAAATATCTTGTTTGATTAAAAGAGAAAACAATATTAAGGTATATTGAAAACCGAGTTATGAGTTGTCGTAACGAAAGAAAAGGAAAAATACCATTTCCTGGCTTTGTTTATCGCATTATTAAAAGTAGTTTTTTTCATGGCTAGGTGAAAGGAAAGTAGTTAGCCCTTTTAATTTGACACGTTTTTCGTACGCGTTTTATGAATTCAAAAACGTTCCTGGCTGAAGCTTGAAAGATGTTAGCGTTTGACAATCATTTGCCCAGCCTAATTTCCCATGCATTTAATAGCACTCCGCTAAGGCAATGTATGTTCACGCTACATCCATTTTCTTGGCTAACACCTTGGGCTTCAACTTAATCGAACTATGTGTTTTTAACCCCTTCTAATCCTGCACAACAAATATAGAATTTATTAAAGATATTGTCTCATTCTGCACGAAAAGTTTAATTCTTTATCGGAGTCTTTTTGATGAAATTTTCATTGTTAAGTTTAGTAATTGTTTCTTTATAAAATGATAGCATTTGCTACTGACTTTACATTGCACAAAGTCGAAAGCATGGCACCTTCGTGCAACCTTCATGAAACCTTGTAAAAATAAATATAAGCTTGCCTTTTGAGCCTTTTTGATCGGTGCTAATCATAAATTGCTGCGCCAATGACATGGTTGTGATAATACTATACCCATAAGCAAGCTGCCGCCGTATCTACTTGAACAAAGTGGTATATTTTAGGGTGGATACACAAGCAGATGGTATGAAAGATAATTTTGTTTGTATTGACTTCATAGAGAATAGTTATTTGAAAAAAAGACTGGGATTATATATATAGTTCTGCTCGATATACAGGGTTGAACACTGCATCCTAAGCACACAGAAGCAACTAGACTTCTTAATGGAGGTGAAGATCAATCAGTAGTAAGAATATCTCAGCCTATCAAAATCATTTCCGGAAGACTCTTTGATCGAAACTGATTTTACTACGAACAGCAGATTGGAAAGTCCTGTGCTCGCGAGCTGTCTGGACTTTATAGTGGAAGCTAAATTGCCGAGGGTGTATTCGAAAGATTTGCTCTTGGCTCGTTACGCTTTTGGACTAAGAATACAATCGTATTTGTTAACGACTAGATTTAAGAACCGTAATAGCAAACGGAGCAGAATTCGACGGAATTTTAGAAGAGAAATCGAATGAAAACGAAAGAACTGCTTGCAAAAGCACGAGAGAATCGATAATTAGTCGAACAAAATGACAGGGCAAGGAAGCATTAATTTCACATCAAATACCTCAGCACCCGACTACATTAAGGAACCGTTATTCCTAGAGGTCACAAGACTAACTGTCGAAGTAACCATAGCTTTACTCGGGGTTCTTGGCAACATCTTGGTATGCCATACAGTCACCAGCAGCAAAAAGCTTCACTCCGTTGCGAACGTTCATATCCGTAACTTGGCCATTGCAGATCTCGGGGTTTTGCTGATCAACTTTCCTCTCGCTGTCATCAAAGAACAGGATCCCACCAACTGGCCCCTGGGAGAGTTCTTCTGCAGGTATATATATCCAGTAGGAGATGTTTTTCATGGTGTATCAGTGTGGTCTATTACAGCCATTGCCATCGACCGTTACCGTGCAATCGTAGGTGGCATAAGACGTGATAGAAAAAGAGCGCTGAAAACTGCAAGAGCCACTGTCATTCTAATCTGGCTAGTTTCCTTTCTCATCGTCTCTCTTCCACTTTTCTTCGTCATTGATTTCAAAGATCTAAGACCTCTTTATGAGGTTGTTGATTGTACCCCAAACTGGCCCGATCGACTGGACAAGAACATTTTCCATCAAACGTACATGATTGGAATCGCAGTATTTTGGTATATTCTCCCTCTGTCTGTGATCATATCGACGTACATCAAAATAGGACAGAGACTGAAGGAAAGCTCTCAGTTCCACAAGGCAATAAGAAGATCCTTTTCAGCCAAGAAGAGAAGACGTAGAGAACAGATCAATGCAAAAGCTAAAAAACTTCTGACTCCCGTGGTAGTCGCTTTCGCTGTCACGATGTTCCCTTTGAATGCTTTGCGCTTAGCAATCACATATTGGGAAGAGCTTCATTGGAATCGTTTTATCTGGGTTTACTACAATATTACCGTTATTTGCGTTATTGTTAACTCGTCTGTCAACTGCCTTATCTACGCTCTTGTTAGCGCGGAGTTTAGGCGTGAGTTTAAGAAGAAGTTCTATAGTTGGCACTCTCCGAAACAACATTTTGAATCGGTGAAAAGCACTTCATTACTGCAATCAGCCACTACACTACAGAAGAATGACTTGAGAGCAGTAAAAGACAGAGAGACAGCACTATGATCAGAAGTCATAGAAAAATCCATTCTGCTCGACTCAAACAAAGCAAGTGATATGCTATGTATACAATGTAAAATATTGTTTATTCGCGCTTATTAGAAAATTAGAGCACTAAAACGATCAACGGACGAACTTGCCGAACGTTGAAGCCAAAATTAATTAGGAAAAAAAAGGGAACAACGAAAATCTTAAATTTTCGCGAAAGAAGGCTTTATGACTATAACAAGGGTACTTGAAAATGCTTTATTTTTTCTCTTTCTTGCATATTACAAATCCAATAAGCCATCAAGTTCTACAAGACATTACGAGATAAAATCAGATTACTATTTTAACGAATGCATTAAGCAAACCTTAGAATGAGCGAGATCATATCTGTTAAATAAATAGACCGGTCCTTGAACCATGCAGCAAGATTAGAAAATGTTCTGTCACACGCAACATATCCGATTAAGACCCGAAGACACTACGAATTATGTAAATTAGTCAAGACCTCTAGAACCAAAGTATTTATGAGAATAAAAGTAAGATTCCAAAATTAATTTAAATGGGTTTTTGTTAATGATCTGTTTGCTATGTTACGGTCGAAACAAGGTTGGAGTCGAACGAAAGCCGACAAAGCATCGAATAATAAAATTGACAAACAGTTACAGGAGACGAACGCGAGCCGACAAAGTATCGATTAGAATTTATGAACGGAGAAATTTTGTCAAAACAATTTTTTAGTTCGTTTTCGCCATAGACGTATTCGGAGTGTCGACTAATAATTAATAACGTTAATATTTGAAAGAAAAACAAAGTAGTAATATCAAGAATAATAAACGATCAGTACTGAATGCTTTTAAAAAACCTGAAAAGCGCTCATTTGGTGAGTGTGTTCAGGGATGGTCTTCGCATCATACACACAAGAGATCTTATTGTACTCCAAGACTTACTACTCGATATGTCAATGTACTACTTCAATGCATTGAATCGGGAGTAACCATTGATCAAAGTAGAATAAGAGATGCTGTTGTTTTATTGTTTTAGAAATCTCAGAGGTCTTAGGTCTAGTAATCTCTGGGTCTAATGAATGCAGGTATGCAGGTGACTTGTACTCAATGGGGGGTAAATCTATAGTTAATCCTTGAATTTTATATTTATTAGTGTCGTTCAGTAGTGTATTAGTATTGTAAAATAAGTAAAGTAAGAAAGGGATAAGAACTAAACACCTAACACGACACAGAAAAGAAATACGTAAAGAAAGGCGGAAGAGACGGAAAGAGCAATGAATGAACGAACAACAACCTCACACACTTTATATCATTTACTATTATTATCATTATAATATTTTCTACTCATATTATCTATGATTTATAATGTATTCTGGTCGTATCATGCGTGTGAATAGACTGAGAAACATCAACGAATGACTGATCAGTGTCATTTAAGAGTTTTATTCAGTACTTGAGGCGTAGACAAACACTAAAAGAGCATCCGTCTTCTTGATTTATCAGTAAAATAACAAGTATAGTCAATGATTTAGGAAGTATTCATTTAGTAGTAGGGGGTGTGGTAAGGGGGTTTTTGCCCAAATCTAGGGGAGGGTCATTAAATTTCTACCCATCAAATATTTCATTCCACATAAAGGGGAGAGGTAAATAGCAAATTTCAAGGGAAGGGGGGCTAGAGATGTTACATTGCTGTTTATAGGACCCACACCCCCCTACTAAAAATGACTTCACCCACATTTCTAAAAAGTTAATTCATGTCAAGAAGTGTTTGCTCTTGATCAAGGGGGTTTTGGCTGGCCTGAGAGTACGGACTAATATGCAATTTAGAAAACTCCTTCATATATCGCTCTCAATCCGTACAAAACAAACTACTCAGTTTATTGAATAATCGGCCTCTGGGTATTATTTTTAAATCTACAGCCACTACAGAAATGTCAGCCTTACACATGACCTGAATATGACATGTTGAGAGGACCCTGTCCGGGCTCTAATGGCACTACTACTCGATACAGGCAAAAATAACGTCCTTTTTTTACGAGGGTAGCACTTAATAACAAGGCCAGTGGCTAACAAACCTGTGGCCCTCATTCCATGATCGAATTGGAATTTAGGAGTTGATTTTTGCGGAGGGGGGAAAACCGAAGGACCCAGAAAACCCTCGAAGCACAGAAGAGAACCAATAAACAACTCTACTCATATACAACATTGAACTCGGTAGGACTCGAACTCGGGTTGCATTGATGAGAGGCGAGCGCTCACACCGCTACGCCACCCGTGCTTCCCAAAGAATTGCAAAAGACACGGCGGCCATGTTGGATAATATAACAACCGAAGAATTCATTGACAAGTCTTTTGTTAAATTCATCCAACATGGCGACTATGACGTCATGTACAAACAAAGATACATTGAACGAAATTTCTATGGAACCTTGGAGGATTTCTATTTTTCGTTTGTCATTTACATACTATACACTGCACGGAAGCCAAGCTTGATTCTGAGTCGATAGGACATCAGCTTTGGATTGCACTTTATCATATCATAAAGCTTAAATAAAGCTTCAAGAGAAAACTACAAAATGATGATGCGGTAAGAAAATTTAACACTTCTAAACATATGCGTTTTTCATTACCTGAGCGCTTCTAAATTTCATCTTTTTTTCACAAGAACATCACTTTGAGCTCACGAATTTCATGAAAAAATAATTATTATTTGAGGTGCTCAATACGAGGTATTCCAACGCCCTTTGCGTTCGACTCGCGCGCGGAAACATCTGCCCTATCAAAAAATCTTAGTGGACTGAAAAGAAAGCAGTAAATACTAAGAAAGGAGGCACTCTGCTCTCCAACTTCACAGTATTTTTATCCTAGTAATGAATGAATTGATTTATTTAAGTAGATCCCCATATGTCTCCGGTGTTCTTATTCCTCGAGTACTTTATCAAAATAACTAGTTAAGGTGATTATGTTGAGCTTGTTAGGGATTTTATGTTGGAAAATGGACGGATATTCCCAATCAGTTCAATTAGGATTCTTATTATCGTGAATAATGGCGTTAAAACTAGAGATTAGATGATGGCGGTCATGTTTCCACGGATCGATCTACGATATCGTTCCAATTTTGCGAAGCTTAATACGTGATTCAACGACAATCGCTCAACCAAAAGCATTAATTGGGAGGCAAACATCGTCTCCAGTTCACATTCGAAAAAGAATAGCCCTTGTCGTGGTATATTACTTTGATAATCACATTGATGTAAGTGGAGGGTTTGAATATTTACCTCGCTATTTCAGCGTCGACAATATTTAAATATGCTACTTCTCGGTGTGCTTGCGGTCAAGTTCGTTTTTATTAACAAAAACAAAAAAAAAACAAAGAAGGAAAAAACGCAGAGCTTTTTCTTGTGATTTTGTTCGCAGCGCAGTGAAAAGTAGATCTTAGGCTGTAAGGTAGTATGGGAAATAATAAACGGGTGCTAACGACTGTAAAATCTTCTTAGTTTTTGTGTATCGTGTTCTATATGCGCCCGAAGGATTAAGATGCATTAATCTTAAACTCTGCTACCTATATGGTGATTTATATTTTATTCCATTATATTGATCGATGGATGCTGTCCCCGGATTGTATACGATCTAAAATTGAAAAAAAAAGCGTTTTTAACTTTCAACTGATGAAGCGTATTTCAAGAGTGCTCGCAGCTGTAGTGTGTGTCATACCTAACCTGAAAAGACTTGCCATTTACTTTCTAGTTTGAAAACTGTGAATATTTTACACGGGTTTCCTGTGAAAGGACACAGGAGTTCCATTCGAAAGTGGACATTGATACTTACTAACGTCGTAGCTCTGAATTGGGTCCGTTACGATTCGAACTTTGCGGGCCTCGCGCTCCTGTGCGCAGAGGTGATACGAAGCCTTGTCGTTGACTATCGTAGAAAGAAATAAATCATGTTAAATAGAGATGGCTTTATGCAACCATCTGTTGGAATATGTGTCATCTAAACTTTTTCGTTCATGCACAACTCACGGTTCCTAAATCTAAGCTTCAAGCATGGCCGACGGATCTAACTCGGATCGTAACGAAAATTCGCTTAAATTTCTAAATCCCAATATTATCTGTGAGTTAGTCGTACCCTAACTCAGATCAGCCCAGAGGTTGTTTTAGGGTTCGATCTGTGAATTAGCTATGTCCTGACATAGATCAGCCCAGAGGTTGTTTCAGGGTTCGCTCTGTGAATTAGCTATGACTTAGATCGATCTTTCAGAGGTTGTTTCAGGGTTCAATCTGTGTATTGGCCGTGCCTTGACTTAGATCGATCCTCCAGAGGTTGTTTCAGGGTTCAATCTGTGTATTGGCCGTGCCTTGACTTAGATCGATCTTTCAGAGGTTGTTTCAGGGTTCAATCTGTGTATTGGCCGTGCCTTGACTTAGATCGATCTTCCAGAGGTTGTTTCAGGGTTCAATCTGTGTATTGGCCGTGCCTTGACTTAGATCGATCTTTCAGAGGTTGTTTCAGGGTTCAATCTGTGTATTGGCCATGCCTTGACTTAGATTGTTAATCCAGAGGTTGTTTCAGGGTATCGATCCAGGTAAAATATAAAGGTTTTTTTATCTAGAGTACATACCTTTGTTGTCGACTTGTAGAGGCCTGACTGTCATCTGTTGTGGATTCTTGCTGTTGTTGTTGTTCGTACTGCTCTGTTGGTGGAGTTCCTAATGCTATTCCAAAAGCAAGCAAAGAAACTGCAAAGGCAGCAGAATTGCCTGGACTTGGCTTTAAAAGAGAAGACAAACTTGATATCGTTGAGGATAACGTGTGGGGAACATACTGCGCACGGTCCTCCGCACCTGCAACCAATACAAATAATGACATTGAAAAACTTGATATTCTTCTATAATAACAATGAACCTTACTCCACGGCAGCCATGTTTATTCTCATGGGAACCATGTTTAACTCGCATACATTGTTATCAAAACGCATGAATGCAAGGCTACGAAGGAAAAAAATATATTCTTCCAAGCAACAGACATGGCAATACTAATCACGTGATGGTATCGAGACTTATCCAATCACGTGATTTTGTCAAACAAGATGGTACTGATCACGTGATTGTAACAATTAAATCGGATAGACCACGTGATTGTATCAACAACACGGAACAGACCACGTGACTGTATCAACAACACTTACCACGAGTAGCATTAGAGCGTGTCAACATCTCACTGAGTGAAGAAGAAAGAGCGCCCAGGTCTTGAGCGGTACTGGATGATGTCCCTTGGTATAATGATGTGCTTTGAGAACTGTTTGAATGAAAGAGGAATAAAAGATTCAAAACTGTATCTCTTCTCACTTTGTTCCTTCATTTCTTTTAGAATCAATCTTAGCTTGATCCCTTTGTCCCTCTTCCCCAGCCTCCCTCCCTTCCTCCCCTACCTCCGCTGGTCCCTTTTTTTCTTTTCGAACTCGAAAGTTTCAACTCTCTCTACTTACGTAGCTTTGCCGGCTGAAAAACGACCTGTGAAAGACAAACAGAAGGTATGATCAACTGTGATAAATAATTACAGATATAATACAATCAATTGTGGTCCTACCTAGAAGTGTAAGTCCCTCACCACGGTTTTTCTCCCTCTGTTCTCTTTCCTTCTGGGCTTCCTGTGCATAAGCATAAAAAAACATCTCATCAAATACAGTATCAACATCTAATCTAATAGAGGTTTTGAACCATCACTTGCCCACGCCCATATATAGAGCTTGGACTGCCTGTGGTTAGATTGCAGAATAATAAATCTCTTTGCTCTCGGGGAATTATTTCTTATGTAACATGGCTGCCGTCACATGGAGTTAAACCTCTATAGAACCATCTATAACAAACAAACAAATACTAGCGAGTATAAATTAGATATAAATTTACTTTGGATCTTCTATCAAGGTCTTCTTTTCTTTTTCGTTCTCTTTCTCGCCTTCGTAACTCTTTCTCTTTTCGCCATCTTTCTTCTTCATCCCTTCTCTTCTCTTCTTCCTCCCTTCTTCTCTTCTCTTCTTCTCTTCTTTTCTGTTCTTGTAGCTTTAATTTTTGTTCTTCAGCCATTTGTAGCTTGAGTGTGTGGTATCTCTTCACAAGTGATCGTGAACGTACAATGGCTTGAAGGCGGCAGAAACCCCGTCTCATCTAGTAAATGTTTATATGAAATAATCAGGGGAAAACTAGAAGGCAGTTGAAAAAAAGACAACAACAACAACAAATAAGATACCTCCGATCGTACTATAACAAAAAAAGATGACAGAGGGGCAGGCAACCTCAACTAATCTCTCTGTCACTGAGAAGTTTGACTTATAGTCTGTAATGTAGACACACAGACGGACAGACAGACAAAGCAATCTCGTACACAGAACCTTTATTCATTTCTTACTGTGCATGCTTGTCGTCGAGGATGCGCAGTAAGAAATAAAGGCTCTGGGTAGGAGATTGACAGAGCCATTAGTGTACTTTTCACGTTTCTGGAAAAGCCAGTCGACGCGCGGCACATTTTTTTGTGCTTTCGGCCTACAGTTCATCCATCAAATCAAACTATACAACACACTGGTATAACCGAGGAAGCCTAGGTCTAAGTATTGTTGAGTGCGCTGTATTAAATGCACCTGATTCGACAGCCACACTCTTATCTACTTACATAGTAGTGCAGCAGACACACTTACCGTGTTATACTCTCGCCTTAATTTGTACCCCCTCCATGTTTTCTGAATCGCAATGGCTCCATTCCTTATTTTTCGGAGACGCTTTTGTTGAAGATATTTTCTAATATTACGTTGTAGAAGAACGACCTTGGACGTGAGGAGCCTGGAGCGAGCATTTTCGAGAATTTTGTCTTGAGATTCCTACAAAATATTCAATCATGAAATATTATTCAGAACATACTATTTCAACTATTTTTCCTTTGAATTTTTTCTCACCTTTAAGAAGATTCTCCTCGTTCCCATTACCCAGCCCGTGCAGCCGAGCAAAGAACTGGCGATGAGTTCCGAGACTTCTTGTGGATTTCGTGACTTGGCTTCACTGTCACGCAGAAGCATGTGATATCGTGTGACAAATTCTTCGAAGGTGTGTCGCATAGAATAACCAGCCTTTCGAACCCTGATAAATATATAAATATTAATAACAATAAATGATATTATAAAATGAGTAGATAAACTATGAAATATCACAAAAGAAGAGTATACATCTATTCCAATCACGTATTCCCAAGTGCCTTTGCGAGTAGGCTTTTCCAAAATTCAAGTTAAAGAACCTAGTTAACCTTTGATATTAACAAAATAATCCTAAATTCAGCTTTTTTTTCCCAGCCTTAACTCGAAACCATTGTTGGATTATCCTTTTGGCTAAACCTTCTCAATAATGTTCGTTAAAAAATGCCTAAAATATTGATAAAACAAGTGAAATATTAAAATTGACATTTCTACTCTGGGCCCAAGATGGCAAGGTTTTTGACACTGCTCCTTAAAACAAGGAATTGAAAGCATCTAAAATAAGAATTACTAAAGTATATTAGTCCATAATATTGCCTTTATGTATGGACTTAACGTCGTGAAAGTACAAAACTGATATCAAAGTCAATTCACTTTATCAAGTCGATGTTGACTTTCAGCATTTTTCAAAATGTTTTTTTTAACATGACAGAAATGGGGCTTATTTATGTGGGCACTAGGATGTGGTAGACGAATTACTGATAAACACAATACTGATAAATTGAGAAAGTTGATTGAAAATAGGAAGAGAAAAAACGAACCTTCTTTCGTGTCCTGTAGAATCGTCCATTATCGTGATAATACGATAAGCATGCATTGCGGTCGAGGGTTAATATCGCATGCGCATTGGTGAATTACTCATCGGACCCCATTTTTTCTTTTACCATTTATTATTCTTTTGTTGTTTTTTTTTCTTTCTTTCTTTCTTTCTTACTTTCCTTCTTCTTACCTAACTGTTTCAAGCATTCCTGAATACTTCAACTGCTGCCAGCACAACTGTCTGTCAAACACCTGTAATCATTAAGATTAAAAGAGGGGAAACAAATCTTGCATAACAAGAAACGAAACTAACCAGCAATAATAATCTATCCAAGTGAAATAACAACCTTACCATGGCTTGTTTATAGTTGTTTGGCTTGATGCAGCGTACAAATGATGAATGACAGTTCGATAGAGTCTTCATCAAAACATTTAACGAGCGCCTGAACTGCATGCTTAAAGTGGGAGATCGTTTTCTTGTCTCTGTTCCCTGTTCACATCGTACAGAAATGAGGATTAGAACTTCAGAAAACAAAGCCGCAAATTTGTAATTTAATATAGGACTGATTTTCATTTGAAACTAGTAAAAAGAGGGTAGACCATTGAGGAAAGAAAACAGAACCGTCGAGTAATTTTTCTCTATGCCAAAGTAAGAACGAATAAGGGAAAACAGGGCGTGCATGGAAGGGTACAGCAAAACTCTTGCATATCAAATAAGGGAGGGGGATTTGATTACTTCATACCACCCCCCCCTTAAATAAAGAACGATCCCCAAGTTAACATAAGATAAATGCAAAGGAACTTTACCGTGAAATAAGAAATATTCTTAGAATGAAGTATAGATGTTAGATATTACATACCATGGAACGTTCTTTGATGAAAAAATCGAGCAAGAAGTTTGAGTCACTTTGAGCTATCAAATCAATGAGATCACCACTGAATGTGTCACGATTCTTGTCCAGAATTCCTGTTATTAAACAAAACATGTATAGATAATAGCTATGATGAAAAGGTAAATTATACACCGTGAAAAAGATGAAAAACCTTATTGACGTTTCGGACGCTAGTCCTTCGTCGTAGTAGAACTAGCGTCCGAAACGTCAGTAGGTTTTTTCATCTTCTTCACGGTGTATAATTTACCTTTTCATCGTTACTGTTTCATTGGAAACACCGACGCAGCTCCCACTAGTTTTTAGCTAGTTATAACTTTTTATAGATAATAGCTGCGACGCATTTCTTCCTTCCCTCCTTCCTTCCTTCCTTCCCTCCCACTTTCCCTCCTTCCTTCCTTCCCTCCCACTTTCCCTCCTTCCTTCCTTCCTTCCTTCCTTCCTTCCCATCTTCCTTCCTTCCCTCCCTCCCTCCCTCCCTCCCTCCCATCTTCCTTCCATCCTTCCTTCCTTACTTCCTTCCTTTACCTTCAGATTCATAATACACAGTCCCAGCGAAGTGTACGACTCCAAACTTCGTTCTTTCCAAAGAACTGCTTTTAACAAAGTAAGGATTCTCTTTATGATTTACATTCAGCTTGTATAGAAATGATTCGTCTGTTCCCTAAAAAAAATTACCAATTGTGCAATTTCACCTCTAGTTTTTGACCAGTTTTCCGATCGAGGAAATCGACATATCATTGTTGCGCGCAATCTAAATATTATTTAGTTTGATATTTATAGAAATCATTTTCTCAAGCCCGTGATAAGAAAAATACGTTTGGATTATAAGAAGATCGAGTCTCTAGAGATATGGAGAATCAGCAGGACAAAATCTTTCCCGAGAAGACAAAAGTAGTGCATTGTGGTCTAGCTTAGGTACAAAAATATTTTGCTCATTATGTCTAATATGGCGATGTGACGTGAGATGATGAACCCGGTGCATTGTGGTCTAGATTGGGTAAAATCATCTATCATTCATTATGCCTGTGATACTTGAACCTAAGCTATACCACAATGCATCCCGTTTATCGAACTCCGAGAAAGATCTTGGTGTTTCACCTGAGGGAATCTACTCTCTTCGTCCATTAGCGCGATAAAGTTCATAGGGGCGAGGGCCAGCATGTTGAGAACGTCTTGATTGTCTTGGAAGGTCACGTGGTTCCACTCGATTCCTTCCCGACTGTACTCTTCCTGGAATTACGTAAATGAAACATTGAAAGTCAGCGTGACGAACGAATTTAAACGAACGAATAAAAGAACGAACGAACGAGCAAACAAGCAAGCTAACAAGGAGCAAAGATCAGGAGATTTTGTATCACAAAAAGATATAGTAAGTAAAAAAAAAAAAAAAAAATGAATAGATATAAATAAATAAATCTATATATAAATATATAATATAAGATAAAATAAATAAAATAATAAAAAAAGAAGATAAGTAAATATATAAGAAATTTAAGATATATAAAAGATTTATTATTCAATAATGTAATAAACCTTAATTAATTGAATTAAAACGTAAATTCGTAATCTGATTGTCAAGCTCGATCTTAAATAGAGTTCTTTTGAAGACTTTAAGATACCATGACTCTCAAATGGTTTTTCTATTCTTCTCGTTGGCTGATTAACTGGTGCGCGCGTTCCCCGCATTTTCATTGGTTCACTGAGATAACAGTGCATTTGAGTGGCGTGTACCACAGGTATCCCGTTTACGAACAAAATTGCTCTTGTCATCCATGTGTATATTACCTGCTCGATTTTGAATATCTGCGCAACGAAAAACTGCTGAAGGTTCTCGTTTGCATAGTTGATGCACAGTTGTTCAAAGCTGAGGAATCAAGAAATTGTATCATATTATTGGCATGCCCCTGACAATAGTGACTTTGCAAAAACTGTGTAAGGAAACGAAAAATATTCCACAAAGAGAAACGAAGGGGAGTGAAGGAGATACAGCTCAACGTTCGCTTACCAATTCATTTTATTGCCTATCTATTCTATACTTTTTACAGTAATTCTCAACCATGCAAGATATTGGTCTTACCTGTTCACGTCAAAGACTTCAAAGCCAAAGATATCGAGTACACCAATAGACGTGCGACGATCTTTCTCGTCCTAACAAGACATGAGAGAAGCGTGAATCTCTTTTTGGTAAGTATTGATTTCGTCTTCAGGAAACATTTATTTTGTTCAGACAATTATGACAACAAAATATCTTATGGTTCTCGATAGCATGTACGAAATTGGTCGTCGCGACAAAAAAGGTTTGCTGAACGTCAATCAAGGCGTTTCCATGACAAACACTTTGATAGACGTCCACCAAAACCCTATCTGTCGCTCGGCAAATTGTATGATTCCGTGCATGGTATTCAGTTCGACTTTAGTAAGAGCACATTCACGAACACAGCAATAAGAGACCGTTACCGTACCTTGGGTTTGTAGATTGAGGCGTTTATCTTGCGGACGATCCACACGAAGGTTTTACCGTACAATCCCTTGACAAAAGCATCCCTGACGTCTGTGGCTTTGCTGTCACTCAGGGGACTATAGATGACTTCACCTGACGCGTATGTGGACTTGAAGGTAAAGGCTTTCTCCATCGTGTTCCGTGGAAGCTGTTGAGCGATAAAAATTAAAGACTATAACCCCAGTTTTATCAGAAGATTGTGAGAACCGATTGGAAATCAAGACTAGCGCATTCAATCGCCTCTCAGATCTGAGGTTTGATTCCTGTACTCGGCATTACATGTGAGTACAGTATGTTAGGTTTCTTATTTGATTTCTTCTTCCGCAAAAGCTTTTCCTCAAATTCTTGGGCTGCGCGCCTGTCATGCTTCTGTAGCCTTCACCTGTACTAGGTTAACTGCACCATCACTTACCCCAAGTAGATCTTCAGCGTAGTTTGCGTGTTCCGCATTCATGATTTCGCACGATTCCATATTCTCATGGACTGTAGCTAAAAAAGAATGAAATCAAATTTAGCCTGATTTATCATGCATTAGGGACAATAAAAAGTGCGCAAACATATGACTAGAAATATAAGAATGAGCCGTAATATTGAACGTACCTTGAAAACTAGTATTCCCCAGATGCAGAAGGGCGGCCATTATCTTGAATATGCGCCACATTTCTTCTTCAGTAAAAGCCAGTACCTACAGTAAAAGAAGTCATTCGCTTATGTTCACATCAACAATCGTAGATTGCGTGACTAAGAGTAGATTGCATGTCACGTCTATACCTAATTAGAACGTCAGGTTTCAAATGACTGGGAGACGTTTTTGATACAGTTACTGTTACGCTTGAAACTAGAGGCAAACGCTAAACCAATCAGAGCGCAAGCGATTACAATTTATCTAATCAAAACCTTAGACATAGATCCATCATAGTCCGGCACGGCACGTTCGTATATGGTGAGCTTTCCACAGTCATTTGAAATCTACAGATAATAATTCTCATACCTCCATGGCTTCCTTGATGACGTGGAATGCACGTGCTTCATCAACACCCTGACACGTGAAGCAGTTCCCTTGAGACAAGTAGTAGTAGTCCTGTGGTTTTTTGAGATGGAGTGAGCGCAACTCTTGTGGGCCCATCCCTGCTAACATGCGGTAAAATATGTGGTAATTTCTTTCCTCTGGCATCTGAAAATAAACACTTGTGAGAAGCTCTTACAGCGCTTCTCTTTGATAATTACTGTTAATGACATTACTTGCTGTCTCCATCTTTACATCTAGCGCATCGTGGGCAAACACGCTTTTCGATTCAACCAGGGAACGCGCATTGTTTGAACCAACTTCTTTCATCGCTTTAGTAGCATGAATGATTAAATTTGTTCTAACTGATATTCTTGGAATTCTTACGTCAGCTCGAATAATTTTTCGAAACGCGGTTCTGTCATGTTAAGCATTTGCGTAAAGTTGCTTTACTTTACATGTTATCGTAGATTTATAAGTTTAACACCGTAGTGAAAATAGAAAACTGACGTTTCGGACGTTAGTCCTTCGTCGGAGTCAATTACTTTACATGGCCATGCAGAACACTACTATGTATGACTAGAATCATATTGCCCTTAACTGACCTGATTCACAATACGTGACTTCTCCAATAAATAGTGTTCGATTTTTGCTCCTTCAATGACGGCTGACTTGTTGAAGTGAACATCGATATATTTACCAAATCTACTCGAGTTATCATTGCGAAGGGTCTTGGCGTTTCCAAATGCTATGACGTCAAATTACACATCATTAAACTTGAAAACTACGTCACATGGTTGTCACATAGATGTGTGGTCTGACTGATTTAGGTATATATACTTTATGTACGTACCTTCAAGTATTGGGTTCGCTTGTAGAACTTGCTGTTCGATTCTGGAATGTTGTCCACTTACAGTCGCTAGATATTGCAGTATGAACTTCGTGGATTCTGTTTTACCTGCGCCACTTTCACCACTAAAAAGATAATAATCATCTCTGTAAGTGAGAAGGGAGGAGAGGAGAGGATCAGACGAGACGAGACGAGACGAGAAGAGAGAGGAAGAAGGGAGAAGAATAACTAGGAGGGAAGTAGAGAATAACTTTAGTAACGTTCCATCAAGTCATTACCCTAATTTCACGGTACCGAGACTATGCACCATACCTTATAACTACACACTGGTTGTGCTTCTCTCGCTTCATAAGGCTGTATGCCTGTTCTGCTACAGCAAAGATGTGAGGTGGTAGGGCAGTTAGATCACGTCCTTGATACTCATTGATGTATGTAGAGTCGTAGATAGGGAAGAAAGTGTACGGGTTGACGGCTACAAGCACTGAACCAATGTATGTCTAATAAAATAAACCTGTTAATATTCCATCTCGAAAAACCGGATCGTCCCCGACGAAGGCTTGGGCCTGCGTCGTCAAAGGTCAGCGCTGTTCCCAATATTACTAATAATTATTAATAATCAATAAGTTTATTATTACTTACGTAAATCTGCCTTTCTCGGTATCGTATCAGTAGGTTACGTAGAATTCCTGCTTCATTTAAGTCACCAAGTTTGATCTAGAATGAATAAATTAAGTCATTAAGTTCACTTAGTTTGTGAAGTAAGCTAGAAGGTTCATACCATAATGCAATGTTTCTTACCATATCGTCTACGGTGTCCACGCTGCCTTGGTGCATTCGATCCAATAATTCAGCTTCTGCACGTTGTATGTTTATCTCCTGTTAATAAAATGAGACAAAGGATTCGTCGCATCGTGTTTCTGACGCTAGTATACAACGAAAGCATGGTATAGCATAGCTCTCTTAAGGATAAGATGATTATCAGTTTTATTGACAAAAGCAACAATTGAGATCTCCGAGTCAGAAAACAAGTAACATGTAGCGACGTACCGAGAGAAGTTTAGTTCACACGCCACTGATTTGCACAAGTCAAAATTAAATATGTGCAGAAAACAAGAGCAACGCTTACTCCAGGATTCGTTGGCTTTTTAAAATCCACTTGCGCATGTTAAAATCGCTCCACATGCCGCGCGCATGAAATAAAAGAAAGTAGAAGGTAGTTGAATTACTTGGCATGAATGCACACACTTTGTTCTACCGTAAAGAGCTTCTAGCATGGTCCGCTTACCCGTTCCTCGTCATCTTTGAGGACAACCTTGGATCCCTCTATCGACTCGACACGTGCGCCTATTGGAAGACCGAATCCCCCAGGAACGGTGCTGTCGTCCAACCAGACATGTTCACCTTGCACGATCAGTGACATCTTCTAGAGACTGTGAGATTAATCAATGTTGAATCATGATGATGATGGTTATGATGGTGACAATGATAGTGATGATGATGATGATGATGA
The DNA here is from genome assembly GCA_011057435.1 of Actinia equina. Lineage (NCBI taxonomy): Eukaryota > Metazoa > Cnidaria > Anthozoa > Actiniaria > Actiniidae > Actinia > Actinia equina. The sequence continues at coordinate 525,122 of WHPX01000033.1, forward strand.
TGACATGCATCTACATACAAATATAGCGATATCACCCAGAGCTGCTGTTTGTGCATAAATTCTTGCCCCTAAACATTTCCTGTATCTGACAACACATCTATCTATATATTACTACTGCAAGCGCGCGTTACTAAATATATCGTCAGAGCCATTTGCTTGGCAACGTCATCGTATAAATTATCCGACTAACTTTGCTCTAGTTTACTCTATTGCAGTCGTTATTATTTAATTTAATAAACTTAGATGTTCAGTAAAATACTACGCCGAGTCATCCGAAAAACGAAATAGGCAAAATCTAAATTGGTGCATCGTGTGGATCATAATTTGAGTTGAAAAACCGATGATTTGTTTCCTAAATTGACAGACATTTTACACCTAAAGACAATGATCTTGGGTAAATATCATCAAAGTTTACATGGATGTTTTCAATAAGACAGTCATCCAAAAACACCGTGTTTATTAGGCCAACCATTAAATATTCAACACACATGTAATGTTAAAAAAGTCGAAGTAACAGAAACTCCAAACAACAACAGACAAAAAAAATATGTTTATAGATGTACGTCGCTGTACATTATGAGAAGATAAAAAATAGGAGAGATTAACTTTTTGATAAGTTACGGCACCAATGCCACAAAGAATTATGATTTTCAAGTGCAGCAAGTCGATATATAAACTCAAACGCCGTGATCAAATGCATGCCAGCTCAATTGTAAATACTATACTTACTCGTTTTATTGGTCCACAAAGGTTTTTTAAACCTTGAAGATGAAAATCTGAAGCTCACTTCATCTGCAGGTCGAGTTAATGTATAACACAATCGCTAATATTCTAACTGACCTGTCGCTCGCTAACTGTGACGAAACATTACATATTTTCGTTTGCAATTTATAGCTTCAACTTCAAATTCGCTTCGCTGTTCTTTGAGTGATTGTAATTTCTTCTCAATATTTCGTACTTGCAGTAGTTTTATATTTTAGTTTTGCTTGAACATTTCCCAGTCAGATTTGTGGTATTTGTATCACACGGTATTAATTACCATAATGGTTATCTGTTAATAAACGGATGACTGATTGAATTGAATGAATATGAATATGATTAACTTCCCACTCAAATAACAAGACAATCAGAGGTCATCCAATCCGAAGACATATCCATACGTCTGTAAACAAACCAAAACATTAATTCAAGGTTGAAAATTTGCATTTTTATTTTTTGGGAATTTTTTTCTCTTTCGAGATTTTTTGAAAGATTTTAAATTAGTTAACGAAAAACGCTTTTGATAATGGATAAGTATTGTATGTAATACTCTAGAGTTCTGGCGCATCTAGTGTGTAATTTCCCTTGAAGAATGAGAAGTTAAAAAGAAAAACTGAAATTTCAGGATAGAATGAATGAGAAGAAGTGAATCCAAGAAGAGGATGAAATATGTTGTGAGAAACTGAAAGAAAGTATGATTAATATCAACATCACGTATGATCCACACACGAGAATAAAACTAAGAAACAACTCAGTTAACTAGAGTTTCAAGAAAATGTTCTTTATTCGTAGATAATGCATATACAAAACTAAAGATGAAAGTCTTTTTGTCTGTAATCAACATTGAAGACCAACAATGTAACAACTGCAATACCTTCTATAGCTTTGTACAAAGACTGGAAACAAAATTGTACAATATTTACATCCAACTTAATATTTCAAAGGAGAACTGTATAAAACATGTTTTTTCTTGGTTGCGATCGTTAAGCTGTACAAAATGAAATAAAATGAATTAGTCACATTAATATTTAATAGAACTCGCGTCTCGGTAAATATTCCCCGAGATTAACTTCGCCTTCGGCAAATAATTGTATATACGTCATTCACCTTGTACTTGTTGTCTAGTAATCCATACTGTGCCATTAATACGTTTTTTATCAGTCTGTTTGTTTTTTAGTTCGTCTTGCAGCTTTCCCCATCTTTCTTGCATGCGTAATTGCCTTGTTCTCTGACTTGATATTCTATCATATTTGAAAAAGTCATGTTTAACGTTTCGTGTAGAGGGGGTAATGTTATTAGGTTGATGATGATTATGACTATTATGATGATAAATTATGATTGATGATAATTGTGGTGGTGGTAATGGGGGATGATCATAGTGCAGTTGATGGTGAAAATGATGATGGCGATGACCATGATGATGGTGATGATGATAATGATGGTGATTTTGAAAGTGATGATGGTGATGATGATGGTGATGATGATAATGATAATGATTTTGAAAGTGATGGAGGTGATGATGATGGTGTTGGTCAGGATAGTGATAATGATGGGAAAGATGCTGGAGATGATGACAGTGCTAATAATTCCTTTTAGAAGTATTGTGAGGCACTGCTAAGGATATAATTAATGAATACCCACCTATCTTGTATAAGTGAGTTCATCTTTGTATGTACTGTATTATCTATGCCATATGGTTCATTGGTTATAGGCATTCTCCAGTAACGATCAAGTGAAGGGAAAGAACGCAGAGGAAATGTAAACAATGTTGATGTCTGAAAGCAATAGAAATATATAATATTATTTGCTTCATTATTTAACTCATTAAGAAACTTACTTTGAAGTTTGCTATTATGCTTTTATATGAACAGGGAGGTGACAGAGAAGGAGAGATAATAAAGCTCAATGGAGGGGTAATAAAGTGTTGTCTATACTGCAGTAGTAGCTGACAGAGCAGGTCATCAGCTGATAACTGTGTTACTCAGCAGAACAGAAATGATATGAAGTTAAACATACATAAGATTTTTCTCCTTCTTCATCTTCTTCTTCCGAATCTTCAACAGCACAAAGACCTGGATTGTAAATAGAACAATTCCCATGTATTACACATTGTTAGACAATGGTTCCTTGAAGCACTCTGATATACATACAAAACATTTATTTTACCTTTGATGACCATCACTTGGCCATCAGCAGCTATACAGGGGGTTGAGAGAGAATCTATCTCAGTATGGTTGTGGCAGAGCAATGTGGCACATTGCTGTGTATGAGATGGTGTCAAATAATGTAATACGTCCACTCTCTCTATACATTGCAATCTAAAAATACAAGAACAACCATTAGCTTATATATAGAGTGATTGATAAAAGTGGTCTAATGATTAAGGGGGATCAAAAATGGCATAACTGTTGTAGTACTCTTGCCTCTCACCTTTGAGGTATGGGGTTTGATTCCTGGACTCAACAAAACTGACTGCAGACTTTCTTAGGTCTCATCCTTGATCAAGCTCAGAGGTTGCTTCAGAGTTTTATTGAAAGTTGAAAGTGATGGACTAAATGCCCTGAATTTGTCTACCCACATGAAATAAAGTTTACATGTTTGTATACTATGTAAATACAGTAGCATGTAACAATATGTTATGGAATCAAGAAGCTTACCACTTGTGGTGTTTTGGACAAACAACAGCCTGATATCAAGGCATCTGATTCTACTGCAGACCTGCGTCAACAACCAACCAATCAATAAGAAAATAATACAACAAAGAAAACAAGCAACTGCACTGGCATATTGGTATAAAACATAACACTATGTAACACTATTTAACACTACTTTTCAAAACAATTTGTGAGATGATCATTGCTACAAAGTATTTTTGATATACTACAGAGGTGGATCTAGGGAAAGGGTGCAGGGGTGAAGAGGGACCTCAATTCGCTCCAGATGAGCTGTACTGCATTATCAGTGTTTGAGTACCCCCTCCTAAAACAAAAATCCTGAATGTTGCACCTCTTAGAATGTGTAAGGAATGTCACGGAATTGCCTTGAATGCCACAACCTTCTTGTTTGACACGTCAAACTATAGGAAATCACAGTCAGGAGCTTTGACTTAAATTGCTAATTAGAAAAATTTGATTCAATAATATAGTCTGCTTACTCACTTGTCAACCATTATTCTAACAGGTGGGCGACATGCTACTCCACACTGGACAATCCTAAAGCTGCTGTCTCTACCTGCGACAGCTAGATTTGCTATAGGTATTGGTGATGATAGATAAGATGGTTGGTCTTCTGAGTAAGGCTGTGTCATACTGCTTGGTAAGAAGTGCATGAAGGTGATAGGAGAATGGTTGGTTACTGGACACACTCTTAGCAGGAGACCTGGTAAAGAATAAATGAACAGTAAATGAAATAATGAAATGTAAGATGAGAGGGAAGGAATTTTCATTCATCCATTCATTCATTTATGAACTTTGCCTTATGGGCAGGGAAACCCCACAGAGGGAAATAGGTGGCTTTCATTACTCATCTAACAAGAAAGATAATCAGTATTCAATATAACCAACATGTTGGTGAAGAAATGTGACAAACAACTGCCGACAGCACTAACCATTATGTACATCCCATATAACAACTACACCATTCTTCAGCCCTAGAGCCAATACAGACATACAACTACTGATGGCACTGGTGCAGATCTCTTGGGCATTAGGCCAAACAACTTCAGGCTTTAGCTCAATATCTAGAATGAAGTTGAAAGAAAATATGTTATATTGAAGTCATTTTCCAAAAGGAAGGATAATGAAAACAGAACAGGTGTTTACTCCAGTTTTTGAATTTCTGCGGACTCTAAGATTTCAACAGCTTGTTACGAAATTGCTTTTTTACTGCCACCAGTCAAGAATATCAATGGTACTGACTGATCATATTTTTGATTGACAGCAGTGAAAAACTACTGAGTTCGCAGAAATCCGAAGACGGCAGTAAAGGAAATGGTACCCCTGGATTAATGTACCTTTTGCTGTCTTGACGAGTGAGTAAATAAATAGGTGTGTCCCCCCTGTCCACCATACAGCTATGGAGTTAACCCTGTCTGTTAGAAAGTGAAAAAAAGATATTATATCATTATTTAGTATTACAGACATTGTGTAGTTCCAAAAATTATCCATACCCCCCCCCCCCCCAAACCCCTCATGAGGAATTAAAGACACCCCCTACCCCCTGAAAATTCCAATTTTCTTCCATACACTTCTTTCATTCTTTCTCTGACCCCCCTACTCTTCGAAAATTCCAAATTCCGATGTGGGGTGGGTATGGATGATTTTGGAACTACACATTAATGAATAAATCGTGAAGTAGATAGCATAAACACTCACTTGGTGCAGTATCTAAACCAGTTGGAACAAACTTTCCTGGTTTTAAGAAATGAAATGAAGGTTTGCTGAATGGAAATAAATAATAATAATAATCAATAGTAATCATGATTACTTCCCATCGAACAGGTATCTACTCCTACCATGAATTAATTATTTCATATGCTTCTCTGCTAACAGTCTCCCTTATTGCCAAGAATCCTCAACGAGGGAGACTCTGCTAGCAGGGAAATTATAAGCCTAACTTATAATCATAAAGGGGGTATCACATAACTGTAGGACTGACGCGTAGCATGTTAAACTGTTTCTTTGCTTCTTGTCTGGCTATCTTCCAACAGTCAAACACTTTAGTACTTTTGAGACTTTTTTTTAATTTGGAAAATCCGTAATGGTGAGGGATTGGACTGGGCTGGATCTTGGATTGTCAAAAAAAATTAAAATTGTTTGGCTATTTTTCAGCTTTTGAATAAGTATAGATAATCTTAATGTAAAGGAAAAAATGTCCAACTGCTAAAAATTGGTTTGCGCTTCTAAAATTTTGAAAAGTGAGAGATTTTTATTTTGGAAAATCCGGAACTGTGCATGGGTGGACTGGACTGGACTTCGGTTAAGTGGATCGTCGGATCGCAAAACGCTTTTTACAACAAATTTGCAGATTCTATCCAACAGCATTTATTTGAATATTTAAAAAAAAATTAGTAATTTTATGCTTAAATTTTACAAGATATCAAGATATATATTTTTTCATAATTTGATCACAAAAACAATCATTTTTTGCCTGGCCATCTAACCAACAATCAAATGCTTCAGTACATACTTTTGAGACTTTTATGTGTTACCAAGGTTTATTGAGTGTGGTTAAGACACAATATTAGGATGTGTGGTAATTGGTTGAAATATTATTCCTATTGTTTTGAATTCTTGAATTTTAATTGGCTGCGAAAAACTAATTTGATAATTTATTACAGTCTGAAATCTATCCAAATTAATTATGGATGAAAATGAAAATAATACTAAAGGTGCTTGTGTGGGATCATAAATTATGAAATAGTAAGTGAGAAAAATATTGGAATTTAAAATAAATTCAAATCAATCTATACCTAATTTCAGGTTCCTGTTGATCATCTTTGAAGTATTGCATTTTCTGTTTATGTAAACTCCTAAAAGTCATTTCAGAATGTTGGAAATACTCTGATGTCAAAACATGATTGACTCCAGTACCAATGACATTATTATCAGGGTCAATAGACTTTAGAGCTGCTGTGTAGTTAGTTGCAGCACAAGGACCCACTGCTGGTGGAGAACGAACTCTGAGAATGAGATTCAGCTTACTGAATGAGGACTGGGATGGCACACCTTGGGCAGAACCAGGACGAGAAACTGGAGGAGACTAAAGAAAAGAATCATTATAAAGGCTGGACATAGATAAGCAGTGGGGGGTGAATATGAGCTTACTGAACGGGGTCAGGGTAAGAGCAGAATCAGGAATATTGGAAGCTGCTGGGGGCATTAAAGAAAATAATCATTATAAAGGCTTGGCATAGATAAGCAGTAGGGCAAGGGTGTGGTTGAGAAGTGGCAGTCTTATTACAATACTGACTGCGTTATGTTGTTATCAGCACTTACAGAAGATGACTTAAGTGATGCATTTTCTTGTCCCTCACTGGTCTTGTGCTGTTCTGCAAGACTGTCATGATGTCCCATATCTTCCGTCAGCTTCCTGGACTTAGGAACCTGAAGCACAGGTTCTACCTCTTTAATCCAGGAATCCTTTGGTATTCGATAAACTTCAAACCAGTTCTCCATATCTTTAACCTCCCAACTAATACCAACATAGTTACCATCGTTAGATAACTGCACAAGGTTTGCTGTTGCTTGTTTATTTGTTTCATCTGTGAACACCTTAGTAAGATTTAATTGATCTCCAAAGAAACAAAACAGCTTTGCTATCCCATTGTTATCAAGGGTACAGAGGACATAGAATCCTTCACACAGAACAGAAGCACCCATCTGTTTGACATCCTTTGCACTAGGATCTTCACTAGTGGCCACACATTGTCCTATCAACGCCTCCACCACAGAAAACCCGCTACTATGAGCTACAAACAGATACTTGCCTCCATCATCACTGCACATACAAGATGGCTCTTTAAGATCAAACAGGGGTCTACCACAGTCATAACTGGGGAGGCATTCTTTTGACAGCTTCAAGGCCTTTTTATCCTCGATTCCTTCAATTATATTCCATGCTCTATCGAATATATAATTGACTGTTTTATCTACAAGTCGAAAGGGTTGAGGAAGGACATCAAAGATTTGTTCAGGATCAATCAGGAATTCTTCATCCGCTTCTTCCTCATCTGAAGGTGGTGTAACTGGCCTTTTTTTCTTCTTCAATCCCATGTTAAGTATTTTAGCTATCTATATTTAAAATGTGGCTGTTAAATAAGTCCTAAAATGATAGGAATATAATGCATTTTTTAGCAAAGAAGCTTTGTTTGTCCGCCATCTTTGCTTGACAACCGTCTCCAGTCTACCTGACCACAGCAAGCCCGCGCCTTCCTTCCCTTCAAGTCATTTGAGTCACGTATCTCGTAACGTGGCGATCGAATTTGCCTTCGTTTTGTTATTGTTTTGATCTTGACTGATCGCCCACCATGGATGTTGTAACAGCCATAGTCAAGTATAATCAACAAACGCTTGGTAGAGACAAGTTGTGCAGGTAAGAAAAAGGATTTTTGTCGTTCATCTTCGCTAAAGGACCAGGTTTTGACTCCAAGTGGATTATTCTACTCGACTTTAAGTTTATAGTATTTTGTTAATTATCCTCGATCTTTGTTGTTTCATTTTAAAGTACTTGTAATTAAACAACAGTAGTCCTTTTGGATTGATACATATTGCTTTAGGATGTAGCCAGTTTGTATATGAAAAACATGATATCATGATCGATGCAGTAAGATATTGGACTTTGACCTCCAGTTGTTCACTTACACAAATATATAATTGATAGAGTTGCGGACTAGCTAGCTCAAAGTAAAGAAATTTATTTTTTCAGTTATGAATAGTGTGATCTTTTAATTGTTGGTCGTACTTAGGACAATTCAGTATGGATCAAGGCTATCTGGATACCTCTTGGAGAAAGCTGGGGCAAGCAAAGACCTCATTCAAAATGCTAAGAACTTGGACAAACATGCGAGCACTTCCAGGAAAAGTAAGTTAACTCTGCAGACCTGTGTCCTAGGATGGTTTGAAGGTGTGAATAAACCCTTGTCGCTGATTTTTCCCTCTATTGACCGTTACTCAGCCATTAAAAGTGAATACCCCCTTTTCTGAAGACCCAGCGACAGCCAGGAATATTAATTATTATCTTTAATAAGTATGAAATAAACATTGCCAGCTTTTGTCTAACAACTGTGATCATTGGACTTTAGTATGACCACAACTTGCAGTAAATGTTAATTTGATAGCCTTAATCGCATTGCTTCCATCTTTTAATTTGTCTTTAATATTGTTCAGTTTTCAGGCTCGGCAAGAGCTTAGACATGTACATAGGATTTGTAAAAGCTAGTTCCATATCCCATGATAATGTCCTGCGTGTTCTCATCATGTGTCGACGCATGACATACATCGTATATTACCTGATTGATCACATGACATGGGCAGCAAGAGTAGGCTTGATTAAGTCTGACTCCAAGTCATGGTCCAAGTTCCAAGCCAAGTTTTGGATAATTGCGCTAGTATTTAGTCTCCTAAGAAACATTTACGACCTGATGAACTTGCTATTTGCAACAAAGGAGAAAGTTGATGGAGAAAAAGCAATTCAGAAGACTCCAGCCCAGAAAGTGATGCAACGACCTGACATGGTTCTTGATTTGGTCAAGAATTCTGCCGACTTTTTACTCCCATTTAATGTACTTGGTATCGTTCAGCTAAATACTGGCATGGCAGGCTTGCTTGGACTTATTTCATCTATTGCAGGGTCATTACCCATATGGTACCCTGACCTTAAACTCAAACCTTCATAATACTCTGAATTGTGAAAGGTGCCCTTTCTTTTTTCCACTCCTGATTTGATTTTTCTGGTTTTTCCATAGATTTTTCTGGTTTTTCCACAGAGATAGTTCCCAAGCACTATAACTTACTTCTATATCTTCAGAGATAGTTCTAATTATAAACAAATACAGATGAGTTGACCACAAATTAAGCGTTTAAAGAAAGGCTGAAGGTACCAAGCGTTGGCGAAATCAAATAATTTGTCAGTGAATGCAACATATTCAGCTATTATAATTCTCATTTATTTTGTTTCTCTCTGATCGTATCTAGAAAACCATAAGATTAGTGTACAATAGTTACTATTAGGTATTCTTTACTAACAGTATCTTAAAAGATTGAACTATTAAATGTGTAGCTTCAAAGTGTAAGCTTAATTAAGCAGTAAGGCTTCCTATAAAGGAACAGGAACATAAATTCCCCTGGCTGATTATAACCATACATTGTAGGTATCATAATAAAGATTTCTAGCTTTCTGCAAACTTGATTAAAACTAAAATAACAGTTCTTTTAGTTTCCTTTTATAGATTTTAAGTTTATATTTTGGGATTTAAACGTTTCTTATGACTTTCTTTTCTTTTTCTTCCATTGTTCTTCATTGTTCTCATCTATCAAGCACGCTTTTTGCTACTTTAAATGCAGAAACTCTTCTTGTATTTCTCAAACCACTGTTTTTGAGTCTGTTGTCTTCATGATGTAATGTTTTGTGCCGCATTTCACTTGTATTTTTTGTCGATGGGATCCCTTAGTATTCCACAGGTAGCCAATAAACAAATTAAGTGATCTTAGTATTAACAATGGTATCTCTTAATGAGATCTGCCGCCACTTGAGTGTGCCATCACCCCCACAGGAGTAAATCTGACCAGGGCAGGGTACTCGGATCAATGCCACGCCCTGTGTTCCATACTTGAAGTAGGTACTTTTGCCATGCTCTTTGGGGTAACATGCTAGCTCGTCATGGATCGTTAGACCCCAAATCTGACAAATTTAATTCAACCAAAATAAAATATATCAATTTCACAATATATATTTTGTCACAAATAATAAAGTCTGAATTAATACATTATTAAAAATCCTTTTGTTTCTCTTTGATCATCCACCTTTCTGTTTCAGTATATTGAACTTAAAGTTGTTTGTTTGTCTGTCTGGGCAGCTGTACCAATTATAAAAAACCTTCCTTTTTTCACGAGTAGCACTTAATAGCCAGTGGCTAACAAACCTGTGGCCCTCATTCCGTGAGCGAATTGGCCTTTAGCAGTTGATTTTTGCAGAGGGAGGAAAACCGGAGGACCCAGAAAACCCTCGAAGCACAGGAGAGAACCAACAAACAACTCTACTCACATACTACACAGGAGAGAACCAACAAACAACTCTACTCATATACAACACTGAGCCTGGCAGGACTCGAACTCAGGTTGCATTGATGAGATGAGAGCGCTCACACAGCTATGCCATTAGTGCTTCCCAATGAATCAATCCCACTCAGTCACTAATAGTTTCATACCTTTATGTCTCCATCTTCAGATCCAGATATAAAGTATTCTTTACTCTCATCAACAGCAATACTCTTCACAGGTGCATCATGGGCCAGAAATGTATGTCGGATCTGGCGTTTACGAAGGTCGAAAATGCCTGCATGCTAATTAAGGAATAACTATGCAAAAAAAAATATGAGTACATATACAGTAGCCTAGTGTGCAGATGTTATAAGGGTCATTGTGCAACATTTCTATCCCCATAAAGTGAAATGACCCCCCTAGGAAAGTCTGTCTGAGTAGGATAATGGGCTCTTAGAGAAAGCGACTTACACTGAATCGAAATATGGTGACCCATTGGAATAACTAGCTTCTCATACACTTGACAAGGCCTTTTTACTTAAATGAACAGGAGGATAGTTAGTCGCTAGTCAATGCTGAACAAAAGTTATTCAAATTGATCGCAATATTTCTATTCGATGTATACCTGGATGAGCAAAGCAAGAAATTAAAATCTACAAATTAAGATGACTTTCATAAAAGTGATGGAGGTGATGCTAAGATGCAAGGATACAAATATTGCCTTTCTTCCACCAGAGATAAGTAGCTGTTGCCCTTCTACATATGCAATACATGGTGATCCACTCTCATGGCAAGTGAACGCTGTAGACAAGCAGGAGATAGATAATCAGGAAATGGAGTTTAAAACATTACATGTTATTTCTTCACCTATAGAGTGGTTTGAAAAGAGATTTCATTTGCCAAAGAAGAAAATGTATAAATATATTAGAGAGTTTAGATTTACATTCATGGCAAACGTGAAAACAAGCGTGCCCTACAACATGGCTGCCTGAAACCACCATGACTTAATACCTTTTTTTAGACATATTTCTTTATATATAAAAAAAACGCTAATTGTGGCGCTTACCTTGAACGAGAGAACTTCGTTGGGGAACCAAAGTATCCCACAATGCAACATTACTGTAAAATAATCATTTTAAAGGGTATAATAAGATGCAAAAGTTTTCATGTTTTATCCATTACACACTTCTTAAAGGGGCACTTGGATGAAAATGCCCCGACTTTTAAAACAACTGTCCGAAGAATTCAAGTATTTGAGGATAATATGACTCAATATAATTATGAAAGTCAGATTTATAGTGAAAGTTTTAGCCTGGGAGCCACTTGCTGTTGAAATATTTTGGGCTAAAAGTGAAAAGAACAATAGGGTTGAGTAAATGACGTCATTTACTCCCAATTTAAATGCTGAATAAAATTGATAACTATTTTCCTCCATATTTGACTGTGAAGGAAACATGTTGCTTGGCTACTATCGGGGCCATATATTAGATAAGTTTAAACAAGTTTCAAGTCATTTCCAATTTTCATTGATTTACATCCAAGTGCCCCTTTAAGTGTAAATGCAATATGGAGAGTGATGCTGAGGTATAAGAGGAATGTTTCAGATGATCCTTCATCACTATTCCTCTTTGTTTTGCCATCTTAAGCCCTGAAATTCTCCTATGTATGTTCGTTATAATTTGCAATGTTTTAATCTGTGAAGAAACCTACCTCCCATCAGATGAATGCCCCGCAGTTGCGATGAAACTAGATGAGCTCAGAAACACAAAGTCGTTTGTTTGTTTGTTGTGGCATTTCATTGTCTGAAGAAAAGAAAATAATATTCCCATCGAATGTTAAAATGACTGATGTCCTACCAACAAAACAGGAATATTGGTGAAAGAAACATGCAAATTGATTACAAAGCGCAACAGTACTTTTCTTGGACTGAGCGTCACAGTTTTTCATTGTGCCAGTGTGTCCTTACGAAAAGACTCTCTCACACGCAACACAGACATACACAGCTTTTACAAGACTGACTTTAGCAAAGAAATACCCCCTCCCCTCCCCCAACACATTAGCGTGTTTAATTGTTCAAACAAGATGCTCTTGGAGTGTGCACTGGGTTGCCCAATATGCTGGTATGCTGGAGCTGATTTTTAAATTATTATTTTTTGAATTACAGTCCTAGAAATATTTTTTTACTGCTCAATTATATTACTTATAAAGCTACAGGCAACCCAGTAAAAACCAAGGGAATATTCTCCTGAAGGGCCATGGATGGTCTTTATGTATAGCATAAACATACTCAACTTCTAAAACTCGTTTTACTCTTCTAAATGCCCGAACCAGGCAACCCAGTACAAAATACCAAAGGCATTTTACAACTTGGCAGCCACAGGTAAGCCAGTAATGAACAAAGGCACATTACAACTGGGTAGCCACACCCAGTAATAATTTATTTTATTGCTTAGCAATCCGGTATCCCAGGGTATCGAACCACGGTCAGAGATAATATTGCCCGCCCTAACAACTAATCAGAATGCACGACGACTTTTTTGATACAGGATTGGAAAAAAATGTAAAAGAATATTACTCACCAAGAAAGGATTGGGTGATGTTCCTGTTGAACTAACCTGCCACATTATTATCTGTCCGCTGGCATCTGATATTCCAATCTGTGTAGTTAAATAAAAATAATATTGACAAAAAATCTCACTGACCAACTTTTAAAGAAGGTATTTAACATCAAAAGTCTTTTCGCCGTGGAGCCCAGAGAGTTGACGGTGTGTACTCCCCCCTCTATGAGTAAAATCTAACTTGCTAAATGTATCCTGACTTAGATCAGCCAAGAGGTGGCTTAAGTGTTTGATAATTGAGACAAAACCACTTTTGTCATATTTTAGACATCATCAGCTTTCAAATGATATACATGAGAAATTCCTGTCTAAAGGTGCAATTTAGATATTCTAAAATCCGTAAAAAATTACTGTTTGCTTGAAATCAAATTATGACAACGGAAATGGTTTATTGGGTGTTTTTAGATTACTCCAACAGGGGCGGCGGTACCAGAATGGGGGGCCTGGCCCCCCAAAAATATTGGTTCTTGTTTTACGGTGCATGCGTCTGCAGTCAAACAAAACATTGTCATTATCACATAGTGTTAAATATAATCTTCAGTGCCCCCTCCCCCCCCCCCCAAATATTTTTGCATTACTCCCCCAAAGATTTTTAGCTTTCGCCGCCCCTGTCCAATTTTTTTTATCGTTTTAGGAGTGATATGCAAATAAAGCTATACGAACACTAGGGAAGTGGAAACAAGTATGTGAGATTACTGTTATCAAACTGAATCACATACCTTGTTACCGTAGGGACTGAAATGAACCCTTGTAACTCGCTGATATGAGCCAGTGGTACGATGTGCCGTTATTTCCTGCGCATGACCAAATTCCCACATTCGTACGCTTCCGTCCTGGGAACCACTTACATCTGTAGAAACCAAGTAAATTATTTAATTTGTCGAAAACCAAATATTCTTTAATACCATCCATATTAGAAACTTTTAGAGTACAGTACATGTATGTGGCCTGCAATGCATGGCGGTCTGTGGTTGTTGGTTTTTGCTAGACGGGAAGTAGGAAGAAAGAAATACCTCTTTTCCCGCGACAGCCGCAAACCGCCAAGTAACGCAGACTAGTGAGTACGTATATATAGGAGTATACAGTCACGTCACGTCACGGTACGATCACGATACAGTCACGGCACGGTCCGGTAACCATATGGTCACGTCACCGTCCGGTCAAGATACGGTCACGGCACGGCACGATACGGTCACGTTACAGTCCGGTCAAGGTACGTTCAAGATATGGTTAAAGCACGGTACGGTCACGTTACGGTCCGTCACGGTACGGTCAAAATTCGGTATGGAAGTAATGAGAAGTGCTATTATTTGTACTTACAGTAAGGCAAGTGAGGATGGGAGGCCATTCGTTTGACGCCATGCGTTTGACGCTTGAGAAGCTGCAAACAAATTCCGAAAATCTTGATTTTTTGAAGGTTTTTGCAATATCAAACAAGGAAAACCGTGAAAGAGAGTAGGAACAAAGAAAATAAATCAACAACTGTCACGTGACTTACTTCCATGATCCTCTGTCTCGGCACAGACCCCACATTACTAGAAGTGGATGAGGAAGTCTGGTTACCATAAACCACCATAAATTCTGAAGATTCGTCTGACGTTGAAGGGACACTGTAGAAAAAAAATTGAAATGCACACTGAGACAAATATTATATTCAAGATTTTATCCTGTGGGCCTTGAAGTGACCGGAAATGCAACCAACCGGAAGAAAGATCTCAACAGCTGCGTTTATGTAAGGTTACTTATTGTTACCTTTTTCGTGAAGCATCAGATTTGTCATTCTCTGTTTCTTCTTCAGTCCATGGAACTGGCTCGGGTGAGAGAATGTGTGACACATCAACTTCCTGTACGTCACGCAATGTACCAATTGCAATCACGTTAGGATTAGCCTACAAAAGAACAAAGAACTGGTGAAATCGACCAAGTTTTCTATGACAAATATTAGCGCTGTTTAGCACTTTAAAAAGTATGAGGGATCGCTCTGCTTTCGTGTACCAACAATGTGAATTACCTGGTTAATACAGAATGAATTGATCCCCTCAGTGTCTTTATGAACCACTCGTACGTCTTTCCCCACACCACTGTCTGTTTGATCAACCTAAACAGGGTAAAAAATCAGCATTAAAACTAGGAAATAAAAAATAAAAAGGAAAAAAATTTTTCATTCTTATATCAAAAGTACATGTTGCGTTTGAGGAAAAAAAAGAACAAAAACTAATGAAACAAACGCCAATGTTACGGAAGCCACGTCAGTGTTACGTAAATCGCATCAATGTGACGGAAGCCATGTCAGTGTTACGGAAGTCGCGTTATGTTACGGAAGGCATGTCAGTGTTGCGTAAATCGCATCAATGTTGCGGAAGCCATGTCAGTGTTACGCGGAAGTCGCGTCAATGTTACGGAAGCCATGTCAGTGTTACGGAAGTCGCGTTATGTTACGGAAGGCATGTCAGTGTTGCGTAAATCGCATCAATGTTGCGGAAGCCATGTCAGTGTTACGCGGAAGTCGCGTCAATGTTACGGAAACCATGTCAGTGTTACGGAAATCGCATCAATGTTGCGAAAGCCATGTCAGTGTTGCAGAAATCGCGTCAATGTTGCGGAAGCCATGTCAGTGTTACGGGAACCATGTCAGGGTAACGGAAGCTATGTAAACGTTATCAAAAAAACTGTGTAAATCTGCGAACCTTTCCTTTCCATTCTTGTAAATACCTGCTCTATACTCTTAATATTTGTTTATTCATTACCTCTTGATCACTGCTGCTTTGTCTGGTAACTGATGATGGCTCGATATTGAACACATAACTGATGATCATCTCCTGGATTGATTCTTGATGGACTAGTGATCGCCATAGTCTCTTAACGGGCTCAGCTGCCTTGCGCGTTGATCTGGAATACATGACACACATACAGTAAGCAAAATATATGCAGACACCTCACAAAGGACAGGCAGCTATCAAGAGAATCTCTGATACAAAGACAGACAGACAGCAGGACACCCAGACAGTCCACAAGACAGAAATACAGGACACACAGACAGTCCACAAGACAGAAATACAGGACACACAGACAGTCCACAAGACAGAAAGACAAACAGACAGACGGAGAACAGACAGAGAACAAGACAGATCTAGCTACCTAAATGGTGTGTTGCTTGGATCAAGTAATGCTTTATATCGAAGTAGTGCCGGGCCTCCTCGAGGAAACGTTTCGCAAGAGATTGGAAACTGAGAGATAAAGTCAATCGGAGGGCCTTGGAACGAGTCAAGCCTCGCCTGAAAGGTAAGGCTCCAACGTTGTAACATCTTGAGAGCTGAGTGAAGTAGGGGGGACAACGATGGCAGATCTAAAAAAAGATTCATTGTCAGTAATCATCATCATCATCATCATCATCATCGTCGTCGTCGTCGTCGTCGTCATCAGCAGCAGCAGCAGCAGCAGCAGCAGCAGCAGCAGCAGCAGCAGCAGCAGCAGCAGCAGCAGCAGCAGCAGTAGCAGCAGTTGTTGTTGTATACACCGAATCAAAATATGGTGACCAATTTAAATAGTTATTGTCCTGGACTGACTAGCCTCTAATACATACGAAACCACGTGAACACGAGGCTAGTCAGTCGCTAGTTAGTGCAGAACAATAGTTATTGGAAGTGCTGGCCATAATCCGATTCGGTGTTTGGTTTAGCTAGTCTTTCTCGTTCAGTATTACACTGTTACTTGATATTAAGTCATTTTGCGCAGACTCAGGAAGCGGAAGCCGCAGATCAGTCTTTGCAGGCGCTTCTCCAAAACGACTCACCCGTCAACTCAAATCCAATATCTGGCAAGAAGGCCTGTAGATTACTCAAGGCTAGTTTACTGATTGAATAATTCATGAGACTCCACCCGTATGACGTATAATCTACATGGTCATGTGGTTCAATGCTTGTCTTGGCTTTAAACAGTGGGAACCCGTACTCGTCTTCTCCTTCACTTTCATACTCATCTTCATCGTCGGAATCTTCTTCTTCGTCGTCGGAATCGTAGTCGTTGCCACTCGTTCTTTGAGGCTTTGGAGAACGTAAATCAATACACAATATCAATAAGCGTTTTGTGATGGTCTAGAGGCATGAACGAGGAAGAATGAAATGGACAGTGTAAAGCCGACATGGCAACGAAAGAAAATCCCATAGTAATTGCATGGGTTACCATAGTAATGCTATGAATCTTGGTTGCTATAGCAATGCTATGTTTTCCATAGCAACGCGTGTGATTGTCATGGGAATATTCGTAGCTACCCAGCAGTCTAGTTATATATGTTATAGTTCTATACAACAATGGAGCAAATAAGAGAAGCCTTGCAAGGAAACCCATATCTACTAAACCCTTACCTTAGCAGTAAAATAGTCCACAAGGGTGATTTTAGGAGGTATATACTGATCGACGTAAACAGGCTTTGGATCAGCCGCGCGGGCCTGGGCTAAAGAGTCCGCTCCTTTTCCCAGTAGTTTATAGTTCCACCTCGTCCTAGCTGAGTTCCAGTACTTTTTTGATTCTCCTCGGTCTCCTGTGGCTGGAGGAGCTGAAGCCTTGGTTCTATTGGACTCGGTTTGACCTGATGAACCTAAAAATAAAAAAATAAAAAAGTTAGACCAAGCAGAGGTTGTTTCAAGGTTCGATAAGAATGAGGTTTATTATAATAACTATTGTTACCTCCAGCGGGCATCTCCATGGTGACCTTTACACCACCTCCAAACACCCTCCCCCATATGTCAGACTTAAGCGAGTGTAAAACAAGTCTGTAAAGAAGATTAGGTTGACAAGTTGACCATGCAAACGCCAGAAGACTAAAATAGACAGCAACACAAGCTTCAGCGAGGATTATTCGAAGTCTGGTGCTGTTGTCTCTGTTCTCCGTGGCTAGTAAAGATAATAGAAGACGTACACCAGGCCATTTGGCAGGAGAACTTGTGGGGAGCTCAGATGGAGTGTTCTTGGGGGAACTTGTCGAACGAGGACATTTGCCGTCTAGAGGTAATAAATGTTTGTTGAAGTTAATGAGATACTCAAGAGTCTGGCGTTAAGCAATCGAAGGAGATCTTAATAATGGAAGAAATCAAGGCGAACAAAAATTCAAAGAAAAGAAGAAGAAGAAGAAAAAGAAGAAGAAGAAGAAGAAGAAGAAGGAGAAGAAGAAGAAGAAGAAGAAGAAGAAGGAGAAGAAGAAGAAGAAGAAGAAGAAGAGAAGAAAAGGAGGAGAACAGAGAAAAGGAGGAGAACGCAAAGAATGAGTAGCAGAATTAGCGAAATACTAAACATACTTTGGTTGTTTTGGTTCATTCCGGTAAGACTTTGGTATATACAGCACGACAAGGTCCTCGTAAGGCTGTTGAGCACAGCCAACATATTTACTGGGTTAACTGTTGATGGTGGTTCCTGTGGAGAAATATCATTACATTCAAATGGCTTCCTCTCTCAGCCAATCAAAAACGTTTAATCCTAAATCATCCAATGAGAGATGGAAACCATTTCACAGTCACTCAACGCTTTCCTGTAAAATAATTCAGTATGTATGTTAGGACTTACATTAAGCTTAAACAAGTATTTAAGAATATCTTGAGTTAAAGCCTGTAGATAACCTATAGGACTGGCCAAGAGTGAGGATGAAGACACTGCCCCTAGGATCAGGGGGGGAATGGACGGTCCAGCTGAAGGTACATAAAGAGGTGACAAAAGGAAACGACAGCGTTCTACTTCATGTAACAGAAGTAGTAACTCCATATTCATTGCTGTGGATCAAAGTTAGAAAAAAAAACCTTCAGAATTAAGGCGCGATAACACAGAGGCATTTTCTCTACAACTGTCTCGCAATATTTAAAATATTTTGCTGTAGGTTACACGCTGCAATGCTCCATGCAACTCACAAATTGCAGAAAAAATTGCTGAAGGAATTTTTAGGTAGGAAGGAGGAGTTGCACGTGCAACTAGTAAACCTTTTCCAGATCTGCCTTGTGTTCGAGGTTGAGCCAATGTGAATCAAGGGTGGTATTGCGGTAGTACACTCCCCTTCTAGTGTTTCTGGCTTAATTACTAGACTCAGCATTCTGTACACTATGAGTATAGTTTGTAAGGTCTTCTTACCTGCCAGGTCTCCTCCACTGGAGCCGTGCAAAGCGCAATAGTTGAGTAAAATATTCAACAAGGTTCTGTTTTTTCTCAACCACTGCACGTGCTTGGCTGACTTGTCGATTTTCATGGCGATGTAGTTTTTGTCTTCCTTGGTCATTTCTTGGTTGTCGTCAATACCTGGCCAAAATATTTCAATTCAGCATTATCACTAGGCTCTGTCACGCAATATCACTAGACTCTGTCACGCATTATCACTAGGCTCTGTCACAGCATTATTACTAGTGTCTGTCACGCAATGTTTCCCTCCCCACGATCGTCTGCTTACTTTAGCAAAACATTCCTGTCCAATTGTTATCATGGGCCAATTATTGTTTGTCGAGGAGCCAATCAAAAAGCTCGATAGAAATTTTGCGCGAACACTATCAGTTTGCATTTTCTATTTTCATCACAATCATCTGCAAAAAAACATCACCACCCATCAACATCATAGCCATTGTCATCGTCATCACCAACATCATCATCAGCGATCACCATTGCCATCTTAGTACTTGTTATCCAACATCTTCATTATTGATCATCATTACCATAATCACCACCAGCATCATCATAGCCATTGTCATCTAACCCATACCCATCTACCCATTACCTTCATAAGCAGCAGCAGCATTCTAATACAGACTTTTACACTAAATCAATACTATTACCTGTGTCAGGGCCCGCCTCTTTTGTTGGCTCATCTATCTCCATTTCATTAGCCTTTGTGCCATAGTCAGCCATCTTGTGCAGCACAGCAAACTCCATCTCCATCCATCGCATAAAAAACGACCTCAAATCTTCATCAGCGATCTCACACGCCGCTGGAAGACCATGCAACTCATCCAGTAGCATCTTTAGAATCGCTGAGAACTTCATTTGCTGTGCTATCACATCGAGGTGGCGTATTTCTTTAGATTTAACAGCAACAGTATCCGTTGCGTCAGGTTCATCATGGTCCTCTTTGGCAAGGACTGAATCACCATTTAGGTACGGATTATCATTGACAGGAGAGCCCCAGGACGTGAACCCACCATCGAGACCTTCTGTTAATTTTGATGAAACCGGTTTACTCCAGTCAAATTCTTCACTATTATCGCCTAAACCTGTTCCACCAAGTTTTGATGAAACCGGTTTACTCCAGTCTAAACCTGTTCCATCAAGTTTTGATGAAACCGGTTTACTCCAGTCAAAGTCTTCACTATTATCGCCTAAACCTGTTCCACCAAGTTTTGATGAAACCGGTTTACTCCAGTCAAAGTCTTCACTATTATCGCCTAAACCTGTTCCACCCAGTTTTGATGAAACCGGTTTACTCCAGTCAAAGTCCTCGGCGCTTCCACCATTGACAGTGGGACCATTTCCAAATTCACTATCTTTTTGTCTCTTAGTAAAATCAAAATCTCCTAGAGTACCAGTGTTGATCATGTCATCTGTGACATCACTTGGAATACCCGACTCCTCAATGAGCGTTGGCTGTTTCATTACCACCGAATTTTTGGGATTCATATCAGTTGCAGGGAGTTCCATCAAAACTTGAAGGGCCAGGGCAGGGCAACCAGAGTTGAAGTGCGCATGCGCAGTCTTGAAAAAGAGCTGCCGTTCCATAGCGGTCAGCGGTTCATCAACAAAGACGTCATCAGTGATGCTCTGCTGTCTTGTTAAACGTGGTGGGTGGTTTTGTTTCTTTAAGATCTTCGCTTTGTTCTCGTGTTGGTCGGTTTGCCTGAAATGTCTTCGCTTGATCAAAGGATGCTTACGTAAAAACAAATAAAAGTTAAAAATATCGGGGTTACCGCTGGCTGCAAGAGAGTTGTATTGCGGTTCTTTAGAAAAATCGGTCGCAGGCTCGATGATGAGAACCTCAAGAGCCATGTTGTAGTCTTTCAGAATCCAATAAGTTATGCTACGGAGGAATGGATCTGTACAAAAAAAAAGTGAAATAAAAGAATAAGAATCAGCAGGCATCGACCACGATGCACCAAAACGAGGCTCGGTGAAAATAAAATATTATATACAGATAAAGGAATATATGTAACAGGCAGATGCTCTTTCAGGATCCCTCCAGATCATAAACAGGTGTGTGAGACTGTTAGGGATTCCACAGGGGAACCTTGCCGTGCAGGTAAAAAAATCAACTTCTCTCTCTACTATATACGTGCTCTGACAGAGCTTCGACTCATATTATTTCGTAAGAGCTTCTAACGAACTAATATAATGTTACCTGTTCTCCCTTCAGACCCAAGGGCACAGTCTTTAAGAAGCCGATGATATTCTGGACCCCTGGATGACTCTTCATACAATCGAGTAAGAACCATTGCTAACTGAAGATCATGTAGACGATTAATGCACACCTGAGAAATGAACACAAAGCTATGAATACTAATCTTATGCAACCATTCGTCTTATTCGTGTCACTAGGACCCGCGAGAGCCTGGAATCGACGAGCATGTGAACGAGGTTAGATGTTCTTGAATGAAGGTGGCTCCATATAGTTTTTGTTCGCGCGCGCGCCGCGTTGTGCATGAGCATGCGCAGTACCAGAGCTTGAAGAATTTTTATATTTTGATTACGTCACGGTGGCATGCGTTCTTAAAAACAAATGAAAACTCGAAAACTAAGTGTTCAAATATGTTTAAATTTTTACGGTTTTTTCTACGTAGAATGATAAGGTAAATAACGCAATATAAGATATATCTAGACGACAGAAAGCTACAATTACATTACAAATACCGGTGCGGTTATCTAATCAATTGTTATTACTTTGCTTTTAATAGACTACTTCTACGATACAGCGGCCATCTTGGATTGCAAGCCATTATGAGGCGTCCATGGGGCAGATAAAGCTTTGTAAGAGAATGACGTCGCTTGATACTAACAGATCACCACAAGAGAATATAGCACAAGATAGCACATCGAATCACCTTTACCAAGAAGCCTGAAGCGAGATGACGTTTCACCCCCATCTCTAGACCATAATCCTTTTCACACTGTTTTTGTTCTTTAATTATGACTATTGAATCAAAATTTTAATATGAAAGAATTTTAAAAACTATTATGGTATAGAGTCGGGGGTAAAACGTCATCTCGCTTCAGGCTTATTAAAGAAACAAAAACACAAAAAGTGCTAAAAAATTGTCGTCATCTTTGTTTTGTTTTGCTCCCTTGCAAGATGGCCGCAGTAACGACGAAGTTGTCCATTAGTACCAGTCTTCATACCTGCACTGCATCCCATAGGGATCCCGCAAGAAGAAAGAAGGCCGCTGCATGTTCAAACCTCTGCATTCCCAACAGTTGATAAGCATTTTTCAGCGCAGCCTTGCGCCATCGGTCCATCTTGAAATCATTCATGAAGAATTTGGCCATGCGTGAGTCACTCACAGACCTGGGGAGTATTGACGGGAGAATTTGTCAAAATCTTTAAGAAAATCATTGGCTTTTATTTTTTTCTTTCTTTTTCACTCCCTTCCCTCCATATCTCCCTTATCCTTCCATTCGTCCTTCCCTCTTCTTTCATTTCTTTATTCCTTATTTCCTCCTTACCTACCTCCTTCCCCCTCCCCTCCCCTCCCCTCCCCTCCCCCTCATTCTCTCTTCCTATCTACCTCCCTCCCCCTCTTTCTCTCTTCCTTCCTTCATTTATGATAACTTACCTGTACAGTCCACAAATGACGTTTTTCTTTTTCATACTCAGGTAAAACAGCGCGCAATCCAGTGGATCTTGTCTTTGCGCAAATTGTGCCTTTGAGACCTACAAAAAATATACCAGATTCAAAATTCTCTTCGCAAATTCGAGATTCTCGCTCCAACATGAATGACAAAGTGTATATTTTTCTTTCGTTTCTATGGCAACTCATACTGTTTATTTTTCAAGGGGGCGCGTGCGCCAATCTATCAACCAAGACGAATTGTATGTTAGACAATGGGTTTTCTTACTTTCGGGTTCACTAAAACCTTACCTTCTCGACGAGCCTCCTTAACGTGTCATCACTACGAACCCACCAACCAACACCAAACTGTCGCAGTTCTGCCCAGGTAGGTTCGCCTTTTAACATAGGTGGTACCATGGCTAGTAATTCTTCTTCTGATTCAGAATGGAAGGCCCAGCCATAGTAGGAAGAGGATAAGCCCTGTAATGAGATATAGCATAAAATGTCATCATCATCATCCATATTATCATCACCGTCCGCATCATCACCATCAACGTTATCAACATCGTGTTGATCATCAATTATAACTATGAATGTAAGAGCTATCATTATACCATCATCAAAGCAATCATCAATTATCTATATCGATGTCATCATCATCGACATCATCATCACCATCACCATCACTGGTATCACCATCACCATCACTGGTATCACTCACCATCACCATCACTGGTATCATCATCACTATCACTGGTATCACCATCACCATCACTGGTATCACCATCACTATCACTGGTATCACCATCACCATCACTGGTATCACCATCACCATCACTGGTATCACCATCACCATCACCATCACTGGTATCACCATCACCATCACTGGTATCACCATCACCATCACTGGTATCACCATCACTATCACTGGTATCACCATCACCATCACTGGTATCACCATCACCATCACTGGTATCACCATCACCATCACTGGTATCACCATCACCATCACTGGTATCATCATCACCATCACTGGTATCACCATCACCATCACTGGTATCACCATCACCATCACTGGTATCACCATCACATCACTGGTATCACCATCACTGGTATCACCATCACTATCACTGGTATCACCATCACTATCACTGGTATCACCATCACCATCACTGGTATCACCATCACCATCACTGGTATCACCATCACCATCACTGGTATCACCATCACCATCACTGGTATCACCATCACCATCACTGGTATCACCATCACCATCACTGGTATCACCATCACCATCACTGGTATCACCATCACCATCACTGGTATCACCATCACTATCACTGGTATCACCATCACCATCACTGGTATCATCATCACCATCACTGGTATCACCATCACTATCACTGGTATCACCATCACCATCACTGGTATCACCATCACCATCACTGGTATCACCATCACCATCACTGGTATCACCATCACCATCACTGGTATCACCATCACCATCACTGGTATCACCATCACCATCACTGGTATCACCATCACCATCACTGGTATCACCATCACCATCACTGGTATCACCATCACCATCACTGGTATCACCATCACCATCACTGGTATCACCATCACCTATCACTGGTATCACCATCACTATCACTGGTATCACCATCACTATCACTGGTATCACCATCACCATCACTGGTATCACCATCACCATCACTGGTATCACCATCACCATCACTGGTATCACCATCACCATCACTGGTATCACCATCACCATCACTGGTATCACCATCACCATCACTGGTATCACCATCACCATCACTGGTATCACCATCACCATCACTGGTATCACCATCACCATCACTGGTATCACCATCACCATCACTGGTATCACCATCACCATCACTGGTATCACCATCACCATCACTGGTATCACCATCACTATCACTGGTATCATTATCATCACTATAATCATCAAACAATCGATTTCATGACCATATATTATCAATGTTAAGGCATATCATTCATATTATTGAAATAATCAATGACCTTTTCTTCCAGAAGAGCCCTTTGTATAGGCGGTAAGGTACCCATCAGACAAGTGTAATGTCTCATGGCCAGTAGGAAACGGAGACCACAATCATCAACAGCATCACCCCCACTACCCACTGACGCACCAATGCTTCCTGTTGTAGCATATCCACCTCCACCTCCACCGGGTCCTCCCATCAGACCACCAATATTACTGGAACTTTCTCCTAAGATACAACAATGGTATTTTAATAAAATCATCGTTAAAATTATCATTATCAATATTCATCAACATCCTCAACCCATCATCATTGTTAATGTCATCATCATCGATCATCAACATCACCATCATTATCATCCCCATCCCCATCACCATCAATATCATCATTATTATCGCCATCACCATCATTATCATCACCATCACCATCAATATCATCATTATTATCGCCATCATTTTCAGTCAAATTCATGATCATTGATATCATCATCAACAGCATCATCATCATCGCCATTATATATCATTATTATCACTCTCATTATCCCCATCGTCATCACCACACTGTCAGTTCGTCACTACCGTCATCAACAACATCATCACCACCTCCATCGTCGTCACCATTATCATCTCCATCATCATAAGTTGGGTAAAATATAATTCGTTACCTTCTCGCTTGGCAAAGTTCAATCCTCTCTCTATATCATCTGGACTCTTCTCCAAGTCCAGCTTGGTGCTGGCAAAGGTATCCGACAGGGCCAGTAACTCTAACTGTTCGATACTGGTTAAGCCAGGTAGCTGTATGCGAGTCAACTGGTTTGCTAACAGCCTTGCCTATAACATACAAGATATATCACTACCAGAACTACGGATTTTGGCGTGGGGTACTTACCATTTAAACCAATCCATCCGGTCGGAAATTCATTCGCTAATTGTAAGAAACAAACCTCGAGCTTTGACTTTCGAAAAATGGAACACGCGTCTTCAGGAAGAACCAAAATGAGCGGGAAAAGTAGATTACCTCTGTCAATCAAAAGTCCGAGTCTTCCGGAACTTCCGATCCGAATGATGTATACCTTTCCCAACTAGGATTTGCAGTTTTTCCTGGTAAGTGGTAAGCACCCGTGTTTAATGGTAACATTACTGTTACTGACCTGTGCAAGACCAAAATAAATTGGAGTATCAGTCCAAGTACCATGGGAGGGGCTGCCATACATCGAAAGCGTTCGTTTCCTACGCATCTCAGATGACTTACTAAACTCGTCATCCAAGTCAATACTACCAACAGTGGCTGGTGCATCGAATAGTGCACTGTAATCTTTCTCTTCTGTAGGAACAGTCTGTATTCCTTGAACGTTAGGTGTGTCACCTTAAAATAGAAAAAAATAGTTACAAAAAAATGAAAAGGAGTTTGAAATATATTTAGAGTAGAGGGAATTATGAATGTCAAATGGCAAGACACGGACATGCTGTACCGTGACCATGACGGTATCATGCACGACCATTTTCATTGGCAATCACTGATTGACGAAACCTGTTTATCTCTCGCCTCAGTCGCTCTCGGCCTGTTTCTTGACAAAGGAAGCCCAGAGAAATCACGAAATTAAGAAATGCGAGAAAAACTTTCAGTGTCTACACTCATTTGCCCAAACTGATGATATATGATACACACTAAAAACTGACCTACCTGCATATCTGGAGTCTTTATCTGCCGCGAGGAGAGCATGTAGAGGAACAGGCGGAATCAACAAAGGTCCTTCCTTCTCGTCGACCACGTCTAGTAATGCTTCCACGTCACCAAAGCTGCTCGTTCGAGGCATACTACACGTGCTAGTCAGACGAGGACGACCGCTAGCTGGATCGCTGGCTCGGGCTGCTCTTTGAACAGCTTCCTTACCAGCCACACACTGAACCTGAAAGAAACAGGGAAGCAAAATTCAGCAACACGATCCAACATTGTGCAAATATCATACTACTTTTTGAATTACAACGATGTTCAAATCACTGTCAGTAGCGATAGCCTTAAAACCTGCAACTCAAAGACGGTTTGGAAGAATGGTTTAGGAAAAAACGGGAAGAAAGTTTTTCTTTCTTCATCTGTTTAACTAAAGGAAGGGAACGGAAGGGAAGGGAAGGGAAGGGAATGGAATGGAAGGGAATGGAAGGGAAGGAAAGGGAAAGGGGATTAAAAATAAGAAGGAACCATAGCTTTTTTTCTCCTCCTTTTGCTCCACTAGACATCGATGGTGTCCTGTGAGAAGCTAGTGAAATCAGAGTGAAAAGGAGTCATTATGAGGTAGAAAGCTTACGCACCAGATGTAGTAGTATAGCTCTAACCCTCCTTAGTTTTCCCGAGTTCATCAATTCCATCAAGTGTTTGGGATGATACTGCGGCAAGATAGGCAAGATAGCTGCTGCCTCTTCAAACAAGCCAAGTCTCGTACCACCCGAGGCCGATAGAGCAACAAGATCCCCACTTGACCCCCTCCGTGTCATGTGTGTGACCTTTTCTAGAGTAGCAGTAGGCGCGTATGATGTGATATCTGATGGAGATAGAGTCCCATCTGAGATGACTTTCCATTGTGAATACACTTGCATTTCTGTACCCAAACCGACAACAAGTACGCCGTTACGAGCCCATGACAGCGCTCTATTCATAAGCTGCCATTTGTTCTCAGATGCCAGATGTGTGCTATCTAGGAGAATCCAGCTTTCTTTACCGCTGAAAGAACTCTCGCCACCCATCGAGATGTCAGAGATCCGTGACGCACCGCCAACGATGAATATCTCGTTCTTGATACAGACCGTAAGGATATGGGAACCATTCTCCACCGAGATCCACTCTAAACGAACCTGAGATGCGTCAGTCTCCACATTACAGTTTAACCTTAGAGTATCTTCCAGTACCCAGTCCATCCCACCAGAAGATTCATTCTCCCATACACAGACTAACAACCCATCCTCAGTCACTCCTCCAAGGGGTGAGCTTTTGACCAGAGTAGCAAGGCGACCAGTATAAGCACAGCTTAGAGAGATGACTTCTCCTGGTGCCTTCAATGAAGTTTCTTTCTTGTTGGTTGAGTTAATGGAGATAACATCGTGCTTCGCTTCTTGCAACACTGTTTCTTCCCATGTGAATGTTCCCTCCTTAGTTTCCTTACAAGACCAAAACCGTACCTTCCCGTCGGAGCACGATGTCGTGAAGATATAAGCAGCTGGACATGTTGGGTTGACAGCCGAGGAAGACATCTTATCAGCAGCTCTTGTTGCTGTCTTGATTTTCACTCCTGGAGGAAGCTTCAACCGTTCAGTGCAGACCTTCCTAGAACTGATGGTAGTGCTGACAGGATGAGAGAGAGGTAGATTTAGAGGGCTTGTGCTGCGTGAAGAAGGCTGGCTGCTACAGAAACTGCTATTAGAACTAACAGTAGGGAGTACTTCGGGGTAGGACAGCAAGTCTTCATTCTCAAGCTCTTTTTCTGGCTTGACTGCAGTGACTTTCATCTGCCACATATGAATCATTGAAATATTTTGATCAGGGTTTTCAGAATCTGGAACGTTTTCTACTCCAACAATATAGAAGTTGTCTTCAGACTTCGAACCGTCGTCGTCATCTTCTTCATCGGATAGTAACAATAGTCCAGGATCATTAGTAGTCAGTGATAAACCTGGCTTGATTGAGCGTTCTGAGAAAACGTGCAATAATAGTGGGTGTTGAAGTGTTTCCCGTGAATCGGCTAATGAACAAAGCTTTAGGATACACCCAGGGTTGGATCCAGATTGACGACTTACAATAGACTCTATGAAAGCTTCAACAGGAACGTTCATTGAAGGCGACTCGAGATCCAACGAGTCAATACTCTCTTCGCTTCCACTAGAATACAAGGTTGACCTTGTTCTCGATTTATGGCTGGAAATGAACGATTGTAGCATTCTTGCGTCCAGGATGACTTGGTAAAATCGATAGCATTGGCCATCGAATGCCAGAAAACACGCACACGGAGCGATGGCTTGCGGAGGAAGCGATGTTGGGTTTTCAAATGTTATCAGTGAGTGCGAAAATAGAGTTGGGACCCATGCAATATTTTCAAATGCATGTGGCCGGGCAGAATGGATCCTAGTCAGCTCCTGGACCCCTCCGCTTTGACGCAAAGGAGAGACGCTCTCAACCCTCCACACTACAAGCTCACTGCAGTGGATTTTACCGCCTGGAGTATCATTCTTCGGGGGATCAGCAGTCATCTTGCTATATCTGGTTTGGATCACGTGACTTGACGTTGACAGTAATAAAGGTAATTCAGGATGGGCTAAAATAGTCGTGATGGGATACCTGTGCCCACATCGTCTTGCCACGTGCGAGATACTAACAACTGTTGAGAATAAATTGTTATCACCAAAGACGAGTTGCCAGTGGTTAAGCGCACCATCTTTGTGGGTTGACACCATGATAGCAGTTGCCTGAGCACCACTCGAAGACGCTCCAAACTGATTTCTTAGGGTTTTGGGGGACATAGTTATAGATATTTGCTTCGTGGGGCTTTTAGACACTTTTATTTTATCTCCTCTAGGGCAATACACATAGAGTTTGGGTAGAAGAGAGTTAGCATCTGCTGGAGGAATAGCCATGGGTATGCGAGATAAAAAACTGACTTGAGGCTGTCGGAACTGAAACGTGGACTGCAAGTCCAACCACTCCTACGAGCCAGACGAGGAGTGAACCATCAACTGGATGGACCGCAATAAGTGTATCATGGCTTGAGCACCACTCACGAAGGAGGTGTCCAATGGCATAGGAGACATAGCTATCAAAAGCAGATGATGTGACATCCCGGTGTAGGTTGTCTTCTTGTAGCCGCTTTAAGTATTCTAAGGGCGTTCTTGGCCGGGTTGGTGAAAGGTGAAGCTGCCGTCTTCTTATGCTTTTCTTTCGGACTTGGCTTTTTTATCTTAGAAGCCACGTTTTTCAACTCTAAAGGGTTAATAAAATAATCAAGATTACAATTGACAGCTTCAAACAACGTCGATGACAAAGATAGCAGCAGCACTGACTAACTGCAGCAGCAGAAGCAGCAATTAACAGCAACAATGATTATATTGTTGGTTTGTAGCAACAGCAACTGCAGAAGCAATAGCAGTAGCAACAACAACAGCGACAACACGGGAACAACCACACCAAAGTAAAACCCGATACCCACCTATCTCGCTATCTGTAGAAGAATTTGCTTCGCCAAGTCTTGTCTTCTCATCAAGAACATTCTCATCACTTTGCTCTAATATATCAAAATCTGATGACTGGTCATCGTTCTCTTCTGAAGAATCTTCACTGACATCAACACTTTGTACCTCAAGGGCCAGCATTGGGGCCCCCATGCGTGCCTCTGCTGCAAAGGTGAATTGCATTTCTTTGTTGTTTAGCCAGTGAAGCATGAAGGAGCTCTGGTTTCCCTTGGGAGTAAATGATCCCATGGAGGAGAGGAGCGGGATATCGTTCACCGGGTTCACCAAGGTAGCAAGATGGAAATGTAGTGACGAGATGAGTTTGTGCTTAGAGAGGGGATTGTGTGGTGGTCTTTTCTTATGTTTTGGACATTTGAATTTTCCCAAGGGGGGTGGAGTGGGTATATCTTCTATCTCTGTGGGTTGCATGGTTTCGGACCATATTCGGCAGATGTTATCAATGCAGGATGTCAGGAGTACATTTGCCACTGAGGATCTGAAAGAATACATTTACAAAAAGATAGAACCAATCAGCGACTCTACTGACATAAAAAGCAGAGTTCACGAATTCACCTTTTCGGCGCTAAGCCATCACGTGGTATTGAATTGTGTTGAATTGCGTTACTGTCACCAAGAAGTTCGAACATTGTTCTCGGATTTCCGTACAAATGTACTGACTTTAAATGAACTATTTACTTGGTTTGTGTAGTTAGTTCTCTAAATACAAGTGAAATATCATTCTATCTTGATTGAAGCTTTTCTTACTGCTGTTAAGAGAGCTAACTAAAGAATCTGTACCTAAATTTCCTCTTAAAGTCAGTGAATTTGTATGGGAATCCGAGAGCAATGTCCGAACTTTTTGGTGACCGTAACACAATCCAACAAAGTGTTTACGACGTGATGGCTATCGCTGAAAAGGTGAATTGAACCCAGCTCTGCCATCCATACTTTCATGAAGATGTTGATATCAAAAGACAGTGCTGGTGCTTAGCATACTAACAAGCTTCAGCACATTTACTTCAACCAATATAACTAGTCAGATTTTGTTTTGATTTGAGATCACAATGACTAAGCATTCATTACATTATGATACTTGGCAATGCAAATTGGGTAGTCTTTCCTCAATGAATCCCAAAATGCACTGCCAGGGGGTTGTGGTGTCGATACAGTCGAAGGCTCAGCACTGATGCTAACAAGGTGTTTTTTCTTATTCTATCTTATATACACTCCTTTCTACCACCTCTTTCTCTTTTACTCCGACAAAGGACTAAAACGTCCGAAACGTCAGTTTTTTCATCTTTTCGCAGTGTATAATTTACCTTTTTCATCATTACTGTTTCATTAGAAACACTGATGCAGCTCACACTAGTTTTTAGCTAGTTATCCCTTCTAACAAGGTGCCCATCTCTCTATGAAACATGCGCAATATAAGTATTAAAGTATAATTATCATTATTGTCTTATACTTACACTGGCATTAATCTGCTGGTTTTTCTCCAAGTGAAGCCTGTGACTGTTCTGGGGTGAGCCAAATACACAAAAGAAAAGTCAAAATCTTCAGCAGTATTGAAATGAGAAGATTCGTCAGAACAGCTTGTTGGGATCACATCAACTGCTGAAAAACAAAAGACTAGTTAAGTTACATTGATTTTAAACAGCACATTTATTATTGAGCGTTTTCACGTGACATCACAGCGGTCCATATTGGTGTACCATTCACCAAAACGATACAATTTCTATCCTTGGGGAATTGAACTCTATTTTTATGCAAAGACTGTACAGAAAGTTTCTA
The DNA here is from genome assembly GCA_011057435.1 of Actinia equina. Taxonomy (NCBI): domain Eukaryota; kingdom Metazoa; phylum Cnidaria; class Anthozoa; order Actiniaria; family Actiniidae; genus Actinia; species Actinia equina. The sequence continues at coordinate 557,079 of WHPX01000033.1, forward strand.
TTGTTTGGCTAAAACAATATGGCTGCCTTCTCCAGTGAGTAAAAACACTCTATATCAACTTGGTTAAAATTGAAAAAACTCACCTTTAGATTTTTCAAACCAAACTTTGACTAATCTGTCATTCTATTAAATTATAACGAAGAAAGAAATTAACTCAAGGTAATATAATCTAAGTGTCTATGATCATAACATCACTATGACTAATGGTTAATTTTTGTTACCTTTCCTATGGATGCAAAAAACTGGCCATCAGGAGAGAACTGTACCAGGTATATTGGAACGGCAGGGCTGTAGCAGTATAAAACAAAATAATTAAAAACAGAGAAAGGATGTGTTAAATAAAACTCTTTTCTTTTGGATAAAAGATTTTGACATCACAGGTGCATATCTACATGTAGAGTTTTTGGTTTGTAGGTTCGCCCTTAAAAAAGCTGTCAATCTCATATCAAGTCTCTGAGATGCTACTCCACACATTTTTGAGATAATTTTGGTGTGGAATGGTGGTTTTACAAACGCCCAATGAACCTCCCTGCATCTGCACCTTTATCGTGGCTTGCATACCTTTTGGTAATTTTTTCAAAGTAAGAGGCACAAACTACATTACTGCCATGGTATTGATCACATCCTTAGCAAATAACACAATGCAAAAGACAAAAGAACAGAAAGAGCAGAAATACTAACTTGCACATCCAAATACATGTCCAGAACTCATCTGTATCAGCAGAAGTAAGTCCATCAGAGGGATAGGAGCTGCTGTCTTCACAGCACCATAACTGGAGGTAATCACCACCAATCAACAGTCTTTTTCCTTTAATTATGTAGACAAAGTTAAGTAAATAATTTTAGAAAAAAGTTACATTAATTCTTTATCTACAAACCTTGGGGTTTGTTCGTAAAAAAATAATGGGCCTTTTGTATGATGGCATTTTACTATCACTATCAAATTTGTGTTCCCTCATGAGAATAGAAAGACAATTGGTGCTAATTACCTGAACAAAAAAGTGTACAAAGGAGTCTGGTAGTGGTATTAAATGATGCTATAATGCAAATGACCTATTAATAATGAATTAATTTTCAACAAGTCTAACCTTCTCTGTTCCATGACAGGCATGTTATTTTAAATTTCAAACAAAGTTCTGATGTCTGTTCCCAATGAAATGGAAATCCCTGAAACAAGAGACACAAATTATCTTTACTACTTCTACTACACTAAGGAACGCATGTTGTGGGGAGCAGGGGGGGGGGGGCAAACAAAAGGACCACCAGGCCGGAAAACTTTGGGGGTTTGTCCAAAAATTTTGAAATTCAGACCCTCAAAAATGATGTAATTGCCAGTGTAAATCAGCATGGCGGCTAAATTATCAGGGGAGGAGGAGGGAGGGCTATATGACTCCCTAGCTCTGCAGTCCGTGAATATATAACTGTATTGCTTATTTCATATTTGGAAACAACAGTTATCACTTACATGGTCAGCAGCTGGGATTGCTGGTTTAGCTCTAAATACAACTACTTTACTGCCATAAGAAACAGCAATCTGACAAGAACAACAATTACTGCAATTAGTATAAACTTGAATTTAGGGTGGTGTGGTGAGGAGACTCTATTCACTTGTAAGAAATATTTTGGCCCAATTCTAAAACATTGGCCTTTTATGAGCTTAATAAACAAAATGCATTGTAGTTTAGATTGGGTGTACAAACAACAACATGGTGTACCCAAGCTAGACCATAATGCATCACGTTCACCATCTCTGAAGAGGTTTATAGGTTTACTTTATTAATATATGTATTTGTACCCCACTCACTGCAGTGCCACTCTCTCAAAACCAACCCCTTTGAGGAATCCACAACCCTCCTTTTTGTCTTTCTCCGAAAATACTAATCTTCCTTATGCATGAATAAGAGATGTTTATTTGCCTACCCCATGAGGGATATACTATTATTTCCAAGGCATCAAGTAAAATCATATGGAGGGTATAGCGTAGTAAGAAATTTTGAAATTTTTAAAAACGTTTTGAGGGTAGGGAGGGTGATTTAAAGTCAGTTGTTATTTTCACAGATATTTTCTGGTGCTAATTGTCTTATACCTTTCCATCAGTGTCACAGCAATCTACACAACTGACTTCCTTGTATCCGTAGAGGGATCCTGGGATAATCTGTACCCTTGTGAAGCCACTAAGTAGTATCACAACATCACATCCTGATGCATAAGCCTATAGATACAAGATATGATGTCAATGCAAGTAGGTTACCGAAGGGAACTGTACAGTATGTGAATATTGTTGGAACTATCCTTTGATATGATCTATTTTTAACCTTCAGATTTTATCAAACCCTAAATCAACCTCTAATCTGATTAAAGTCAGGGAATGGCTAAGAAAAGGAGCCAAGCTGTGTAGGAAATACCATTGCATAACATAATATGATTAAAATGAAAGGACTGTCAAAGCACCAGAATATAGAGCACTGCTGAACTAAGCACTATAATAGTCTACTGTCTTTGACATTATTGTTTAATGGTTTACTGTTTTCTATCACTGCACCTGTCATTTCTAGAGTGCAAACTTATAAATGGTCTGCCAACAGATTGACAAACAATGTTTTTAAAGCAGAAGTTCCATAGCACCGTTCAAATCACACACGCGAACCCTACGAATAAACCTAAGCGTAAGGACTGCGATTCTCTGTAGATTTTGTACATAAAAATAGAGACCAATCGCACACTTCGAAATACACGTAAACAACCTATGGATAGAGAGAAAGTGAAGCTTGCTGTCTTGAAATTACCGTAAAAGGGTAGTCTTCGACGTTTCCTACTGCTATAGCCGCTTTATCATCGAAGGTATTTGCAGCACCAGTTAATACTTGATGTAGTTTCATCCTTACAACGTTACAATTTCAAGAAACCTTCTTTTTTCTTCACAAAAAGAACTTTCCCTTCTACTGGACGCCATCTTGGTTCTTGTCACAAAGAAATCCTTAGTGGGGAAGGGCTAGGCTAAATTTTGTCCCCTATTGGTTTAGAAGGTTGTCACATAAACATAATTCATAAGGGAGGGGTAGGAGAGAAAATATATCGAGTGCCTTATAGTGCATCCTGGGTATTCTTGTGAGCCCTGAGCGTAATGTCAGCTGTTACTCAATCAAAAACAAAATGGCGGATGAGGGAGAAGAAAATGAAGAGAGTCTTGTTCAAGCTTTTGCTGCTTTTCCAATAGAAGATACTGAAAAAAGACCAACGTGCAAGCGTTGCAAGTAGGTCATAGTCTCTTGATATTTCTTCTTTGTTTTCATTCAACGTTGTTTAAAGATATGGAGGAATGAGATTTAAAATAGCGGCATGCAGCAAAGAGACTGTAAACTCTAAGCGTATTAAAAGCTTATGAAGGGTGTTTAAGATAGGTTTAATGAGATAATATAAATAAGGAGTAATGATGAAAAGGTAAATTATACACCGTGAAAAGATGAAAAAACTTACTGACGTTTCGGACGCTAGTCCTTCTTGCTCTTTTACTCCGACGAAGGACTAGCGTCCGAAACGTCAGTAAGTTTTTTCATCTTTTCACGGTGTATAATTTACCTTTTCATCATTACTGTTTCATTAGAAACACCGACGCAGCTCACACTAGTTTTTAGCTAGTTATATCTTAATATAAATAAGGATAAGCTTAATATTAAGAGAAACTGTGATTAATTCCAGGCGTCCAACATCTGTTTGTCTGTGCTCATACCTTCCAGAACACCTGCTGAATATTCAGACAACAGTCCATATTTTACAACATCCTAAAGAAGTAAGCATAATTAAAACAATAGCACTGCGAGAAGCCCAGGCTTGGTGATTGTATTTATGTTATTTACAGTATCTCCTTTCAGGCTTGTTGCCAGAACTTAGGAAGGGAGGGTGGGGGTTACATCAGGATACCCATATTCATGTACAGACGTGTTGCTCCCTATGTGAGGCCAACATGCAAATAGGTCAAACAAAGGCCCTTTTTTATTAATCTTTTTAAATCAAAATCCTATTATTGGGATTTCTGTGTTATAAATGCAGTCTTGTGGTCCAGTCAAATACTAACTATAAATTGGCAAAATCTACCATTGATCTTGAAGAGAATTTATTCCAGGTCCTTTGTGAGAATAAGAGTTTTTAGGGATACTCCAATTTCTTTGGTTTGTTTGTGACTCTTTATTTTCCATATTTACTCATGATTTCTTTACTTTTATTTTTTTTCATATTCCAGGAAACCAGACTATTGACGACTGTTCCTATCCTCGAAGCCAGTCTTCAACCAGAAAAATGTATAATATATAGAGAGAATAGATTTCATGAACCAGATTATCCAGAACTTTATAATGTTTTCTCACAACCAAACTCTTTACTTCTTTATCCTGGACCTCAAGGTTTGTTTACTCGTTTGTATGATTCTTGTTAAGTTGGGTTTCCTGTGGGTTTTAAAATACACAGGGTACCCAAATATCCCAAATATTTAACCAAATTGTTAGGCACTATAGATTTCTGTTTGTAAAATTGAAATGACTGCAGGTGAAATAATTGCAAGTATCTTACAAATATTGGGAATGGAATAGGAAAATAAAGGAAAAGGGATGGGATTGAGATGGGAATGGAAATGAGATAAAACTGATCAATGATTTATCAAGACTTGTCATTGTTTTCAGCTGCTGATTTGAAAACACTAGATCTCAAACTTTATCCAGAATATAACCTGATTGTCCTAGATGGAACATGGAGACAAGCTAGGAATATTTTCCACTGTAATCCCATTTTGAATAACATCAAACAAGTGAGATTGACTGTGTATTGTTACTTACATTGAAAGTGTCATAGTTGAGTTTTAATGGCCAGACATCATGGTGACCAGTCAATGTGTTCAATTAATGTCACCAAGATGACGTAAGAGAACCTGGACAACTGCCAATAGTCCCCTTCTCAGTTCACTGTGCCATGGTAAAAGGTAGCCATGTTTTTGCATTGAAGGGAGATGAATGGTGAGCTTGCAATGATAAACACATGTAAATAATATTATTGTCCAAGGTTTTAAGAAGAAAAGGTATCTATCATTGAAAGTTCACCATTCATGTTGCTTCAATGCAAAGGCTACATTTCAAGATGGTGCAGGTAACTGTGAAAGGGACTATTTTAGCCAGACATTTGGTTTTTTGTCTGGCTGATAATTTACCCTGAGAAGAATCTGAATCATTTAATTCAAAAACACCACCTTACCATCCTTTATAGGTTGTAGTGGAACACCACAATGTAAGTGAATATGTTATCCGAACACAACCCACTAACCAAAGTCTGTGTACAGTGGAGGCAGTAGCTCTAGCATTAGAGATACTTGAAGATGACATACATATTTATAAGGTACTGAATTGATCATGAATAACTCTTTAAGTGATATAGAAAATAAAGAAGTCCCTCTTAAAGTTATCTTTTTTGAGGTCCAAAATAAGTCTACATTCTTGATATTTTACAATGAAAAATTCAAAGATAATATACATTTACAAATATCAATCATGATCTAGATAGAAAAATATGAACAATCCATATTTTTTGCAAGGCTTGGAGTAATAACAAACGACAGGTGTATTTCTTACTACATTTCTTACTGTGGTTTTCCATATTCTGCAAACGCAGACATTCCAACAGCTTGATTTCAAAAGCAGATTTCAGCATGCAGCCCGCAACTACCGAGTTCACAGAATATAGAAAACCACCGGAACATAGAGTTTAATTTTTAAAACTCAAAATTTTCTTTAAATTGAACAGCGTTTAATTAACCCACTGAAAGCCTTGTGCCAGTTTCAATTGGATCATGGTGCATTAGTCCACTGCAGTAAGGAGGAAAAAGAGAAAGAACTCCTTAAAGAAATGTAAGTAAAACAATATGACAATTATTGCATTTCCATTATTCTGTATGTCTCATAACCGACTGAAAAAAATATGAAATTCAAAGGTAAAATTTTTTTATTATTTTTGGTAGACTCAACAGTGAACATTGTCTAATAATTTCAATAATTTTTTAAACAAATTAATTGTAATATATCTGCTTCTCTGTGTCTATTATTTGCAAGTTACTAGCCTGATAACTCAATATATTATGTACTGTTTAATAAACGAGCAGGAGTGTTTTATCGGATATAAAACACGAGGCGTAGCCGAGTGGTTTTATACCCGATAAAATACGATCTGCTCGTTTATTGAACGGCTTAAAAAACTCATGATGAATGTTATCATATTGTACTGAATTCTTTACGAAATGATCCAAGTTTGATAGAGAAAATCCAAGTTAAAGTTTATGCAAATGAAGACGAATCTTTATCAGATATAAAACCTCCTTCACGGTCATGATTTCAATTGTGTTTCCTTCATGAATTATTAATGAGTTTTTTAATATTATATAATATTTAACTCGAGGTGATTATCGTGTGATTATAGTGTGAGTTTCTTGACTAATCAGCGCGCGAGATTTTCTATAATCACCTGCGTATTTTTACTAAAAGTCATGTAATATTTCAAGGAATTCCGTTTTTAATGTAGGGATAGGTCTACAGCTACCACCAAGAAAAATAGAAGGAGAAGAAAACAGAAGTTAAAGGAAAGGCAATCGAATCATCTTCCTACAGAAAATGGGCCAGAAAAGCAAGAAAATAATATCGAATACGAGGAAAAAATTTCCTGACGTTAATATAAGGAGAATGAATGTCGGAATTCATCGTTGATTATGAATTCATACTAGTAAAAAAGTTGCAACAAAAAAAATCACACCTTTTGCCGAGAAAAGGAGAAACGTCGAGAGATGAGAATTGTAAATGTTTCAAATGTTAAGTTTCGATTTTTAATCAGGAAAAAGCGAGGGAAGTAACGTGCGAAAATTCAAGAAGATGAAACACAACTCTTAATTTTAGCAAAATTTTATTAAATCAGCTGCATTCTTTTCTTATAAATATCCAGCATTATTTACAAGTAAAAATCGATTTTCATGATGCTAGATAATAATTATTAATTATTAATTTTAAAGAAATAATCGCAAATGTCAAAAATTATCCTAGGCATATGAATTCTGTTGATAGTTCATAAAAAAAAAACTGTTTCCCGCCAAGAAATATCTTAAACTGATCACATTAAATATTTGAATTCCTATCTCGTATCCAACTCGGTCTTGCTTTATTTATCAGTTATGGCTTTCAATTTTGACGCTTGAGTCTTGGAAATGATCTCTGAGGTTTTTATGATCCCTTTGCTCACTCCTGCGCCGATCAAACTACCACAAAATCCCCCTACTATAGCTCCCACAACGGGAACTGGAATCAGGACCTGCCCGACAATGGTTCCCGTGGTACCCCCGATGAACTGACATCCCGAGTCACATAGCTTATGCCGGACTGTCTTTTGGAACTCTTTCTGGGAAATTAATCCTTTGTCTCTACGGATTTTAGCTCGTGTTACCATTCCTGCAGTTATTGCAACATCTACAAGAACCGAAAGAGCAACCCCAGCTGCGGCCTGACCCATTGCCATTGCAGCCGTTTCTATGCCAACGGTGGCAGTACTTTCTGCTGCTGTTGACGTCACTACGTTGGCGGTTTCAATGATCGTATCTTTAATGTAACTCTGGTTTTCTGGGGGAATTCCACTGGTGAGAGTGATGTATAGACTGATATCTATTATATTATCTACAGCTTGGAATAAATTATCTAAATGGACTCCTCTTGCCTCCTTCGACGATGGTACATCCAAGAAAATTAATAAACTTATGTAATCTAAGTATTCATGGACAAGGTTTTCCTCAACTTCAAGAGTGACTGTCCTTTGGTACAGCTTTGAAATCACAACCCAAACTTCTATATGCATTTCTGCACTACATCCTTGAACCGAATTCCAATTTAAAATCGAACGAAGGGTAGAAAAATTCATCCTAAATAATATAATATCCATGTCTTCATACAAAACCGGTGTCGACCTTTTCTCGTTTGATTGAATCAAGAACACGAAAGCTGGATAATGGGTCGGCATATTTAAATCGGTAGATTTGCATTCCCAAATAACATGGGCTCGAAGACATGCTGAATTCATGCAACTTTTATCGATGCACACTGGAATGTTTTGGTTTTTCCTCACGAGACCATGATGTTGAAAAAAAACCCTGAATTTGGCCGGCAGACGAAGTTTTGTCCTCTTCTTCATCTTTGTCACACCAATCAAGATAAGAATATTCCTCTTGTGCCTGTTTTTTATGAATATATTTCCACACACTGTTTTCATAAATCAATACGCACCGTTCACAAGGTCTAAAAATCGTAATCCCTGGAAGTTTAGGTTTTGCTTCGCATTCTTGCTCTGATTCGGTTTTTTGTAACTCGTTTTTTCTCCTTAATTTTGGAAATTTCAAAAAGCTTTTTACAATAGTTACGGCTTTCTTCATATGCATTAGATTTGTAGGTCGGTCTTCCTTAGTCGAGTGGATTCTGCATTGTTATGAAGCACCTGTTCAAGCGGGAGATAGCCATACTCTGATCGCACAGCCACATGGGATATACCTCGTTAACCTTTCATCTAAAACTTGGGCGCGATAAATGTCACATACATATTAACGATGAAAGATTTTTTTCTTATCGTTTAAAACCACCAGTTCATTGATCTTTCATAGTGTGAAAACGCTTAAAAGTCTCTATGGTTGTTAGATAATGAAAGTTGCCCGATATCAAGCGCTGTAAATATTTAAGCGAAATTAAAAATTCATCGGCAAAACTTCGAATAGTAGGACAATAGCTGTATTCCAATCTTCCATTTTACGCACTTGTTTCGCGCGTGCGATAAAAAGATTCGCTAGTTAGACAATAACGCATATCTCGTAATTCTCCTTTAAATGTTGTGAGAGAACAGCATCTGAAAGAGCTAGTAAACTGAGTTAATGACAATCAAAAACACAAGAACCAATGGAAAAGGATGAAGTTTAAAATAACATTAGGATTACGTTCAATTAACATTCAATTTTTACCTCCTGAATCTCTTACCTATTAAAGAAAAGATAATATCTGCACCATTTACGTCATGTGCTAGACTTGTTCTAATAACAGAGCATAAAAAATGAGAGAAATGACGCTGATATTTTTCTACCAAATGATCTTCTACTGACCTCAAGCCTTAATCCAGACCAATGAACACTAGGGGAAACCTTCTAGATTTAAATATGATTATCATTCCAGCAAACAAAATATCACCATAACATGATATATTGAAAAACTGGTATAAATTTATTATATGATACTGAAATAACATTCAATGAACTTTGGATTGAATGGAGAATTTTTCTCGTCTAAATAGGATTTTGTTCTGATTAACAATTTATAGGCTTTATAGTTTTCGAATTTTTGTTGCCGAAAGAAACGCAGAACTGAACTTATTCTACGAACGACTATAAACGGTATTTATACCAAAACGAAGCAACAAAAAAAGGCAACATTTCTAACGTGTTCTTTCAAGATTAAAGTCGCGCTTCATTATACGAATTTGTTTTAGTAAATTCAGTATCTTATGAAAACAAAATCCCTTTTCTTCCCAAAAACCTGACGGCGCCAAACTTAAATGAAAATGCATGTCTTGCGAAAACACTTTCTGAATGGACATTTTTTTCATAGCTGCTAAACTCTTGCCGGCTTGCTTTAAGACCATAAAAAACCAGCTCCATCTAATTTTTTTAAACTAAAATGAATGAAACGTGACGTTTATTGGAGAAAGATATGGACCAAGAGCATTGATACTAATTATTAGTCGTTCGGAATTTTCTGCTTTGTGGTTAGTAGTTATCGGATATGTTCATCTGCGATTCACAATCCTAGAAGGATGCAAGTGGATAAACCGAGAATAGACCTTATTCGTGGTGTAACACTGTTTTCCCTATTCAGCGTGACAAACCTCTGGAGGAATGAAGAGCTATTGTTTTGAAGCTCGTCGGGATATCATCGTTATTCCTTTCATATCCTTTGGGATACTCATGAAAGTTTCGAAGAGTAAAAACAAATGAAAATGAATCCCCTGGAGGTTCGTCTCGCTGAATTGGGAAAACATTGTCACACCACGAATAAGGTCTATTAACCATATGAAACTATTAGCATTGAAAATTTATAGGGAAAACAATGCATATCCGCCAAGGTTTACAGCGCTAACATCTGGGTGAGCAAAAATATATATAATTTTCTGTTTTAGGTCGAACGAAAGAGACGCCATCTTGGAAATATATTACCACAAACAGACCCACAATGCACTGCAAACTCAATCCAGCTTTTTCCGGCCCAACCTTGGAAAACGGAGAGATCGATTGTGTTCATTCATTCAACTTCATTCATCGATCGAATAGCACATCCTTTGTCCCCCCCTTTTAAGTTTCTGTTTACTAAAGGCACGGAATTATGAATATTTTCCCTGCTTTTGGTTTAGTCCTTGTGTTGTGGTTTACTCTTGTCCCAAGACCCAGCAGGGGGAATTTTGTCTGCGCATGCGTACGCTTTTTGTTTTTCATAGCGCGCGGGCTTCCTCTGGTAAGCGGGAAACTTTAAATTTGTAAATAAAGATGGCGCCTTATTCACTTACGAAAACTATAATAATTTCCCTTTTCCTGCATTTTGCTGTTTCATGTACAAGAAAATTCTCAGAGAAAAAATGCATTGTTGTCTGTTAACGTCATTGTGAAGAAAAAATAGATTCTACCAGAAGTATTTTTCCTTACCTGGAATACGTAAAAAGTTGTTTCGGGCTTGCGTACGACGGCTATAGATTGTTTTTCATCATGCGTTTTCAATCAGCTAAAAATGTAGCTTCCCGAATTTTTAGAAAGTTTATTTCAAAATATTTTGGTTCCCCAGTATATAAAGGCTCTATTGACGTGAATTTTATTTTGGAGGGTTTGGCTAGATTTCGAATAAAAAACATCGAAAAGTTTATGCTTCTCTCTCAAGGCCCGTTCACACGGCGATTTTTGCGGCGATTTGAGGTGCGATTTTTTCGGCGATTTTCACGGCGACTCAAAATCGCGCGTGTGAACACCCGGCGATTTTACTGCGATTCTAGAAATTCGCGTCGCCGCGAAATCGCAGCTGTTTCGAACATGTTCAAATTTCACTGCGACTTGGCTGCGATTTTCATGAAAAAAAAACAACAAAATATGCATTACGGGTTCCCCAAAGCAGATTTGTATGTGATGTCACGTCACAAAAAACATGGCGACCAAAAAGATTTGAAGATAAAATTCAGCGATAAAACTTTACTAAAAAAACATAATATAACACGACGTTTCGACGTTAACTGAACGTCATTATCAAAAAGATACAAGCAAAAAAAAAAAAGGCCAAAAAGGAAATGGAAAAGTGGAGAAGAAGAAATTCTGATCAGCCAGTGGTCCAAGTACCACTGTCTTTTCAATGACAAGTTCGGAAGAATTCAAGAGGACGGACAAAAAACAAATTGTTCGAGGTTTTCTCCTCTTCCTCTGCCAACGAACCGCTAAGACAATAGCTGTACACAAACGGGCCCCAAAACGCTGAAATTTCACGGCTTTTCACATATTTGTTTACAATTTAAAAAAAAAAAAAAATTGAAACGAAATTTTACTACGCATGCGTCATGGTTACGACCGATGCTAAAACTGATTGCGTTTCATACATCGCCGAGAAAATCGCAGCACAACTACAGAAAAAATCGCCGGGTGTTCACACGCGCGATTTTGCGTCGCCGTGAAAATCGCCGAAAAAATCGTGAACGGGCCTTCAAAGTTCTAAATCACAGTTAACAAATGTTTCGTGAGTGAAAGAAAGAAGCTTCACAAATTAACTTTAAAAAGAGCTGTTTTATGGAGGTCGAAGGACAGGACCTCAAAGGATAATTTTATGTGCATACGTAAATTCAAAAAATATTTTCACGCCCGGCCGAATTTTTCCGATGTTATAATAATGTTAAATTAATGGTTGAACAACTAAAGAAAAGTAAAATGAAAGTAATTATTTGGAGGAATCGGTTAAATTTTGAGCTACACTGCTTTCAAAAAAATTCGTAATGGAGGATTAGAATCTTTCTGATGAATTTTCCACACATTTGTTTAAACATGTCTAACAAAATGTATTCATTGAAGAACATCAAAGTATCATTTGCAAAAGCAATGCAATTACTAACCTTTCTCCTTCTTTTAAAGTGACCAAAGTTCGAGTTTTTCAAGGCTTAGCCAAACTTAGTCTGCATGACCGGAGGAAATACCGGTGTTCTGCCGAGCATGCGCAGTAAGAAATAAAGCCTTGGGAACGAGATTGCTTTCCCACTTTCCTTTTAACTGCGCATGTTCCACCTGTTTCTCCTGATCAGCAGCGAAAAGCAAGACTCTGGTTCCAGCTTATTTTTAGTTTTCTGAAAAGCCATTAAAAAGCAATCTCTTTGCGGGCGTCTTTTAGACTTAACGTAATCCTAGATAATCCTCACTTTGAATAAGTATTTCTTTCCCAAAACATGCGTAACCCCGATGACTTTCGAATCCGCTCACTATACGAGACGATCAACTTCCGCTTTGAACTTCAACCGGAACCCGAAAATATGCTTTAAATCGCAGTGTTCTGTTATTTGTAACACATCACCTTACTCTTTCACCCTGAAGGTCAAGGTGAGGAGGAAAGCCTTGTTAACCTCCTAACATCCTATGTTTATTTTTTAAGTCTATACGTCAGCAACTTAGGGAAACATGGTTAACCATTACCACAGGCAACCCAGCATGAATGTTAGTGTAGTGCAGATGCGCGGGTCTTACAGTTCATATTCACCAATGCCTGTGACAAAACAAAAAACAAAAAAAAACAAGTTTGTGGTAATAAGGAATTCAGACGAAATTTGTTCCAACTGTTTTCGTTGTAGTCCCGTTCCATTTTTTCCTGCCTGAGTATATCTGCAAGCGTGGATTGAAAAACTAGTTGTCTTTATCCCCTTGCGCGCGCGTCGCTATGCTTCGAATCAAAATATGGCGATCCAATCTGAATATCTATTGTTCTTGACTGACTAGCGACTGGCTAGCCTCCTATACATGTTAAAACACTTATATTTCCAGTTAAACACGAGGCTAGTCAGTCGCTAGTCAGTGCAGAACAATAGTTATTTCAACTCGGTCTATGCAGGCCAAATTGCAGACTAATTAATGACTGGATATATAAAGAAGCTTCTAAAAGCGCAGAACAGTAACTTCAAATTGCTCATCACAGCACTGACCTTTTATCGAGTATCGCCGGAACCCTTCAGTATTTCTCCATTTCTTTCCTCATATTCCTGACCCGGAAAAACAAACGAATGAACGGCACACATCCATGTCTATCGAGGAGCAAGGTTCCCCAAGGGAATGAAGCTTATCTTGACCTTCCAAAGACTTTAAATACGGACGAAGTGATTTCATTGAGACGGTGCATCAGGGAAATCAGGATTTCAAACTATTAATATAAGATTTGTCTATGATATTAATGACTTTAAAAACTCCCGTAGTATTGCGCCACAAGCGGTCCAATCTTGAAATAACTGCTTGATCGCTTATTTTACGCTACGCGACGCAGATTATGTGTTGGTATTTATCACCCGAGGTGAGATGACACGAAACGGGAAAAAATAGCCAGTTAATTGCCACAAAAATTCGTAATTTCTGCCATTAAAATGTACCAATCAGCTGAAAGATCACTTGGCACACTAGTTTACTTTAATCTCCAGAACAATAGATTTCATCACAAGCACTACGACTGTCATTCATTTGGATTTTCACCGTGTCAAGTCTTGCTATGCGGCCTCTGTCTCTCGGCTCAACAACTCTAAAAGTCAATACTAGTTGAGCAAAGACCACGAAAAAACACGCAGATAGAAATTTGAAGTTAGTAGGACTAACGTATTTTACATCTTTTGGGTTTGGAAGATAGTTTACCAGGATTGTTAGTTGCTTTTACCAGCGCTCTTTTGAAGGAAATTCAAACAGACGATGAAAAACAGAAGAAAATAGCGCCTACGAAATTCCGAATTAACGCAAGGTCACTACAATGAAAGGTATGTAGAAAGTGCACTTTATTCTGGCTCAATTCTGTACACCTTTTGGTAAAATTGTTCAAGTTTCAACAGTAGAAATAGTAAAAGGAACAACTTTTCTTTCAACTAGTGATTCAATTTTTTTTATTGTAAATCATTTTGTGTCCAAATTTATTATTATTATTTAATATCTTTTTTCTACATCAGTTAAATAATCAATTCGGACGGTAGCGAAGTCTAAACTGAGCTCTACGGAAACTTCGTAGTCCTTTTAAAGCAATGCTAAATATTTGTCAAGTTGAATCCATTGAATTATTAAAAACATACTTGAAGGCCGAATGTTGTGTTTAAAGAGCTTTATTTCGAAGCATACCATGACGTAACGTGTCCTATTTCTTAGCTTTACAACCAGCATGTCGTATTTCACGAGTCTGTGGCTTATAACTTTCAATGTTTTGGTTTGATTTTGCCTACTCGTGGCTTTGTTTTTGCCTACTCGTGGCTTTGTTTTCTCGCAAGGGCAGAGAGTTATACTGAAATGTATCATTACGTGTGCTCGTATAGGAGACTGTAGAGCACATAGACGTCATAAACTTGAAGGGAGTAAAGGCTAATATTTGATCCTAAGTTTAACACACCGTCCACACGTATCCGGATCCAGTTCAGTTTTGAAAACGGAATTTCGTCTTTTCGGATTGGCCTTCCTTCCACACGTATCCGGTGAATACACAACTTGAAAAGCAAGGCTTCGAATTTCTTTTTTTTATAAATATCATTGCAGTTATTTTTTAATGTTCGTGATACTAAGTGATACATTTTAGCAGTAGGACGATTATTGTCCCAGACTGGAATGACTGATTAGAGATGGAAGTTCTTAAAATATGTATAGAATTATTATTGACGATGAAAACAAATTGCCTAATAACGAAAACCAGTAACTCGAGATTTGATAAATATCTCGAAATTCCTTAACTTAAAATGCTATGAAAATGATAATATTCATACAAGGCGTATTGAATGCGGTGGAATTAATGATCAAGAAATAAATTACGAATAAATCTTTCGAAAAATTTGGCTTTCCTTTTGAGCACTGTTCTATCTTTGGCTTTTCACTTTAATCTACTTATTCTAAAGCCAAAGGGTTTAAATAGAATATGTTCCACGCATGTTATTGTAGCTCAAGTGTCTTAATATGATACTTAATATCAATAAATGGCGGGGGAGAAATGGCGGGAAAAGCTGGTTAAAAATTTGGCGCTAAAGACGAACGGCACAATCATGCGACGTCTACTTATGTGCTATATTTGGCAAGATGGCGGTGCATGACCTTTGGAAATATTCCTAGAATTAAAAGTGAAGTGTTTTTCTGGCGAAAGACTTGTTGATTTATATCGCGGAGAATGTTAATGATTTGATAACTGTTCTCATGCTTCTATGTGTTCAATATATTTTTGTCTATGTCCAAGTTTATTTCTCATTCGAAGTAATAAGCTTCAGTTCCATTGCAAACTAAACTTTAGAATTATTTTTAAAATTGAAAATCAAATATTTAATGAAATACATGTGTGCATTGTGGTACTATATATTTACCCTTGCGACGTCACGTCGTCCTTAATTTATTAGTTTTAAGTTGTTAAATCTGAAAAAAATGTTGTTGATTGTGAAGAAAACGTTCGGATAGAAAATGTTTGGGGAATTCTGGAATTCTAGTGTGTGTATTGTTTAGGTTACTTTCCTTAATGTAAATCTAAACGCCCAAGAGTGAAGTCGCTTATCTTGTCTGGGGTCTTTGCATTTTTCAACTGACACACAGAGCACTGCACTATCCCGGTAAGATTGCCTCCCAAAAAGAATTCAAATCATCATATTTAGCGAAAACTAAAACCCTTTGCACTTTTTATCAATAAAGATTGCGGTTCTATAGTATTTTCAGCCTTCATTTCAGATTAGGATTATTTCTCCCAAAAATATTGTTTTTTAAAGGATATTTTAAATTGTATTAAGATATTAAATTCATTTTCCCGACTCGATAAGTCGATGAATAAAGGCCATGAAATGTTCAACATTGCTGTCCATATCTTTCTAATCAAACGAAGTGTCATTCATCGAGTCTAAAGAGCGAGATCACTCAAATATCTCTAACTTGATGTGAAA
Organism: Actinia equina; assembly: GCA_011057435.1. Taxonomy (NCBI): domain Eukaryota; kingdom Metazoa; phylum Cnidaria; class Anthozoa; order Actiniaria; family Actiniidae; genus Actinia; species Actinia equina. The sequence goes on from WHPX01000033.1 coordinate 573,285, forward strand.
CACTTGAATTATATCTAGGAAGAATTTGAATTCCGTTCAACAGTTAAAGATAAAGTTTTCCTAATCAGGATAAAGCTCCCGTTCTCAATTTTCATTGCAGTTTTCGTACGTTATTTGGCTAATGAGTAGGGTCTGGTAACGAGAATGGATAAGCTAGTTCCTAGATCCTCCGTGGACACCGGAAGTGATATTTCTAACATTGATTTTTCTTGGTTATTGTTCAGTTGGTTGGAAGCTCGGTGTTTACCTTGTTGTAGCGTCAGCGGTTTGTCTAGTCGTCCTGGCAACAACAATCTTGGCTGTGCGGGTCTACCTTAACAGGAAAAGAAAGAAGACGATTTGCAATGGAATCATGAGTCAGCTTGGGATCTCTCAGACGGCTCCTGACTTCACCATCCCTCTGATGTTACCGATGCTCATACAAGATAGGTTGAGCTCCGAAGGGGAGGTATTTGATCCTGTTTCTGATAACTGGCCGATTGGGATGGATACGCCCTCGTTAGTACAGCCGGATGGAGTCTTTGAAGACAGGGAGGGAAGGGAGGTACGATTGCCTGTTGTATTTGACTCTTTAAATGCACGCGCCGATATGCAAAAGAGCCAAGCCTCGATTCAGAATGAGGGAGAGTGGGCCGTACGAAAGAATCCAACATGGCGCCGATGACGTCACTCCCTTAAGAATCCTCGCTAACAATCGGCAACTATTTTTACCTTCCTATTTTCATTTTTGTCTGGTCCATACTCCACTTCCCCCCTTCCAAAAAAATATATGCGTAAAACATTACTCACGTGATTTGGGTGTCTCACAGGAGACCGCTGGCCCAGTAATCAGACGACTCGAGTCTGTCATGGACGTTTCTATGTTTCCCGAACAACCAAGCTTCGAAAAAGGGCAAGAAGTCGGAGGACCTTGGAAGAGTTCACGCAGAGAATCGTTATTCTTTCCTTCTTTGTTTGGTACGCGCACTCGTAGCGCTGGTACATCGACAACATCCGGGGGGGAGATGTCACTGCCTTCATCACCCGGTAAACCAGGTACTACTATTTAGAATACTGTTATTTATTGAACGTAAATCGTTCGTGGAAGGTAAATGAATAAGGATGTGATCCTATTCTTTGTGACAGAGAGACGCAGTACACAGCGCAAGAGAACCATATCAGACAGTTCACCAACACACAACGAACCAGGCAGCCCGATTCGTTCACGAGTGTGGTCAGACATGACAGCGATGAAGAAACCACAAAAACCACAGCTGACGAAGAAAGTAAGCTTACCCGAAGGTGCCATGAGTGCTAGGCCACAACTGAAGAAACGCTTCAGTGAGATACACCGCCGACAGAAGTCCAGTGATAGTATAATTGTTGGTGTTGGTAGTAAGCCATCAGCGAAGGTACTACTTGCCACTAAACGAGGCAATCTTGTCCTGACCATGCGATACAGTGGTGAAGAAAGCCAGTTTGTTGTTCATTTGATCAACGCGACCGATTTACCGATGAAAAATAACAACTTGTTGGATACGTTTGCTAGGTTGTACCTCGTCATGCCGTCCAAGCAGTTGCGCCAGCAGAGCAAGGTGAGACTCTGGCAAGCTGAAAAAATGAACAAACATGCACTTTAGGGGGTTGGGAAATTTTGTGCGTGTGCTGACCAGAAGTACTGCTTGCGCAAACTTTCAAAACTTATTTGATTTTATTTCTTAGCTGCACAAGAAGACTTGCAACCCAATATACGACGAGTCGTTCACATTTGAGGATATCGTTTATTCTGAACTGTTACAGTCATATTTGCGTATCAAAATTCTGCACAAAGATGGCTTTTCTCGGGGAGAAATGATTGGAGAGTCGGCTATTGATCTCTCGGAGCAAGAAATATTGACAGGAAAAGTGATACAACGGGCTCTGTTACCAAAAGCAACCAGCATCACAGAGGTAAATAGACTGCGGATCTAGACTGCAGCATAGGAATAAGAATGTACCTGAGTTAGATTCATTACTTTTTTTCTGTTTTGACAGGATGGGCCAGGAGAGCTTCTTGTGTCTGTTTGCCATCACGCAACAAAGGCACAACTCAAAGTAGTTGTCATCAAACTAAGAGATTTACCCAAATCATGCAAGAGTAAGTAAGAACTATTCTAAAAAAATCTATGTACAGCATGTATTGCGTACTAAATAAATAACCATGATCCATGGAAGCTGAGGCGCCGTACCGACTTCTGAACTTACGACAATCACAGCTGAGCAATAAATTATTCAGTCTGCTATAAAATCATCTTATTTTTCCATGATCTTTGATTTTGTTCAAAACAGATTCCAGCATCTCGGTTGAGTTGATATACCAAGACGAAACACTACAACGACAACAGACTCGCACAAAAAAGCCAAAGAAAAGTCCAATCTTTAACGAAGAACTGAACTTCCACATCCCAACCAACAGCTCCAACACATTAGAGAATTACAGCCTACAATTTACGGTCTTTAGTCAAGATATCCTGAGGGGGATGGTGTGCGTCGGTTATGTGACCCTTGGTATCGATGCGCCGAGAGAGTCTGAGGTTAATCATTGGAAGGCAGTTGTGTCATCACCACACAAGCCGGTGACAGGGCTGCATAAGCTCCATAGAACACCAGTTTGAATTAGTTCTGAAAATATTTCGCAATATACCTTTCAAATTTCAGACCACGTGTCATTTCCTAGAGTATCACTTCTTTGTTTAACGGTTGCGCACAAATATGGATACAACAATCTTATCAACAATCTCAAGAGAATGACACGTGGTATGGAATATGGAAAACATTACGCCCAAGGTAAATAGGTCTGTCATGTGATAAAATCTGGTTTTAATTCAGAATTTAATGCAATTTGACCCTTTATAGACAATATTTCCCCTTCAAATATCACGGGAATAAAAGTCCTTGTTTGAGCTGCTGCGTTTCGTTTAAACTGAGAAAGAAATAGCACTCAAGGTAATGACATGTGCGTGAAGATGGGAATATATTACGCTCAAAAGAAAGGGTTTCATTATAGAAGAACAGTGCAACGAGAACTCGTAAGTTAACCATTTCCCTCTATTAACTATGGTTAACCAGAAATATAAATGCCTGATGGATAACGTTTTTCAAAGAAAAGCGTTTCACTATGAAAATCTCTTTTAAAAGGGAAAGTAGGCGAGCTAGTTCGAATGAAAAAGGCTTGAATGACTAATTTATTATCAATAAAAAATATTATTATATTATATCAAATATATTTTTCTATGAGTAAGAAAAGTTAACTAAAGATATTTAAAGCAAAGAAAGAGCGTAGAATGTAATGTGATCAAGATAATTGTACAAGGATGAAAATAAAACTCAAAATAAAATATGTTTTCTTTTTTTTCCTGAGATTTGTTTTTACTTGAAAAAGAAAATCAAAAAAGACGCGATCAAATTCGTACCCTTCATTATTCTCAGGAAGCAAACTGGCAAACAAAAAGGAAAGGAATTCTTCCATGTTCAAGAATAAAAACTGAACCACTATGAGCCAACATTTCTATCCGAACATATTTCAGGTCACTGCCCTAGCATTGTGACAACATACGATGGCCCATAAAGGCTTACAGCGAGTTATGAAGAAATGATGCAAATAAGAAACAAGTTGTTGCTGCCTGTTTAGACGAATTGATGCACGTCTAACAATACGTTTGCTGGTTGGGATTGAGCTGAGTTAGATCTAGAAACGTTTGACGCGTTTGTCTTTCCTCGGCAATGAATCCCCCGAGGGATGGGGGGTGGATAAATCATACAAATGAATCCCTTCATTGCTTTTACAATTAAACTGCTGGTTATGGATTAAATTCACAGCAGTTTTTACTTTTCGACGATTTCTCAACCAAACTGATTATAATTTTCGATTAAAAATTACCAAAAAAATAAAACATAAAAAATAAGGATGTATAAATTACAGGTCACCCATCCAGGGGCTAACTTCGCTCAACCGGACTTGACTCAGTAACATGGAAAGCAAAGGTTTTATCCACTGGTCCACGGTTCCAGGTGAACCAGAATAACAATAGCCGTGAAAACAATGTACCGGATAGACTAGACTTTTTGACGCAAAACTTTCAACCGATTCCGTACGTGGCAGAGATGCAAGGGATCAGCCGATATGGTCTGGGGGTTGGCTGGTCTCTCCCCTGATGCTTCGGCTAGAACATTTTCTTGCGTAATTCGTACAACCCAAGGGCAGAAGGATTTAATCGCCGTCAGGTCCGAAGTCCATACGACGCCTCAGCTCTGCGGATGTCTCGGGGGTATGGCACAGTGGAGTCGTTTTTTAAAATTTCTGTCGGTGGGTTCGAACCGCCATCGTATCCAGATAAGAATTTCTTTTCTTTTTTTTTTTTTTAACGCATATTATTATCAATTTCTCAATATTTTTTTTATATTATCATCAATTTATCAATAGTTTTTTTTATATTATTATCAATTTCTCAATAGTCTTCTTATATTATTATCAATTACCCAATTTCATTTTGTACTGATTAAAAGCTAAGTAAGATATTCCGAATTACAGCTAAGTAAGCAATCTCGATCAAAAAGGGGGAGGGGGGAGGGGGATGATTTTCCTGATTTGAAATGCCTTCTGGGAGTATGTTACTGTCAAGAACTTTTACTTCCTTTGCTTTCCCTTCTCGGTATTTTCCGTCTATGTATAGTTATAATTTCTGTAAATATGGTACGATTGGGACTACTCACTACCATTTAGTGGCCAGCATTCCCTCAGTCCCCGTTTCTCGCAACTCGCGATCGTTTCTTATTTTATCAGGAGAGATCCCTGTGTTGTTGATGTAACCAAACTTTCGTTATTCTCGTGACTTCATACGAGGTAAAAGTCAACAGAACAATACCGATAGCTGTCATCACTTCAAAAATCCGTTAATACTCGCTTCCCTTACGAGAGGAAATGTAATCTTATGACTCATATTGCTTTCTGTTATTTTGGAAGTGAAAAAGTATCCAGTATCCTGTACAGATAAAAGAAGGAATAAACTATGTAAAAGGATAGGATCCTAGGAGATTGAAGAACACAATTCAAGGCATGACAACTGGACAAGCTCAAGCCACTCAAGTGATAACAGATACGTAGATACGAGAGGTCGTTTTAAGATATCAGTCTTCAAGGCGGGAGTTAGTTTGAAATAACGACCACACATTTTACCTCGAAGTTGATCAAAATACGCCAAGGGTGTTCAAATACTTGATGTCCTAGACTTTGGTTGCGTACTGTTTGAAGTGAAGAGTACAGTTTGATTCAAAGGCGAAGATATTGGAGGAACATTGAATGTTTCAAAACAATTGAATTACTTGGTGGTGATGTTTGGAGCAGTCGTGAAGGATGTCTCCATCAATGCATTATGCTGCTCTCTCTGTCGGGATAATCGCGTTAGTCATCCTTGTTTGTCTTGCTGTATTTGCAATCATTTATTTCAAAAAACAGATGAAAAAGATACGACAACCAAGAGAGACGTACAAACGACTTCCTTCGCAGTATTCGTACATCTCTCCTTCTGAAACTCCTGTCTTCACAATACCTCCATACGTCACTCTTGAGGAGAATGTCTTTGAAGAAGGAGACGAGAGCAGCCTTGGAAGTTTGAAAGAAGAGCTGGACGAGAATAGGAACAGCCCAAGCGAATCGCCTCAAGCTACTCCAACGGCTTTAGGAACCCCGCGAATCTCTCGACCACAGTTCGTTAGGTCCATCAGTGAGGTTCCTCTTGGATACACACAGGACAGACATAGTTATAAATACCGCCAATCATTATCCTCAACTCGCACTGGTGCTATGCCCTCACACAAGAAAGCCTATAAAAAGACCTCTCTTTCTCCTTTCGGAAAAATGCAAGTGTCGATTCATTTTGAGGCCAATAAGAATCTGCTTGTCGTTCAGGTATGGAAACAGAACTAACATTCAATATTATTACATATTTCCTACTTACTTATGATTATAGGTTATTATGTATTGAAACTGAACTGGTATAACTTACTTAGTATTAGAATGTCAAGTCCGATATTGAGACATGCATAAACTTAGGAGCTTATACAAATTTCTTCAAATATTGCAAACCTGAATATTTCAAAAATATTTATAATTATGATTATAAATTATAATTATAATTTTGCTTCATTTTTCCTTACGATTTATCATTTAAAAAATCTTTCTTTGCTTTTATCTTTTTATGATAATCCTGACTACTATACTATAAATCGATTTAGAATAAGACCTTCACCATGCACTAAAAGCGGAAACGCTAATTCTTTGTAAGGAGAGTAAACAAAAAAAAAAACGAAACAGGAAAAAGCGTTTTCTCAAATAACACTTCAAGTATAGACTTGTTCCCCATCTGAAAATATTTTATATTTGGAGCGCTCTGAATGAGATTTTCTACTCGTTGTATGATTGGTTAACTTGAATGACCTTTACAACTTAATGACGGATGCATGTAACTTGAGTGTTAGCTTATTAATTTACGTACTTCTGGTTGAAAATGTGGAACATAAAGAGTGTGGAGTACCTGTGGAATGAGTCAGTAGCTGACCCGAATCAAAGTCGAAAACCGAACGAGAAGGACCTTAAAAATAAACTCAAGAACAAAAACATACATTGCACATTAGAATAAAAAAGGCAGATTCTTTGCTTCAAGAAATAAAAGAATGAAAACGAGAACAACATATGCATGCAGTCTACTATTTTCTCGGATGTTTTCTGTATTGTCTCATCCCCCCTACCCCCACCCCCCCCCCCCCCCCAAACCGTATTGTCCTTTTTCGAATTTGGTTTTTCGTTCATTTTCAAAAATTACCGAAACTTAATATGTATAGAAAACGGATATGTTCTTGCTTTTTTCCCCAGGTGAACGGCATGTACGACCTTCCTCAGCTTCGTACATCCGGGGTTTCAACTCCCTACGTCAGAGCTATTTTGCTGACTGGAAAAGGCGACAAAGAAACACGTACAAATTTTATGAATCTGTCGAATAACAGGATCTGTGTGTTTGATAGAATCTCGTTAGAAAAGGTTAAAGAGTCCACCTTAAAGTTTGTTGTACTGGACTACGATCGATTCTCACGCAGGTATTAACATGTTGGACTCCACTACAAATTACACTGCACATATCTTCAGTTGTAAGCAAAAAAATATTTAATTGACTTGCAATTGCGTTTTAAAATCGTTCTTTTAAAATTTCATTATGAATTTAGGACATGTTGTCCGAGCAATGCTCGGAGTAAAGTCGATGGGTTCTTTACAATTACGACTTACTTAGTAACATATCTGGGTTTTTTTTCCATTATCATGTTGCTTTGAAGTTCGTTTAGTTCATGCGCATTAGTAAATGTCTCGTTCAGTCATGCGATGTAGTTAATTTCAGTTTCGCATGCACACAGAACCCTTATTTCAGTTACTACGTTACTCAAAGGAATAATTATTTCGGCGAGTATGCGCAGTAAAAATAGCAGCATAACAAATTATTCTATGAGAAACACCGAAGACAAACTAGCTATTCCTAGGCCACGCAGCAATTATCAAAAGAACAGGTTTAGCTATGATGGTGCAGTTCTAATGGAATAGCCTTCCGTGTGAGTTGCGGCAAGCAAGCACTCTGAGTCAATTTCGAATAGGCTAAAGCAACTTCTTCAATTGAAATTTATACACTTAGTATACACGGCACTCTTGGAAAGCATGTACTCTTTTTATTATGTAATTATATTGTATTATTATTATTAGTCTTTAGTTAATTAACTTGTAGTTAGCTTAATATATTTTGTAAACAGAATTCAGTAATTTTAGTATTATGCTAATTATCGTAAATCCTGAAGAGTCTACCGTGTCTAAATAAGAGCTCTGGGTACGAGTAAAAGTCCTGCGCAGTAGTGAATTGTATTTCAGTCATGCAGAGTTTACTGGGATATTGATTACCTGTGATCAAAGCTTTCTTGTGATGAATGACAGACATTCTTCCTCTTTCTATTTTAGCGAATTCATTGCAGACGTTATTGTACCATTATCTGAAATCAATGTCGAAGAAGGCGAAACCATACTCAGAAAATTGGTATCTCAAGAAGTTCCTGATGAGGTGAGAAAATCTCTCCTTCTTTCTTACTCTTTCTACCATTTACTCCTTCTTCGAAACCACGCTCGGTTGTTCAGCGGTTGGTTGCCTAGGCAGTCCGAAAATTCCTGGAAACCAACCGCTGACCTCTTCGAGCAATGAAATTTTATAGAATGTAATAAACTTTATTGGTTTCCGAATATCTGTTACTAGGATGGTGAGCGAGGTCAGCTGTCGGTATCCCTGTGTCAGGAGCCAAGGGCAGGGTCGCTTAGTAGTTCACTGTCATCAAAGCCGAAAACTTACCACCTCCAAAGTCTGAAGACCACCTTGGTAAGCCAATTATACTGTAATGATTAGCTTAGAATATAAGCCGATGCCGAGAAGAAAGCGTTTAATGGCGGGAAAAAATGAGAGACGCACGTCAAGATCATTCTGAGCACGAAATGTTACCGTAAAGTCAAAATTTAAAGTATAAAGTGACAATTTTTTTTATAAACACGGTGCAACGTGGTTCAAACGACGCCAAATAAGATATGATAAACAAAAAATTTTCGTACCCAAACTAGACCACAATGCACCACGTTTACTATTTAAAAAAGGGCCATGTGGCATGTCTTACTGTTGTGGACGACAAAATGAGCCGACAAACACAAAACACTAACCTATCTTATCACATTTAATTATGTTAATATTCATAATAATTATTATAATATTAATAATCAATAGTTACTAATAACGTTCATTTCGATATTATCCTTCAGATACTTACGTCAGAGTGACGTATTACGTCCAGAGAAAAATGGTGGACAAGAGAAAAACAAAAGTCGTTAAACGAACAACATTTCCAGCTTTCAACGAAGTGTTTGTCTTTGAAATGAAAGAGGAAGAACTCACGAACTCTAGCATTACTTGTGAGGTCTTTCGAGGGGATTTTAAGCTCAAGGCTTATAAAATCGGTCTGATTAATCTTGGTATTGATTCGTTTGGGAGTGAAATACGACACTGGAATGAGATGATGTCATCACCGCAAAAACAAGTGCTTCAGTGCCATAAACTACACACTTAGTACTCAAAATAACATATATAACTTGAGAGATCAATTCCTGTCGTCAGATATTTGAACTTCGAAGTTACTGTATTAAATGCGCAATCCCAACCCCCCCCCCCTCCCCCTTTATTACCATTTGATATCTTCTTAAATATTACTGGTAAACACATGTTTATTTGGGCATGAGAATGCCATTCCTGACACATTGGTTTAGTTTGAGGTCATGCGCAAGATGTGTACCGTTGTCAAAAAAAAAACAAAAAAAACCTGCATGCTCGCTTGTTTGTCCACCGCATCAGTATTAAAAATCACATCAATTTGGGGCCGCAATACCTCTGTGATATCTCAATGAGATATTCCGCTTTTACTATTATTTAGCCTCGTCAACTTAACCGGACAATCTAACAAACTTCATTATCCAATCTATTATCTTCTATTGTTAATAAAATCTATTGAATACAATCTATTAACTCGCTCTGTTTGTCTTCATATTTAAATGGTGAATGGCTTTCCTTGCTAAATGTACCGCCGGCTTTACAGTATTAACGAAATTAAACTCCGACATCAAATGATCACCTAAAAGTGTATTCAGATCATTTTCTCCGGATTTGCCTTCAAAAAGTGACTCGTCTTATGAGGCAATTTTATTCTTTGAGGCAATGAGTTTCCGAAATAAAACTCTGGCCGGGTGTAGGAAGACATTCAAGCTGTTCTTTTAGTTTTCCTTTGAAAGCTATACTCATTTCTCTAATTATATTCAATAATCTTGTTGTATTATTCTTTTTGGAGAGAAAAATATAGGTTCTTGTGAGAGTTTTTTTGCTGGAGACAGCCCTGGTTTTTGAGGTAAGAAACTGTATTTATCAGTTGCAGACAGAAACTTTCAACTAACTTGAAATATTACTATCCTGTTCTCGCAGAACCAGCTGTTGCCTTTCCTACGCAATATTTTTATATGGGTTTGTAAATTTAATTTCCTCACGAAGTTCCGCGTGGTTAGAAAGCTCAGTTGAAACAAGTTTCAGTCGCTAGTATCGAGAGCAATAGGATGAATATCTCAAATTTGTAATGCCATGAACAAGAGGGATAAAATGAAAATGAGAATTTAAAAAAAAATTCTCAACCAAACATTTAGTGGATTCATTCAAAAGGATGAAACGAAAAGAAAGAAAGAGAGAATAAAAGAAAATGTGAGAGCAGTAAAAATTCAAGTCTTCATCCAGCTCGTTTCGTTAGCAACCGAACACCATTAATAATAATCCATCCATCTTCGCAGCTATAGGCTTTTAATCAGTTTTGAGTAGCTCTCAATTCTTTATTGATAATATTATACTTATATCACACGGCGAGAACAGACGCTAATGTACGAATATACTCAACCACACTATAAAGAATTGAATGATTCAATCTTTAAAAGCATTCCCTATGCTCGGTATGATACCTTTTATAACTAAAGAACTCTGTCTCAGAGCACAGATAACACGGCAGCATATAGGGCTAAGACGTACTAATATCACAACTATATAAACGACCTGTCAATCGACAAGACAATTTAGGAGGATCTGTACGTGTGGCATACAGCAAGGTATCTTTACTTACTTTGAAAACAAAAGAATGGGAAAAGTACTGAGAATTCACTTGAAAAAAAGAGCGAGAAGTCTATAGACAACATGAATACCTATATAGGAAAAGAGGTTAAAAAACAGAATAAAACCGGAGATAAATTTAAGAATGTTCGTGAGGCTGTATGTCGAGTGAGGGGGAATGAGTGATGAAGAAACGTTTTGCAAAGATTCCATTATTATTGCAAGTTTGATTTCCATCCTGATTTGAAGCTTGTATTAATGAAACGAACGTTGTACATTTCAACCCAGGCCTTTACCTCAAAACATTAGAACGTTCATTTGTGAAAAGAATTTTTGAACCAAACGTCACACCCGAGACAAATAACTTTTAAAAACGCTTTGCACGAAGGTACTATACTCTAATACTAATTTATAATCCGAGCACATCCGCAAGCTTTAAAGCAAGATAGAAATCAAACTTTTAATTAAAAAACTGCATCTTCGAACCTCGATAGCCAGGAACGGCTATAGACTTTTAGATCGTTTTCTCAAAGACCTGAACTGATACTTGTGTATGGTGTAACATTAGTAATGTACTGTAATACATTACATGTATACTTTTTTATAAATAAAAAATGGCCTGAAAAGCCCTTTTGGCTGTCCAATAAAGTGTATATTATATGTATGTATATATGTACTGTAAGAGACCGTGAACTAATGTCAACACACCAAAAATATCACCCTGAATCACCCTGAATCTCGACCTTATTAAATCAAACTTTAAAAACAAAATCAAAATTGTACGACCTGATTTTACAAAGATGACAAGAATTACATCCGTTGTCATGGCAACAGGTTCTATAATTGATCCATTATTTATGTTATCAGTCCAATATAAAATTTAAGTAAAAATGTTCCTCAAGAGCCAATCAGATGTCGAGATATTTATATAAGAGTTCAAATGTATTCCATACTAATTTGAAGTGATTGATTTAAGGTTTACGAAATATATAAGTTGGGTTAATGTCTTTTAGAAAGAGTTATTCATCTAAAAAAGGGAGCCTTTGACGCATATTGAGGAAAGACATGCTTTGAGTCATCCTCATTGCAGTATACAACTGATCTTGTATTGACCGAACACAATCTGTTAAATTAACTGCATTGACAAAGTATAACTATCGCTATTGAGAAGGATATACTTGATCAAGCATTCAGGAATCAGACAACCAACAATTCACTAGAGAAGGAAATCTCACGGTAAGTTAGAAAATGGAAAATGTTCCTAGAGAATATAAGGCACTTTTATAATACTGTATTCCAATTAAACTGTTTTGTTTTATTCTTTTGTATTTATTTATTTTGTCTTTTTTTTTTTCATATGTGAAAGTGTTGGCCTTATGGTCTATTTTGAATTTCGAAATAATTCCTTAAATTTATTATTTCAATATGAAGGTCATGAGGTTTCAACTTGTTAATTCTTGGAAATGTTTAGGATTTAAATAAATTCCACTCACTGGGTGTGCCCATCATTTGCATGGGATGAAAGTAGACTTAACATAAACATATAGTATGTAATGCCATTCAAAATTTTCGATTTCGAATTCTCGATTTCTTCCTTGTCAGTCTGGGGACTCAAGATCAATAGGCCATTTGCATTATAGCGTCATTTTACTACCACTACCAAAATGCTTCGTGAATTTTCTTTCTTATTTAAATTTGTAGTTCCTCATGGGAATAGCGAGACAATTGGTGCTAATTAACAGAACAAAAGACAGTATGCAATGGAGTCTGGTAGTAGGTAGTAATAAATCTAGATAACATTTCCAACCCTAGATAACATTTCCAACCCTAAGTATTTTCACCCTAAGCATCTTTAACGCCCGTCGAATGAAAGATACCGACGTTATAATAATAGGATACATATCTATTTCATCGGTCATACGGCTAAGATTTCTATCTCAAACTCATCGAATAATAAGCAATTTATTCAAGAGTCCTTGTCTTCGTATCTTTCTTATAAGGCACTTATCCAAAGTATACTTCCTACTCACCCTCTACGCTTACCTGTCGTCAATCCTCTGATCAAAATTCGAAACACGATTTCTCTGAGACTTACAGACTAAATGGAAATGGTTTGCTAAAGAGTAAAAATCTGAAATTGAAAACAAACAATGAGAAACGAGCTTTTTATCCCATACAAAAGGTACATCAGTGATTTGATTACGATTCTAAGTTTAAACACTTGAGAAACTACTTACCTTCGGATGAACAGTAGCGCCCTTACTACGGCTAGCTAATATATGAATATGCCAGTAACCGGCTTCCTGCTGAGCCATAATGAAATCAGTCTACGGACGTGTCTTTCGCTCTAGTCGTGGTACCCCTTCTACGAAGAAAGCAAACCAACTTTTAATTTTTTGAAACATCAATTGAAAGGATTTGGACTGAAAAGGTATACGTTTTACATTTGTTGAAAGGACTTTATGTTATTATATTGCTGGGACTGTCGTTTGAATGGTAGCTTCAGTTTAGTAAGAAAAAGAAAAAATGCACTAATCGTGAATAGGCCGTTACAAAATATAAGCTATTCGTAGGATAATGCAGTACTAGTGTAAAAATATGGTTGATATTTGAATGACGAAAGGAAAATCTAAAAAACAAAATGAAAACACTGACATTGGTATACACACACGAGCTCAGTGAAAAACTCTCGACACTTACTTCATTTAGTATTCCTGCGATAACAATTCGAACGGCTTAAGTCAATAAAACTGAATGTTCAAATAGAAAAAAAGAAAGGGAAAATGCGATAGTGAAATCTAACGGATTATATGAAACACTATAGATAGAAATAAGAATAAAATACTTCGGTATTTTAAAAGGGTTTTTAGCAAAATCGTTTAAAAGCTATCAATAACCGGTTATGATAGTTTTTATCAATAAAATCTACTTTGTTTATTCGTCTAACAGATTAAATGTGATTTAGTTAAGAGAAATGCGAGATAAGATCGCTAGAATTATGTTTAACGAGGTCTTTATGAAAGACCACTTATGTTTCCTACTGGAAATCTTGTAGCAATGGCTCAATTAAAATGCTTTCGACACTTCGTAAACATAAATTCGGTTCGAATGCTATAAATTAATATATACAAACTGTAAGTTGTATTTGTGTTGGCACTGAAGCACTTGAATTGGCATGCATTCAGTATATCTAGTGCGTTCTATATGCGACAATTGCATACGTGATTTGATACGACACTCGTAATTCGCATGTATTTTAATTAGTATCTAGTTTATTCCATCTGTGTAGGAGACGACTATTTCGTATGAGGTTTGCCAGTTTATTTTATTAACAAACGATAATATTCTTAGCTGTATTATTTTTGTATTCGAGATGAAACAATACAGCCAACTGAAAGCTAGTAGTATTTTTTTAGTGATATGATGAATTTAAACTTTAGGGGTTTTCAAATTCAGTTTCATGTAAAAGGAGCTACTCGAAAAGGAAAATTTAAGGGGATTTAAAACTAAAGGTACACGGTAGAGTACTGAAATACGCGTGAAGAAAACACTGGGAATTGAACTAAGAACCTCTGTAGACCCTTGTAATAAATAGCAGATTGATTCTTTTATTTTTAAAAAGAAAGAAATTCAAAAGAATAAATTTGACGTCAAAAGCTGAATAGTAGGCATTGTGGGTTTAATAAAAAGGTTCTTTACAAAACCCTTGATCTGTTTTTACAAAAAATTCTGTATCTATGACCAAAGAACAAAAATAAGATACTACACTCTTACACAAAACCAAAACAAACACCAATATCTTTTTTAGAAATATTTTGATATCAAACGAAACGGTCCAGTAATATGTATCAGCAAGATTAATTAGCTTATATTTTCCGTACTATGGGGTAGTTTTTCATAATAATATTGTTATCCTACTATTTTTGTATTATTCTAGAAGAGTTGTTTTGAGTGAGTGAGCCCTATGGCAAAGCCTTTAAGTAAATATAACTACTTAATGTTACTTAGAAAACTGGATGACAAGCTACTAGAGTACAAATAATTAATCCGTGAAACACTAATTACTAAATAGTACAAAATAGTGCTAATTAAACAATAGAAAACAATGGAATTTGCTTGAAATTGTACTATTTAGTATTACTAAAGTTTCACTGTTATATTGTTTGCACTAGTATGTATAAGTTAGTTTGCACTAAATATTGTCCATACTATAAGAGTTATGTTATCGGGTACATTTTAAGCGCCAAAACTGAAATTACTTTATCATGTCTCACGAAGCATCTTATCTTTGGCATACGACTAACTATTAAGAAGGAAACAATGCTAAAGGGAATGAGATGTAGTTTGACAATTGGGACGTAGCACAAAGGCTAGAACTGAATTTTATAGCGACATAAACAGCTTTTACTGGAACCAACAGAATAAAGTAAATATTTAGTGAAGGCTTTAAGCCTGAATTGGACTGCCCTGTCAAATATTGCTAATTAATAAATAAACTGTGGAACCTGCTGGGTTTGTTGTTTCCTTTTCATTAATTTAGGCTACTATTTCTATCTATTAATTTAAACCATTTTATATATTAAGCAGAGCTTAAAGCAGTAAATAAGTCCAATCAATCGTAATTATAACTAATTGAAGCTTTTTTTAGATTTAGATTTATAGTAGAAATTAAGTCACCAACTTTTGATGAATTAACGCCGTTTGTCGAACCGTTTAATTCAAGTCATAAATTCCTCTCGAACGACGCGTCGAGGATCGTCTGAACAACTGTTAAAATACAAAAATAATAGGGCTAGCGTTTTCTTCCGTCGGTATAGCTTTTCTGTGTTAAAACAGTGATGATTGTGTATACATCATTCTTGCTGGGTGCTTATAGTCTTAGGTTTTTTTTAGCCTTCTCTTCTTACGTTTACGGAGTGAATTGGAGTGATTCCAAAGTCCTGTTTAAATTTTTACATTTCTCATGGCGTCAGGTAATCTGCGTACAGATGGGTTTCCGGCATTTGTCCCATATACAGCCAGTGGCGATCCGTTGGGGGGGGGGGGGGGGGGGGGGGGGGGGGTCTTATATAAATTTTGCTTAAAAGTATCCACAAAGATAATGTTGAACACGAAATGATAGATATTTGCCGTTATGTTTAATTTACCTTTAAGTTCCGTTTCTAGATAGTAAATTAGGTGATTAGAGCCAATGTTTTTGTCAAACATCGACAAAACAATAGAGAATTATACACAGTTTAAAAAACGGAACCCCCCTTTAAAACATCCTGGATATATGTCATTGACAGCACACGAATTTTACTCTCCCATTATGCCCAAGAAAAACAAAACAATAGCACACTCAAGGACTGAAAGATACGCATCTAATATATTGGATGGCAAGCGAACACACGCTAGCCTTGTGGTAAATATAAATCATATGGAAGTTAAAGTCAGGTCAAACAAACTTGCACGTCTAAATAATTTATTGTCATTAACGAAAAAAAAAAAGTTAAGTTTGAGTATCAATATGTATAGCGAACAAACGAACCGACTTGTAAGCAGCTTCGTGTGGTGCTATTTTAAACCGCCAATATTCATAGATATGCATCGAATATAAGGTCGCTTTTCGTGATCTTAGACAAGACAATGCTTTATGAAGGCCTCATCTCAATCTTTTCTGGGCGAAGAAAATATATATGTAATCTATCGACATTTTGTTATCGGCTTATAACAAGACAATGCGTCATGAAGGCCTCTTTTCCCACGCGATCTAATCAGCAAGCTTTTACTTTGTTTGAAACGGAATTCTCAAATGTTTTTATTTCCTGAATGAAGGTAATTTCTTTGTCATTATATTTTGCAGTACCGTTTTATTCAAGAAAAACGTCGATAAAGAAACCTTTAAGTTAGTTAACCTCTTAGTTTTAAGCTTCTTTCTCAATTAAAATATTAATTTAATCACTTATATGTCAATAACTTTTTCACGGTAAATGTATGACTGTGGTACCCAAAAGCTGTACTTAACATAATAATATTTTTATATAGCTATATGTATACATATAATTTTGAAAACATTGGAAATAAAAGCTACACCTGTCTTTGGATAAACTAACATAAATGCCTGGGCCTGGTCACATAGTTAACCAAGGGCATCGTTTATGACTTGAAGAATCAGATGGTCGCAAAATGATCTTTAAAACCCGCCTACAGTGTTCTCAGTCGTAGGAAGCGAGCGGAACAAATTTAAATTTTACTCTACCTCTTTAACGAGAGCTTGGAAGTCACTGTGAGTTTTCGCGGCCGTCATGATGGGGTAGTTAAATGAAACAAAAGATTTCTCGTTATAGTCTCTTGCTATATCAACCAACATGGCTCCAATGTCTTTTGTTATTTAGGGCACGAATGCGAATCTTTTAGACATGATCACAAAAAAAAGCCACTGAAAATGAAATTTGTCTGCATTACTCAATGTATTTTTTTTTCTTTCTCTAGGAAGACCACCTCTCAAGTCTTTCCATCTCCAAACATGAAAGGCTTCCTGGGTATGGTATTAATGTTAACAGTACAGTTGGTAACCAAGGTTACAGCCATCAATCGGTTGAACAAGTCGGGGGACGTGTCAATAGGGTTTCTGGTTTCACTTCATGGAGAATATTCAAGCGCTATTGAGAATTGCACACGTTTTTACTTGCCTGGTGTGAACCGCGTCGAAGCGCTTATCTACGCTGTCAACAAAATCAATAATGACTCGGAACTCCTTCCGAACGTCACCCTCGGGTACGATATCCGAGACTACTGCAACGATCGAGGAATCGCAATGAAATCCACTTACGAATTTATAACGAGCAACTCGTTCACTTTCGATTCTATTACCGAGTATTCTACGAACGCACGAAATTTTTGTCGTCTATGTATGAATGAGGTTAGGAATCATTCGGATTCTATCGTTGGTGTGGTCGGACCATTCGGTTCTCGCAACTCGCTCCAAGTGGCAGGACTAATGCGCGTGGTAGGATTAGCAGGGATAAGTCCTTCAGCGACTAGTGAAGAACTGAGTTGGCCTTTTTATGACCAATTCTTTCGTACAGTCCCTCCAGATAATCTCCAAGCAAAAGCAATGGCGGATCTATTGATAAATTTGATTGGCACTATGTAGCTGCTGTCGCGGTTGAACACTCGTATGGTCTGTACGGAATACGCGCTCTAGAAAGAGAAGCACTAGAAAGAAAAACCTTTTGTATTGGATTCACAGAATACATTGCGCCCACAGGCTACCAGCGGAATCTACCTATCATTGTAGAACGATTAAAAAGAGCTGCGCACGTGAAAGTGGTAGTTTTGTGGATCGAAGATCGGATTGCTAAAGACCTAATGAAAGAAGCTGCTAAACAAAAACTTTATTACCGCATTTGGATGATGAGTGATTCCCTCGCTACAAAAAACCCAGATTTCCTTGGTTCTGATTTCATCTATCTTGGAATATATCTCGGCATTCAGCCCAAACAGTTCAGAGATATTGAATATGAGAATCATCTAAAAGGGTTGACCCCCAAGAAAAGTCTCAAGTTGGAAAACAGATTTTGGGAGACTGTTTGGAAAGAGGAGTACGGTTGTTTAGCGAACTTAAATGCGTCCAACACCCAAGGATCCTGTTCTGAAAACTTCACTATTTCCACCATCTTCAACAAACTATCCGACGACTTTGTCTCGTATCAAGTCGACGCAGTCTACGCAATTGCGCATGCGTTAGACAAGATATACCGCTGTAAAAAGGGCCAGGGGCTCTTAAAAGGCGGTGCATGTCCCTCGACGTCTCCATCAATCAATCCACATCATGTTCTAATGTATCTAAGGAATGTTAGCTTTAAAGGTATTACTGGACGGATACAGTTTGATGAACTTGGAGATCCTTACAGTTCATCGTACGATATTATCAGCTTTCAACAGAACGACGGAGTTGGACGGCATAATAAGGTGAAAGTCGGCGATTGGTTTAAGAATCGCAGCTCGAGGCTCAAGATCTTTGAGGGTGCGATTGCGTGGAACAGTAGCTCTGGTATTCCTAAATCCGTGTGTAAGGATGTTTGTCCACCAGGGACGATGCAGACAACTACTATTGCTTGTTGTTGGGAATGTTTGAAATGTCCAGACGGAACCATCACGCAAACGCAGGGGGCAAGAAACTGCACAAGTTGTTCAGCAATGCAGCGCTCAAGCGATGACAGAACCATGTGTATTGATTTACCAATCATATCACTAAAATGGTCTGACATCACAGCTATTGTTATCGCGATTATAACAAGCATAGGGTTATTGATGTGCGCTTTTGTGATGTTCGTCTTTGTTCGCTACAGGAATACTCCAATCGTCAAGGCATCTAACAAGGAGCTAAGCGCAGTGATTTTGCTTGCTATAGTCTTGTGCTATGTACTTACTTTTCTTCACATCTCAGGTCCATCGAACGAGTTGTGCTCCGTTGTTGAACCATTGCGATATGTTAGCTTGACCATCTGCGTTTCCGTACTTGTTTTGAAAACGATTCGGATTCTTCGCGCGTTTGAAACACGAGCCATGCTTCAATGTATTAGCAAGAATCTTATCTTCGACACCAGAAAGCAGTTTATCGTTGTACTCTTATCAACGCCCCGCAACTTCTCTTACTCGCTCTCTGGAAAGGTATTGATCAACCATCCTTGAAGAAAGAGATCGTCGCTAAAGTGTCAATTCTGTTGTCATGCCAACTGTACAATACAACCGCTGGCTTCACGTTCCACATGTGTATGGTGGCGTACCTCATCATGTGGTCTTTAATCTGCGCTTACTATGCGTTTAAGGCGAGAAATCTTCCAGAGAACTTTAACGAGGCAAAGTACATTGGCTTTTCTATGTATATTCTTCTGCTGTCTTGGATAACCTATTTTCCCGTGCAGTATACTCTTGATGGTTGGTATGTAACAGTGGTGTCATGTGCGACAATCCTTATCAGTTCATACGGGTTCTTAATTTGCATTTTCGCCCCAAAAATCCACGTTGCTCTGTTTCATCCAGAGCGCAATACCAGTGAGTTCGTGCGCTCAACAATACGTCAACATAAGTCTAGTGAGGTTGAACCAGCTAGAGATGTGGCACAAGCATTAAGTGGAACAATAGTTGGGGCGTCGCCATTAGGAGCTAAGGTCACAACCGAGGCGTGACAGAATTGGTTGACTTTGTTGAAAGAAATATTGAAGAGCATTATCTATAAACCGTTCTTATAATGGATGACAAATGCACAACAATGAGGCGACCCAGTTATCTCGCAAGGCTGAGGAAGACTGCTGATTCTGAATAAAGGGGGATTTAAGGTCAAAAGAAAAGGTCATTTTTTTCAAAACTTTTTTTCTATAAACGCATGTGCTTTTATATTTTCTAATGTGAACTAATGACCGGATGACCTCATTTTCTTCACTTGTCAGCCGTTACGAGATATCCGCGGGGTATATAGAAGAAGAGGTAATTTACGTATTGATGGTTTTCAACCATTCCCAAGAGAATTAAATAACAAAAGACACGGCGGTCTTGTTGGAGGATACAATAAAAGAATTCATTGATAATTCTTTTGTTAAGTTCCTCCAACATGGCCGCCGTGAAAACCATCAATATAACAAAAAATATATCAGGCATACATTATAAACCCATCTGCTGGTCAGACTCATCCAATATTCATTTACTCATTACACATTAAGATATTAAAAAAGCAATATAAATCTGTAAAAGGAAAGGAATAAAGTTAAACGTAAAGGAAGCTCTTGAATAATCATTATTAGTTAGTAGCATATTTGCTTTCTACTGTGTTATCTAGACCCAGTCTAACTCGATTTTCTTTGCCTGATGGTGGTCTGGTCACCAGGCTGAGTACAACCGAAGCAAGTTTTCCAAGAAGTGTTTGATTGTCAAAAGTATAATATTTTTAGAGGTACGCTAGATATGTCTTTTCTTGATTCCACGGTTTTTCTTCGGGTTTTCCGCAAACGATTTATTTCCCACGCTAAATATGACACTCTAAAAGTCGGCGATTCGTTCCCTAACTCTTATCACTGACCCCAGTGCTAAAAGCCTGGATTTTCCACTTATGCTCTTCGACCAAAAATCCAATTTAAACGTCTGTAAACCCTGCATTGTTTGCCTGCAATAGGTAGGTTGGTATCACCTGACCTTACCCTCTTACGTCACGGCTCCTGGTGACACTGACTAACCTTTTGGCCCAACACACCCTGACCCTAAATAAGGTTGACTATCGGTTACTAGTCAAGCTAATCAAACAAAACTATGTCCTCGAATTGCTAAGGTTAATTATGAGTTCAAAGGAGTGAAACCCGGGAAAATCTTCAGATTTTCTTGATATAATAATTAGATATTTGTGTGATTGATATAAACTCTCCTAAAATGACAAGCAGCAAGTCATAATAACTAGCCAATCAGTTAAAGCCAAGAAATAGCTGACACTCGAGTAATTCTACAGGTAGAATTGTTTGTTTGCACGTTAACGGTCCGATGCGCGCGCATTCACCTGTAAGGATCGACGGGTGTTCTGGAAATCAATGGCTTTTTTTTTGCCACCAAAGTACGAAATTTCGAAGCCATGATTCTTTCAGTTAAATTTTCAAAATCTTTAGAGAATTTAGAGAATTTAAAAGAGGATTCAAAATTTCAAAATTTCAAAACCGCAGAAAAAACAATTTTAAAACTCTTAACTTAAAAAGTGCGACTCAACTTTTACCACGCTTCTTGTTCAAAATCAAAATCAAGTGAGATAGTCCTTCCTTGACTTAGATCAGCCCAGAGGTCGTTTCAGGGTTCGATCTGTGAGTTATGCATACACTGACTTAGATCAGCCCAGAGGTTGTTTCAGGATTGATCTGTGAGATAGCCGTGCCCCGACTTAGATCAGCCCAGAGGTTGTTTCAGAGACTGTTTTTTTAATTGTCAGTTTTTATTGTATAAAATAAAACCTAACCAACATTGAGGTGAAGTCAGTGAATGATTGAATGAGACTGAATGACCTGTTCAAATAGCATTAAAACCCATCCTACGTCCAAGTTGCCACAGCTAAACAACAAGGCCAAATGTCAACCCAAATAATGAATAATAGATATTGATAGTTTAAATGTAAAAAATATCTACAATCAGTTAAAGCCAAGAAATAGCTGACACTCGAGTAATTCTACAGGTAGAATTGTTTGTTTGCACGTTAACGGTCCGATGCGCGCGCATTCACCTGTAAGGATCGACGGGTGTTCTGGAAATCAATGGCTTTTTTTTTGCCACCAAAGTACGAAATTTCGAAGCCATGATTCTTTCAGTTAAATTTTCAAAATCTTTAGAGAATTTAGAGAATTTAAAAGAGGATTCAAAATTTCAAAATTTCAAAACCGCAGAAAAAACAATTTTAAAACTCTTAACTTAAAAAGTGCGACTCAACTTTTACCACGCTTCTTGTTCAAAATCAAAATCAAGTGAGATAGTCCTTCCTTGACTTAGATCAGCCCAGAGGTCGTTTCAGGGTTCGATCTGTGAGTTATGCATACACTGACTTAGATCAGCCCAGAGGTTGTTTCAGGATTGATCTGTGAGATACGTGCAATAAAGATTTTTTAAAAGAAAATAACTACATTTCAAAGAAGGAAAGCTGAATTGATTCAAGGCTTTTCTGGCCAATATCGACAAATGAAATGTTTTTTTTAATGGAATCACAAGGAGTGGCGTGCAGACTGGCACGCACGCATGCACGAATCGATATTCATGCCTTTTCTTTTGACCACCAGTTTTCCTTCATCAATATCAAAACGACATTGTAGACCAAACAGGTCTATGTTAATGAAATCCTTATTTAACTCGTTCACCTTTTTGGGTGACTTTGTGGACTTTTGATTTAAGAAATATCAAAGGCTTTAAAATGCACTAAATAAACTGAGCTACGAACAACTCAAAAACACTCAAAACTCAAATTTGAAGAAACCGAGGTAGAATTCTCTGGTATGTTCGCTAGGATTCTTTACAGACATTTTCTGGAGCTTAGTCTTATGAATATTTTATAGTAGGCTTTTGTTGACTCTAATGGTCTTGAGGTTAGGAAGGTTGATTGGTTCTTATGACAATTTTAATGCGATGCGAGCGATATTTGAAGCCGTGTGATTTTTCTTGCAAGAAAACTGAAAGAGAAACGAAATAGGAAATGAAACTGCTAAAAAAAAAAGGAGAAAGATATCATTCCTTTCTAAGCTTAGTTAAGACTACTTCTAGTTTCTTGAGAAGCGTCACCGTAAAATGAAAGAGAAAAAGAAAGAAAGAATGAACGAAAATAGAACAAAGAAGAAGCAACAAGAAAAAACAGTCGCCCACTGACTCCGCAGCACAAAACCAAAACATTGGCTGCCAAGACAAAACAATTGCAGTTCTTTAATCAGAACTTTTCAAAACATGTTTGTTTCTTTTTTCTTTTGCTTCAGAGATTTTACCAGCAAAACATTAACAAATTCGAGTCCGTCAAAGTAAAACACCGATTCACCCACAGAGCGATGGTGCAAGGTGGTTTAAATATGGCGAAATTGAGGTTCACCTTCTAGGGATTTTATCAGAGATTTTTTTCTTAATTTCTTATTGATTTATTTTTAGAGATTTTTTGGTACAAAACCCAAGGTACAAAAAACAAAAAACAAGGTTTTAGGCGAGCTGACATGGATACTTGCCCCACCCCTGTGGTTCTGCAGATTGTCAATCAATCAGTCGGAAACCAAAGAAACACGAGCACCAGCTCTACAGGTAGCACAGTAGCAACAGGTGTTTCCCTGCTTCTAAACAATACAACCAGTCATAACCAGAGCGACCTTAATATGACATGCTTGTGCCACCGGGCGCCCAAACATATCAATAAATAATAATCTTCTCCCTTGAACTTGAAACCAGCTCGAATAACAGAGACCTTTTGAAATCTCGTCAAAGAAGGGCAACCTAGCGATAGGAGAGGAAAAGGAGACCAAGACTCTCACAGACTCAAAGCCAGGATGACAACATGCATGGATATTCCTCCTGTTGAGGTTAAACAAGTACAGACCAAATCCAAACCCGAAGAAAAAGTTGAGTGTGCAGTTTGTGGTGATAAGTCCACAGGAAAACATTACGGCGTAAGCACATGTGAAGGTTGCAAGAGCTTCTTTAAAAGGACGGTTCGTAACAGTACGAGCTATACATGCCGGGGACAAAATAACTGCCATATTGATCGACATAGCAGAAGTCGTTGTCCGGCTTGTAGGTTCCAGAAATGTCTCGATACAGGCATGAAAAAAGAAGGTAAAACCCCGAGCTGTTTTCAAAACAATCCAACAATGTTTTGTTAACTTTTGTATTAACTTTTGTAGTCTACCGCTGCTAACAATAGATAGCTGTCGAGATAGTAACTTTAATCTAGGGCAAATAAAGGTCTTAAACAAAAACAATATGGATATAACAATCCATTGAGAAAGGTCTTACGATTTTCAAACGTAAAAAATACAGCATGGAAAAATATTTAGACACGTTTTTAGTACCACAGGTTTTTATTACACTGAAATGGTTTTTTTCCTTCTCGGCCTTATCTTGCTTTCTCGCTCTTTCTAAACAACTCACAAAGAAAATGACACCCTATTAATTCAATAGCGTTATAATATTGATAAAATAAGGTTATTAAATTAATTAAAAAGTTATCAAAATGAACAGGAAATGATCAAAGAATTCAGTCATCATACAAGCACATCGCGGCTTACTCGATTGTCGTGTTTTCGTATATTGCATTTGATTGAGTTTTACTCCGACGAAGGACTAGCGTCCGAAACGTCAGTAAAAACATTATGCGACATAAGTGCACTCGCATAAAGTCGTTTCTACATTTATAGTAGACTCTTTTCCCTAAACATGTGACTAATACTGAGAAGGAAAGTACAAGCAAATTCACATTTAAATAAAGTATATAATATTCTACCGCAATGATAAAGCATCTTGCAAACTTTTGGAATTTACCTCTTTTTTTAAAAGAAGTCTTTTTAAAAATTCTATTTTTTAAAGGTTATAAGGTATATCTAATTACAAGAACGTTGTCACATAGAAAAATATTAATAACACAAAGTTTAATTATAAAATATCTTTTGATTCCGATTTTAAAAGCGCCTTGATGAGAATGAGTATCTGTTAGTGTATACCAACAGGGTAGTACCAAAAAATGTTAAAAATTATTATTAATTTATCTTTCTTATTGCAGTCGAGTTTACAGGAATATTTTTCTAAGAGTAGGAAATGTAAAGTAAATAATGTTTTTGACTTTTCAATAGCTGAATGAAAAAGGGAAAAAAGTACCAGCTTTCGATAACAAAGCCGGCAGCAATGAATAGCGAGACAGGTAGAACAAGGCCAACGAGGACGAACTCTAACCTTTGTGTCTCAGGCTTTACGTTATTTAAACAAGCCAAACATTAAAGAAATCGGTCAAACAAACATGAAGAAATTAACTATAAGAAAAAACAGTTCAAAAATCAGTTTTCGTCAGCTTGAACAAAGGATTGTGGTTCCTAAAGGAAAGCGGCCTTCAAGATGATAAAAAAAGTTAAGCGAATTAGCTTGTAATCTTTTCCTTGAAAGATCTAGAATGGCTAAAATAGATTTTACAATTTCAAACGTTAAATAAGAAAGTTGAACGTTCGTATCGCACGCGTGTTTCGTTATGGATCCACTTGCATCGCCCCTTAATGCACTATGTGGCCACCCCAAGCTAGGTTGTTAAGCAGGTTTTGCAGTTGTCAAGTGTGATTTTTTTATATAAAGGACTGAAAATTAATCATTTAAAGAAATCTAGTGCGCGTTGTCTTTAGGTATGACCTCATCAGTAGCTATGCATGACATTGACAAAATGTTCTTATTCTCAGCTGTCCAGACAACAAAGCTACCAGCCTTTCCAAACTTCCAGTTCCCCTTCTACGGGGACATGAACACGATGTACGCACAAGGTATGTTTCCTCTGACAGTGTTCCAGTCACCATTCATTCCAATGGGTATGATTCCAATCAACCAGACAAGACCCGACGTTGCTTACGAGCTCGCTGCCAACGTGCTCTTCTCCATGATGGATTGGGCAAAGAAGCTAACAACTTTCAACCATTTGATCGAGAATGACCAGATAACTCTCCTCAAAATGGCCTGGAGCGATTTATTTCTCCTCGAAGCCGCCCGCAGTCCATTGCAGATGTATGTACAGCAGATGTACTCGACAATCAATGCGCAAACCAAGCAACTTTCGATGGAGGTGATATTGAAGAGAATGGAATATGCCAGGATGTTCCAGGAACAAGAGGAAAGAATAAGAAACCTTGGAATGGACATGACAGAGCACTTTCACCTCAAGTGTATCGTACTGTTTCGAGCTGGTAAGTGAATGAAATACTGAAAGAAATACTGAATGAAAAAGAAAATGGAGAAATGGGAAAAGAAAGTACAAAAGCAAAAAAAAAAGAAAATATAAGTAAATGAAATACTGAATGAAAGGGAAAATGGGAAAGAAAAAAAGAAAAGATAATGAAAGGAATAAAAAATAGAGAAATGGGAAAAGGAAAGGCAAAACAGCAAGAAGAAAAATGGGTAACGATAGCACCGCACAGAAAGGAAGGAAGGAAGGAAGGAAGGAAGGAAGGAAGGAAGGAAGGAAGGAAGGAAGGAAGGAAGGAAGGAAGGAAGGAAGGAAGGAAGGAAGGAAGGAAGGAAGGAAGGAAGGAAGGACGGAAGGAAGGACGGACGGCAAGGATAAATTTAGAAAACCGTTAAGCAATCCTAATGTTTCTTCCAGATGGCTCACTTATCAGTCAGCCGCGCCAGGTCGAGGTTCTGCAAGACACTTCCCAGAGTTCTCTCGAACAATACATCCGCACTCAGTATCCTACCCAACCAACCCGCTTTGGTAAACTTCTACTGATGCTGTCATCTCTGAGAAAGGTCGAGCCCACTGTCATTGAGCAGCTGTTTTTCGCAGATGTTCTGCGCGGCGCATCTATGGGTGACGTACTACGAAAAATGTTGACTAACAGTGTGGCGAACCCTACTACACTTGCTGCTTTGGCCAACAAAGGAACATGAAGTTTTGAATAAGGACTAAGTGTCAAAGATGATTTTAGACCAATGAAAATTAATCTTAAACAGTTAAGTGACTTTAGTCATAAGAGAAAAAATATTCTAACGCTTCGAGGCTGAAAATCTTCTCACCCGTAATAATAATGGCGGAAATAAATTAAAATCAAAGAAATGAAGTCTCTTAAGGCCGGATTACGGTACAAATTTCGCCTACAACTTAAAAACACCCTCGCGCCATCCTACAACTCGAGTCGTACCGTGTAAATCAAGTCTACAACTTGCCTACGACTGACACGAGCGTGTTGTATACGATAGTTGTAGGCTTTTAGAGATTTTCATAAACTTGTGCAGCAGCAGAGACTGATCATCTCTGGAACATAAGGAACATTTCCCCGCTTGGAATTTTGGGGCCGATGTTAAACCAATTGTCCCATATTTCCATGCGACGCACTTTTGTTACCAGTGTTTTTATTACCCTATTTATCTAGGATATTAATAGAAAATAATAAAAGAAATATATTTGAAAATAGAGTTTGTAGGTAAAATAATAATAATAATAAAAAGATATATATCATATATATATTCATATACTTAAAAAAAGAGATTATACTAGACTATACGATATTAAATATTTTACAAAAAGTTATCAAAAAACAAAAAAAATAATGTGTGAACAAATAGAATGAAAAAGTATATTGCATCAATAAAGATATTTTAGATAATGATATTAATGACCAGCGGTTGCTTCTTTCATGGTATGCGCAATGAGGCTATATACTTATTTTGTGTAATCGCCTGCAGTACTATTGGAACGAACATTAGATGATTCAAATAAAAAACTGCAACCTATCTTTGAATAACAGTTTTTGGACATTTTAAGATCTGGTTATTTTCTCTCTCTTGTTTTTGTTTTCTTAGTTTTTTATTAAAGTCCTAAGAATTCTTAACAACTTTTTGACATCAACATTACAAATTTTACATACATTTTGTCACAGAGATTTTAATAGTATCATTAGGAAGAAACATTGTATAAAGTTTTCTATGACTGACACTTATCCATGTATTTCTTTTCTTTCTTCTCCTTTTTCCTTTTTCTTTTTCCTTTCTTCTTCTTTTGTCTTTCTTTTCTTTTTCTTCTTTGTCGGGCTATTTACTCGCCTAGATCAAATTTCCTGCCTAGACAGATAGACAACTGATATGAGCCTGAAGCGAGATGACGTTTTATCCCCGACTCCATACCATAACAGTTTTTTAAATTCTTTCATATTAAAATTTTTTATTCCTTAGAGAATACAGTAACAATAGCCATAATTAAAGAACGAAAGCAATGTGAAAAGGATTATGGTCTAGAGGCGGGGGTTAAACATCTACTAGCTTTAGGCTTATTCGGCTGACTGATGTTAAAGATGTTTATTTACATCTGCGTTATCCCATTCATCATCCCGTTCATATTCATCATCCCATTCATATTCCCATTTTGCAGCGGATACCAATTTCCCGCAACAGGGCTCCCAATGCTCGACAGTAGCATCTCATTGACTAAACTATCAACATTACATCCCATTCCCAGTCTTGAAAAGAAAAGCTCTTCAACAGCGACCGTGCGGAGAAGCCGAAGAGCAGGGAGCCTGAGAAGGAGTTTTCCAAACCGTGTGCTTTGATTAGGGAACTGCGTCCTAATATAGTCCTCCAGTGCGGTCTGGGTACGTTCTTGTAGATTCTCTACTTGACCAGTATTTGAAAGCCCTTGAGAATCTAATAGACGAACAAGAAAAATGTCCATGAAATAATTGACTTTTACTTGCTTTAACAAAAACGTTTTCTGCCTTTCCAACCAAGATTTTTTGAAGCTAAGACGATTTTCACAGCAGCCATGCTGAAGTACAAAAAATTGCCTTTTTGTGGAGTTAAAGTCTCTTGTTTTGCAATTACATTGAAATGTTCTTGCCATCCAACATGGCTGCTGTAGAATTGTTCTGTAGTATACTCTCTACTAACCGTGAATGTATATTTCCAATCTCAGATTAGACCTGTTATCGTGGAATTGTAAGTTGACTTGACGAAGGACTAACGTCCGAAACGTCAGTTTCTATTTTCACCACGGTGTTCAACTTACAATTCCACGATAACTTGTTTCATTAGAAACACCGACGCAGTCCACGCTAGTGTTCACTAGCCATCATCAGATTAGACCTGTTTAGCTTCGTTGTTTGTTGTGCACATTTCAGACCATGTGATGTCACTCTTGGGAGTTGATTCTTTCATGTGTAAATATTTTAACATTTTCGTCATAAAAGAATAATTCTCAAGGGAATGTCATGTGATCTGAAAGTGGCAATTTGCATACTAAGCTAGAGGTTTATTAGCCTCGATTTAGTGCAGAATAAATTGTTACCATTACTGGCGTTGTGCATTCTTTACTTTACTGTTGGTATTTGTGAATATTTTGAAACTAACACGAGGCTGAGTAAATAAGAGCGCAGCTGTCTATACTTATTGTCACTATAATAACACAATGTAAGCTGGAATACCTGGATTGAAGAGAACGATGGCTTTCAAGCAGGCAAACTCCGCCGAGTCGATCTGCAGTCCCCTCAGCTTGTCAACCTGTTCCTCAAACAACTTCATGTTACTGTTTTGACAATCGAACGCAGAGATCATACTACTGGCAGGAAAATCCGTACCGTTGGGAGTAGAGTTGCTGAGCGGTGGAGCAAAGTGAAACGGCGAACAGTGCTGGGCAGCGTTTAATATAAACAGTTCACTCCAGCAAGATCGGAGCAGAATTGCCTGATCAGTGATAGAGAAGTCTGAATAAAAGGGAATATTCTTGGCCCATTCTACCGCGGACACAAGCAGCCGCGCGGCAAGCTCGGGCGTATTTTCTAGTCCATTGATACTTGATGGAAGCGTAAGGGATTGCTGGTAGCGAGCGATAGTGTCAGCTCGTAACAGAAGAGTGATGTAACTGGAATAGAAGGACTGGTTGCCATGGAGATCGTTAAATTGTAAGGACATGGAGACGTTATCTGATTGGCTGCTTGGTACTCTGCCTTTTTGGACCGCTGTACAAAGAAATTACATAAAGTATGAGTAAATATTTCAACTGGGATAATCTATAGAGTGTTTTCACATGTCGTCACCCCGCCATATTGGCGTACCTTTAACAATAACTTTGTCACTAGCTTATTTTGTTAGGTACGCCAATATGGCTGCCATCTCTCTTGTCAGCTAACTCTCTAGAGACTAAGTGAAAACACTTTATTTTGTATAAAATGAAAAAATGAATGAAAATTTAAAATTGAATGATCTTTTCATAACGCAACGGTTTATAGTAAAGATAATAGCTGGTGGGTCATCATTAAATAATGTGGTCATTGTCTAAAAAATAACAAAGAATGAAAAATCTAAATTGTTATAAAAAACAAAGAGTCTTAAAAGAATTTTTGAACAAAACACCACTTATTGTGGAAAACGAAATATAAATAAATAAATAAAAAGAAAACCAAAAGTGTCTTAATATAAGATATATGAATTTTCTTGATTTGGAATAATGATAATGTATAACGTCACTAAAAAATGTAGTGAAATTTGTTTATTACCTACCTTCTTTTCTCATCCCTACTTTCAAACATTTCTTCAAACGACAATACTGACACTGATTTCTGCTTTGTACATCAACAGAGCAGTTACGAACCGATCTACAAGTGTAAGTGAGGTTCCGTCTTATGCTTCGTTTGAAAAAACTCTTGCATCCTTCACACGTGAAAATCCCATAATGTTTGCCTGATGACTTATCACCACAAACCGCACAGTCGACAGAGATCTTTGGTGACGAATTCTCTTGCTGTTCATTGGCGTACGAACAGTCTGAATGGAGTGAGTTAGTCTCTTCTGGTCCGCAGGAGTTGGCCGAAGAATTACCATCGCTCAAGGTTCCTGGTTGGGTCACGGAGTCAAACACACTAAGCGGTAAACTATGAACTAGGGAGTCACTAAGTTCATCCATAGTGTGAACGGATTGATATCTGTTATTCTATATTGATAATTGAGGAATAATCTACACACATAAGCTACACTGTGAATGGGATAATAGCCTTTGTTGGCATGAAAGGAAATGACAATGACAATTAGAAAACGGTTTGTGAAGCTTGAAAAATTGATTAGATTGTGACACCAGTTTTTGCAACCTGCTTGGAAAAAACTACCTTCAACTGGCCAAAACCTCGAAAATAACGCAATTTTTACTCAACTTGGTGAGTGGATTTCGTATTATTAACGAGACTTTTGTTTGTGATTTAGTCTTGTAAATATTTAGCATTAGATAGACGATGTTTTTCTTTTCTTTTGGTTGTTTTTTTAGCAAATTTTATGTTTTCTATTCATGGTGTTTTGATAAATAATTCAGGTATTTAGCTTTAACTTATGAATATTTCATTATAGTGTAGTAAGAGAGAGCGGAGAGGATTACTACATCTATATGCCACGTTGAACGAGTCGTGGAACTCACCCCCTCTTTTACAAAGTAAAGGACTTCTTCAGTTAAATGGAACAAGACATTTCACAAAAAGTATATTATATAGAGTTAGGTTCCGAGTGTGCAATCATACGGAATGGTTTTGATATGATAATCTAAATAATATTGAGGGTAGGTGAAGGATAATCTCTGTTTATAGACCTTTAGGAGCAAAGGGCGACATTGATGATCAAAAGTCGATTTGCGCAAGTTTTATTAGCCTAGACATTCAATTTTTATCCATACCTTAAAACAACCTCTGGGCTGAACAAAGTCAGGAAGGGCACGGGTAACTCACATATCGAAATCTAAAACAACCTCTGGGCTGATCAGAGTCAGGGAACGGCGGCTAACTCACAGATCGCACCCTGAAACAACCACTGGGTTGATCTAAGTCAGGGCATGGCTAACTTACAGATCAAACCTTGAAACAACCTCTGGGCTGATCTAAGTCAGGGCACAGCTAACTCACATATTGAACCCTGGAACAACCTCTGGGCTGATCTAAGTCAGGGCACAGCTAACTCACATATTGAACCCTGGAACAACCTCTGGGCTGATCTAAGTTAGGGCATGGCTAACTCACAGATTGAACCCTGAAACACCCTCTGGGCTGACCTAAGTCAGGGTACGGCTTACTCAAAGTCAGTGGTAAGAATAATAAAGTACTACCAAACTTACCAAGTCCCCACAGTTAACTGATATTGAACCAACTGACAAGAATAAAGAACGGCATCTAAATGAAGGAAGAAAAAGTAAACGTCAGACGGTCTGTTATATTCGACCAAGAGAAAATGAACTAGTTCATATTCTCTTGATTCGACTGTATATCAGTGAATCTGTCCTATTCAATAGGACAGACAGACAATCCATCAGACAGACAGACAATCCATCAGACAGACAGACAATCCACCAGACAGACAGACAATCCACCAGACAGACAGACAATCCATCAGACAATCCATCAGACAGACAATCCACCAGACAGACAGACAATCCATCAGACAGACAGACAATCCAGCAGACAGACAGATAATCCATCAGACAATCCACCAGACAGACAGACAATCCATCAGACAGACAGAAAGTCAATGACCCGCAGACGTAGTCTTCTGCACAGCCACC
Organism: Actinia equina; assembly: GCA_011057435.1. Taxonomy (NCBI): domain Eukaryota; kingdom Metazoa; phylum Cnidaria; class Anthozoa; order Actiniaria; family Actiniidae; genus Actinia; species Actinia equina. The sequence goes on from WHPX01000033.1 coordinate 605,760, forward strand.
GACCAGGGTCATCACATTGATAGTCTGTCAATCTATATCACAGACGACAGAAATGCCGTCGTCAAGAAAATTACATCTTCCAACAACCGCACCAGCTTAATAGTTTTAAACTAGAAGAAATGCCGCTATTTCTAATACGAGCTCATGGAATACAAAAGTTTCGATAGACGACGCTAGCTGGCGTCACAACCGGATGTGACGCAGGCTAGGCTAGTTTTAAATAAAAATCCATTGGAGGCCCAACAAGAGTATTTGAAATCATTTTGTGAATAATTAAAAAATATCGATGAAATTAGTTAGTTATTAATTACTTATACTTATTTTCACATTCGTGAGGCTTGCAAATTACCTCACCCTCCCCTCCCTTAACAATCGATGTTTCGTCACTAAAAGTGGCTGTGGGGTAGACTATGTTTCGTCCCGATTCTTTCGAGAGAAATTCCGTCTTAAGCATAGTTTCCCCCACAGGCCACGTTCAATGTCGTCACGCAATGCTATGCTTTCAGGGGAGAAAGCGTTGCGTGACGACACTTGAAAACGACTGTGGGGGAGACTAGACGATTGAACTGCAGCAAAAACAAATTTTAAAAATTTAATTAATAAAATCATCCAATTCGACAATTAAAAAAAAAATAAGGAAAAATCAGCTAAAAAATTGTTCCACAATTTTTATGAAAGCGAACGACAAATGACGAAAAGTTACAGTTCAGTAATTATTCTAGAACCTCCTATAACAAATATTCCTCTATTCAGATTAGCATAGGATTTCTAACGTTCTTTTTGTGTTGCTTTTTCGTCGTTGGTTTAACTTATATTCCTATGAATTTAACGTAAAAATTCTTTCTTCGAGTTATCATTGCTAAAATACACCCTTACCCGGGGTGGAGAGAGGCAAAAACTAAGAAAATAGGTCGATATTAGCTCGCTTGGTGTTCGTCTCCATGCGCTTGACGTAAACGCCAAACAAATATCATTGAAAATGATATGATTGGACGAAAATGACGTATTGATTAAACGAATCGAAGCTTTTTGATAGGTCGGTGGTTTCGTATGTTACTATTTTTGGTTCATGTATTGCACCACCATCAGTAGAAATATTGCAAGACAAGCTAAATCTTACATGTTCACCGATAGGAGCGAAGTTGATCGCTTGTTGGTGAAGGATACACGATCTTTGACTGCTTGAACAAGGCTTCTTGACCAAAGCTGGGGAAAACTTCACGAGCTCACTTCTCCTCGTTAGCGCTCCAATTCCGCGCTAACCATCTCATTTCTACCACAAACGTTTGATAACATTTCAGAACCAAGCGAAGAATTCTGTTTTACAACAAATTCAAAATGGATCGAAAATCAGAACAAATCCGAGCCCTTCTCTTGTCCCTCGCGGAGCTACAGTTCCTACAATTTGGAACAGAGCAATCTCAACCGCAGGACGACAATCGAGACGAAAATCAAGAAGGAAACTGTGTTTTTAGCGCAGTCACCGTACCCGTCCAATCTAGTCGCGGAATCAAGCAAATTGACTGTCGCGCCGGAGAAATTCAAGGAAGATATTCCGAGCGAATTCGGTGCCACAAGAAGTACGTTCCGCGTGCCTATCGAGCAGAAAAAAGTAGTAAAATCCGAGAGAGATTCCTTCGAGAGCGACTGCGCCGTTGGATCTCACAAAGCGACAAACGAAACCCCAATATCAAGTGAAATTTTTACAGGTAAGAATAAACGAAAAGAAAACTTTTAAATTTTATCCAAAATGAGATCAATGACAGTTAACAGGCTTTATTAATGTAAAGCCTTTCGAGCGTTATTAATTGCAAAGTTTTGGAAATTATTTCAATTTATATGTCAGTCGATCAGAAAAGCCAATCAAGTGCTAGTTTACACTAAGATAATAATAATAAAGCAATGCCGCTACACTATAACAAAGTCTATGCTTGTCCAGCTAGTTATTGTGAATTGAAATGACAGAGAGGGAAAAAAGATGCCATGATAATAATATTTATTTAGACACAATAAGTTTACACGACAATTTCCCTATAGTTTTCCCATTAAAGTAATCTTAATTACATGATTTTAATTACAATATTTTTACTTTTTTCCAGAACACTTTAGCCAGTTAACTGACAGTATTATATCCAACAAAGATATAAACTTTGTGTCCGTTAAGACTGAAAACACACAAGAAGACAAGCTGTTCCCCGATAGCGGGAGCTGTTTTGGCGATTCCCAGCCAGACCAAGACATGGCAGATCCCTTCTATGAAGAATTCATGGACTTTAATAACCTCTTTCCTGAGCTCATACCCGGTGTAGATGCAGACGCATGCACTCTCTTACCAGAAATTCCAGAATTTCTCATTCCCAAGGAAGAGGTTCTAACTATCCCAATCAAAGATTTGATTGCAGACGTGGACAGCATCCTTGCAGAAACTGCACTTGCTAGTAATGATAATCAAGAAGAGGAGGTTCTTAATATTGAAGTAGTTGAAGAAGCACCTACACCTGTAATGCAGGACCCAACAGAGAGTCACTGTATGTTGTCCCCTGGAAGTGTTTTATCAGTAGAATCCTGCGACACAAGTAACTACACCAGTACGTATGCAGAGAGTACATCTTCTGAGAACATCGATGTTGATCTTCTGCAAATACTCGAGTTTCTTGAGAAAGATCAGGCACCCACTGGAGAACCAATCCCTGAAGGCTCAACAGTAGATGCAAGTGAAATCTTTCCTGAGACTGTTACCTCAATTAAACGCAAGAACCCTGCTACAGAAGAACCAGCAGCCAAAAGAGCCAAACCACAGCAAATTGCTAACACATCTAGTGATAAAGCCACCAAGAGGAGAATAAAGAACAATGCTGCCTCTAGAGTCTGCAGAGCAACAAGAAGGCAAAGGGAAGAGGAACTATTCCAAAAAGAAAAAGAACTGATAGAATCTAATGCTGCACTAAAAGCACAACTAGAAGAACTAACTAAAGAAACACAGAATCTAAGAAGTATCCTAGTCCAACTGTTTAAGCAGCTGCAACAACTAACTCTTTAAGAATGATACATGTACAGCCTCTAAAGTCTTTAAGTACTGAAGCTTTTTACATCAAGCTAAACTTCAATATATTTTCTACATGATAATACCTTAAGAACTGTTGTTGGTGACATCCAGGGTGTAAGGGGATTTCATTAACCCATGATAAAATGATAAAAATACCAAATGGTAGTCACTGAGAACAGTAATTTTAAGATAGTTCGGTATAAAAGATTCAGATGTTGTTTCTATATTCTTTTCTATTCTTTGCAGATATAAGTATAGTCCTTGAATTCAACTTTTTTTGTGTCTACGGAATGGGAATCCAAAATGGTATAGCCAGGTATTCGGCTGGTTATTCTATGTACATACATGTATTCAACTATAATCACACTGCATATTTAATCAAGCCATACTTAGAATAATATCCGTTCAATGTTGAGTCCTATCATAAGCATTTTTGAATTCTTTGAAATAGTTTTAGAGTTTTTTTAGTAATTCAGTGCATGGATCTTTCAATTTTTATATTTGTTTTGGTATACTCAGAAATATTGTAAAAATCAATGAGGATCTAAATAAAAGATTCAAAGGTTAATCATGTCTGTGTTTTTTTTTTCTTTTAGAATGTTTGCTATGTGGAAAAACTAGACTTAAGGAATCAAGGATGACATGAAATAAATGTGATGCCAAGTTCAGTAATCAGAACAATCCAATACTACTCTCCACCTCTGTGGTTTCAGGTGTATTTCTGGACTTGGCATCGCATGCAAGTAGAGTTTTAAGGGTCCCTCCCTTGACTCGAGGGTTTTTATCTGGGTTCTCTGGTTTTCCTCATCCTTCAAAACCTGATGCTAAAATCTAATTCAATATTGGCAAGTTACCCTTGCCCTGACTTGGGTTCATGAAAGTCAAAAATTTAGAGTATCAATGAATAAAAATATTGCTCAATACATGCTTGTGGCTACTGCTATAAGAATGATTGTGATAGAAGGATAAATATTGGTAATTTACTATACATATGAAAAATATATAATTTAAATGAACCTAATTACTGGGAAATGGTTGATAGTTATGAGAGGTCATTAAATTGCAAATGCTGGGCTTCCTGTGGTGTTACAGACTTGTATGCACAGCCTCCACAAAAATAGAATTATCATTATTGAATTCATTTTATTAACTTTAATCATTAATGATAACTCTCTCCAAATACAGATTTTGCACCATCATATGACAGCACACGTGACAGCAGCCATGTTAGATGGCAGGAACAATACAATCATTTTACATAAAAAAGAATTCAATTCCCAAGTGCAAAGGGATTTTATTGTTCTGCCATCTAACCAATGGGAGTCCAAACTGTATTGTGGGCATGTGCACATAATGGTGCAAAACCTATACAGTTTATTTCCATATTAGTGATTCTTTGTTTTATATCATTATTTAATCTTGATTTAAATTCTAATAAATGGACATCTGTGAACAGAAACAAAACCCTTGGTGAATTGTGTACTAATAATATATTACAAAAAAATCATGACTTTATCCCTGGAAGTCAATTTCTGGACTAAATAAATGATTGAGGATGGATTAAAGAATATTTGTGCGGCAGGGCCAAATGGCAGGCAAAAATCACATTCTATTTTTTCCTATAATTATTAAGGTGTTTAAACACCTTTGAGTGATAATAGTATAGTAATAGAGAAACCAAGAAGATTCTGCTGTTGTGAAATAGATGAATGACCTGTAACCAATGGCTTAAAAGAGGGCATTACCTTCACTGACAATGTCCTGCAGGATTTACTGCATCAGTCTGACAAACTCAACCTCATACTGCCAGGGTGTATCTTGAGTAAATATAAATAATGTAGCGGAGAGAGCTTTTGTCCTTGCATTAAATTCTTGAACACAAAGAATAGCTCTATTTTACACTAGTAGTCAAATTCTTGAACGAAAGAAAAGACTAACTATTACCTTGGATGATAATAGCTCATAAAATTTACAACATAACCCAACATTAGGAACGCATTGTCTTGTGAATATGTGAGGATGTTACCGTGGAGACCATCTGATAGAATAACCAGTTATGCTGCTGATAGCGCTCTCCTCTTTTTAATGAATCCTTGTAAGTTCCATTTAGTATGTGGTAACATCCAGTGTCCATTGAACACACATAATATTGTCATTTTATCAGTGTAGCATAAATCTGGCAAAAGCTGGGGAGAAAAAAAATGTAAAACGTGTTACAGTATTTCCCACACAGATCAATAACTTACTAAGTTTGGGAATTTTTGTTGAATATTGAACTTCAGTTTGAATGAGAGGAAAAGAGTTCCAAAATACAGAGTAACTGTATTGGTTCATTTTGCCATACCTTGGGAGTAATAAGGAAATATTGAGCTGTGTTCTCTTTACAGGCTGTTTGAACCACCAACTCAAACACACGCCTCTCATTATTGGGATCCATACCCTAGGAAGAAAGGAAAAATTAGACTCATCAACAATTATTGAACTTTTTTCATCTAAACACTTACAGTACCAACATACTGTTACAACATAAGCCTATTAAGTTGTCGAACAATTGTAACAACTATTAATAATCTTACCTGGTTGATTTCATCAACTACTCGGAAAGGACAGCTAGTCATTTCTTGTATAGACATGAGGTAAAGCATGGTAGAAACGCTTCGTTCTCCTCCACTCTGATGGTGGGGATTTAACACATGTAGTGAATCCTTTGCTCTGAATTTCACTCTGATCTGTATTCCATACTTGTCGTATTCATTTTCTCCCTGATCAAAGTCAAAAATAATGTGATTGAAGTTAAGATTTTTATACAAATTTAAGGCATGGCTAAGACAGTGCTAATAGTACTTGCCTGAGTAAGATATGGAATAGCCAAATAACAATCAATATTAGGTCTATTAACCTCATAGTATTTGTTTATTATGAAAGTAGATTTGCTCTCCTGGTTCCCCAGCCCACAACTCTCCTTGCCACTACAAATACCCACCCACCCACCCACCCACTTGACCACAAACCTGACCCCCTGCCTTACCACTCACCAGCCACCCACCCACCTAACCACCCCCCTACCCACCCATAAAGCTTTTCAGTAGGATACAAACCTGGTCCTTGGCAAGGGAAACTTCTCCTGCACATCCCATCATGCGAAAAAACTGTCCATATTTGACATTGATTTTACTGATGAGATCTTCCAATGGTGTAAGCCACCTGTGGACAAATAACACCATAAGCACGGTTCATTACTATTGATAAATAATCATATCACTATCTTTCAGCCACCATCATCCCATCAGCAACAGTAGCAGCATTGCATTCCATTACCACCACAATCAGCAGCATCGATGTCATCGTCATCTCAACATTATCAACCCAATTTAACAGACACACCACAATAAACATTATTCTATACCTAGAATAACTCTTACACTGACGTCCAGGCCAGGTCCAGGGTGGTAAAAAGGGGTGACTAGTCACCCACCTTTTGCTCAAATTTCTCAGTATTATATCGTTAGTAAAACAGCCACCCCCCTTTTCCTCGAATTCCTGGAAAAACTTTCGTAATAGTCACCCCCTTCTAAAATACCTGGATCTGCCCCTAACATCATATTTTTCTAGTTTACTAAGCAATCTATCCTCATTATAATCATCATTATCATTACCAAAAAGGATGGTAATCACTGTACCTTTCTTTTAGATCACTGATTTCTTGTTGCTTTGACTGAAGGTCACTTTCCTGAGTTTCCACCTGCGTAGTGATATTGTTTATATCCTTCTTTCTCTTGTCATACTCTTTCACTACCTGTAATGGTACCCACAGTCAGTGTCTTTATGTTACAACAAAGGCTTTTTTTTCATTCTGCCACTCACCCCAGGATCTGTTTGATAGTTACACTCAGCTCTTGCTCTCTGCTCATGGATCAGTTCATCTATCTCGTCTAACGTGTCTGGGTACAACTTAAACGCCTAAGTGAAATGAACAACAGATCAAATAAATAATTGAAGTAACATATTACATGCATTCTCAATCACATGAGCCGCTCTAGCGATCGTTTCTGTCACGACAAAGACGCTTTTGGTAGACCTCAATAAAGGTGTTTCGATGACATTCTAAAGGTGCGTGGCCCTATAGTTTGGTGTTTTCTGACAATGTTTTGGAAATGCCTTGTGATTGATGTCAACCAAAACCTTTCTTCATGACAGAAACAATCTCTAGAGGGCGCAGTGTGATTGAGAATGGCTGTAATCTATATGATAATGGTTATATCAAATCATCATTTACATCTCGCAGGCTCGAAGGTACTTCTTCTCCCTCAGGAATACCAGTTTTGTCATGGGCTGTTTTCTTCAGGTTTCTAGCTCTACGGCGTTGATCCTCTAAATTAGCTTGTGCTGCCTCGTATTCATCCTAAGGAATAAGAGAATCAGGTATTACTTACACAGATATACACTGTATCAGCAGAGCAAGGGTGATAAACCTAGTTTGAGCCCAGCTCTGTAGTAGCCACCCCGAGATAGTCAGCCAAAGATTTTGGAGTCTCTAGGGTTATAATAAACTAGAATATGAGTTATAAATGTAAATCAATTGTTACCTCGGCTTTTTTGACTTGTTCTTGTGCTTCTCTGAACTGATTACCAATCCTGGTTTTCTCTGCACTAAGTCTAGCATGTTGAAGGCTGATTCTGACCTTCTCTTTGCAAACATTTACACATTGCTGAAAGTAAAAGAATGATAAAATTAATGAGTAAGTTGAAAAGAATATGACTTATAGTTGTATATACTGTATGAATAGATACCCCCCTTTGACTAAAAGTTGTCATTTGATCAGCTTCATCCCTACGTGCCTACACTGAAAAGGTTCATGGGGATAATTAATTCACAGTTACTAGCTGCCATATATGTTATCTAACATCTCTTGAGCTCTCTTTTTTTTGGTCCCACTTAATTTGCTAAAACCATGCTTCGAGCAAATGGCAAAGAATTAAGCTGGAGAGCAGTTTGGATGACGCAAAGTGTGGGAAATTTACTCTATCCTTTTTGGTCAAGGCGCGTAGAGATGATCCAATCAATGATAACGTTGGATAACGTCAAAGGACTGTATATTAATAGATGTGTTGTTTGTGAGTAGTATTTTAAGGACCCAAATTTTATCAATGCCCTGAAACATCCTCTGTGCTGATCTAGGGCACAGCTAATTACTCACAGGTTAAATTAAAATTAAGGTAGTTAGGTTTTGGAGAAGAAAACCTAGGAAAGAACCCTTGAATCATGTGATGCTGATTACTGGAATTGAGCCTGTGACCCCAAAGGTGAGATGCAAGTGCACTATTGCTACAGTAGACCACCCTTGGTTTGTATCTCTGTAGTAAGATCTGGTTCAATGCAAGCTAGATAAAAATGCATGTGTTTGTGTGTATGAACTTCAAGAGGGTTTTAGTTGCTGATCAGCAGTTGTTAGTCGTTCTCTGGGTTTTCTAGCCTTCCTTTTACATATACTACTTACCTTGATGCCATCTTTAAACTGAACCAATACTTCAGCTCTCTTGCTATTTGTCTTATCTATTGATTTCTGTACTTTTGATTCCTCTGCCTCAAGGTTTGGTGCTTCATCTTTGACTGTCTCCAGCCTTTAACATCAAAAACAGATAGATGAAACAATGTTTGCCAATCCATCAATCAATAAAACCAACACAGTCAGTCAATGAGTCAGTCACTAAGTCAGACAGCCGTTCATGTTGATCAGGCAGCAAGCCAGCCAGTCAGAGATTCAGTCAATCACTGGAAAACATATTATGTACTCTACATAACAAAATACTTAATTTTAACTCAAAAACAATTTTTGCTCTACATTTTTTGCTTGTTTTCCAACTGGTTTGCAAGCGTTCTTCTCCTCTGAAGTTGAGAAGTCAGTGTTTTCTGAAAATAGAGAAAATGATTAGCCAAAGCATGAGCACAAGATGACCAGTTTTTAGAATAAAAGCATGTTACTATAGTGACAAACCTTGGAGTTTCTCAGTTCTTCAAGTTGTGATGTTAATGCTGTTTCTTGTTCTTTCAGCTGTTGATAGTTTGCATTCATAGTTTGAAGCTGTGATTTCACTTCCTGTGAAGAGCAAAACAAATAAATATAAAATGAATAAGTGACAAATGGATAAGTGGATGGATGAAGAAATAGAAAATAGTCGCATAGATGAAAGTATTAATAATCTCCGGCAGCTCCAGTGATAGATTAATTGTTTTTGGATTGAAGGGTGGGTGGATGGATGGATATACCATGTGAAATAATGGACAGATGAGGGAATGGCAGGATGGGTCGTTGGATGGACAGATGGATGGGAGGTTCACTTGACAGAATGAAAAAAGAGATTGTATAGAGAAAGAAATAATGGAAGGAAATGAAAATGGTTTTCACCTGTAGTTCTGCCTCAAGTTGTCTCTTTGCTACCATGTCAACAGCAATGTTGAAAAATCTTGCATCTCTAAACAGCCAAAACAGTTAAGTCAAACCCCAGCATTCCCAATCAAGCAAAGGAGATATAATAAATCTTGCTATTTCTTCTGTTCTGTTTTGTGAATTATAAGGTACTTACCTGATATTTTCTACAAGAGTTGATCTTTCTCTGTTACCATACTTGGACCTTTTTACAATATACTGCAGGGGGAAGAATATTTTATAACTGTTATCGTATATGGCATACATCTTGAACAACAGATTTTGAATGAGCCAAAGCAAACTTGGTGCTTAGTACTGTATATTAAAAATGTTGCACCATGGGTATCCTTGAACTCTGCCGCATCTCAAAAAAAAATTTATTTGCTGGTAAGATTAACTCTCTACCAGCAATTTCAAATCATTGGCATATATAAACATAAATATAAAACTTAATTCACTTACTCTTGATGTTGGAGTGTAGAAATGCATTATTCCAGATTCATTTATAACCTGATGGTACAAAGGAAAATTAGTGCTCAAAACGTCCCATTTTGGCTTGTAAAGTTGACCATTTAAAATTCCAGAATCAAACTCTTCCATAGAAATGATTAATGATTAATATTTAAAATTGGTAAGGCAGTCTCAGATAAAGCTATGTTTTAATACTTTGTTTAAGCAACTTTTTAGTGATTACAAACGGCCAGCAATACAGTTTTGGAGATTCTCTATCTGGGTAAGACTAATTGATTCTCCTAGGGGTGGGGAGGGTCTTATTGGGGTTTTTTCAAGATGTATTTTTATGAGGCTTTCTCTGGATATAAGGTTCTAGTCTTAGTCCAAATACATTGGCAGAGGCTACTTTCATATCTCTTCTGCATATATTTTTCCCATTGGTGGGCTACCTGTGCTGTGTGATATAATACTGTGGTTGATAGGGACTGAAGTGGAAAACCACAAAAAAGGAGGAAAGAATGCAACAATTGGTTGAGTTTCGTTATTTTCTCACCTCCCTCTCCTCAGTCTCCCTCTCCCAACACCTTCCACAGGAAACCCAGAGAAGTGATGTCTCCAGAGGAGGTTAATAAAGAACTAAAAATACCTTTTCTGCATTATTAGTTGTCCAATCATTTCCTAAAGGAATGTCATGTGCTTTGTACGTATCACACAAATACTTCATGACAGCATCTGGGGCTGTGAAGAGTTCCTTTAGGTAACACTGAAAACCATATTGTCTGATAATAGATATAAAAAAAGAATGAATGTGAGAGAAAAAATTAATTGATTAAACAAGGCACTTGGAAAGCAAGGTTGGTGAGGGCACTCATCTCTCGCCAATGCCACCAAGGTTTGATTGCAAGACTCAGTATTGTATATACATGACTAGATTTTTCTCCAAATTCATTAATTTTTCTGAGATAGTGAAAATGGTGAATTATGGTCTAGCTTGGGTACAAATATCTGTTGTTGATAAAGGCTTATATGGTGTTGTTTGCACAAACTCTATATCACAATGCATCCTGTTTATTGGAGTCAGACAAAAGCCTACCTAGCTACTTCACAGATGAATTGAAATTAAGTTTGTTAGGTTATGTAGAGTAAAGAAAACCAGAGAAAGACCCTTGTATCAAAGGAGAGACAAGTGCAATGCAAGCGCACTACTGCTAGAGGACTCTTTATTTTTGAAAAAGAGAAAGAAAATATTAACACAACTTACTTTAAATCTTCAATGTTACGAGATGGTCTGAAGCTAGACAGTGGATGATCAGGAGGAGTAACACCATTTACTTTTAAATTCTGTTTATCTCGGACCTATCAAAGAATACAGAAATGGATTTTGAGATATATAAAAAAAAGATGAATGTAAAGTATGCTTACATAATTACCTCGTTAAAGAACAGCTTCATATCGTCTCTGCTCTCAAACACAAATGATCTTAGATCATTACTGGATATCAGCTTCTCCAGATATTTTGCATTATTCACATCATGCATATTCACCTAGTATAGAAAGAGTGAATGAATGAATTGTAAGAGAAATGGTTAATGTGCAGGGTGGGTAACTTTGTTCTTGTTTTCTTGAAGCCATATTATGAATACATAGGAATGAAATGAATGAATGGGAATGAAATGAATGGGAATGAAATGAATGGGAATGAAATGAATGGGAATGAAATGAATGGGAATGAAATGAATGAATGGGAATGAAATGAAATGAATGGGAATGAAATGAATGAATGGGAATGAAATGAATGAATGGGAATGAAATGAATGAACAGGAATTGAAGGGGAATGGATATACCTGTAAGAGTATTGGTTCATGCACAGGGTGGCTGAATTTGTCCTTGTTTTCTCTAAGCCACATCACTGCATTATAAGTATCCCTGTTGTGATTGCGTAGATACTGCAATCTCAATTTCTTCATGTCCTCCAGTTTGTTCAACCTACTTGTTACATCTGACAAAGAAAATGAAAACAATATGTTAATATTTATATCAATGGTAAGTAAGTGACAACTTGCAATGCACAGTTGACTATTCATTTCTACAGTATCATAAAACCTAATATACCCTGTGTCTGGGCAGTGAGGTGTCGTTTTTCATCCAAAATCCTGCTTCCTTGTTGCTGAATGCCAGTCAGTTCTCTGTTGATTCTCCTGGCATTGTTAGTAACTTCATCAATTTGGGGCTGAAAGTCAACAAAGGAAGCATACTCATTCTATACAGTCTTGTAGTTTGATTGGCTTTCATGGGAATGATTGACAGTCATAAGGTACAGTCTTGTAGTTTGATTGGCTTTCATGGGAATGATTGACAGTCATAAGGTACAGTCTTGTAGTTTGATTGGCTTTCATGGGAATGATTGACAGTCATAAGGTAGATAGATACCTGCAAGTCGGATTGATCTGGAAGCTTTTCAAGTTCGTTTTGGGTACCCTGTATCTGTCGTTCTAAATCTGCAATTCTGATTTACCAGACAGCAAAAATTAAAACACAAGATTTTCTATACTCCAATTTAAAGGTATGAGATGTTGTTTTGATATCAGTACATAAAGAACTTCTTCATTATCTTCTTTATCCCCACCATTCTAAATATCATCATTATCACTACCATCATCACTATCATTGTTATTATCAATAAAAACAACATTCCATACAAATTTTGTGACTACCGCTAATATGCCCATTAGTACTACAGTCACTATCATGACTGACAATATCATTACCCCTAGAGGCCATTTTTCTAATACTTACACTACAGGTACAGTGTACTTACTTCTTTTCTCTGCGTTTTTCTTGATCTTTCATGTCTTTCAGTTGATTCATATGCTCTTCAACCTTAACGGATGTAAAATACATGCATATATCCTCAATGATATGACTGATGTCACGCAACACAGTCACGGTTTTCTTAAGTGAGTATCAGATTTCGTTAGTTTAGTTTGGGATGCGTGGCAGTTGCCAGTGCTTACGTGATTTCATCTTAAGAGGTCAAGTTAGGACTTCAAGTTAGAAGTTAACATCTGGACAAGGTACCGATCACTTAATATGTTTGTAATGTGTTAATGTATTGAATCTTAGTTTTAATAATTTGTTCTATCGAGTATAATTATTCCCATGTGATTAGTTACATTCCATTGTTGATCTACATAGTTTTACGGATAAGTCAGAGATACTCAAGATTGACGAGATATACTAATAAAGATCAATCCAGCAAAGTAGTCCAGTCTTAGTTTGCCTAGCAAAGTCCACAGGACCATAGTAACATGAATCAGAAAGAAGTACAATATCACATGAAGTCACTGGGTTGGTAAATGTACAATATCTAATATCTACTGTACCTATCAAATAACAAATATATAAATACCGTACCTGGTCATTTAGCTTTTCTAGCTGGTCACTTTTTGCTTTAGCTTTTCGAATGACCTCATTCCCATTATCATTCTTCAATAAAAAAAAGTTGCAAATGATTACACAGAGTATTCCTTAAGAAGTGGTATCTTATATCTTTAGAAGTTGCAAAGCAAATGTTTCATATATTACAACTTAACATGTTAAGAGTAGAACTTAATAAAACTCCTAAAAACATAATAAAAATCGCCCTACTTCTTAAGTAGCATTGGACAGGACAATAAAATCCTCAACTTTTTCCAAATTCCATTTTCCCACCTGTTGCTTCATAGCAGCATCTAGTTCCTTTAGTTCCGTTTCCACTGCACTCAGATTCTGTTGCATTGGTGCATTCTGTCTCTTGGTAATGTCCCGTTTCTTCTTTGCTTCTTCTCTGAGATTCTTCAGTTCTACAAATTTCACTCTTGCTTCTTCATATTCCTTGAATAATATAGTTTCACCAAGTAAGTTTTTTTCATAATTAATTTACTGTCATAAGTAATTTCATCAGCAACTTACAGCCCATGGTCTCTTTTTCTCCAGGATTTGTACTTTCTCCAAATGCCGTTCTCTTTCTTGAAATCTCCGTACTTCATGCTCAAGTTGTTGATTTTGTTCCTTCAGCTTGTCCAAGTGATCTGTCTTTCCCCTTAGTGACAACTATGAAAATAAAAAGGTACCAAATGTTTCTCTTGATATCTAGATTTTGATGAGTATACAGAGGATGCAAGATTGATTGGGCTGTGGCAGGGAGTAAAGGTCCTTGTGATCAACAAACCTAAATTACTACATATGCATCTATCAATTTACATGTACAAAATTTCATCAAACGGCAACCTATGGAGCAGCAGTGAGGGGGACTCACGATCGGCCGGCATTGCTAAAAATCACATATTGAAAAACACCAGCCCCCCCTGGGGTTTTTGGAGCAGTGACGAGGCCCTACAGGGGGTCTTGCGCGATCCGCTGGCCTCGGGAAAAGTCCCTCACTGCTGCTGTGTTTGGGTACCGCAAACGGAGGTTAAGATATTCCTTAGATATAGATGGACGCCATCAAAAGCATACAAAACAAAACTGTGCGCAAGCTCAGAACTCAGGTGTTGGATCGCCTGGATGCGGACTTTGCCTTCACGACATTTATGGAGGGAGATACAGATGAGACTATGAACTACGATAGAGCAGAAAGGATAATCGATTTGATGCCCGAAGGTGAATACCGTTTGGAGTTGACGTTTATAAAGTATTATAAGAGTATATTTTTTTCCCTTCTCCCGGCAACCATTTTCGGCAACCTTTTTTTGTGTCGTATGCATGCGTGTAGTGCTTCGAAAGGGGCTGCGAGTCACCTCTACCTCTTTTTTTGTGTGCTCCAAAAAGAAGGATAGATTTGCGCAAAGAGTTCCAAAATGCATTCCTATTTTTCTTGTTGTTTTGTTATCCAACGTTCGACAAAACAACAATAATATTGTGGACCCTTTTCGAAGAGGGTTTGCAAAGAGTTTCAAAATGCATTCCTATTTTTCTTGTTGTTTTGTTATCAGACAACAATACCACAACAAAACAACAATAAAAATAGAGACCTCTTTCGAAAGAGGTTTGCAATATAGTGGGGTAGGACTTGCGCAAAGAGTTTCAAAATGCATTCCTATTTTTCTTGTTGTTTTGTTATCAGACAACAATACCACAACAAAACAACAATAAAAATAGAGACCTCTTTCGAAAGAGGTTTGCAATATAGTGGGGTAGGACTTGCGCAAAGAGTTTCAAAATGCATTCCTATTTTTCTTGTTGTCTGCTAACAAAACAACAAGAAATACGAAACCCCTGTTTGCAAAGAAGGATACATTTCTTGTTGTCTGCTAGCAAAGACCTACTTTTTTTGGGAAGGTGTAACTCAGAATTACACCCTCGCTATGCAGCACTGCGCTGGTAGCAAGGTCCGTGGAGGCGAAACACCTCCCTTGTGCTATCTTTGCCGGCGAATAGTCTTTTGCTACACCAGCATATATGGTTGCCAAAACCTTCTACCCCTAGATATAGACATGGAAGAGCAAAAGAGTATTTCGACTACATTGCAAGAAATGGGCATACGTGCAAAAAGCAGAGTGTTGGCGCATTTGCTGCTGGACAATGCCTGCGACGGAAACCTGCTGCCCAACATATCCAACTGCGACTATTTGCAGGGAAACGAAGGAACTACCAGCCTGCGGCCCTTGGAAGGATTGCCGCCGTTCGTAGACGATGTGTTTGTCTATGGTTTCGTTTCCGAAGAGAATCTGTATGGCAAGAAGCTGCTCTGCAGGAATGCGAAAACAATAGTTGCGCAGATATCTACGGCAGCAACAGAGGCATTTGGGGCGTTCCTACCAACCAGCATAGTACATACCTGCAAGCAGGGAAAGATCGTAGAAAACATTGCGAAGATAGAAGAGCGCTCCAATGCCGAAGGCAAATGGTATGGAATACACAACACATATCCTGCTGGATACTTCGTGGCCAAAGTAGATACTTCGGAGCTGCAAATAGAAGAGGTCGGGAAGAACATACGCAAATTCTCCACGACTTTGCATGGGCACGGATATGGCATCTATTCCGTCGACTACACACAAGATTTCTCTGGTACTCTGGACAGAGATGCTTTGGTGCGCAGACTGCGGCAAATGGGCTACGAAATACAGTATAGTGTCAGGTTGGCGCGTAGGAACCATTTTGGACAACGAACACCAAGTAGGCAAGCATGTTTGTACTTGGCTAGAAGACGGAAAGAGAACCAAAATATACGACAAAATAGTATCCAACTTCGAAGCCGGAGAAGTGCAAAATCCAGTAGGAGCAAAACTTGCAGAGTATGTGGATTGCCCAAACGACCATTTGCGTAGAACATTTCTACATCCAGACGTGCAAAAAAGAGGATGCACCAGGGTAGAAATATTCATCTATGGCAAAGGTTTCTCCAAATCCCACACCAATGCCATTGCGGAAACGCTAGAACCTTTGCAGGACATATTTGTAGTGCAGCCGCCAAAGAACATGTGGTTGGCGCTCGCAGAACATTTGGATAGATGTTTGTGTATTTGCTGCGAGGAAACAAAAGAAATATTCCTTGCCTGGTACTGCCACGGAGTAACGGGTAGGATAGCCGGAGTGCGTGTGCGAGGCAACGACAAATGGGAACAGTGCGTACTTTGGACTATAGCAGAGTTTGGTCTGCGCAAATGTCCCATATTCCGCATAGACGTACTTGGGATGGACCCGGTGGAAATAGCTCCGCTGCGGTGCTACACAAAAGATTCCCCCACCGTATTGTCGGAGTCCAACATGCCTACACGCGTACACAAAGATCCACCAACAATTGCAGAGTTTCTCCCAACCACAGAGCACGTAGAATGGATATGGCGCACAAAGAAAGCACAACGAATAGGAGTGGAAAAGAGTTTGTTTGGTATTCTGGAAGTACCAACCGACCGCAGGATATCCTTCCTATCCAAAAGAAAACGACAGCAGAGAATGGAAGATATTCGAGACGATTTGGAGGGAGACGAGTGGGTCGAAGCCACAAAGAGATACCACGCAGAACTCTTGGAGCAGAGAAACTCCATCCTGCGGCAGAAAGAAGAGGACAGGAAGAAGATAGAGAAAGAGTTGGAGAACTACAGGAAACTAGTGGATAGGACCTCCAAAAGGACAGACAATCTGCGCAAGTTGTTCTTTGGAGAGGAAAACCCGTTTGGCCCAGAGACTTCCTAGGGCCAAAGTACACCGAATGGACCAAATACCCGCAGGCGAGCTACAAAATACTAGGCTATGCAGTACCAAAGAACGTAGACCCCGATTGGCCCGCCAAGGGGCACCGCGTAGTATTGCGAAGGAATAGAGAAACGTCTGTAGCATGGGCCACGGAAGCCCTACTGGATGCATTTGCAGCTGGAAAGTTCGAAGACAACGGCAGCATATGCACTGCCATACCAAAAGAAGAAGTATTGCTAGAGTGGCAAAATGGCGTAGCAACCATCTTTGTGTCGGAAGGACCCGGCTTGGACACATACCACGAATTGGTGGGAAAGATAGACCATGCAATGCCCAAAAATCCAGACAGACTACTGGAAGTGCCAGCGCCGCCAAACAAAGAATGCACGCAGGCGCTGCACATGCAGCCGGGCGAATACCAATGCTGGAAATACGCCAAAACCACATACAGAAAAAAAGAAAGGACAATACTGTTCCTTTCCGAAAAATGCCCAGAGTGCGTATTGGAGGGCTGCACTGTGGAGCATGCAACTACGCCAGTCTGGGGACACTTTCTAGAAGAGCAAAAGATAGACTGGACGCAGCCGCCGCCTCTGTATTGCAAAATAGGCAGGGAAAAGACAACCAAAGCAAAGAAGAAAGACAGAATAGTGCACGTATCCGCAAAGGGTGTCGACCAGATTGACACCCTTTCTACTCCATCTAGCACATCTTTCACTCTAGCAGCAGTGAGGGACTTTTCCCGAGGCCGGCGGATCGCGCAAGACCCCCTGTAGGGCCTCGTCACTGCTCCAAAAACCCCAGGGGGGGCTGGTGTTTTTCAATATGTGATTTTTAGCAATGCCGGCCGATCGTGAGTCCCCCTCACTGCTGCTTATGGGTAGATCCAACTTACAAGTTGAAAATAGAATCTAGGATGATGTGTTTGGGAGGAAAACTGGAGAAAAATGTTTGAGCCCAGAGGTGTAAAAGTCAAGCACTCTGCTATTACACCACATACCCTTACAACCTACCTCTAGTTCTTTTTCTTTTTTTCTCATTTCAATAAGCTGCTGGTGGTTGTCACTCATTCCTATAGGTCCAACCTTCAAAACAGAATTAGATCCCTTAATAAAAGACTATCTAGGACACCAGCTATAGTACATAGTTTAAAGACAAATCTACTTACAGCTACTTCAGTGGCTAGTAAAAGCTGCTGTGGAGACATCTTAGCAAATTCAACCACCCTATCCTTTAGTAGAAATCATAAAATAACTGTTATAAAGCTGATAATAATAATAAATAATATTTTACTTATACATTGTATAGCACCCTTTCCTAAAATTTCTATAATTCCTATAATTTGCTGAGGTCTTAGGTATACAAGAAGAGGATAAAGAAGCGATGAGGTGAATTATATTTTATACCTGTGGCAGAAACTGACATAAGTTACTAATCTGTATATTCAACATTGTAGTGACCTCTTGGACCTAAAAGATCAAAAATCATGAAATGAATATTTAAGTATAACACCAGCATGAAGAGGTAACTGGAATGAATCCATATAAACTTTCATAACCAATATTGCACAAATATAAATAACACAAATGACACTTTATTTAACCCTACGAAGACTGAAAAATTGAACAAACCTCTTTCATGGTGGCGGGTTTGCCATTTAGTTTCCAGTTTGACCGGTTGCCTTCTCGGAATATCTCTCTTGTTATCACATAATTTTTACCACTACTATTAAATCTACAAGAAGATTTGATGCAATTAAAGAGTTTCAATGAATAAAAGGCTTGATGAAATTGGATATATTACACAGTATATATAAATGTTGAGGAATATACCAACTTCTACAGTACTTCCTACATGTACAGTATGCTACTTACAGTTCAACTTCTATTAAAGCTTGAGGATGGCCATGCTTTACAAATTCACCAACCTAAGACCAAATATTTCTCTGCAATTAGCTGTTTACTCACTCAGTTCAGGTGGAACAGTGGTCAAATGACTTACACATCAGTGATAAATTTATTGAAACCTGAAACAAGGTCCTCCAATAGAATAACTCAGTTCAGGTGGAACAGTGGTCAAATGACTTACACATCAGTGATAAATTTATTGAAACCTGAAACAAGGTCCTCCAATAGAATAACTCAGTTCAGGTGGAACAGTGGTCAAATGACTTACACATCAGTGATAAATTTATTGAAACCTGAAACAAGGTCCTCCAATAGAATAACAATTGGAATTTTGCATTTTCCATTCTGCAAAGATATCAAAACCAGGGGAAAACTCTCAAATCAAGTGATTGGCACAACAAACTCTGCTTAACTAAGCAGTTAGCTGTGCCTTGTTTTTCTCAGAGGTTGTTTTGGAGTTTGATCGGTAAATTAACCAAGCCCTGAATTTAATCAGCCCATTGATTGACAGTTCAGGGTTTGATCTGTGAGTTAGCCATACCCTGGCTTAGATCAGCCCAGAGGTTGTTTCAAGGTTTGATCTGTGAGTTAGCCATGCCCTGACTTAGATCAGCCCAGAGGTTGTTTCAGGGTTTGATCTGTGAGTTAGCCGTGGACTGACTTAGATCAGCCCAGAGGTTGTTTTCAGGTTCAATCTCCATGATAGCTGTGCCCTGACTTTGATCAGTTCAGAAGTTGTTTCAGGGGAAGGTATTCTTTGATTTTATTCTTTCTTCTCATGGAGCTAGCCTTGGTACCATTTAACAAAGCATTTCTCATGCACTAGTATCCATCATTGAAGGCGTCCCCCTCCCCCCCCCCCCCCCCCCCTGGGGCTTAACATTGATAAGTGCTAAAGTCTCACCTCAAATGCTCTTCCCAACAGTTTTGGACTGCCAGCCAGACCAAGACACAAAGCACAGACAACTGTAGACTTCCCAGTACCTAACAAAACATCAAGTGCATTACTTCTCAATTAAATGTTCATGCTGTAAAGTGACAGCCACGGGTTTGAAGTAAATAAGTCTTACAGATGTCCAAGAAACGGTAAAGTTTACTAAACATGGTCAATTTTTATGTGTTTAAACAAAATCTTACCATTTGGCCCAACTAGAACGTTAAGATGAGGACCAGGACGGAATTCGCATTCATCATAGGTACTTTTAAGAGAGAAGAGAGTTATTATTAAGCTGAATGTCAAAGAACTTATCTGTCACATTTGACAAGGTGCCTGGCAAGGTAAGAACTACTCACACAAAATGTTTCATTTTAACTCTATAAATCGAGCCATCAACGAAACCTTTTGCACTAGGAGGTTTTTCGAGTCTAAAGGCTCCATTGTTGGCGCTTTTACGGGCTTTTCTAGACGAGCTATGTTCACTTTTGACGACTTTTGTTCTCTTGGCCGGGGACGCCATCTTGTCTTGTTGTGAAAATTTCGCGCCAAGAGACTTCTCATCCGGGGCATTTAGAACACACAGGAAACCCAATAACGCCTTATTTATAATCATTAAAAAAACTTTTTACTATAAAGAAAAAACAATTTTTTAAAACCTCTAAAATAGTCGATTTATTTTAAAATTAAAAGCCTCCAATTTAAGATATATTTATGCTGATCTTTATATAAACTTAATGAGGAGAAGAATACGTGTCCAAATATGGAAAACACAGGCTACCCAACAAGGGAAATTTCATGAAAAACATTACTATTTTCTCAAGGTGACGCTTGATTTTGTAAATAAAAATACTCAATTATAATCTATTCTAGGAGTCAAAATCTTTTTAATCTATTTTTGGTGGATTTAGGGTATTTTTAGTATAGTTCTTTTGGGAAAGTACCGTATCCCGCTAATATCCCGCAACTTGCCCCGATCCCGTAAATGGAAGCTCTCTCCAGCCTTCCTCCAAGGAGTTATTTTTATTTTTTCCAAGAACTGTTGGAAGTTCTATTCATTTCCGGAATGTTGACCACTTTCTGTTGGTTTTCGCAGCTTGATTTTATTCAAATGAAGCTTTTCACACAATTATGGAGACATGAGTAAAGGTATGATGTAGGTTAGAACGTTCAGGAACAAATCGGGAAAACATAGGAAACATCTCAAGTCCAACAATATCACAAAAACAACCACACACTTGACTCATGATTTTGCAGTGGCTTTATATCAAGAAATCTGGATTTTCTGGATCTTTTAGACCTTGAGAATCAATCTACCTGAGCTTCCTCTTATCCTTAATATCGTCAAAAATCTATGCATACATGTAACAAGGTGAAGCGAAAACCGCGAAAGCCGGGAGTAAGTTTTGATTCAGATTTGCAAATGATCTTAACTAAGCTAGTATAAGCTTGAAATGCTATTGAACATCTTATATTGAACCTAACACGAAGGAACATGCATTTTAGTATACTTAAATTTGCTTAATCTGCAAAACTCAACAGATATTTTGATTCATTGTTTTTGAAGTACTCGTATTTCTTTAATCTCATTGTGATATCGATTCAATACCATGCATTCTAATGTTTATTTTCAGTTTAATTTATTATTATTTTATCTTAAACTTTTACGCCTTTTCTAAATAAATGCAAGTAGTTTTAGTTTATCAATGATAAATAATCAATAGATACATGTATTTGGAATTTAAAACTTGTTTCAGTCTTCAGTTAATTCTAGAATTTAAAACTTGTTTCAGTCTTCAGTTAATTCTAGATAGATAGATAGCTGAAACTTTGAAACTAAAAGAAATATTTGTGGATTAAGAGTGCATGATTTCATATTATGCTAGCTACACTCCCTATAATATAGCTTGAGAAAGCGTTTTCAAAGATTTTATGGTGAATTAATTATCATCAGAAATGTAATTCAAGTTTCTTTGTTGCAAAGGGAGTATTGAGGGCCTCTTGAGAGCTCCTTGGCACAACAAAGAAAATTTTTTGTACACAGGGTTATGGTGGTAATAAAAGAGTATTACAAATTCCTTTTGCAAAATATCAGGCAGTATTGTTGGATAACATGTTGTACAACTTTTCTGCCTTTATTGCTAAACCTTTAATTAATACTGTCTGTTCCACTGGCATTTTAGCCAAAGAAATTACAATCTTACTATAAAATCTTGCTTAATTTTTTCTACAGCTCTGATTAAACAGCTTCATGAGGCATGTTTCACTGGTAACTTAGACTTTCTTCTAACTATTATATACCACAACAAAGATGAAGCTATAAATATTATCTGTGGTGCACCATTGACATCTAGCCCAAGCGAACATGAGGAATCATGGGATACCTTGAGGGACTTCTTACATATTGCATCTAGTCATGGACATTCAGAAATTGTAAGACAATTGATAGAATTTGGTGCTGATGTGAACAGAATGTCATTGCAAGATCAAACACCTCTTAGTAACGCATGTGAAAATGGCCACATAGATGTTGCGAGGATTCTGATATGTAAGGGTGCAGAAATTAATCCTTCCGAGGTAGCCTTTGAACAGTCTCCTATTTATTTTGCCTGCCTTGAAGGACATATAGACATAATTGAATTATTAATAAGCAAAAAGCCGTCTATACTCCAAATAAGTGGTCAACTGTTACTGTATACAGCAGCCTATGAAGGACACTTAGAAGTCGTTAAATTCTTAATCAAAAAAAGAGTGAATATCAATCCACCGCGGGTTCAAGCAGAAATGAATGGTGTTCCAGTAATGCTCGATTCATTGGGTTCTCCTCTCTATGGTGCTTGTTCCGGTAGACAGACTGCAGTAGCACAGTATCTGATTGAAAATGGTGCTATAGTTACTGTCAAGATCGTTGAAACATTCTGGGAGTTTCTTGGTGAAGTACTTATGAGGTGAGACAAACTTACAGGGTTTAAAATTATAAATATTGCCTGTCATGATAATTGGCCAATAATTGACCAAAACGAAATTAGTTTTAACTTGGTCATACAGTATCTCCAGTCCTTTCTGGCTCAATGTACTGGTCAAATTGACCAGCAATGGCAAATGATTGACCAGACAAATTCGAATTCTGGACGGACATTCAGATACCCAGCCATAATTTTAAGCAATTACTTACTTACAAAATAATTTAAAAGCTTAAAAATATTTTCTTATTTCTTGTAGAGAGAGATGATTACTGGTTTATTTACTAAATATCACTTGCTTGAGTGCATGTTTGGTTCTGTTAATGCTTTGCCTCTCGTGTTGTGGTCATGTATTTAATGCCCTGGTGCATGCATATGCAAGAAGAGATGTAACCTCCTACACTACTGATATGATGGTTGCCATGTTTCTCTTCCCACTTAAGAATGTGATGACCATAAGGACATGATGTTTAAGAGGCTAATTCTCCCATTGCATATGATAATACAACCAGGGGGAGAAATTTTGATTCTCTACCAGCTGTCAATATACTTCAAGAATTTTTCTCTAGGTTCTATGAATTTGCTAGATATGATTATTAACTTATCTCAAAAATTCCATGTAAATTTCAGATACACAAAAGATGCCAAGGCCAAAAGAAAAACAGCTGTTTCGTTTGAGTCCGACCCTGATATAAAAATGTACGCAGCATGCTGGGCAAACAAAAGTATATGCTCATTGCATAAGGGATGGTTTGTTAATATGTCAGCAAGACTGGTTTCTATTGATCTGGCTCATAACAATCTGGAAGAACTGCCAGAAGAGTTGTTTTCTATTCTCCCTGTTCTAGAAGAGCTTGATGTTTCACATAACCAACTGATATTTCTTCCTGAAATCAATATTACTGACTCATTTACAAGGTATAGTTTGTATTGTCATAATGTGCAAATTTGATCACTAATATGTCAATAAGTGGTCAAATACTGACCACCATGCGCTTTCAGGCATAAAAGAATGAGAAAATTGATGTCAAATGAAAAACAAGCAATAACAATATATACGAAGTAATATTTCAAACATGCGAGAGAGTTCTTCCTTTTATTTCCAAACACCGAAAAGTGAGTTTGAGGTGTTTGAAAATTGGAGGAAGAACTCTCTCAAGTGTTTCAAATTACTTCTCAAACTCATGAATATTTCTTGGAGAAAATCAAAGAAAAAGTTTATGAAATTTAATGCATATTAAGGACTCATTTCCAAACCACCGTCACAGTAGTGATTTGCTTCGTTTTCTCCTCATTAAATATTCATGAGTTTTAGAAGTGAACATCAAGTCATTATGAATGGATATTGCAATTATTGTTCCATAAACTTTCTTTAGTTTAGAGAAATTGTTTGTTCAGAAGAACCAGTTAACTTACATACCGTCATCACTCTTCCAAATCAAAACACTGAATAAAGTAAACCTTTCATACAACAAGATCACCAGTCTAGAAGATGATGAGAACTCCGACACGTATGTCAGCTGGAGGTGTCCTGCTTTGAAAGTATTAAAACTTAACAACAATTGCCTTTCATCTTTACCAAATGGAATTCAAAGTGCTTCAGGATTAGTTAAACTATTTGTGAATAACAACTTCCTAAATGGCTTCCCTATGCCTTGGAAATGTCCTCTGGTAAGTATCTTGTATTGTCCCCCCCCCAAATTTTATCATTTGTTTTGGACTTTCTAATTTAATCAAGAAGGAAAGGAGGGCTGCAATGTTTTGGGGAAAATTCAGAGTCTAACTGAGAGGGTAATGAAAGGATTCCAAAGGTTTTTGATTGCCAGTTTAAGTCAAGAAGGAGGGCTACAGTATTTGAGGAACAATGGGTCATAAAGAAGGTCATAAATTACCTAATAATTAGAGATACAGTAAGTCAGGTAAATGATAAATTGGAAAATAAAACCTGATAGGGCTTACTAAAAGAATCATGTGTCCTAATATAAAGGTATCAAAATATTAAGTGGCACAATTGGGGCCAAAAAATCAGAGTATAGCAGGGGAAATGCTTCAAAATAAAGATTTTATATTTGTTTCTATTGAAATATCCCACTTATCTTTCTGGGTATTGTTGCTAGGAAACACTGGACCTCTCCCATAACAAACTGACAGTATTCAACTACAATGTTGAAATGGTTTGGGCAAGTTCTTTGCGATACCTGAATCTGTCTTATAACAAATTGGACTGTATCTCCTGGAACATATGTCATCTGAGCAGTCTGATGGACCTTGACGTCAGCCACAATAGTATTAAAAGGCTACCAGCAGAGCGAGACTGGTCTTGTATCTGTTTACACAAACTGAACTTGTCTTGCAACAAGGTATTTGGTATCCAAATCCTTTATACATGTATTTTATTGATACCAAGAAATGAGCTTTGGACAACTCATTAGAGGCTAATAATTGAACTGATGATAACACAAAATTTTATATTCATTTTTGCTACTATGATTATTTTTGTTTTTATTCAAAGAAGAGAATATGTGGACTGTGTAGCACTTATGAAATACATGAAGATATAGAAATGTACCAGTGGACTTGTCAAAGGTCTAGATTCTACAGTAGTAACTTGTTGGTCCTTTCAGTACACCCTCTTTAAATTGGGTGTTTTCCCATTTCAGACCACTTGTCATTCTCTAGAGTAGTGTCTATTTGTTTAATGGTTGTGTATGAGAAGAAACATGAATGTGGATACAACTCAAACAAACATTTATTTCTCAAGAAAGCATTATGCCCAAGCCCAATTTAGAACTATTACGATCCACATATTCTCATCTTTGCATCATAATTACCATGACATAACATCTATTTCACCCCGGCCTGCTCTCAGTCTGACCTCTAGCTCCGCTGGTAGAGTACCGGTAGTACGATTCCAAAGGTCATGGGTTCGATTCCCAGCGAGGTCGGAAATTAATTTTTCCAAATTTAATTCTAAGGGCTTCCGTCCGGAATAACCTTGTTTCCAAGCACTATGACTTATCTATATTTCAGTCTATATCTTTGTTTTTATTCATGTACTTTTTTTGTTGTACAAATGTTAGCTGAGTGCAAGGTTGTTAGGCGAAGGTGCTCAGTCTAACACTCTTCGTCATCGGCTGTTCAAGACTCCTTGTCAAGATGAAGGACAGGAGTTCAAAACAGATGTTGAGATTCCAGTGGCTCTCTTTGCACCAACACTTGAGACATTATTCCTTGATAACAACTGTCTTCAGGTTGTTCCACTGTCTGTCTGTCAAATGACCAACCTCATTGAACTCGACTTAAGCAAGTAAGTTGTACTTCCACATGACATATTAGATTTTGCAGAGGGATGGAAATTGAAAAATCCAGGGGAAAAAACCTTGAGGGAGAGGGGAACAATCTCTAAGAGAGAAGGAGGGAATAGAACTTAAGAGCCCAGAGGAGAGAGTAGAGTGCACAACTGCTCCACCAACCTAATCTATTCTTACAATTAAGGTCCTAACTTGTGTTTTCTTTAGCAATGTTGACCTTAAGACTCTTCCTCCACAACTTGGGAATCTGAGAGATTGTTGGCAGCTCAGGTTAACTAACCTAAACTTGACGGGATTGCCCAAGCATGTTAGACCGGGTAAGCAACTGCAATCAGACCATCGTAAATTTCATTGATGGTATATGGTACTCGGAGAGTACATCAATTAGATGTACAAATGAATGCATCAGAGGATAATTGTCATTTCTCAGAATGCCTTTCAGTCTCAGCTCTTATGCTCTTTGTTTTGAACCAGAGTAAAGGTTTTATGATTTGAGTGTATTTCAAATATACCTTACTGTACACAGGTGGGATTGGTGTTAGACCTAAAGATACTCTGGCATTCTTAAGAGCAACATTACGCAAGTCAGTACCATATTACCGAATGAAGCTTATGATAGTGGGAATACAGGTAATGTGCCTAGCTGTTCATTCATGCTTCACAAAAACACCTTTAAACACACAGGCAGCCCAAGCACTGCAATACAGTGCTTATAGCAGCTTTGAATGTGAGCGATTAACAGCCAAAATTTGAATCATTTAAATTGAAGTTTATTTGAATAAAAATGACTTAGCTTGATAACTTGTTGTGTCTTTTATTACTTGGTCGAGTTTGAAGATGTTTGGACGCATTTTCACTGGGTTATCAAATTTTTTCCTCCACTATTTATATTTTTATTCAAATAAACTTCAATTTAAATGATTCGAATTTTGGCTGTTAATCCCTCACATTCAAAGCTGCTATAAGCACTGTATTGCAGTGCTTGGGCTGCCTGTGTTAAACATAGACATTTAGGGTAAAAAAATTGATGTGATAGAAATTTCCACATCTTTATGATGGAAAAACTTTTCAATGTGTACACTTTTCTTTTTTTTTTTTTTTTTTTTGGATGGAGCTATGTTTTGAAAAATAAAAATGTCAGCATTTTTAATGGAAAAAATTATGGTCCATAAAAAAATCTAAGATTTGAAGAATGGAAAAACCTTTTTCATGAATAGAAATTTTTGAATATTTGCTAGAAAACATAAATTTTATCTTTTTTCTCCAGGGTTATGGTAAAACAACCCTTCTTGCAGCACTCAAAGGTCAAAACCTCCCTAAGAATATATCCACTGTAGGGATTGTGATAGATGAATGGAATGTACAGCTTGGATCTGGTTCCTGGTTCCCTCTATCCAGACTAATGTCTCAGGTTAGACTTTATTGTCTCATTCATTGTAATTTTTCCTATTCTTTAATCCCTCTCCCTCTCCCTCTCCCTCTTTCTGTGCCTCTTACTGTGCCTCTTACTGTCCCTTTTCTCTTATTCTTTCTCCTTTCCTCTCCCTTTCCTCTCTCATTCTCTCTCTCTCTTTATGAAATGCACCTTATTAGTTCTCATGAAGTTTCTTAAAAATCTTAAATTTTACCCAAAGGAATTAAGCATGAGCCTTTCTACACAACTTTATCGCTAATACATTTCTAACTTATAAAAAAGCCATATAAAATAAAAAAGTGGGTGCTTCTATAGCGCATTTTACATGGTCTCAATGCGCTTTACTTTAATGCTCAGTTGAGGACTTTACGGGCTGCATATATGAATAAACATCCATCCATCCATCAATCATCGCCCTAACATTTGTTTGTCCCATTCAGTCTGCCCCACCTAGTATTACCTTTAGTACCTGGGACCTTGCTGGGCAGAGTGTGTATTATGCTGCACATCAAATGTTTCTCTCAACCAGTACCTTATACCTTGGTGTGTGGAACGTCACACTCGGTGAAGAAGGCATTGAAAGTCTGAGACAATGGCTGTTGAACATTAAGGTAACAAACAACCTGAAGGGCAGCACTCGTTGTGTTATTCTCATACACACGAATAGAACTTTTTAGCTTGGATGTGTTTTGCTCAATTCAGACCACGTGCCATTCCCTAGAGTATCATTTCTTTGTTTAATGGCTGCACATGAGAAGACTCGTGAATATGAATATAACTCAAACAAGGAACATTATTCTCAAGAGAATGACACGTGATCTGAAATTGGAAAACATTACGCCTAGTCCGCATAAATTTTGCTTCTTTACATATTTTTAGTAAGCTTAAAATATACTGCGCATGCTTGGGATACTGACTGTTAATGGAATTCTTTGAAGACGCGCGTGTTATATTCGCGTCATTTTCTTGAGCATGCGCAAAGCATTTTCTCAGCTGGCGATTTTCTCACAATTTGGTAACGACTTTCTCACGATGATTTTACGAAGTTCTTGCGAAATTATTTCCCACTTGTTTATAGGCTCGTGCGCCATTTTCTGATGTTCTCATTGTCGGGACTCACGTCGACATGCTGCCGAAAAAGAACCGTGAAACACGCGTCGATAAGCTCAAACAAATAGTTATGAATAAATATGCGGACAGTAAAGGATTCCCTAAGATTGTAGGGAATATTGTGGTGTCTGCAACGACAGGAGAAAATATTCAAGAGCTGAGAGAGATGATTTACAGTAAGGCCATGAAAGCTAAAGAACAAGGAGAAAATGTCATTGGAAAACAGGTCAGCCAATGATGAAGCCTCGCGAGTATTTTAACGTAGAGAACGCGGATAGTGATGTAAAAAAGCTTCACATTTTATCGAACCTTGAAACAGCCTCAAGGCTGATCAAAGCCAGGGTGTGCAGGCTAACTCTTAGATTTAACCCTGAAACAGTCTGCTCCAGGCTAAGCAAGGCATGGGCATAGCTAACTCAGATCAAATTGGGATTTTCGTAGAATCCGGAAAAACCCTCAATTGAAGGGAGAGACATGACAAACTCTGGTCTAGTATAGTGGAGAGTCCAGAAATCGAATCTGAGACCCCAGAGGTAAGAGGCGAGTGCACTAATGCTACAACATCCTTGAATTCCATGATATAAGTCTGTCAAGCATCTTTTTGTCATTTCAGGTCCCATTGAGTTACATTCAGTTACAAGAATCAGTGTTGAGAGAAGCAGAGAGGAGAAGAGCTACAGGAGAACCACCCCTATTACTTGAAGAAGAAATCCTTGAGTTAGCAAGCAAGAATAAAGACAATGATATCGTGGATCACGAGGAGCTCACGCTAGGTAACACCGAACAACATCGAGCTTGATGACGATGGTGGTGGTAGCGATGATGATAAACGGTGATGGTGATGGTGATGGTGATGGTGATGGTGATGGTGATGGTGATGGTGATGGTGATGGTGATGGTGATGGTGATGGTGATGGTGATGGTGATGGTGATGGTGATGGTGATGGTGATGGTGATGGTGACTGATGATGGTGGTGATGGTGTTGTTGATGATGATGGTGGTGAATATGATGAATGCTGATTGGGATGATGATGATTGTGTTTGTGATGATGACTAACGAGGTAATAATGATAATGACGATAGGAATGGTGGTTGCGTTGGTAATAATTTTACCTTTCCTGTACAAGCTCAGAAACGCAGAAATCAGTCAGTCAGATCTCTAGACATCTATCTTTTGGTCCTGTGAAAAATTAAATTTTCTAACAACTTGTGATGAAACCTTCTTGATCATGCTGTGACAAACTGCTTTATTTTTTCTTAAGCCACAAGGTTTCTTCACGAAAACGGCATCCTTCTGCACTACAATGACCAGCTTCGAGGTCTAAACAGCTTGTACTTCATCGACCCATCCTGGGTGTGTGACCTTATCGCTAACATCGTCACTGTAAGAGAGCGCAATCCTTTCATCAAGGAAGGGATAATGTGGAAGAGCAATGTGGCTTTGGTGCTCAAAGATCCCCGCTTTCCTCCCCAATTCATCTCTCAGGTATTGATCGAAGAATTGTTTGTTAAATATTTTATGTTCCATGCGCGCTGTCTTTGGTATAAAAATACACGAGTTTCGATTTTTAGAGTGGGCTGCCTGTTGCACAAGATTCCCGCAACTTTCAAAAACGATCTTGGGTATATTTCGCTAAAACCAAAGACAATCAGGGAGAGGAAAGAAACCGAAATGTGAACCGTTGGTTATTTAATGTAGCGTCAGGGAACGCGGAATACCTTTTGGCCAGCCAATAAAGATGATCCTGACAAACATTTTTCCATGTTGTGTTTTATTTCAGTATCTGCAATTAATGGAGAGGTTTGAAATAGCTCTCGGCCTTGATGATGATCGTCTTCTCATTCCCTCCATGCTCCCCCCGGACTCCCCTGGAATGCAGCTTGACAAACTCTACAGGTTGGGGGGTATATCAAGACCGCGCTCGAAGACCGAGAAATACTCTCGTCCGGCTACAGAGTACGACAGTGGATCTGCCGCAGAATGCAAGGCTGCATCGTTACCAAGGTTTAGGCTTGGCAACAAGGAGAAAGTCAAGTTTAAAGACCGCCTGGAAGAGGATGAAATTCCAAACGGTCCTGTTGATGCAGTGAGGCGTAACTACCAGATGGCTTACATCCCTAGTGGATTCTGGAGTCGTCTTATCACCAGGCTGATGGTCTCTTTGCAGAGGTGGCGTACAAGTGAAGGTATTGAAGAAGAGAGATTCTCCATGATTTATTGGAGGAAGGGCATTGGCGTAGTTTATGAAGGAGGACACTTCATCGTCCAGTCGTACAGAGAAATGGTATGTATCGACTGCTAAACTAAAATACCTTAGTTTCTTTATTTTCTAAATGTAAGAGTCATCGCGTCTGGCGTCTGTTTTGTCCCAGGGAAAGGGGAAGCAACGGTGATAGCAGCTATGAAGCCTTGTTCTACTTTGATGGAATATTTGATCTGCTTGCTATAGATTCCACTACATGCAGGCCGTAATCGGTTTGAAGAACTCGAGGGCGTCTCTATAGAAGTTTGGTCTGGGATGAGAGATTTTTCTGTCATTGGATTCATTGTTGATCAAGTAGACGCTCTGATATCTGAATGGTACCCAGGTATGTAGACTTGTCGTTTTGATTACTTATTTAGTTTTCATTTTGTACCACGTTAAGAAATGCCTGTGCCGTGACCATCATTCTGTTGTGTTACAGCATTCTGATTGGAGTAGCAACATATTAATTTCGCGCGGCTTGATCGGGACACCAACGATTTTCCCGCGCTTTAGAGAAACCAAAAGTTTTAATATGCCGCGCTTTTTGGTAGAGAAAAAGCTCTGGTCATAACATATCTGACTGTTTTTCCTACCATGACCATGCAATGCGCAATTGTTTTTAAGAGTCACGCAACACCTAAACAATGTTACGCAATATTTATGTATCACATGAATGCCTCTTGCAGGTCTCGACGACACCGATTCTTTTGGCTACCCACTCGTACGTCGTTTGATACCCTGCCCACAATGCACCACCCTGTTCGCCCGCCGTGGATCCTATCTTCGCCGTTCGTGCTCCGTAGAGTTTCCCACAGAGCACTGCGGTGCACAGCCTGTACGTCCATACAATTTCACTCTACCAACCTGTGCCGCTGCGGCACTTAACTTCGCTACAATCAACTGTCCCTACCACCCTGAAACAGTAGTCTCTTTAGACGAGCTTATCCCTGATCTGCTCATGACTGACCTCCCCCGGCATCTTCTAGTCGAGAGAGGGGAGTTCTCTTATAAGACTGATGCTGTTAGTCGGTTAGGAGGGGGAGGTGCGGGAGAAGTTTTTCGAGGCTTTATGGATGAAATGGAGGTAGCTGTCAAGACCTTTCACTCAACGCGTACCACAAGGTAACAATATGCGATATATATGTTAATCATAAATATGCAGTTGAATCCAGGTATCTTACTGACTTGAGGACACATCCCGTGCACTTGCGTCACAGTATGATTTTACCCTGGATATCTCGACCTATTATTTTGAACCTTTTCCTTGGTCCCCCGGGTATCTTACTGACTTGAGGACACATCCCGTGCACTTGCGTCATATGATTTTACCCTGGATATCTCGACCTATTATTTTGAACCTTTTCCTTGGTCCCCCGGGTATCTTACTGACTTGAGGACACATCCCGTGCACTTGCGTCATATGATTTTACCCTGGATATCTCGACCTATTATTTTGAACCTTTTCCTTGGTCCCCCGGGTATCTCACTGACTTGAGGGCACATCCCGTGTACTTCCGTCACTATGATTTTACCCTGGATATCTCGACCTATTATTTTGAACCTTTTCCCTTGGTCCCCCGGGTATCTCACTGACTTGAGGGCACATCCCGTGTACTTCCGTCACTATGATTTTACCCTGGATATCTCGAACTATTATTTTGAACCTTTTCCTTGGTCCCCCGGGCATCTCACTGACTTGAGGACACATCCCGTGTACTTCCGTCACAGTATGATTTTACCCTGGATATCTCGACCTATTATTTTGAACCTTTTCCCTTGGTCCCCCCTAAGGCTTATATAAAGGGAATCCAATGTTATTTCGATTAACGCATAGGTGATTTAACAATGGCATTGATAAGTGACACTTTTCTGTTTGTTTGTTTATTTATTTATCTATAAAAACCACATGTTATTTACCTTAGCGTTTGGTTTCTTCATAGATATCTTCTTGACAGCGGTATCGGTGGTGCGTCCACTGACGGCAGCTCTACAGGGCCAATCTCGGGACCCTCGTTCAGAGCCAGACGGAGCGAGGGCTCAAGTATGCGAAGAGCATTAGTGTTTCGAGGGGAATGTAGTCTACAAGAAGATAATATGGAAGATGAGTTAGAAAAAACGAAAGTTGTTCGCGCTTTCTGGGACTTAAGACAAGAGGTTCGTGTAGGACATAGTTATATTTAGAGTTATATTTTTTCGGTTTTTTAGCACGTACCATTCCCTTGAGTATTATTCACTTGTTACGAGTAACGCTTGAGAAATTGAACAATTACCAAGAGAATGAACATGTGTTCCTACTACCTGCTTTAATGTTATCAAACCCTTCATGAAACGACCTCTGGGGTTAACAAACGCATTACAACTATCTCACAATTGGAATTTAGCATGTTGGGCTCTTCGTGGGGGAAGAAAAAAAAGAAGAAAAGTCCTCAAATCAAGAAAGAGAACCAACAAACTCTACTCACATGCGATGCCGAGTCCAGGAATCGAACCTTAGACACGAGAGGTGAGAGGCCCTTGAAATATTAGAATAAATATAAATTTCTTTTTTACTGTTTTCAGGTTGCGGTGTTGTGTCATCTCCAACATCCATGTGTCGTCAAGCTACTGGGTGTCTGTCTTCATCCACTGTGTTTCCTCCTTGAGCTAGCGCCACATGGAAGCCTAGCGAATGTGCTTGAAGACATGACTTTAGGAAGAGAGAAAGAGAAAAAAGCCATTAATCCTGTCAAATATGAGACTAAGGACAGTGTGCTTGGAAGGTCACTGACTTACAAGATCGCTTATCAGGTTAGTAAATATTGCTCTGTGGGAATTGTTGAGAGTGAGTCACAAGTGATCTGGTGCGCCCAAATGGACTTTGTCGGGTCACACCATGCATAACCTCATCTTGAAGCACTTGAACGGAGGCTACGCGTGGAGGAATCTTTTGTTTCAGTCACCATGACTACAATGTAAACAAGGTCCATATATCTTGTCATGCCCCACTTACTGGAAAACATTATCTTAATATATCTACTAACCTCTCCAACATATCTCATAGGTTATCAGCGCACTATGGTATCTCCACGATTCAGATATCATCTATCGAGATCTGAAGGCCGACAATATTCTGGTGTGGTCCCTGGATGAGGATGACTTGGTCAACGTCAAGCTATCTGATTATGGAATCTCTTGTTTTGCCACGCCCCAGGGGGTTGCGGGCGACGAGGGAACACCGGGATATCAAGCTCCTGAGATACGCTCGGGAATAGGATACGATGAAAAGGTCAGACAAGTTTGGGAGGAGGCGGGATTGGAGGTTGAATCGACTAACTTTCCCTTCTTCCCTCCTACTCTTCTTCCCTTCTTCCTTTTTCCCTTCTTCCTTTCTTCCCTTCTTCCCTTCTTCCCTCCTTACGTATATTTGTAGATATGTGTATTTGAAAAATTTCTCTTACGCTTGACTTTAAAGAATTCTGCATTCCCTTTGCTTATAGTGGAATACACTTCGGAAAAATTCGGAATTCGGATCGCAATCGAAAAACCTTCGGTTTTGCTTCGGATTGTTGTCGGAACTCAACTACAAACCTTTGTTAATAACCACGACTGTTCTTGAAATGTAAACCAAACCCATAAATCTTAACTGAATTTCATTTCTTCAGCGGTTAATTATGGCTTCAAGGGCACACTTCATTGCGTGAAATTTAAAACGCCACCTTCCTTCGCTGATCTTCTTTATTTTATAGGTCGATATTTTCTCGTTTGCCATTTTCCTTTACGAGTTAATTTCCGGCGTACGGCCATTTCGAGACTTCAGAAGCGCCATCGACATCAAAAAAGCCATCCGTCGTAATGTTCGTCCGTCGCTGGAGGACCAAGAAGTCGATAGCCAACTGCCCAGACTGGAAACAGTCATGGTGTCCTCGTGGAGTGAGCTTCCCGAGAGCAGACCAAGTGCGGACCAGACACTGCGCGAGATGGAGGAACCAGAGTTCCTATGCCACTATCGTATCATGCCTAAACCTGAGGAAGGTGTCTTGGAGAAAATCACCTCTGTTTATGGACTAGTACACTCTGGGACAGGTAGGGACATTAAAGTCACTCTTTAGATAACCTTGAACTCTGTCTCTCGTACCCTTGTAATAGAGACCCTCTTGCTGTGTGGATCTTGCGCAGTGGGTGGCATTCGGTAAAAATCGAAACGACAACTTTTAAAGTATGCTTAGGAATAGCCTTTTGAAATGTTAGATTCATAATAGATTCACACAGATTGCGTGACAAAACACTGTACAGCCCAAACGCGTCCTTGACTGGCGCACGGATTAGCATGCTTAGGAATAGCCTTTTGAAATGTTCTATGATCATACTGGATTCATACTCAGTCAACTCCAAAAAAGTCACGTGATTGATAGTAAGCAATAGTTCTAAAAGTCCTCCCACTTATTGTATAGCATACCTTTCTACATTAGTTTAATTTCTGTATACTTTCTCAATACAGGATCATTCTC
This sequence comes from Actinia equina, assembly GCA_011057435.1. Taxonomy (NCBI): domain Eukaryota; kingdom Metazoa; phylum Cnidaria; class Anthozoa; order Actiniaria; family Actiniidae; genus Actinia; species Actinia equina. Next base: position 641,240 of record WHPX01000033.1, read on the forward strand.
ACCAGATCCCAGCGACTCACAAAATCCCGGTACGTCAGTTAGTCTGAATAGTTTTGTGTTGCTATGGAGTCGTGAAAGGGATCGCCGTCAGTACAGCATGCTGAACTGTGATACTGGGGTCTTTTATTACAAGGACGAGTCCTGCCCTGGACATAGAGTACTGTGTATGGTGCGGGTCGGTAGTAGGACTTGGCTTGGCACGGAGGTTAGTATAGTTACGCCATCTTAGGCTCAGGTCAATGTCGAACTTCACATGAGCCAAACCTAATTGAAATAATGGATAACAAGGCGGTCTTCTTAGGTTCGGCTCATGTGAAGTTCGACGTTTGAGCTTAGTCTTCGCTTAGATGTAATGTGTGCAGTGTTCCCTTTTCAGACCACGTGTCATTCTCTTGAGAATTGCTGATGAATATTCCACAATAGAATGTGTCTTCTCATGCACAACCGTTATACAAAGAAATGATACTCAAGGGAATGACACGTATCACCCGTATTCCTCAGAATGAACGGCACAGTTACGAGAATACTACTCATCTCATCCTAGAATAATAATATTAACTAAACGTTTAGTATTCTCAACCTGACTCACTATTCTCCACAAGGGCTGTACAGTTGAAGTGTTTGGTAAGCGTTCGTGGCGTCTTCCAAGCACCCTCTGCTCGTTTATTGTCAAGGCACCGGTGCTTTCGTTGCTGACTCAAGAGACAAGGCCTTCACGGGGTACCAAGGTACTATCAGTAATTCTCGACCACTTAGGTTGCAAATTCTTCTTCTTGGTACTTAAGCAATAAAGTGCTCTATATTGACGAATCTTAAAACTCCAGTGTATGCGAGCTAGCCTCACTACTGAGGTCGGTAAACAAAAGCAGAATAACGAAACAAGCAACTCCTGGATTCCAGGCTAAGCCCCCATTCACTGGAGTTTTAAGAGTCGTCAATACCCAAAATCGCATGATATTTTTTTATCAAACTCTGAAACAACCTCTGTGCTGATCTAAGTCAAGGCACGGATAACTCACAGATTAAACCCTAAAACAACCTCTGAGCTGATCTAAGTCAGGGTACGGCTAACTCACAGATCCAACCCTGAAACAACCTCTGTGCTGATCTAAGTCAGGGCATGGCTAACTCACAGATTGAATCCTGAAAAAACCTATGGGCTGATCTAAGTCAGGGCATGGCTAACTCACAGATAGAACCCTGAAACAACCTCTGGGCTGATCTAAGTCATGGCACAACTAACTCACAGATAGAACCCTGAAACAACCTATGGGCTGATCTAAGTCAGGGCATGGCTAACTCACAGATTGAACCCTGAAACAACCTCTGAGCTGATCTAAGTCAGGGTACGGCTAACTCACAGATCGAAATGAAATTTAGCTTGTTAGGTTTTGCGGAGAAAGGGAAGCTGAAGAAACGCCTAACGTTATTTAACTTGCTCGTTCTTATTTTATTTTCAGAACGCGACCAAAGTGGGCCGTGTATACGCAGCATTAGCAAACGGCACATTGATCGTTTTTACTCACGAGAGCGTTGCCACCTCCAGCCACACCGACGATGACGTAAAGCGGTTCTATGACGAAAGCGATGACGCCATATCTCAAGAGATTAATCAATGGAAAGAAATTCAAGTGATCAACCTGGGACAGAGCAGTAATCCAGTCAAGAGTATGGTGCTGACCAAGGATAACCAAGAATTGTGGGTTAGTTGCGGTAATCAGATTATCGTGTTGAACACACACACTTTATCTATCGTCAAGGAAATTCCAGTGTATTCGTCACAGCGCGCGCATGTTCGTAAAATGGTCGCCTGTGATGACCGTGTGTGGAGTATTGATCGACGCTCCACCAAGATTCTTCAGTGGGACGTACGAACGCACCATTTGACCCACGTATTTGACCTTGAGGTTGATAACCCAGTCATGAAATCAGTTTGTAAGCCGTTCTGTGAAACGGAAGGAGTAGACATTGGTGAGGAAGATGCGAAAAGACAAGGGGATACAGTGCCGAGGACGTGGCGAAATAGAGCAGATACCAATAGGCCACCACCTTATCCTGGCAACGGAAACACAGCAGCAAAAACAATAGTTGACCGTGCTTTAGGCGGTGAGACGCGGTTGTCGCGCTCTGGTGCTCTTAAGAGCCGGAGTTCCGCACCGTTACCAATCAACTCAGCTGGCGTCCCTAGTGAAGTAGTTGACAAACTGGCCAAGATGGAACCTGAGGAGTCTTTCTCCTTGGAACTTACAGCTGAAGGGGATTCAAAACTAGAATCTTCAGGCTCGAAGACAGGAAGTCAAGCTGAAGTGACAGTGGCGACACACACACAGCATAAAAATGTGTGCCCTGATGATGAAGATGACTCCAAAGCGGAAAATAATTGCCTTGGGGAGTCAGTTGACAGTGGCTGTTACTCTGAGTTATCAATAAAGAGCGTTGATTTGAAGACTTTGAACGACGCTTTAGTAAATCTGTCTGATGCCAAAACCATACCAGAAGAAAAGGAACAGGATTCCAAAAACAACAATGACGAAGCGACATTCGAGGTCGTGAATCGAACAGAAATCGTGATAGAAGCTGCAAAAGAGAGACGAGAAAACAACCAATCTCCTTCCATAGAAGCAGCGTCTATGTCATCGCTCACTGCCAAGCCAAAGTCAATTTCCAGGGGCCCCTCCCTAATGAGATCAAGAAAGAAAAAATCTCTCCGTCACAGCGATGTCCCAGCTTCATCGAAGGAAACGCATAATGAACCTGCGAGGCCTCGTCTGCATGTCCTGACGGGGTCAGTGAATAAAGTCATGGCAGTTCTGCATACGGGTGGTACTCTGTGGGTCGGTAGCAGGCAAGGGTGACGTGATTGTCATCAATGTTGATGCAGGAATCAAACTCGTATTTCTATGGAGAGGTCATAGCCCAACTCAAGTGCGATAGCTTTCTTCGTTTTACTTCTGGTCAAGTAGATGAAATCATTCAGTCAGGAAACAATAAGGTTAGAAAAGAAAATCTAATTCATTTATTGTTAACCACAACCCAGGGAGAAACTAAATAAACACTAAACGTGCAAGGAATTGTCAGAAAGAGCAGAATATTTTTTTATTATTTTGCTTTGCTGTTTGTTCGCTCAATTTTCATTGTTTTAAAAAGTAGCGAGAGTTTCTTCTTCGAGCAATAATGAATATTTGCTGCGCGGTCATTGCATGGTTATACAAACATTTACTCTGCAACTTGCAATGCAACGATGTCGCGGTACCAGTTGTGTAATTTCATTACTGGTATACCTCATCTTCACTACTGAATTTCTTTCTTTTCGAAAGTTCTTTCGTTCCTATAACCAAAAATCTGAAAAGCCTTTTTAATGTCTACTACTGAGACTAAAATAAATACAAAATCACCAATAAAGGCAACCTCGTCTATTGCCTCCCTTATCATTAAGAGAAAATGCTTCAGTGAAGGTGCGCAAATCGTAAGATCTTCTCTCACCAAGATACTTTTTATATATCAGACTTAGCAAAACAAAAATTCTGTTATAATTTTTTCTTTTAGATTGTCTGTCTTCGACGTCTAGAACCAACACGCCTGCGCAGGCAAGAAGCAGCCAACCAATCGGGTCAGTTCCCAGGCTGCCAAGACCCATCAACTGAGCGCTACCAACTGATAGTGTGGGAAGCCTGGGGACGAAGAGAGTTTGAGAGCTTTAAGTCGTATCTTGATAGGTTCAATGATCTTGTTGACCAGTGATGATATAAGAGATATCACGATCATAATAGCATATAGATAACAAGAATGCTGATTGCGTTAGAAGTGATGACACTGTGATGAGAATGACTTGACGATGACGATGACGACCATGTTTATGATGAGAATGACAAATATGATATGATGGTGATGATGATGTGATGATGGTGATGATGCAAAGATGTCGTGGTGCTACTTCTGATGGTGTCGATGATAAAGATGACAATAATGGTCACTACAGTACGTTTTTAATGACAATAACGACCTCAAAAAGATGATAATGAATGAAGATACAGCAGCCTGAAATATAAAGATGGTTCTTACTAAGGAGACAATCGAATCACCATAACTAAGTGTAACTTAGCGCATATATATTTGCAATCCACATCTTGTTTCATTAGAAACACCGACGCAGTCCACGCTAGTGTTCACTAGCCATCATCTGTAATCCATATCGTTCGAATTTCATCGTTCATAACGTCATTTTTTTACGTATAATTTCAACTTGAGTCTAAACGACCTGACAAGTTTTATAATTTTACAAATAAAATATAGAATTTTATATGAATTTATATTAATGTTAAAAATATAAAAAAGACCTTATGAAAGTAAGTATAAGCGTAAGGGGAACACTTACGCTTACAGTATTTATAATTATCATAACTAGAAGATTTAGGTAGAAATTATTTAGAAGTGTTAGAACAATCCAATACATTTGTAAGTAGCCCAGTAATGTAGACTTGCCTGTATAAGAAATAGCAGCGAGAAATAAGATGAGTTTAAGTCGAAAGTTTCCCACTCCACCCCTATCGGAAATCCTTGCGTCTACCTTGTTTTCCGTAGGTTATTTCAGTTATGTACTGTTTAATAAACGAGCGGAAGTGTTTTATCAGGTATAAAACACGAGGCGTAGCCGAGTGCTTTTATACCAGATAAAACACGATCTGCGAGTTTATTGAACGGCTTAAAAAACTCATGATGTAAGTTCTCATATCGTACCGAAATCTTTACGAAATGAACCAAGTTTGATAGAGAAAATCCAAGTTAAAGTTTATGCAAATGAATACGAATCTATATCAGATATAAAACCTCCTTCACGGTCATGATTTCTATTGTGTTTTCTTCATGAATTATTAATGAGTTTTTTAAATGATTATTAAATCTATTTTGTAAAAGAAAAACACTGTCCCTGATAAGTGTTGCCACCTGTGGGACGCTAGAAGTTTAGACACACATCAATAAAGCTATTGATTTGATTGATTGACACTTTAAAGAAGTAAAGAAGAAAATGGATGGGAAACGAAAAAGAAAGAGAAGTTAGTGGAATTTTTTCATGTCTCCCATTAAGAAAACTAAGGCATTTTACTTTTAAAGTGCCTACATTCTAAATGAAGCGAATAGTTGAATGGTGAAATGATTCTGCATTTGAGTGTTGCGTCCTTAAGGTACTGATTTAAGTTTATAGTTTTGGCTGTGAAGTCATCTGGGTATTTCGGTGGATTTGTTTTGACCTGTAACACTAAACACAGGCCATTATGAGACACCAAATTTACCTTAAACATTGTGTAAACCATGAGTATGATTTGTTATTTATTAAATAATTTTTGGCTTGAACAAGTTAGTATTTTTATTTTTAATTAATACTCCGATAACGTCACAGTCAAAAGTATAATATATAAACCTCGATATCTTCAAGGCATCACTCAAATCAGTTTTATCACTCAAATATTCATATAGAATCGGTACTAAAAGTATTGTCTCAGGCATTAGGGGAACTTGAAGTTTAACTCAGTGAGTGAATAATTCACCTTGTTTAAAGATATTGTTGGGCACACGTCTTGCGAGGAGGTCCAGTATTCTACAATTGTTTCCTTCGCTATGTTTGCTTTCAAGTTGTTAGTGGAGGTCCATATTATAATGGCATAGGTCGAGAGGATCAAGTGTGCCGGGTCAAAAAAGACTAGGCTTACATCCTGTGATGACAGATTGGTGCAGTTGAATAACTTTTTTAAAACAGTTTTTGCATGAATGTATCCGTCTGCCAGCGTTTGGAAAGAGCCCTAAAGAGTTGTAAAGTATTTTTGATTGCACTTTACATCATCGCCGCCATGTTGATGGTATTTATAAACAAATACTCCCTCCTTTATTTATTACACGTACCAACATGGCGGCTATCTCTGGCTCTTGGCTCTTTCTGAAATGTTAGCAAACCATCTATTACCAACACTACGGTAAACACTCGAGAAGCGTGGGCCAAGCTGTCGCATGAAGAAAGAGTGATTATAGTATAAGTGGGTGAGTGACTTATTGGTGATATTTTTACTCCTGTCAAACATGTATAGTCTGTTTGATGAGTTGGTAAAAACGAATGTGTTTTCTTTAAACGTTCAGCAACATGACATTGGGCGTGTTCATGGGCTGAAGCTTCAGTTTTAGGATTTGCATTTCGAATTAATCGAGCGTTTGCGATCAACTCACCAAATTTCAGTAGCAGATCGCAACATATGGGGTTGAACTCGCTAACGTACCGACTACACTTTCGAAAACGCTTAGTCACTTCGACGCGGATTTTGTTAAAATACGACAAAAAGGTACTTTTTCCCCAAAAAGATATCCATAACGCTTTTTTTGAACAAAGCTCATAAGTCTACCCTGCTTGCAGATATCTTTTAATTTTCTGCTTTCCGTTCTGGCGTCTTCACGACGCTGCAAGTGGAAAGTATGAGGATTTTTAAATGATCATTGCGCTTATCCCAGCGTGTACCTTGAGTTGTTTCAACGTGTGTACCATACTTTTCTAATAATAATAATAATAATGACTTTATTGGATAAACACAATTACTAGCGAACCAGTAGTTTTCATTGTGGTCCAAATAGTAGCCCTGTCACACTTTTTCACCAACGTTTCACGAACACGTAGAAATCGATTGAACTACCATCAATAGACCACTTTCCCCGTTATTTTTCAATTTGCAAATTTTCACGTCGACACCCTTCGATCGATAAATGGATTTAGGACGGGAATGAAGTGCAGAGAATAAAGCAAATGCGAAGGCGGCAAAAAATACTAAAGACATAACCGATCCACACTTCCTGTTGCACGAGTAATCCATTCAGAGGGTTGTCAAGTACGTATTAATGTTATTCGAATATATTTTCTCTTAAGTGCAAATATTGCCATCTTGTCCATATTATTTCTTAAAGAACCAGAAGTACTTCAAAATATGTTACATTGAATATTGTCTTGTTTTTCTTTTGTTTTAAGCAGCTGTTTTTGGACGGTCTTATAGTAACTGGAAGGCTTCTCTCTTAAATCAAACCATCAAACGAGTAGAACCGCAACTAACTGAGAACAGTAGGTATCTCGCAAAACACATCTGTGTCTTTTCTACGCACTCGATATTTCTTTGAGTCAAATATATCGCGGCGTTGAATCAAACCAGCGACGGGATTCAGTCAAAAGAAGCAAAGATACAAATAGGTAGGTTCAGTAAATTTGGTTCCTATCTTCAATATACACTTGTTTCAAAGGCATCACTTGTGTTTTACAAGGCATCCGTGATTGATTGAGGTACTGTACCTTCTAGCTAATCGCATGAGTAAAAAGTGATCCATTAATTGAAGCGATGTTCAACTTGACTGTTTATAGAGGAAAACCGCGATGTTATGTTCCTGAATTGTCTTCAAACTTTCAGACTCAATATCTTCATACATCGCATTCAGTAGCAATTCCAGTGAACATTATTTCCGCTCTGTTTTCCACTGTTTTGAACGCCCTGGTCATCATTGGCGTGCTGAGCAAGCAAAGGCTTCGAACACCTTCAACAATCCTTCTCATCAGCCTCAACCTAAATAATCTCTTCTTGGTGCCTACGCTCCAAGTTCTTTCCATCTATCAGTCATTTCTTTTCATCAAAACGGAAAATTTCTGTTTAAAGAGTCTAATGCACGGGCATGGCTACTCATCGCCATTTTGTATCGAGGAATTGCGTTGATTACAATGGTTTTGATTTCTATAGATCGATGTATAGCTATTCACAAGCCCTATCTCTACCGTACTACTTTCACTTTGACTCGCGTAGTTATGTTGCTGGCAGTCGTGTGGATATTCAGTATATTTATCAGTGTGACAGCAACTTTCCTCCTCAGTGTTCAACCCAGCGTTTATCTGTTGTTGATAATGTATGGAGTCACAGCTACACTTGTAGCTTTTTTTCAACTGGGTGTCTACACTGGGGTAAAGAAGCAGAGCAGAAGGACTGCTGATATGAGAAGCTCCGTGCACAGACAACTGATTTTAGAGCGTACGGCTACGACTGTTGTGCTCTATGTAATTATCGCTCTAGCCGTATGTCATGTTCCTTTGCTATCGATGTATATCATATGGGTCAGCACAGGTAAGAACTACATGCTGCTTGGCAAGGCGTGGATGGAGCTACTGCTGTACCTTAATGCTCTAGCCAACCCTTTGATCTGGTTAAAAACCAACAGAAAAGTCAGGAAAGCAGTCGTAGAATCTTTGACACATATTCGTTCGTACTTTGTGAACTCGACGTCAGTCCATGCGCAAGATTCTTATGGCGCCCCAAGCGATAGAACGACAAACGATCGATAGAGCAACAGAGCTGAAATCAACGTACACGAGGAAGGAAACGAATTTAGGAGTGACACATCGCGATACGGTGAATCCTTCGAATATTAACGAACCTTAAAACAACCTTTGGACCGATCTAAGTCAGATCATCGCTAACTCACAGATAGAACCCTGAAACAACCTCTGGGCTGTTCTAAGTCAGGGCATGGCTAACTCACAGATCAAACCCTGAAACAACCTCTGGGCTGATCTAAGTCAGGGCATGGCTAACTAACAGATCAAACCCTGAAACAACCTCTGGGCTGATCTAAGTCAGAGCATGGCTAACTCACAGATACGGAACCCTGAAACAACCTCTGGTTTGAGCTTTACTCACATTTGATGCCGAGTCAAGGATCCTAAGCCTGAAATCAGCCAAGGTCGAGAAGCGAATGCAAGTTGCGTACAGTCGAATGATTGTGTCTTAAACGACTTTTTTCAAATTTTAATTGGTTTGGAAAGATTCGTTAGTTTTTATCACTTGCATTATAATTTTCCTCAGTATTAATTTTAATCATATTCGTACAAAATCCTTAAAATGTTTGAGTGGGATTTGGATAAATAAAAATCCGCTTCACTCTGCGCACAGAAGCGCGCAGTCTATACTATTAACCAATCATTGCCAGCATAATTCAGCCACCAACGTACTAGCAACAAAAAAAGAAGTTCATTTGTAATAATCAGTCTTAATGAATTAATACGGAAATAATAATTATTAGGCAGAACGTGTGGTCCTGATATGTCGGTAGCGGCCCTCTAGAAAATTGACTTCCTCTTCCCATTTCAGACCACGTGTCATTCCCTTGAAAATAAGATTATTTGTTTGAGTTGTATCCATATTCATCTGATGTGCAACCGTTAAAACAAATAAGTGATACTCTAGGGATGACACGTGGTCCGAAATGGAAAAAACATTACGTCAGTGCCGAAGAGGTCTATTGGGGGAAGGGAGTGAAGGCCATATATGGATCGTGCGATATTCTCGTCATGTCATTAGGAACAGGCGCGCAATTGCTCTACCACTCTATTTCTCTTTTAATTTCGATAGAAAAATTTCAAAGTATTTAATTTGACTTGCAAAAAAGTTGTACATTACCTTAAAGTCCTTTACCAACCCACTTCAACCACACCACACGAAGAGTGGCCGCTTGAAAAGCAATACTAACATTAACTGTACTTACTTTTGACCCCCACTAATCGTTAGCGGTGAGTTGTATAATTATATTTGAGACGTCACGATGTCAAGTGCGCATTCATCACTAGGAAAAAAGCCTGGCTCAATAAAACATACCTCGTTAACAGTGCTTGTCTCTTTTCACATCTAGGTAATAAAAGCGATACTGAGTCTGATCCAGAATAATGGGGAATACATTCTCAACTCGTGTTCTGATTAATATACTAAGAGCTTATTACGAAAAAAACAACTTGAAAACAGTTCCAACCTGAATTGGTCATATCAGTCTTAATATGATAACAGTTTCTACGGAAGTTGTCGCTAAGTGGTCGTTACCATGGTGATATTTGTAAATCGTTGCTATAGAGATTTGAATTGTTTGCTTAGATTGACCGTTACCATTCACATTTATAAAATATTTGTTATGAATCTCGCGTTCTGATTGGTTGGTAGCGCTCGTATCACTCGTTTTTTTGACAACGCTGTTGCTATGAAGAAATGGCTCCCTTAATTGAGGGTAACATAACTTGATACTTGAGATCTTTTATCTTGAAGCTTAAGATTTAACAACTAGACATCAGTTTTTTATGTGTCTGTCCTCTTATTGACGATAATTTGCATCATCACATTGTTAAAGTAGTATGTGGATCCACAAGGCGTAGCCGATAACGAATAACTAAAACAATAAAAAATTCTTATTCCTAGTGATCAAAACAACCAAAAGAAAAAGCGCGCGCTGTCTGTCCTCTTATTGATGATAAAAATAACCAATCAGCGAGCGAGAAATTTGTAAGTTATTGTAAAAATATACCTTAAAATAATTCAATAGCTTCGAACGCATTGATGAGAGTAATTACTAATATTAATAACGTGATAACGTAACATTCGTACATCATAGTTTTAATCAAGTATATTTCGTAAATTAATAAAGATAACTGATCAAGAATAATAAAAAAATCAATAATCCCGGATCGAGTCTACTATCAATTGACAAACATGTACAAAGTCGAGATTAGTGATCTAAAAAACTGTAAAGCAAAATATCTTAGTATCATTCATTGAGGGAGCGAAAGTTAAAGTTCCCCCTTTCTTTCGTAAACTACGTTCTATTATAACTGAAAGAAACGAAAACCGAAATATTCTAAATGAAAACGCTCACGAAAAAAATAATAATAATAAGGAAAGACCTGGCCGCCATGTTGGAAGATTAGTCTTGTTCAACATGGCGGCAATATATGCAAGTATTGTTAAATCACTCATATGAGCTGAAAGGAATGATCGTAAAAGAACCACATCATATACAATAGTAATCTATAATATATCCACAGAAATCACCTATCCAGCTCATCTATATCTTGGGTATGAGAAGACATCGCGCGTTGTATATTCCTTCTTATCTAAATGTAGTGTCTTTTGGGTGGACGTATGATGGGCGTAGGAGCCTTCTTCGTTCCTTCCTTTTCTGAACTACTAGATGTTTCTTTCGGAGGCGATAGAATGTCTTTACATCCCCTCTTGCTGGAATCTTTCTTGCACTCAACATATCGACGAATATGGTCTGTTAGATACCCCAGAGGAGAAGACCCTTGCGATAGAACTTGGTAATGGAATTCTTTCAAGTCGAAACTCTTCCCCAGCTCTTTCGTAGCATATTCTCTGGCTTTCTTGATATCTAGTTGTCCAATCATGTAAGCTGTTGCTTGACCTGGATCGCTCTGATATCGAGTGACTTCTTTCTGGGCCAAGTCTGTCCCGTCCCAGGCTTTCTCGTCGAATAGCTTCAAGGCCTCGCTCCTTGTCATCCCTTTGAAATGAAGCCCGGTATCGACAATGAGCCTGATGGCGCGCCATATCTAATAACAAACAATTGAATATTCGTTTACTAGTAGTTGGGAGCTGTACCGTCGGTTATGGAGAACTGGGAGGAAGGAATGAAGATATATAAATATATGCTATTCTAAGGTTGAGAAGAAAACTTGATCAAGTTGTTTTAGGGCACATACATCCAAGATGTCGTCTATCTCGTCCCTTAAATTTGTCCCGAAATGCACCGCATTGTCAACTCGACCCATATTTTGGCTGATATGTCAACGAAATGCTCTGATATAAAGTTTACAGTGCTATTAAAAATGCATGAAAATATCTATGAAGAAGCTCGGGCCACAGATGGTGTGCGCTACTACTGAGCTGCTTCTCACCACCGCTATCGTGCAATTAATTTGGTTCTCTCATCCGGCAACATATGTAAGCAAGGAATTTTTTCCCCGCTATTCTTTCGTCTGCATAAATTGACTTTCGTCCAAGGAACAAGTTTCACAGTTTCGTAAGACATGCTCTACCTGGCTGTAATACCCTAAGACACAAGGACACAAACACAAGGTTTTTTTAGAAGTAAGAGAAAGAAATGCGGCAGGCCCTTTCTTTCCTTCTTTTTTTGCGTTTCCTACCTGCCACTTCAGCATGCCAAATTTCTGCATAGCTTCGTTCTTGTAGGTATCTGTATCTTCAGCGATTAGAGGGTTCTCAGCGTACAACGCCCATCCCTCGGTGAAGGCCGTGTAGTATGTTTCCGAGTCTAACCAACCAATGGAACCACCGCAGCTGTCTCGGAAATGCTCGATGTTTCCCTGTACCTTTATTCAAGGGAATAAAATAACAATAATTAAATAACACATGCGCAATTTTTCTTCTACAATGACGCATGCGCAGTAAGGTTAAAATAGCGCATGCGCAGTAATGTTAAGTAAAATAACGCATGTGCAATCAACTAGTTAAAAATAATACATGCACAATTTTTAAGCAATTATGACGCATGCGGGGAGTTTCCTGACAAATATAAGTGAATAATATATGATTAACATCGATGTAAAGACTGTTGCATGTGATACCTGTAAATGATGACCAGGTCTTGCCTCATGAGCATTAACACTCCACTCAGAATACCGAGGACCCATTCTCCCCAAGAAGAACGGTATGTTATAGATTGCACTGCCACTGCATGCTGTCCCGCTCGAGTCGTAGCTTTGTGCTCCACTTGATGGGTTTAGATCCGGTCTCAAATCAACGGGACAGTTGGGTGTTGTGTGCTTTGTACCAGTGAAGTAGAACATTTTGACGATCTTAGGGTCCAGCATGCTCATTACCTGCAACGGGTCAGGTTTTAAAATGATTGACAAATTTTGACTGCTTTTCTAAGACAAAAAAGAAAAGAAAAGAAACGAAAAAAAGTCAGGTCTTACTTTCCTGGCCTCTTCAAACCATTTCTGAATAGCTGCCCATCGAGCAGGACAGTACTTTTCAGCTCCAGCTAAATCACTGCATTTTCGATGAGCCGTCTCGTCACTTTCATTTTTTGGAATTGGATCATCAAAGTAGCTGTCAGACGAATTAAGAATCTCACGAAACTTGAGGACGGCTTGTGCGCTGTCATTGTGAATTTGTGTCACTTCTTTAGCAATTTCGACCACCTGTGAACACAAGAGGTTTTGGGACATTTTTTATTCCTTTCGTTCGTGGTACTCTAAAGAGATGTTTTTTTCTGAGTTTCATTAACGCGGTGCATTATGGTCTAGCTTGGGTAAAAACAACACCATATAAGGTTAGATGAACAAAGAATGTTTGTACACAGGGTAGGCCTCAATGCATCGTGATCACTATCTCAGTAAATGTCTGTCACTGCAAATGTATCCATCCATTCTTTCATTTATCAATCTTTCCATCCATTCCATCTATTCTTCCTTCTCATTTATTTATCCCATTCTATTCCATTCATCCATACATCCATCCCATCCATTCAATCCATCCCATGTTCCTCATACCTTTGGATAAAGAGTATTAAGCATCTTCCACCCTAACTGGTGAACCTCGTCAGCCGTCATGTTGTTGGTGGTGAAATATGGCATGATCATTTCATATGTTTTCTTGCCATCTAAAATCTTATCTGTCAGGGGTAGGGTCGGGTCTGTCGGCCAGGATGTGTTGGCAATGCCGTTAGTATAGACGTATTTGACGGGTAGACCAGCTAAACCGCTGGACACGGAACTGGGGATGCAATGAGTAAGATGTTCTTTCTTCAAATACCTGCAAAGATAACACGAGAAACAAGTGTTGTGGAGAAAAACTGATAAAGACAATAATACATGTATCAACTACTTTCTATACATAGATCACTGGTCAAATAATACTTTGAAGCTAGCCTGTAGCCTCGGTTGAATACCTCATGGTAAATACCGCGACAAGACTCATTGATGGTTTTTAAAGCCGCCATGTTGAATGCTGCGTATTTTGTTGTTTCATTTGCTTGGCAAGATTGGAAACCAACAATATGGGACAGCTGTCGTGACACTAAACACAGCCGTGACAAGAAGTGTGTGTGACAGCTGAAACGTGTGACAAATACCTCAACATTTCTGTGATTGGCTTCCCAATGTATTCAATCAAATATTCCTTCATAGACTCGCTCACATTTCGATTGTTATGAGTTTTTTGCCATTCTTTGTTCATATCATCGCTGATCTGCGAGTAATACTCTGCATCCAGTAAAGCTTGAGTGTACCATTCTTTTAACACTCCTAAAAGAATCCAAAAATGTAAATAATTCTTAATCATTAATAATTATTAGTGAACCAATCATCAATTATTCGTTTTTTCTCATTATCATTAATCAATTAATAAATAATACGAAGGTTTGCAAAGCTAGCAATTACACCGCCCTACAACAAAAGGATATGCGATAGTTACATTTCATAACTCGAAACACGATATTTTGATTGATAAAGAACAAAAATGATTCAATTTAGATATCTTTCTGGAGATATCCAATTGCAAAATGAAAATGAGATTGTTACCGCCAATGAACATATAATTATTTAAAATCTCATTTAATTTATGACTATAGCCGTCCCTTGCCTTGACTCTAATAAGCCAAGAGTTTGTTTCAGGGTTTGATACAATTCAAAGGTTTCTATGCAGATCTTGGGCAGTCTGGGGCACCAGAAAAGATTCAGTCTTTATAACAAAAAATGAAACTCGAACTGACAAAGATAATATCTATTCCAACATTTTTTTTTTCAACATCTTTTGAAAATTAATTGATGTCTTTACCACCCGGATGGAATGATTATCTGTCGATTTTATCAGGTCTGTCTCTTACATTGAATCGTAAAACAACGTTTTATATATATGCGTGCATCTGTCGGAAATAATAACGAACTTAGAGGTTGTGGCAATGTTTTGTATAGAGAAGGGTTTCCACTCTCATCAATGTCATTCTATATGTTCCAAAGTCACTTTCGGCTTTTATCGACCAAAGTAATTAAATGTTGTTTCTCAAGTTTCTTACTCTGAGCTTTGCTTTATTAGTTTTCTGTTCTTCTATTATTTCTTTACCCTCTCAAGGAAAAATATTCCAACTTTTAAAATCAATTTGAAAAAATAAAATATAATTGAATATAGATATGCCAAACTAAGCCACGAAGAAACGAAATATTTAGTTGAAGTAGGAAATGAAGATTTTTATAAGACGAGACAAAACGCGGAGTTTTAAGTTACACGAAATTGCTAAAGGCGCTAATGGCGCGCATATTCATCACACACAAAAAAATATATACTAAAGCCTTAAACTCCCAAATCCATAAACGATCGGAGAGTATAGCTGTGGAGTAGTATAGGGAATGGGGGTTCTAGCGCAGTGACAACCGGAGGATTACCCGCCTAAAGTGAATTCTCCGATTTTTACCGTTATTACCCGCATTCCCTGTTTTAAGTCTATGATATGTTAGTCTATATATGGAGTGCGAAGATTGTAAAGAGTTTGTTTATGATTTCTGTGTAAAGTGCTTGGAACCTAAGTTTGTACCTACTAAGCCAAATAAGTATATTTGCTGTGGTAAGAAAATGCAAATAGAAGACGACACGTCAGCACAGTGTTACGAGTGTGGTAAGAATATTCGTAATGCCGTGCCTTGTGCTACCAGGGAACAATATTATTCTAACGGAGGTCGTAAGAAAACGCCATACAAAAGAATAAAATACTTCCGAGACTGGATGAGTCATATCCAAGGTTTACATCCGGTATATTTAGACGACGAAGTAATGGAAAGAATCATATACCATTTAGAAGAGCCAACCCCGCAAAGTCTGCGGAAAACGCTGAAAAAATTAAGACTAGGGAAATATTACAAAGCTATTCCCTATCTTTTGTCTGAAATTACCGGTAATTCTATTCCTGAGGTTTCTGATATGAGCAGAGCCGAGTGGATGTTTTGTCGTTTGAATAAGGATATTCCTTATTATCCTGATGTAATTTACGAAATATTTTACAAAATAAACCCCAACCACCCCCTGTTAGGATGGATTCCAAGAAGATAGTGGATCTTATGCCATAAGATGAGAAATTAGCATAAATCTTATGGCATAAGATTACGCGTACTGTCGTTCGATATGTAAATAGAATCCTGTCACGCTCTTTTCAAAACTGATGTCTAAGCGAGTTTTCTTTGAAGCTCTTCTTTCGCTTCTTGGTAGATCTTTTTGCGAGATTCCTCGGTTAAATCTTTTACGACTGTTTTTTTATTTCTGATGTCCATCTTTAATTTCTCGTATTTTTCCTCTTCGGCTAAGATAAGCGAGAATTCTACGTCGTCTATCTTTCTGTCACGCAAAGCCTTTGAGACAAGGTCAGTAATCGTATTTACTTTAGCCCTTGACAGAGCTATTGTCGTGTCATGCTTGGATATTTTGCTTGACAACTGTTTCATAATACCCGTAGCAATGGCTGAAATAATACCACAAGCCGCCCCAACGCCAGCTAAAGGAACTCCAACAACTATTCCCGGCCCTGTAAGCGAAGTAGCAACGCCAGTGCCTGTTAATGCTACGGACATGGATCCTGAAGTTATCGCAATTTTATGTAGCGTACTTCGGGCTCTGACGTATTTCTTTCTGACGTTTTCGTAATGTTTTGCCTGCCCCTCCAAGTAAGCCAGAATTAAATTTGCTTTATTTAAGCGGAAGTTTTCAGCGTTTAATTCGTTAGGAACATCTGGATACAACTGAGGTGCTGATGGTATAACATCCATTATATATACTAATGTACGACGCTTTTGGAAACGATATGGGAAGCTCATACCGCAGGTCAAGGCGTTATCCCTACGACGCATTTGGGAATCATATGGGACATTTACCCCGGCATACAGACGTCATTAAGTCTAAGCCTGTTGAGGTAAAACCAACGCCTGTGCAGCAGAAACCTAAGCCTAACTTCCCAAAGAATCTATTACCGGCAACAGAGAATTATCCATTTTACGATAACAAAGGCGGAGCGGATGACTTTGCTAAGATGGTTACTTCTTTGAAAATACCCGTGACGAATTCTACGACCTTTGCAGTGACGGTCAGAGACATCTTTAGAGAAACCCGGATGAAGCACACGTCGGGGAAAGAATCCAGAGAATGGTTATCAGGCCCCAGCATGCGATATTGGCCGCAGCAGTTAAACTTTGCTGTCTGGGCTGCTACTAAAGGATGTGGTATAGCCGCGGACATGCTTCATATTCCTTTCCTGAGGTTTCATGTTGCTTTTACTATTCGAAGAATATTGTATGAGCTAGGCGCGCCTTTACCGGGTGATACTGTCTTTAACCCAAAGGATAACAAATATGACAAAGTCGCATGGGAGCGATTAAGAAATGAATTTAAGCTTACCAACCCTGACTTTCGTAACCATGAAGGTGCCGCCCACGGTCTAGGAGAGACTTACACTTATGCTTCGTATGTCGGAGCCAGCATAGAAAGTCCCGGCATGGGATATCCCAGCTCCTTCGAATTCTCAGACTTAGGAGGCAGCGGAACAAAAGGAAATTTAATTTATTTCATAGAAAGCAAAGAGAAGTATCCTTGGGCGCCATTCTTTGCCGCGAAGGGCATTGGGTTAAAGAATCTAGCAAGGATTAATCGAAGCATCGAAGCCTTTGTCTACTGCGTCCTAGGAGCCCAGGTTAGCACTCGCAGCCCCATCGTAGATGCCAGTGGTGCTTCACAGGAAACACAACAAGTATTCCTTGTTCTCTTTGAAAGTGCCGTTATTGAGAATGAGATATCTAAGTCAGTTCAAAGGTATCAACTTGCGGTGCAGCAATCAAAAGTTAGACTGGATTATGCCTTGTCACCCGGTTGTTGGTTAATGCCAAGTAATTTAGTCATCAACGCCAGTTCTGTTGTGGGTTACAACAACAAACTACAGCGAGCAACCAAAGACATGAAGTTTGGGGTGAATGACGTGAACTCTGACACTCTTAGGAACATTCCCCATTTCGTGGAGAAGCCAAAGAAGGAGCACGTAGAAAAGCCAAAGGAGGTACATGTACCATCAAAAACCGTAAAAAAGAAGATACGGCCCACGATACCTGAGGAATATGACCATAACTTACTAAAAGCCGGACTAGCAGCCGCGAGTGTTGGTTTGAGTCTTTATATATGGCGATGAACAACCCCTACGTATCCGGAATGGATTGCGTTTATACGACTTACACAGGCGAGAAAAAATACGCCCAGGCATCTTGGGTTGATGTCACAGGTATGTCCGTAGACTTGAACTACTCAGGAAAGAAGTTAATCCTTTGTAGCATTTGCATTGGTGCGAGCAGCCATGCCAACGTTGGTTTTCAGTTCCTGGATGATAGAGGAGTATTACAGCCCATGCGTGTGAAGACAAACAACAGAGAGCCTACGCATTTCTCCGTAGAACCCAACCCCGGCAGCGCTGAGAATCTATCGGTTTGGACTTTACACATGGTTGCTGATTGCCATGGGAAGGTAAAGCTGCAAATACGCGTAGACGACACGGGAAGCGTTTGCGTAAATAGCATACACAATCAAAGAGATGCGGCTTATAATCACTTAACCATCAGCACCCTTACGGTGCTCAGTCTTTAGAAGCAAAACTATGTTTGCTGAAATATATGAACCCACACGTTAAGGAAGATTCATTCCTCCATTACTTGGAGGAAAAGGATTATAGTGTCGATCATAAATGGCACGACACTGAATTGTGGGTGAAGGTTGGAGGTCTAGGATTAATCATATGTACTATTAGCATTTCAGCGAAGTATTCGGCCAAGGCCGGGTTTAGGATCGTTGATGAGAATAACCACCCATTATTGCCTTACAGGAAAAAGGTGGGTAACAGGGTCTCAGCTCATTTCTCATACGAGCCCCAACAATCAAGCCAGGAAGACCTAACGTCAGTAACGTTTCATATGATAACCAATTGTCGATATGCGAAGCTACAAATTATCCCCGTTGACGTCGTCGATGTTCGAATAAATGCTAATATTCCAACGGCGGATGCTGCTTG
Organism: Actinia equina; assembly: GCA_011057435.1. NCBI lineage: Eukaryota > Metazoa > Cnidaria > Anthozoa > Actiniaria > Actiniidae > Actinia > Actinia equina. Next base: position 660,140 of record WHPX01000033.1, read on the forward strand.
GAATCATAAGACCATTTCTACTATGACCGCCTTACCTTTGATGCCAAATTATCAAGGCGGGGCAAACACCATCTTTACTTATCCCCAGTCGAGGATGCCTCGGACGCCCGACAATGATAAGCCTCCAGTAATACATAAGGATAAGCCTACACCTTCATCTTCTTCAAAAGGACCACGCCGATAGCGACGACTAAGATCCAAATGTTATTCCCCACGAACTTTAACAGTTCTCCACCGGTTCTAAGTACCAAAGAGAGGACGCTACCAAGCAGCCCCGGTAAAGCGGCTGCCATCTTTTTACCCAAAGCAGCAAGTCCATTGCCTACCGTCTTCACAGCTGCACTCGTAGACTTAATGGAGCTAAGGATCACTCCTACTACGGAGGAAATGGCGACTGCAAATGCAAGTGGAATGCCATATTTCACCAAAGCTCTTTTTACCTTTTCCTTGGTGGTAAGCCCCAATTCTTTTTCCAGCTTTTCCTTTTGTGCCCGTAATTCCGCAAGGCGCACCTCGAGGGTTTCCGTTTCCCTTTGGGCAGCCTCCCTTTCTTCCTCGGAGCGGGTTTGGTCCGCAACTACTTCTCGCTGCCGCTCTATTTGCCCCTCCAGGTCTTCGATGGCCTGATCTCTTTGCCTAATTTGTTCCTCCTTAGTGTTAATTTCGGTAACCAACTGTCGCCGTTCCACTAAAGAGCCATCAATGACAGTATTTAACTTCTTAGCTTCTTCCTGAGTTATGTTCAGGTCTTGCAGGGCTAGCCTGAAGGCCTGTCGTGCTGTATCCCTTTCAGCCAAAGCCTTCTCGGCTTCTCGTTTGAATGTCATTATGACTTCGTCTTTACTTTGGAATTTCTTCTCCTGTGCCTTAATCTTTTCTATTTCGGCTACGTTTTTTTCCAACACAGCCTTACGCATCCGTTCACTTAGTTGCTCAATTTGTTGGTCCCTATCTGCAAGTTCTCTCTTCTGTGCATCGGCAAGTAATCGGTTCTGTTTCATATAATCTTCCTCCCTTTCTTCCAATGTTTTCCGCAGAGCCTCCACTTTACCACCAGAGTTTTTGGCCTCCTCCAGGGCCCTTTGCACTTTATCCCTTTCACGTAAAGCGTCGTCTAAGTGCTTCCTCATTTCTTCCATCCTTACGTCTCTTTGGCTGAACTTTTTCTCAACATTAGTAAGTAGTCTGCTTTGCTTTTCATATGCCATCTCTTTTTCTTCCAGTGCTTTTTGCAGTTCCATGACGCGCTTTTCGAGCGCAATCCTAGAAACCGTCGCCTCCAGCTGGTCTAGTAGGCTCCTAGTGGCATTCTGAAAACCTCTTAATCTCGCCACGTCACCCCTAACTTCGCCATCTTCATCAAATAGGGCCTGTGGTTTTGTCCAGCGGTCTTTGTCAGGAAATCTTAGGTCACTGACGCTTATGAAGACTTTGTTTCCTTTTTTCGTGAGTCTTATTTCATCGGTCTCAAAACGTGGATAGCGCTGCCTTAGCTCCTCTGTTGCCCATCCTACGGTTTCAAACCTTTGGAGTTTTAAGAACTCAGGTACGACTTTATTTGGGTTCTTTGATTGCCACTTACGATTTAAGCTGGCCTTGACTCTTCTCCAATTGTCGCCATGTTCGTGATATAAGGCTGCGTCATAGACTTCAGGCGCGACCTCCTCGCCTTTAGTCCATACGTCAAAGTCTTCATCGCTGATATTCGTAAAGGATGTTTCTTCAGTGCCATCATCTTCTCCTTCAGCACCCCCGCCCCTATCTACTAGTGGTATTTCTTCCCCATCCATTATATATGATAAGCTCAAAGTTAAATCCTAACCTCCTTCCTAAGCAGGTTGGCGGACTGAAAGCAGAACGCACCTTTCACCGGGTCACCTTTACTCCTTCTAGCGCCAAACCAGGGGAAACCTTGTATGTAGGCGTACCCCGTCTAACGGATAACTTAGTATTGGTTCCTGGCACCCTGGCGTTAAGGTTTGACCTAGCAGTTCAACCAGATACCGCAGACACGCGTTATGTTGTTAATAACGTAGGCAGGAACCTTGTTTCTAAGATGAGAATCAAGTTTGCTGGTGAATCCCTGTTAGACTTAAACAGGTACGATCTTTACACCACATACAAAGATTTGTGGTTAACGGCCTTCGACCGCGCACAAAAGATAGAACAAGGAATAGCAAGTGAAGCCATACGTAAGGTAAGAAGCGCAACCTCCAGCGCCTCCGGAGAAGACGAAATAAAGACAGCCTACGGCACCAAATATCTCATTCCATTGGACTTCGAAGTTATTACAAACCACGGTGCGTATTACCCAAGACAACTAAGTGAACTGCAGTTCGAAGTGACCTTAGCAGATACGACCAACATCCTGCAAGGAAAAGACGTAAGTTCGGGGGGTGTGCATCCATATGCTATTACCAACTTAGAATTACAGTATGAGACCGTGTACTCTGAAGAGCTGGCTCGTAGCGCAGGCATGGAATACAGTGCCGGTAAAGCATTCCTTTACGACCACGTAGTAATGTACAAGACATTTAGCTTCACGAACAACGTTGAAGAGGTCATCAACCAAAGTATTAACATACCACGACGCAGTTTAACGGGGCTAATGTTGCTGTTTGCAAAGACATACACCGCAGGATTGCGCGACTCCGAGGCGTTCTTTAATCCCAACATTACCAATGTCGGCGTAAACATAAACGGAGTACCAAACAAGGTTTACTCCCAAGGGATAAAACCTGAAGATATGTACCGGGAGGCAATGCAGAAGTTTGGCGATCAAATTGCCCCAAAGGAATTCTTCAAGGATAAATATGCCCTGTGGATTGACATGCGCACTACTAATGATGAGAGCATGCATGGCCAGGGATTGCGGCTGGTAAATACCCAAGATGGCATTACATTGGAGATCAAACGCACCAAGCATGCCAGCGATACTACTAAGATAAACTGCTACATCTTTGTGGTGTCAGACGCGCAACTGAGCGTGGAAATGAACCAACTTAAAAGTGTTGCATATTAGGGTCAAAATATTCCTTAGATATACGATGCTCCGCGTATTTGAAAACGACGACAACGAACTGCAATGCATAGTGCAAGGCGAAACTTTGTACTTTAAGGGAAAAGAGGTGGCAGCTGCATTAGGATATGAAAAAACGAGAAACGCAATTAGGATGCATGTTTCAGAGGAAAACAAGGTAACTTTGGGGTCTATAAAGGGGGCCCGTCTGGCGGGCTCCCTTAACGAACAGCCACATTCCGTGTATTTGACGGAGGAAGGTCTTTACGAATTGATATTCGGATCTGAAAAGCCCGAGGCTAAGAAGTTCAGGAAGTGGGTGCTAGGAGACGTACTCCCCACGCTAAGGAAGACAGGCAAGTATCAAATAGAACGGCGCTTTGACGGCCCCAACAAATTGGTGTTTAAAATAGAAAATGAGTTCGACCTGCATAAAAAGGTGGTTGACTACATCCGCAAGTTTTACCCACAAATGCTCATAGCACCCGGTTTAGGTGAAATACAAGATACATCAGATAAACGCATAAAGTGCTGGCAGAAAGGATATCAACGAGGACAGCCCGATTTACTGATACTGAATGCACACGTGTGGTACCGTGGTTTCTGCGTCGAGCTGAAGACTCCTAAAGGCAACGGGGTATTATCTGACAGTCAACGCCTGCTATTGGAAAGGTATGAGCAGAATGGTTACAAGGTGCTGATCAGCAACGACTACGACGACATCTGCAGAGCCATCGCGGAGTATGCACGAGGCATTCGCCTACCTTGTGCATATTGCTGCAAGAAGTTTAGGAACACAGACACTTTAAAGACGCATTTAAAGATATTTCATAGAATATATGGACAAGGATAAATTCAATGAGATAAAGTTCATCCAGACACACTGGAGGAATTTGCAGGTGGGGGAAATCTATGAGATAAAGAATTACGTGGTCTTTGAAGACTTGGACCGTCTGCGTTTGGTCTTAAAGAATAAAAAAAGAACATATACCCTTTGGGCGCCCGATAGAATAAGGTACGCCATCGAAGGGCAGGATGTTACCCATGTTATGAGTCATGGTAAGAAGGATGGTAGGTGGGAATTTGACGTGGTTACGTATGAGCCTGAGTCTCCTCTTCACTCTTAAGTGCGTCTACCATCGTACGCTGCGCTTTAGGATCCGCCAGGCACCAATGCCCCACAAAGGATCCTTCGAGAAATACCTTACTGCAATGAAGGCAGGTGTATTTTTTTCTTGGTTTGGGTATTGGCGGCTTACAAGGGATAATGCAGTCTGCTGGGGGTTCGCAGGTAATACAGTCCATATATACCTAAGACGATCAGGAATAATGCCATTGCGTGCGCTACCATATATCTAACCAGAATGTTGACATTTAGGTTAAATCTTTGTTAAGTAGGATTGGAATCTATTATGAAATGCCCTGTAGAATGTTGACATTTAGGTTAAATATTTGTTAAGGATACCTGGGAACCACTCTAAGGAGTGCCTCAGGAATGTTGACAATAAGGTTAAATATTTGTTAAGTAGGATAATACCTCTTAAGAAATGTGTCTTAGAATGTTGACATTTAGGTTAAATCTTTGTTAAGACAGTTGAAGATATGTTCCTCTTCTCTGACACAACCACAACGATCACACTCCTGCCTCCAATACTCCCTTTTAGTCCACGGAACGCCTTCGGCGCGTTCAAAAGAGGGGAAAGTACGGACTATCTTCTTATGGTAATCTATGCGATTCCTTAAGTAATTCTCTTTATGCGGGCAGCGACACATCAAATCCGCACATTGGTAACAATCCACGCCTTCTAAGTCATACGCCCCAAAGAGGAGCTTATAACTTACTTCATGCGCTTTCCTGTGCGTTTGAAGACGTTGTCGGCTACTAAGTACCTTATTACAGAAACTACACTGTCTGGTCTGATCACAAACTCCTCTCTTTAAATGCTGCTTCATTCCTAAAGGGAATTCCTTATTACAGCCCTTGCAAAGTATACAAATGCGCTTATCCTGATGTCGTTGCATCTTTTGAACAGTACTGAATTCCTTACCACAATCCTTACAAACCTTACTTAGTTCCTTTGTGCAAACACCATTACGGACATGGTATTGTAGCCTTTGCTTGCTGCTGAACTTCTTCTTACACACCGCACAGTTCATTTATACTTAGCAGTACGTTAACCTCTATATAACATCCTTTTTTTAAACAAATATTTAACCTAATTGTTAACATTCTTAGACACCTTTATTTTGAGGTATGTTGATGCTTAACAAATGTTTAACCTAATTGTTAACATTCTTAGACACCTTTATTTCGAGGTATGCTATTACTTAAGGAATGTCGACGCACCTTTATCTTAAGGAATAACGTGCCTTAGAATGTTAACAATTAGGTTAAATATTTGTTAAGGGATAACGCGCCTAAAGAAATGATTCCCTGTTTAACATGCATTTATTTCGACATTCCTTATCGAACGCATCCTTTAAGAGATAGTATCATTCCTTAACAAATATTTAACCTTATTGTCAACATTATTAGACACATTTCTTAAGAGATAGTATCATTCCTTAACAAATATTTAACCTTATTGTCAACATTCTAATGCGCATCTTTTTTGAAGTAGCGTAGCCTTAACAAATATTTAACCTAATTGTTAACATCCTCAGACACCTTTATTTTGAGGTTGTCATTCCTTAACAAATATTTAACCTAAATATCAGACCCCTTTTACAATGGATACCGCATGAAATCCACAACAGACTCTTTTGCCCACGTTGCCATCGTTATCAGCGCACCAAACCTTTCCGCGCGCTTCAGACCACACATTTCATCATACAATTCCTGCACGCGCTCTTTCAAATGGTCTATCTCTTCTCTTTGCATTTCGATGGTGTCTCTCTTATCTTTCATGTCGCCGGCAATCCTTCTTACTGCTTCCACTGGGTCCATTGTATATAAATGACTCCAGAACATATTCCCTGCAATGCTCTGATAGTAGGACCAACCGGCTGTGGTAAAACGCAGTTCGTAGTGGAGCAACTCCTCGGGCCCTTTAGATACCGTTTCGACTACATAGTGCTGCTCTGCCCTACCTACGTGAACAACCGCACCTGGGAAGGCATAGGCGTGAAAGATGACGACTTCTTTGTGGATATCTTAGACCCTAACGAGTTATCCAGCCATTTGAAGTTTTGGCATAAACAATTCCCCAAGGATACTCAGACACTCCTCATACTGGATGACATCGCCTGTGGGGACGACGTAAAAAGGCGCACATCGGAGTTGGTGAAGCTTGCTTTCAGTGGCAGGCATGACAATATCAGCGTTTGGTTGCTCTCGCAGCAGCTTACCAGTGTCTCTAAACCCTTTAGGGAAAACATAGGCTCCCTGGTCGTCTTCTACACTCCCAGTCGGAGTGACTTGGAAACCATCCTCTCTGACTACGGAGGCGAGATATCTAAGGAACAGTTACACGAATACATGCGGCATTTAAAAACGCACCAACATTCCAAAATGATCTTCTCTTTGAGGTTTCCCTACACGGTTGGAATCTATGATTCCTAATGTATATGGATATTGAGCAGCTCTTGGATGAAGTCCCCGTAGATGAAAGTAACCTTAAAGAACAACTTAACATCCTTGTGTCATCGGGAAAATGTAAAGAAATGATAGGCAAGGAGTTAACGCATGAGCAGGTTAATAAGTTGTCAGAAGAGGAGGTTAAGAAGTTCCATAAAAGGTACGAAGCCGCCCTTGCAAGTAAGACCACGAATGCCGTAGCAGACTCCGCTATTAAGCTGGCCACTAAACTCCTGGGACTTGCGCTGCCCATAGACGACGTGGAGGCGCTGCGGAAGGACATAAGTGAGGATTATGTCATATCCCAAGAACTTAAGATAACCTGCGGGTGGTTGTCTTTGAAGTGCGGTAAGTTAATGGCAGTCGCATCTTTGGGACTTCACGTAGCTCAGCATGTCGACTTGAAGGAGGTATTGGTGTCTTGGAAGGACTACAAGAAAGATAAGCAAGTCGAGGAGATCTTTAAGGCAGCACTTGCCGAGGTACCTAGTCAAGTCACACCAAGTGATGCTCAAGTCATCCACGGGACTTAGTCAAGTCGTCATCAAGTACTTAGTCAAGTCATCGTCAAGTCGTCATCAAGTTGTCATCAAGTTACTTATCAAGTCCTTCAAGTCCTTAGATATAAGATGAGTGACACCGAAACGAAGGCGGAGGAAACCCCTCAGCAAATTACCAAGCCTAAATCCCCGGGTAGAGTTGCTGCGGGGAAGAAGCTCGCTGAGATGAACAGGAAGAACAAAGCCAAAAAAGAAGAAAAGAAGGAAGAGGAAAAAGAAGAGGAATCCTTTATTAATCCGGGCTACGTTATCGGAGCATTAGGACTCGCTATAGCAGCAGGCAGCCTCTACTTACAGTGGCGGGCTGCTAAACCAAAAGTGGAATTCAAGTACGTAACGCAGGAGCCTAAGAGAAGTAAGATACCCGAGATGGAATAAAACCTCCTGTCCTTGTAATATAATGTCGTTTATGAAAACCGTCGAAGATGCAGCTATTATTACTTCTATTGTCGCAGGTATTGGTTGGGTAGGTAAGAAAGTGCTCAAAGAAGACTTTACTGAAGACCCAAGCAAGAGCATTACGGGCTTTGCTAAGATGACTGCTGCAGTAGCAGGTAGCATTGCCCTTAAGGACTACCTACAGAAGGAAAAGTACCTGCCTAGGCCGTGAGGCCCTTATATATGGCAAGCGTATTGGTAGGTGGTGTCATTGCAGCGTTAGCATTCACTGGAGCTAATTATGGTGGTCAATATTTGGATAGATTAGTTAGAGGCAACAAAGGCGATGCCGAGAGGAAAAGGCACGACTTAGCGCTGGAGAAATATCAAAGGGACGTGGCAGCTTGGAATGAAAAGAGACAAGCTTACAGGGATTGGTTGGATAAGAACTACCAAGACAAAATGCAGGCGGATAAGAACTTCGAAAATACGGACTACGCCTTTAAACTTTATGCACAGACGCACCCCGACTTTAGGATTAGCAAGCCACAATTTAAGAATTACTACCAGCCGTCAAAGAAACAAAAAGACAATGAACTGGTATTCGTTGGTATCGCAGGGCTGGCGGGAGGCGCCGCCTTGGCGTATCTAATATAATGATCGTCTTTTTGGAAAGCGATAAGAATAACTTTACCACTTACCTTAACCCCAGCATTCGAGCAGGAAGGGTTCGGCTGGTCAGTTGCTCTTTATACAATTCTTGGTATAATTTGGTCGGTAATACTACTCCAGCAATCCCAGATGGGCATTACACTCCAATAACATTAGCGAAACAGTTGGACGGTTATACTCTAACCACAGGATTACCTCATGAAATGAAAATTAAAAAGAATACTGGAAACGCTACGGTCTCCGACCCTTTGGTAAGTCTTTTAGGCATCACTAACGCTTCAGTTGGCACAACGGCTGCAACAGTAAAGTGGAAAGTCGCATCCTCTTACGAAGTCTATTGCGATTTAGCCCACAGTTACAGCAACGGAAATCCCTCCCATCTTATGTCTAAGTTTTCACCAAAAGGTAATCCATTCGACCTGGTAGAATACACGCCCATTTCTTTAAACTATGACTTGCCTTGTGATTTGGTGGAAAGCATAAACATCACCATTAAAGTGGATGGAAAGACTGTGGATTTCAACGGACGTAAGATCAATCTCGTCCTGGAATTCATATAATGGGTCGAACTGAGGACAAACTTAAAAGGATTTACTACGGTCCTGAAGGCTATTGGAGAGGAGTTGCGGCTATCAAGAAACTCGCTACCGCAGCCAGGGTATCAGATGAAACGGCTAAGAATTGGTTAAAGAAACAAACCATCTGGCAGGTTTATCTTCCAGTGCCCAAGTACATTCCCAGACCCAGCTTTACCGTAAATGCCCCTAACGAAGTTCATCAGGCGGATTTGCTTTTCTTACCACATGACACGGTGAGAAGAAAGACCTATAGATACGCTTTGACCGTGGTTGATATCGCAAGTAGATACAAGGACGCCGAACCCATAACCAGCAAGGATTCTGGGGAAGTCGCAGAAGCCCTAGGTAGGATTTATAAGCGCGTCTTGAAATGGCCAAAGCTGCTGCAAGTAGATGCGGGAACGGAGTTCATGGGCGTGGTTACCAAGACCCTGAAAGACCACGACACTAAGATAAGAAGAGCCGAAGCAGAGTACCACAGAGGTCAGAGCATCGTCGAAAGATTCAATAAGACTTTGGCAGAGCGTCTCTTTGGATACCAGTATTGGAAAGAGCTGGAAGATCCCTCTAAGCGAAACAAGGAATGGACACAGCGGCTCCCCAAGTCGTCGCGGCTTTGAACAACGAGGCGGCCAGAGCTACGGGAATGAAACCCAAGGACACCATAAAAAAGAAGCACGTGGAACACAAGTCTTACGTCAGAAGTTCAAGGGCGGTCTTCCCCCATGAAAAGAAATTAGGTAACGTCACGGTTCGATATCTCTACGGGCCGGGCGAATTAGAAGGAGGATCCAAAAGAGCAACGGATCCTAATTGGTCTTTGGAAACTTACCAGATCCGAAGCGTAATAGCTAAGAAGGGGCAACCCATCTTGTATTATCTTCACGATGGCCCCACGCGCGGGTTCGTCAAAGAAGAACTGCTTATCGTGTGATGACCGAATGCTATCGTGTGCACTCCGTCATCGCAAATCCATCGCTTACCGTCAAATGCAGACAGTGACACCTTCTCCTGCGTGACGTTATGTATCTGATGACCATAGCTGCGCAGGCTGTTCATCTTATGCCGCTGTTCCTTGCGGGTCTTTAAGACCTTTAAGTATGACTCGTGGGTTATGTCCTTCTTAACCACGTATTTTTTAACGCCTTTGGCCTTCTTTTCTACACCGTCTAACTTTAGCACGCTGTACATCTTTGGTTTCAGACCCACGTACTCTACTATAGGTTTTCCTAACATTTCGTCTTTCATCTTCCCAATTACCTTCTTATTTTTGGCGCTGTAAAGGAAGTGCTCCATCGGATAACCGCTGGTGTCGTACTCGTCTATGTCTTCGACGCAATCCTGGTAGACGTCTTCCGTTTGCACTTCTAGGATTAGGGAGTCGGTGTCTGTGTACAAAAGGTGACACTTATCACCGTACTTTGGCTTTAGTTTATCGTAGTAAAACTCATACATCAGCAGCTTCGATAGGTCTAACACTGTAAACCCCGTGTATACGGGTTTATTCAGGAGCAGGTTCGCCTTCTTCATGTGAATCACATAGAAGTTCAGCATTTCTACGTATCTAACGAATCCAGGCTGTGACACGTATGCTTCTGCTTCCTCTTTGGTGCTAACTATTTTTACGCTTACGCGCTTGCGGATGTTCTCCATTGTCTTCCCAAACACGCTGTTGTTCATCAGCTTAAAGAGGTTTTTCTCGAAGTCATTCTTAGCTGCGGTGCGCTTTTGCGTGTTAAAGTCAATGTAGGGGCGCATCCAGGGTTCCTGCGTGAATTTTAGGACTCTGTGGATCTTCTTTACACGCATTCCGTGTCGCACGTAGAATTGCAGGTTGCGGTAATGTACCACATACTTCGTTTTATCCATCAGGTTCATAGTTAGTTTCCTGTACGGTTTGTAACCAGGGCACATTTGCTTTTGCAGTGGTGATAGCTGTTGGAAGGGTATCTCTATTGCTTCTGGTGCTAAGGGGAATTCGTTGTGTTCGTCGTGCAGGTGCTCTGGGTACTCCAGATCCACTTCTAAAACGTAACCCTTGCCTTCCTCCTTTCCTACCTGCATGTAGAAGTCTATGGGTCGCACGGTGTCCCATTCGAAGTCTCTCACAGGCAAGTACTGTGACATTGCCCAACCGTATAGATTATTTGCATCCAGGTAGTAGATGTATGTAGTTGGTTTCTCTGGGTCGTGCTCTACTAAGGGGTTGTTTGCGCGGGCATAACGTCTGCTGGGTCCGCAAACGCCACCACGAATACCGTCTTCCATAAAGCGGTACATGTCGTATTCCGTTAGGAGATCCAGTTGCGCGTTTGTCTTCTTTAACAGCGCACTCCAGCTGAGTCCGGGAGCTGTGTAGAAGTTCGCGGGATCCAATCCGTAGTATTCGATAGCCATCTTTCGAAAGCTTTGGAAAACATCTGCGAGCAGCACTACATCTGAACGTAGGTAAATGTCGTGGTAATCCCCCATGTTCTCACAGGAGTACTTTTCCCACACGTCTAACGCATGCTGGTACTCCTCGTCCTTTATACCGGACTCGTTTAGGGTGCTGTAGAAGCAATCTTTGCTGGGCAAAGATTCTTGAAAGCGCTCCCAGGAATCCATGTATTCGTATGGGTAGACTCCTTTCCTTTCCGCTCCGTATTTACTGGAAATGGGAAAGTTGGTGTTGTACTTTACGAGATTCGCTAAGGAGTCTGCCATAAACTGCTGCGAATCTAAGAACTTTAGCTTACCCACAGTTACGGACATGTAACGCTCTTTGTTGTTAGGTATGCATTTGACGTCGGATCCGTCTGTTCCCTGAAGGAGTAAATGGGAGTCGTAACCGCGAAGATTGTGAAAGAACACGGGAATCTCCATGTCTGGATTTACTTTGAAGTTTATATTGCATTTCCAATGAGCCGCTCCTCTGTATTTACCCGTGATGTGGCAGTGATCTCTAACCTTATCCACGTAGAAGTCTTCAACGAATGCTTTATGACAATGAATGCAGTGCGTGGAGGGCTTTCCTGGCTTCTCACCTTTCTTAGCATACTTCCCGCATTTAAAATGAGCTTCTCCTAGATACTTTCCATCTTCGTCCCACGCTTTCTTTGCTTGTCTTCCAAACTGAAGAAGCGTATGTTGGCAAATGTGGCATTTCTTTGCCTTGTGAAATTCCTCCTGGTTCTTTTTGGTAAATTCCATCTTCTTTGGACGTCTTAATTGTTCTCTTATCTCCTCCTCCTCTTCTCGCAATGCTTCTAGAAACTTATTAGATGCGTTTTTACCTCGGTAAATCACGGGAGGGTCGGCCTTGCCGTCTGATCTGACTACTATGTAACCAAAGGAGCAGATCTCGTGTAATCCTACCTTATTCGTGGCACCACTTTTCTGCTGTTCCTTAGTTATCAACGCTTCGAAGTCTGCGTATATCACGTAAGGCACCTGCATCTGCTTTTGGTGGTCTGCGTATGAAAGCTCTTTGTTGGCGGGCATCTGAATCCGTTGCGCCACTTCTTCGACTCCGCGGCAGATCTCATCGTGTTTCTTTAGGGCATTTAAGGATGTAAATGACAACAAGCAGCAGTCGCAGAAATACTTTTTGCCTTTGTGCTTAGTATGTCTGTAGAATAGTCTGCTAATGTGCTTAACCCATGAGTAATGTCCGCCGTGGTAGAAGAGATGTACGCGCTCTCCTTTACTCTTTGACAGGACTAACGGTACTATCGTCTGCTTTCTGACTCCGTAAACGTTAATTGCTAGATCGTTTATCTCCTCAAATATGGGAATGTCTATCAACTGCATGGGAAATTCCACACCATCCCACTCTAAATCATCTGTGGGATACTTACTCATCCTGCAGGGATCCTTCTCTGCTGGATACAGTGCAGACCTGATTGCCCACATAAAGCATCTATTATCGTCATTCTTCACGTTTACAATAGCCTTCTTCCTTTCTACCCACACTGGTAGTGGTACGTAACTTCCTCCACGTATGGGTACGTACCTAGCCATACTTATCTCTATACCTTCAACCTCCTCTACTGTCCAACCTGATCCATCTTTCGTGTAGTTAGACAGCGACTCCATTATTGCTTCTAAGGCTTCGCTGAGCGACCTATCCAAATTCGTAGATTCTAATATGACTAACGACTTTGATCGCAGCATTGCTGTCGTCGTCACCTCGTCTTTCGATAGACTCACTTCTACCATTATACTTGCTTTCAGGGCTCCTAAGTCTTCTATACCTTTTCGGAGCGTCCTTTTAACCTTCTTTTCTGACTTTCGCCAAAACTGTCTAACGTCAATCTCGCCGTTACCGGGTATCGACACCGTTTCGAAGTTGCTTTGGGATTCCATCTATATAATAGGAAATATCTTATACCTAATACCAAGCACTTTTCAGATCGTCGTAGTCGTACTCACAGTCCTGACAATGCCAATACAATTTAACTTTCGTCTCAAACTTCTTACCACATCCGCAATCATAGCTGCTCATACACTTCGTCTTCATTTTCAAATGTTTCTTTAAGTCTGCTTCTTTCTTAAAAGTTCTCTTACATTCTTCGCACTCCATATATAGACTAACATATCATAGACTTAAAACAGGGAATGCGGGTAATAACGGTAAAAATCGGAGAATTCACTTTAGGCGGGTAATCCTCCGGTTGTCACTGCGCTAGAACCCCCATTCCCTATACTACTTGTGGAATGAATGTATTCAGTAGAGATTAGATATAATTTTACTTTTTTGTATTTTTGTTATTCCACAATCGATTTAGATTCTTCTAGCTAATTTTGCGGCGCTTTCAATATCAATACCGTCGAGCAAGCACTTTAACCCCCAAAAAATATCGTGCAACCTCTTCTGCTGGAAGAAAAATATCTAACTGTACGCAAAAAAATAAATTGCAAGGGTTGAGCCAAAAAATAAATATCATGCAACCAAAATTCCTGCAATCCACTCCCCCCTCCCCCCATAAATTATGGTCCATCCCTTACTGACCAATATATAATACTGGTTTTTACAATATGTTTTTGCGATCTGGAAGTGTAATACTTTGAAAAAGAACTTTTCTTGCAGGTTAAGTCAACATTGGTTGCTCTCACGTATCCAGTTGAAAAAGAGTGTCTGTTGTTACAGACTCTTTCTATACTTCCTTCAACATGGAGGCTGGAAAAACAACTGAAAAAGCCTGTTAAAATAAATCATCTTATCTCATATGAAAAAATGTGTTGATAGGTTAATCAAAAACGGGCGTCGTTTTGATGACTTCTCTCGTGCAGTGAGAACCGAGCCTGTTTAACCTCTTCTTGCAACGGTTCTTCAATTTTATCTCACCTACCAGTTTCATTGTAGAGTGATATGTTTAGATTCGCCCGCTTCATTGCATCGATACCAGCCAAACAAGCCTCTCTATTTCGTATCATTCCTTTCTTTATTCCCATCCTCATGTTTTCAACATATCTCTCCACTGCGGCTTTGTGAGTCTTGAGTTTATTTTCAATATCTCTGACGTCGTTTAGACTCTTTGGCTTGAGGTGTCGCGTTGCTTGGTATACGCCGTAACCAAGATAGCAAATCTGCCTGTAACAGAATAGATCGGGCCCAAGCATCCATTCTCCCGTGTAATAATTCACGTCGTAAGGCTGTCCAAATACTTGCTTCAAGTAATGTCTTGCTTGCGATAAAGCTTTGCGCTCCCGCGGTTTGAGCTTCTCTTCTGCGATTCCTTGATTGTCGAGATCTTTGAGGAGCTTCCATGCGGTATCTGTGCGGCTCTTGATCACACTAGGTGTAGTATCAAAAGCAATGTACTCACTTCGAACGCGCTCAGCCGCGCCTTTCTGATCAGTTAACTTCTTTAAGTCGGGATCGTAAAAGACATTGTGAGAATGGAGCTCATAGTACGTCTTTTTCAACTTGTCCAAGAACTTATCAAAACCAGCTCGCTTTGCTTCGGTAGAATATTCGCAGAAAGTGTTTTTCTTGGTGGATACGCTAGGTGATGCCTCGCATTTACTCCTTGATGTCCCAATGGCCATTAGAACTATTCCAACAATCAAGGCAATGACTCCAACGATAACAACAACAGCTGCTATTTTGAGCTTCTTGCCGTTATTGCCAGTAAATGTGGTCACCATTTCGATACTTCGCTGTGACCGTATATGCAATTAGAAATATGTGACGAGAAACCTTTAGCGAGTAAAGATGATATATGAAGAGTATTTCAGTGTTGACAGCGGTTGCGAGGCGGAGTGATAGAGGTCAAAAATCATTTATTCTATTTGTGGTCGGTCGGTGGATCATTTTTTTGACCAGTTAGGTTATTCAGTTGTCAGTCGGATGGTAGTTCACGTGTTCGGTTGGTCGGTCGATCTGCTATCGCATGAGATGACCAAGGACAACCGAATCAAATTTCTTGTAAACTGACTAGTTCTCAAGCCCCCATCGATGTCAGTCAACCCCAGGACTTCTCCTCCTGGGCATGGATATCAATGGTTATGTAACAAATGTCAAGGTCTTGTGTTTTTAACACGGTTTAATCACCTAATCTATATATCATACTTGCTACCGGTCGCGCTGGGCAATTCTAATTTAAACGTGGCAGATTTAGCGCGCGAATGAGAACAGCCATCATGGAAAACTGACGGAAGAATAGGAAAAACGGTACAGCCACTTAATACGTTAAGCAAACTGGACATGATAATTTCATCGTACTAAACCAACTCAACTCCAAAAGTATACATTCCCAATGATGTAAATATGAGGACGTCGAGTCGAGTCGACTAAAATCACACGGAAAACTTCCCAAAATATCCGGCAATATTGAAAAGCAATTTCAAAAATGCGTTTAGTTTAAAAAATAACTCTAATAATTTTCTTTAGATGTTAGTTTATCAATGAAAAACAAAGTTAGGCCTAACTACACTTACGAGATTAGGAGGTCAAAAGTGACAAAAGTTTATTTTTTATGTATTTCTAATATGGTCTTTTTTAAAGATTATTTCGGTAATCTTGCTTGGCACTGTAGATTATCTTCGTTCAAATACTTTATTATCGTCTCCCCAACACCTCGCGCAATCTTTTTTTAAAGGAAACTTTTGTTATCTCTGTCGTACGCTGTTGTTCTATTGATAAATACCCTAATTATTCCATCGCGTTTCACTCTATCTATGTCTAATTTGATGTACTGAAACTAATGTTTATTCTGGTAATTACCATCAAACAGCTGCACTGCACGATAGGCAAGTCTTAGTCAGGGTCGTCACGATATTGGATTGGAATACTTGCGCTCGAATTAACGCATTCGTATTTCTATCTTGATCTACCTCTCTATCTGGGAGGTTTATGTTTATCTCTGTCAAATAGAAACGAAGGAATTCAAAAACAAGGAATTGTTTTGTTGTCGAAAAATAGTTCTTAGATGAAATCCCATTATTATCTCCTTAAAGAATCCTCCATTCTTTAAATGTTTAGGTGTTGCGCCTTGAAAAATCCCAATTGTATCAAAATATGATTTTGTTTTGGGAGAAATTCAGGGGTTGTTTAGACCTCAAATGATTTGTGTCACACATGGGTATGAAGGGAAGTACGTCATTCACCTCTTAAGTTACATAATAATTGACTCCTATCATTACTGATAATGAAATGACTAAAAGGCTTACCAGTCTCGTTGAAGAGTGATATGTTCAAATAATTTCTGGAGATAGCATCAAAGCCTGCTTTGCACTCGTCCACGCTTCGTACCATTCCCTTAATCACCCCAAGCTTCATGTTCGCTACGTACTGACTGATAGTAGAGTTGAAGCTTTGAAGCTTTGTTCTGATCAGTTCTACATCCATTAAGTCCAAAGGCTTAAGGTGTAGCATAACGTTGTGCAAACTGTAGCTCATGTGGCACACAGGTTGCCAGCAGAATAAATTCGGTCCTAACATCCAATCCCCAGCGTAATAATTCACATCATACGGTTCTCCAAAAACATGCTTTAGGTAGTGTTTGACCTGTTCAATTGCTTTGCGTTCACGTGGCTTCAATTTATCAACTTGAATGGTTTTTCCATCGATTTCTTCTAGAAGTTCCAAGGATACGTCTGTGCGCTCTTTGATACTTTGAGGCACAGCATCATACGGTTCGAACTCCACCTTGACCCGTTCGAAAGATTCCATATCCGTCCCAAGATCTGGATCGTACATGATATTATATTTATGATACTTATAGTACGTTTTCCTCACCCGGTCGATAAATTCCCCCAAACCAATTCGATTTGCTTCATTTGAGTATCGACAAAACAACTCCGAATCAGAAGTAGGCTTCTGAGTGTCAATGCAGGTTGGTTTTTTAGCGCTTGCAATCAACGCAATACCTACGATCAGACAAACTACACCAATAACTAATATACTTAAAGCCAGAACTTTGGTTCGTTTAAGCCAGGTTGATTTCTTTTTGTACGTTACTCCATTATTTTGCAACATCATAGCATCAGCATCTGCCAGCTTCTTGTCCATCGTGACCTGTGATCGTTAGGGCACCGATAGAAAAGCTACCAACTCACCGAAAAACAGGGTGATCTGAGGTGTCTTTAGGTTTACTTGGTGTGAATTAAGAGAACCAAGCTCGAATGAATTGTAAAACTGTGGTGTTTTTAAGAGAAGAGATGATAAATCTGCTGTTCTGCGTCCGATACGAGTGAGTGAAACTTGATTCTCGCGCTCTCTTGTGTTGCCCTCTTTATTTATCCAACAGCTCACGTCACTGTATTGTCCAAAAATAAATACACAACGAATAGCGCCGCGAGAAAAACCTCGGCAAATCAGATACGAATAATTATGTAAAAAAACGCAAAAGCTCCTATTAGAGAGGGCATTTTTGATATGTTTTAGAGTATAACTGCAATTCAGGTTAAATGAAACCCAGTATCTTTTTTACCAAGAAAGGAATTGCATTCATTGTTGTGTCACGCCAAGATTGACGTCCGGGCTCTCATGAGATAAACTAAAGATTATAGCGAAGCACTGCTGTAATCTTTGAATCGAATTTTATGACTGTTGAGCCGGATAACCTTGGAATGCTAGAACAAAGAAGCGAACTTCCAAGATTAACAAAATTATGATTTCGCCTCGATAACAACGGTCTAAAAAAAATGACTAGTCGGCCTCGATCAATACTTCTTTAGACCAAGCCAAAGCTAAGTTTCCTATGATTAATTTTCAAGCTCTTTATCAAAAAGCCTTTATCAAAGCAACGAATTTAAATAAGAGTGATGAAACAAGGCACCGGCTGAAGCTTTTATGCCGCCATTAATGTGAAGAGATGGTCTTTCAACTCTTTTTGATCATCTAGATTAAAGGTCACTTGCAGACTGTGTTAACAATAATGTACTTCTAGTTTTGCTTTCTGCATATCCAAACACAGTTGTTCTTTGTTGACTATTTGTTGTACTATAACTTCATTAATGCACTGCTGGCACTGCTCAATTGAAAAAAGTTTATTTGAAATTTGTTTTCTAATTACAATCGTTACTAATAGTAGTGTCTATTTATTCATTCTTTCGTCTTGAGCCTTTGTCGTCTGATAACAAAATGGCAAGACTCTCTCGTGGGTTCTAAATTATTAAATTAATTATAAAACATTAAAAAATCATTGATAGAATAAATTGAAACAGACGCCATCTTGCAAAGCAACCGTGCCTTAAACAGGCAGCGAACAGATCAGTGGCTTGGGGCAGAGGACCGAACGAGAAAGTAAGGCATTACAAGATACCAAGCATATCATACGGCTTGGTTACATGCTCAACGATAACCCGTCACTTTCACGCAAGGCCTGGTTACTGCTCACTAGTAGCCTCAATTGCACGCAAGGCCTGGTTACTGCTCAGAAGTAGCCTCAATTGCACGCAAGGCCTGGTTACTTTACAAGATAGGGAAACAATTCAAATGTTATGAAATCAGATGTATTCATCTCGAATAGGTCTTTCTGGAGAATCGTAAGCCCAGTCTACATCATCTACAATGCCTTGTCTCCGTGCAGTTGTAACTGGTTCCTTAGCAACGGGATACAGGACATCTTTACAGCCATCTCCCTTGCCCATGTTCAGCGTACAATCCACGTATTTGTAGATGCTATCTTTCAAGTAGCTCAGAGGAGACGATCCTTGAGACAGAAGATAAAAGTGAAAATCCTTCAAGTTGAATTTGTCGTTTAGTTTCTGTTTGGCGTAGTCTCGAAGTGACATGATGTGTAGTGACCAATCATATATGCTGTAGCCTGTCCTGGATCACTCTGATAACGTGTGACTTCCTTTTGTGCACCATCCGAGGTGTCCCATGCGTACTCTGCGAAGAGGTCCAACGCCTTCTGACGAGAAAAGCCTTTGTAATGAAGTCCTGTATCAACGATCAAACGAAGCGCTCTCCAAATCTAACCAAAAATAAAGAATAAATACATTTAGGTCTACACTACACTACATTACATTGCACTGCACTGCACTGCACTACACTACACTACACTACACTACACTACACTACACTACACTACACTACACTACACTACACTACACTACACTACACTACACTACACTACACTACCTACACTACACTACACTACACTACACTACACTACACTACACTACACTACACTACACTACACTACACTACACTACACTACATTATATTATATCATTATTGTTGGTATTACACACCTGCCATTTCAACATGCCATATTTCTGGAAGGGTTCGTTCTCATAGGTGTCTGTATCTCTTGCAATCAATGGATTCTCAGCGTACAACCCCCAGCCTTCAGTGAAAGCTGTGTAAGACGTCGATTTATCCAGCCAGCTTATGACTCCGGCACAGGAATCCCGAAAGTGCTCCACTAACCTTGGACCTATAAAACAATTAGATAATGACGTCAGTTTACTACAACTACCATAATCCTTTGCAAATTTTCTCTCTTATTCATAACATTCATCTCTCCCAACAGAATAGTAAAACGATTGTGTTAGGAGCTCTGATATTGGTAAGTATTACATCAAAATCATCGCATGATAATTAACTCTATGGGCTACCTGTGTGTGATGGCCAGGCCTGGCTTCATGGGCATTAACACTCCATTCCTCAAACTTGGGTCCAGGCCTATCTAGAAAGAACGGTATGTTGTAGTAGGAAGGCCTTGAGCAGTCAGAACTACTTCGACGGTAACTTTGTGCTCCGCTGGAAGGGTTGAGGTTTGGATTCATCTCAACAGGGCAATTTGGAGCTGTATGTTTGTATCCATTGAAGTAAAACATATTAACCGTCTTTGGATCCAACATGCTCATCGCCTAAAACAGGTCAGAATACGCTATTTAAAATTCATTTTTTAGTCAATACTTCATACCTCCTTAGTAAACGTGTCGTAAACACCTAATATATACATTTCCTAAGTATGTAATGGCTTGTTTCTTACGTTTCATAAATACAGAAACATTTTGATATACTTCGTAAAGTTTTCGTATACTCCTCGTAAGCGTATCGTAAACACCTCGGGAATCTTTCGTATATATGTTAAATTTGAGTGTATTTTTAATTAAGCAAAACGTTTCTCTATACAAATTCTTCAGTACCGAAAGAGGAAGGTTTACCTTCTGAGCTTCACTAAACCATCTTTGCATCGCAGCCCATCGTTTAGGACAGTATTTTCAGCATCTTTAAGAGTACTACACAAGTTGTAAGCATTATCGTCGCTCTCGTTTTGAGGGATTCCGTGTTCGTCGTCAAAGAACATATCCGATTGGTTGAGCCTGATTATGAACTGATGCTTTGCTGTGTCATTATCGCTTTGTCTGTTACGCTGCGAGCGATCT